>CM053786.1:330513440-331713440 GCA_028749045.1 Cupressus sempervirens | reverse complement strand
AAAGTAAGGTGTGCAAACTCATCCAATGAATATGTCCAAGGTGTTCATCTATAGGATATTGATGGGGTGTGGTGGGATGTACTAGAGTAGCTAGGAATTGAATGAGGAAATTAGATGATGGCCTACTTCTAAAATCAAATGATAGAGTACAATGAGGGTATCACCATAGACCACTTCAAGCTCCACTAAAGGGCAACCTTGGACTTTGACTGTGTCAATTTTTTGAAGCCCAACATGAATGTCTTGGTTGGGTTTCAAGAAATTGGAATAGTCAGAGTCGAGGGTTTCCCTTGAGCGGAGCCTAAACTAGTCTATGGCAATATCCTCATCCTAATTTTTTGTTTGATTTTCAAAATGGGTCATCAACTTCCTCATTCAATTCTTAGTTTCTCCACATCCAACCATGCCCTATCCACATATGTGTCAACTTCAACCCCTGCCATAGATTTTCAATTCATCTTTGTTGCATAGGAACAACCTAAAGGGCTAAACTATAGGAATAACAATGTGCATGACATTTCATTGTAGCCTTCAAATCCTATCACAAAAATTGCACATGACAAAGGCCATAGCTTGCATCATAGTGATGGAGGTATTAATGAAATACTTGTAATAATAATAATAGATATTTTGAATTTAACCCATTTACTTGTTATTGTAGTGGACCCACTTTTTATTTGCACTTTTACCTTCATTGTTACAAATGTGTCATGTTCACATCATTTGTTGCAATCTACACTTCAGAACTAGATTCATATATACTTCAAGGTAATGGCTTTGTGCATTTATCTACACAATTTATTTTTCCTCATTTTTTATATGCAAACTTTATCCATCACCAATCCAATCTACACTTTTTAATTAAGATGTTTGTAGCCTTTTTGCACTTTATCTAATTTTCTAATCTAATTTAACAACAGTGATAGTTGTGCTAACCCACCCCTCAATATGTATTTTATAGGGATTTTATTTTACTATCTAGACCTCTTATTGAATACTAAGTCACTTATATGAGTTTATTGCCAACTTCTTCTTAAGTATGAGTTACACGTTTTTGTTCTTTAGTATTTTAACTTCATCATGAGCATAGCTAACATCTCTTTGAGGCATCCTATCAATATGTTCAAGGTGTTATAAATCAACACTCTAAGCTATATAATTCATATGCACCAAACAAATACGTTCTCAAGTTTCTTAATAGCATTAATCTAGGTTAATGAAGTATTCACAACTTTCATCTTTAGAAAAACTATGCTCACTCAACCATAATAAGCTTTATAAATAATTACAGAACTACTCAACTGCACTATATTTTACAAAAACCATATCAAATGGAACCCCCCTCAACATTCTAATCACACTTTTGAGTTGACATCCATGTCTCTCATTTTCTCATGAAGAGATTAGGGAAACAATTTTCTCGTATTCTCAGGCAATGTCATGAAGACTTTGATGGAGATGGTGATGTTTTACCAATGAATCCATCAATAGATAGATTTGACATACTTTAATTTATGGAGTCACACAAGTCTCTGAAAGACCTTCTCTAATATGATGTTAAAGAAGGATTGAATTTGGTAAATGCACAAAATAGAGACTTATGGTTGACAAAACTAAGTGGTACTACCTTGGAGATTGGTATGAGTATCTTAAACAACTTGTAAGTATGTTTGAATTACCCTTCAATGTAATTTGCAAGCATGATATTGGTTGCTACAAATATAAGGTAAGCAATATAATTTGTATGAAAGGGAAGTATATTTTTGTAATTTGATGGTACTATATTTCAAATTTGTATTAGAAATTTTATCCACATTTTGAGTCCATATTTATATGTGCAATTGTACTTAAAAGATATTGGAAAACATTTAAGTTTCCTTATGCTACTACATTTTCCTCCACCACTTTTTACAAGTTTAATCAAAGTACAAACTATAAGGAAAATGAATGGAAACATCAAAAACCTCTAACTTTACATGTTTATAAACTATAGTGTCAGTCAGAATTCAATGAAAAAGCAATTAGCAAAACATGTGTACGTGTGTGTATGCATATATGATATGCATTCTATTGAGCTATCATTTTGCACAATGCTTTAATGGCAGGAATCCTTTTGAAATCCTCTCTTGAAAAAGTTAATTTGGGATCAACTCCAAGGTTTTGGGCAATTTTGCGACCTACTAAAATATGCTCAATAGAAAATAAATGTAAGTGTTCATGAGGAGGCCTTTGCTGGTTTGACCAATTTTGGATAAGAGGTTGAATCTTCTTGCTATCTCAAAAAAGTAACCACAAAAAACTATATATATATATATATATATATATATATATAGTATTTTTTTTCTTATAATGAATGCATTTTTAACTATGCAACTATATGAATTCCTAAATTAACCAAGTGTTTTTAAAAGAAAATAGCGAAGACAAGGTAACAAGAAGTTTAAGAAAATGACTTGAAAAGTAAATCCCTAATGGACATAAGCCATAGAAACAAAATGTCTACAAGTTAAGCTTTTGAAAAGATCAGTAGGTAACAAATGAAAATAGGAGCAGTGCTTCATTAATTCCACTGATGCAATCATTGATGGGAATTTAGTAGCCGTAAGATGTTTCACTTCTCATAAAATTGCAAGGCCACAAAAAGTGCACTCGTGCAAGAGAAAAAGCTATGCAGGAATAATAGGTGATCCCTTCTCCAACTAAGTATATCAGCAAAAAATTTAAACACGTGGCAAACACTAGAATTAAAAGATCACTCAATCAAAATAACACAACAAAACCATTGGCTCCATTACACTCTATGAACATACATTCATACACTCTGATAGGAATCACTACACTCAGAATGAGAGTATCGATAGCATATATTATTGCGTCAAAATAAAAGCCTCGAATACATATTACATTCCTTAACTTATAGGCAACCATCTCCTTAATTTGTGTTGAGAGTCTAAGATTCCTATATGCAAATATATGATTATTAAAACTAATAAAACAAATCTAAATATATATAAACTGACTCGCTTACTAAGTAGGACTCCACCCTTGTTTTTATTAATTAATGGGTGCATGAGCCTTTACATATCTTAAAACAAAGAAAGAAGAAGTAGATAAGAAGAAGGAATCTATTAGATAATGTAGGAGTCTCTAAAGATGCCAAAAATAGAAGCTCAACCTTCTTTGGATGTTTGTAGGAGTCAAACTGTCATCAGAATACATTTTCATTGCATGGAAAGCTCTAAATTTGGAACTGGTAGTTAACTATTAGCACACCTCTAACTTCTTAAAAAAAATTAGTGCACCTTTGGAGAAGCACACCTTTTGAGAGGTACACCTTTGGAGAGTGCACCTTAGTGACAGGGCCAAAAACCAAAATTTTTCCCAAGCGTCAAAACTTAAATTCTAGCTTCTGGATTTTGTTCCCCTTTATACCAGAGCTATGTCTGGATTTTTTCTTTTGAATTTCTCTACGATCTCCATCACTTGGGTTGCATCCGAAAAATCCAAAGCATTATACTTATCCTTTACTATTTGTTGATATTTTCCTACTTCTATATGAGTCTCTGTAAAATCTTCCAATTTTAAATCCAATTCTAATAATGCCTCCTCTATCTTAAATTCTTGTCTAATGACTTCATCAGTCGAAGCTCCATCAAATATCTTTCAAAACTATTCGACAACTATTTACATAGGTAGGATTTTATCTTTCACTCATCTTCAAAAATTTCAAGGCACACATCACTATAATACTTCTTTGCTTCCAAAATATTCTCTTGGGTTTGATCCTTGAGCTTATGAATATTTGCATGTAATGTCTCCATTACTTTATTACCAGCCACAATCTTCTCAATCCAATAATCTATCTTATCTAACTCATCCTCTCTATATATATCCATCAACATATGATACCTCTGAACTTTTATTGACTGTAATGCTTGAAGGTCCTTACCCTAGGTGTGTACCTCATCTATCAATCCAAAATACTAGTTCAATATAGCAACCAACTTCTCTGCATATGGTGTAATAATTTAAGATTCCCCTATATTATCTGCACACCCTTTTCCTCAAAAATTTCTCACCATAACTAACAAGCCTTCAAAAATGGATCCACTTGTAGAACTACCTCCTCTTTATCTTTCTTCTCTAAAGCTGCTTCAAGAGTGGCCTCTAGATTATCTCAATCAATAGGACCCACTAGCTCATGCAAAAATCTCCTCATGATCTCATTTGTTTTCTTAGCTTAACCAATTCAACCTCATCTTTATCTAAGTGCTTAAACACTTCTTTGATTACAGTAGTAATCAATAATTTAGTTGTGTCCACCATAGGCTTTCCCAACAAGACCTCCTTAATTTGATAGTCTTTTGAGGTCAGATCTTCAATATCTGTATGTAAAGGAGGGATGGCAATATGAACCAACAAGTCCTGATTTTGGTTCTTCGTAATGAAGGCCAATGTTTGTGCATCACCTGTAGGTGGCTCAGGTCTCTTGATGATTTCAAGTAATTATTTTGTTGCCTCATCTTTAGTGCAATGCAATTGCCTTTTCTCTCCAACCATCACCTCCCTCTTCAACCATCTTGGAGAAGTTCTCGCTAGAGATTTATACTAAGATGAAGAGGTGATCTGTATCGATAGCCCATTTCCCTTATCTCTCCTCTCCGGAGTCTTCTCTTTCTCTAAGAGATCTACATTAGGCATCATTGCATCAATTGAGTCAACGGTCCTTGCCTTTGTATCTTAGGAGGTTCTTCATATATCTACCCCTCTTCTAATACTTCATTGGCAAGTCTCTATTGTGGCTCTTCTTCTTACACTAGTTGCACTTGCTCTTCATTGATAGGAGGGAGAGCAGTGGCTAAACCTTTATCCAAGAAAGATAAATCTTGACTTAGTGATGGCAGGGCACCTAGAGTTCCTTGTGGTTGAGGTGGCAATTGAATCCAATCCCCTTCTAAAGGCTGATTTTTTGGTGTATCCCTTATCTTATCACCAACAAGTTTAATGCCCACAAGCATGAAGTCAAAATATGACATGTCAAATTCATCATTCCCTTGATTCTCTTGTTCCTCAATCCACTATTGTAGCTCATCCTCCAAAGTAGTAATTTGAGTAGGTTGTGTAGGAATAGATGTAGTGTTACAGTGGAGATCCTTCTCCACTCTTCGTAGCCCTAGCAAGATGAGTCCTTTGATTCAAGGGAAGTTCATCCTCTCCATCTTCTTCATCCTCTTCGAGGATGGTTTCTAGTACTAAAGGAATAGGAATAACCCTTCTTATCACCTTTTTCCTTCTAGTTCTTCTTACTAGAGTCTTTTTATTCTTATCCTTCTTAACTACTGATGGGGAGGCCTCTTCCTCTTGACTAGGCAGAGACACTTCTTGTGCTTCTTCTTGATTAACTAGAGACACTTCTGGTGCTCTTTGTTCATATCATTTCCCCTATTTTGGTGATGGCCCTTGCGGATTATCTTGAGCTTGAGTGGCTTCTACATTTCCAAGCTCTTGGTTCTCAAGAGCTTGATTTGCCTTCTAGGCTTGAGTCCCTTTAGATTGTTGAGGAGAATCCCTCTTCCTTTTATTCTTGCCCTTTTCCACTTTAAAGTACCCAACTTCCCTATTATGTTGATATACTATCTCTAGCCTAATTGGATATTAGGATATGAATGTTGGTACTCTAACCTTTTCCCCTCTACCTTTCATTGGGTGAACTGTAGCTTGGAAGGCTATTGCTTGTGGAAATGGATGTATCTTAAAGAGATTATTGATCCAATCTTTGGTTAATTGGATAATATGGCTCTCCCTATAGTTGATATCTGAGTTCTACTCCCTATCAATCTCTGCATTCATGATCGGTCGATCATATATCTTATCTTGATTCTATAAGGGATCCATGACCTCTTTTGTGTCTTGTTGAACTAATTTCAATGGGACCTTAATCTTCAAGGCCTTCTCTATTATATAATGATTCAACTTAAAATAATCCCTAATTTAGATATCATAATCATCTACCTCATTCATCCAGTGATCCTATATGGCATCTTCATGCTCAAATTGTTTTCCTGCCAAATATTGGGCTCTACCAATATTGTCAAAACATGAATGAAGGGATACTAATACCATTCAGAATCAAAATTCATTATGTCCTACTCTTTCTTAACTCTGAAAGGATCTATGGTGATGGGTTTTATCAATCTTTCATACATAGATGCGAGTTGCCTTGCTATCTCCAACAAAATGAGTCTATCAGACAGATACCTAGGGAGCTTCTTAGGATTTACCATTGTGTTTTCTACCCTTAGGTAAGTGAATGTCTTAAATTGGATGTAGTAGGCACCTATTTTTTCAATTCTTATTGATGCCTCTACTAACATCCTTTGTTCATAATCTCCTTCAATGAATATGATTATTGCAAAAATTAAAGCGTCATTCATAATCTAGTACCCGTTAGTTTGATCTAAAAATTTCTTCTTTACCAATTGGGGGTATACCACATACATCTAGTCATTAGCATCTTGCATGCTTCCCTTCTTAAATAGCCATGGGTAATCAGTAGTTCTTGCTACTGATAGATATACCAAGTACGAGGTTATATAGAATCTTGGATCAGACTTAACTACTTCCAATTGTTCATCAAGATTCTCACTAAGCATTGTAGCCCAATAAATTGGCATCTTTTTCATTCTGATGGTTTCAATGAAGTGTACCATCCATATGTTTAAGTGTCTTGTTGCTAGTAATCCCATGATCCTTCTTAGGAGCACTTTGGAATGTCTGATATCATCCTTCGTATAACCTCTTGTCATGTCTACTTTTCCTACTCTTTGCCCCATAGGTGTTCTATCAATTAGATATGAGGATTGAATGATTTTGATGGATTTTTGTTCATTGTCTCTATACTACCTTTCTACTTGATGATATTTCATTATAATATACTAATCGGCCCTTGGAAGATGGAATACTTTTCTTATGTTTTTGGGTCTTAGATCAAGAAAGATCTCTATTGTTATGCTTTTGACTACTCTCTCTTCTAAAACATAATTCTTGGCCAAGGCCATGACTAACTCAAAAAATTGTACTAAAGTAGGGTGTGAAGCTACATTTACTAATCCCAATCTAATGAGTATAGAAATCATCGAGTATCTCTCATTCGGTTTATCGCAGAGAACTAGAATGCATTCCAATCAATATGACCCAATTAGATGTCTCGAATCTCTGAATATGCATCCTAAAAATGTGATTTTGATGGTACACCCTAAAACTTGAAAACAACTAGCAAAACAAAAATACATTAGTTTGGAAGGTGGAAAAATACAATCCTAAACAAACCCTAATCACTCAAAAAGTAGACCTAGAACCCTAAAAACCTAGAAAACACCTAAAAACCTCATTTACACCCTGGTATATAAGTTTTTGGTGCACCTTGTCTTTTATGCAAGTTCTTTTAAAATTAAGAGTGTGCACATGTGTAGTGCGCACTTATTATGCAAGCTTAAAACTCCTAAGTTTTATCATAGGGTGCAGACATGCACACCTTGAGGGGTGCACATTTGCACACCCTAATGATAAATAAGGCTTGGTTTTTAACATAAAATGGTGCACAAATATGTACCTTGTTAAAGTGTGCAAATGCGCACCATTCTCCCTCTTCTTAGAGTCTTTAGTGTTTTATAATGATGCATTATTGCACACCTTTGAAGGTGCACAATAGCGCACCATTCTCTTAGGTTTTTTAGAGTTTTACATCTTGAAAGGTGTGCATATGCACACCTTGGATAACTGTGCATATGTGCACCTTTCAATCTTAGGTGAATTTTTGTTTTATTTTGTTCATGAATAAAGGTGCGCACCTTGTGCACCTTTGATAAGTGTGCAATGTGTGCACCTTTATACTTAAGCCCTTTTTTGTGTGAGGTTTGAGGACTTTAGCGCACCTTTGTGGGTGTAAAGGTGCACTAGTTGGTTGCTAAAGGCAAAAATGATGTTGAAGAGGGATGAGGCGTTAGGCTTTTATAGGCCTAGGGAGGAATGCACCCTTTGGGGGTGTGCACCTATGCATGTGCACAGGAGCGCACTTCCAAAGGGAAATGCTCCCGCACTAAGTCACCTAGCATACGAGCACACCTCGGAAGGTGTGCATGTGTGACCTATTGCTCTAAAAATCACCTTTACCCTCAGCATCTCCAATTTCTAACTATTGGGTTTTTCAGGCAGAGGACTAGGCCAAACTTGGACACTAGATAGAGCTTTGAAAAAGACTCAAACCCTAGACTAAGGGTCTAGTAAAGAAAAATAATACTAGGGGGTCCCCATTACTTAGGAGACATGGGGCATGCATTGTGAAACCACAAAAATTAGCCCCAACAAAAAGGAAGAATTGACAAAGGTATTTCTTCACCAACAAACATCCTTTGAAAATGTATCAACCAACAACTAAGTTTGAGCACTTCGAATAGATTTCAAGTCCCTTGGTAGTAAAAACTTCAGAATCTCAAATCTTCAAGCTCAATGTGTGCTTAGTGTATTCATTTCCTTTGACGTTTCAAGGTGCAAACTTTTCATCAGTCTTTAGTAACTTGGAAACAATCTTTCACTCCACTGATCCATCCATCCAAAATTTGCGTAGATCATGTGTATCAACCACTATCTAACCAGATGAGAGAATCCATTCATGAGATATCTTAATGAGATATTACTTTTACATTTCAAGTTTTGAACAATCTTTTGAGTTCCACCTCACAGGGCTCACATGCCTCCATTTGATTCTTCCATGAAGTGATTAGGTAGATATTAGATAGCCATTTTGGAGTGCATATCTCTTTTGTCAGATTATTTCCTCAAAAAAAATTTAGAATCTTTCATTCTTAACACCACCTTTTTTTTATGTACACTGACCACATTTTGACTGTGTGGCCAAAGCATTGGTGTCATTTCTCAAATTCTTTCTTAATTTGATAACCACTTGCATTCCTCTTTTATGAACTTTATAAAGACTCTCATGCCAAACAGTGACCATAGCAATTCCTTGAAAATACCTTTTGTTTAAATCAATAAGATTCAGACTATCCCTTGCTACTATCAACCTTGATTTGAAAGCACCAAGATAATCAATTCTTTAAATTTGTATAGTGATGACAACTATCAATCTATAACCCTGATTTAAAGATTGTAAGTCCTTTATGACTATAAGTAGCATCCTCATTCAGTTGTTAAAAGATACACATCATCTAAATGTTTTGGCAAAGAAATACCTCTTCCTTTAAGTCAAAATCACAAGGAGTGATTTGTGAAATTTGTCAAGATAGAATCTTGATTGCACCTAACCCCCAGATTGAATGAAAAGAAAGAAACAACAAACATGCAACTGAAAAGTAAACACACAATTGAAAGGGAAATACACTTGCAGAAAATAAACACACTTGCAGTTTTTGTTTTTTTTTTCTTCTTTTTTTAAGGCATCAAAGCAATGTTTCAAGAATTGGCCATTGACGGGAAATGGAACCAATTCCTCTTGTAAGGAACTTAGCCTAAAAGTATTTTCTCCCAGAATTTCCATGATCTAATAAGGGTTGATCCATAAGCATTGAAACATAGTATGGTTAATAGAAGAACAAGATTGGATATTCTGAAAGATTCAATTGTGGCCCTCTTGTCAAACCACCTTTTAATGGTAGCCTGATGTTTTTCCATATGCTCTAAAGCAGTTGTCTATTTTGCATGCATCTCTAAGAGATTCATTAATTTGATCTGAACCTTGTCAGCATCTCCAGTGCACCCACTCATGAATTTCAAAACAAGAATCTTGAGGTTAAGTGGGAACACTTGCTCTTGTCTGTAGAATAGCAAATATGGGGATGTCCCCAAAGCATTTTTGACCTTGACTTAGTTCGTCCATAAGGCATACTTGAGCTGAGTATGCCAATCTCTAGGATTTTCCTTCAACAAACATATTATTATGATCAAGTTTTTATTCGTGGACTCCACTACACCATTCCCTTGGGGATAGTAATTTGAAGAGAACTTTATTATAACTTGATTTTCCAATGCCCACTGGGTAAGGAATATTGATGCAAAGGCTAGCCTATTGTTGCAAACAAGGAAGAATGGCCTCCCAAATCTAGCAACAATATGTTCTTCCAAGAAATCAGTGACTATTTTAGCAGTGCAGTTTCTAAAAGTTTCTACTTTCATCCATTATGTGTAGTAATCGATAGTTGTGAGAACAAAATTGTGTCTAGTTGATGATGGTGGGTTCACTAGACCAATAAAATCCAGACCCCACTTTGTAAAGGGGCATGCCTCGAACACTGGTTGTAATGGAAATGCAAGATGTCTTTCTCTGTTAACACTAGTCTAACAAATGTGGCAAGAATGTACATGTTCAAAAGTATCCTTAAAGATCATAGGCCAAAAATAACCTAATCTTAAAATCATATGGTTTGTAGCCTCTGTTGAACCATGCCATGTACCATACCTATCATGGAATTGTTCCAAGACTTCTTTTACTTCTTCTCGACCCAAACACTTTAGATAAATCCCTTCATAGTTCCTTTTGTATAATTCTCTATCATGCAACATGTAGGATTCACACTTCATTTTGATTCCCCTATGCTATGAAATATTCATCCAATTGGGGTATTGATTTTTTAAAAGATAGTAAACTCCTTATTCTTTTGATCTTGAATGCATCGAGAAAATGATGCTATTTTCTCATCAAATCAAGAGGCTTAATGTATGTTGTACATTAGCATGCACATTAAATATAGGGCTTGATGGTTAATCACACCCGATCATAATTGGGTCATTTAAGTAGCTAACTTTAGACATTTTGTCCCTTCAATGAGACTCTTCACTGAAGTGTCATGTCTATTCATAAAGAAGCCCTTTGAGTTCTATATTTATATTGACTAATAAAATGAGGAAAGACATTGAAATCAAATAAATGATCTCTCCCTACGGATTGGTAATAGCAGAGAAATCAATCTCTCAGACACTCGGATTGGAATATTTCATATTATAATTCCTTCAATACTTGGTAGAAGGATCTACATAAACAAATTATAACAAGAGTCAGTAATTATGTTCTTCATAATCTTTTATACCAATTTGATTGTAAGTTTTCAAGCATAAACATGGTGTCAAAGATATTTTAAGAAGATCTATTAGTTGGATTAGTCATTGCATTCTTGAGAGAAGTGACCATCTATGAAAGATTCATGATCATTTATTACATTGCATGAAACACAACAACAAAGTCAATCAATATTGTTACTATAATGGAAGAAAAGATAGTTGTGCACTAATATCGAGACCTACAAGTATAAAATACAACATCTAAGGATTGAGGTTTGAGGTTGAACAGATGAAATAATCTACACATATTTGTGGAAGGTATTGATATCCTGAGTGCATCATGAGTGTGTTCCTATATGGTTAGGAATTTGTATTGGGACTATTTCCTCTACATCATATAAGGTTCATGTTGAGAGGGAATTTAAATGCTCTATCTACTCATTTGAAATGTAATGATTATGCATAGCGAGAAATGCATAAAGGCTTAAATATTTTGAAGAGGACATTAGTAGTTTCAATTACCTACAAAATCTCACGAGCATTAAGAAAATACCACAATAGTAACAAGTGAAGTGTGAGCTTTTTGTAAATAGATGATGATGGTAAAATAGTATTGAATTCCCATAATTGTATTATGATGGAGATATTGCAAATAATGTGAAAAAACAATGACAATGTCAATGAAGCTATGAAGTTGATAGATACAACCATATGGGATGGAAATCAATAGTTGATGAAATTTGATGTCATAACAAGTTCAAAATGAAATGATAACAAATTTAAATTGAAATGAAGAAAATGTATAGCAATTTCCCTGATAGATTTGGTCAATAATACAACTATATGTCAGTGATCATTATGTATTTTGTGACATAAAAGTTTGATATTAATGGATTGTAAGATCTATAGATGCTATGTAAGAGGCAATTTATGAGATGATCCAAGTTGCTCAAAAAAAAAAAAAAGGGCTCAAGCAAATTGATGATTTAATTATATGGTAGCAAGGCAGTCATAATGCATTGTTGGTGCTTGGATTATGGTTTATGCATGACTTTGGAAGGAAAGTACTAGGAAAATACTTCAAAAATATATATTTCTCAGTAGAATAAAACTTAAATAGATTACACAAAAAGTATGATCATGAACTCTAACATTGTTGCATATGCAAGGATTGGGATTCCATGATATTATGAGATAATCATGCCAACCAAATTTAATTTCTTGTTATTTTTTTTATTTTTAAATCATTTCGCATTGGTCAAAATTTTGACCAACATTCGATGGAAGTTTTGACCAAACTAGTGCCAAATGAATGGCATCCTTGTTGAAACTTATTTTGCATTGGTCAAAATTTTGACCAACATTCAATGATAATTTTGACCAAATTGGTGTTGAATGTTTGACATTTTTGTCAAAACATGATGCAGGAGCATCTTGGGTTTTCTTGGTGACTACTTCAAATTTCATGGGAGGAGGCTCGGCAGTTTCTTTAGAGGGTTCTTGGACTAGTACCCAGTCAAAGAAGGACTAGGAGCTCGGCATGCTCTGGGAGCTTGGCATGGTCTTTGGAGCTCAACATGGTCTAGAAACTTGACATGGTCTATGGGAATTAGCATGATCTTTGGAGCTTGGCATATTCTTTGGTTACTTGGCATGGTCTTTGGTTGTTCGGCATGGTCTCGGAGGAGCTCAGCCTTGCTAAGGAATTTGGTGAATTTTGTAGGATGTGTAACTAATTTTTCACAATGATTTAGAGGATGAAAAATTTTAAGATTGAAGAGGACCTAGATTTCTACCTATGGTTCAAAGCACGAGTTCTAATTCAATTAGATCTAGGAGATATCACAATTTTATTTGGATATCAATTTTGGGCATTTAATTGTTGTTGTAGGCTGAGTTGTGGCATTTAATTTATGTACTTGTATTTAATTTGTGTTCTAGGAAGACTTGTGGCTTAGATTGGTATAAGTAGGGGTTTTGGTGGAGTCTTTAGTCATCCATTCATGGAGTGATTCATTCAAAGGAGGAGGAGTGAATGTGGGAGTAGTTGATGGGCAAGTTTTCCTAAGTTTGTAAGCAGAGCGCCGAATGTGAGGCATTTTATAGTAGGATTGTGATGGATTTGTAAATGTGTGGATAGAGCACCGAATGTGAGGCAGTTTACACTTGGATCTTGGATGAAGTTGGATTAGAGCTAGTAGTTATGGCTTGGAAATCAAGGAGATTTCTTGGTGGGCTTGCGAGCACAAGTTTAGATCTTCCTTGGAGGTTTCTACCAGAGTGTGGATCTGGACTAGCTAGGATTTATTTTGGATCTTGAGGGATCTTGCAAAACTATTACTTGCCTTGTATTTTGCCATAACCAAGAAGGCCTTATAGCTTGGCACATTACGTGTAATAGTTATTTTATAAATAAAGAGTTGTGATTTAGTATCAGATCTTGCATTATTGCTTCTTCTTGTTGTGTTTCCACTACGTGGTTGTATTGCTAGGGGCTAGGACATCTCCTTTGGGGATTCTCCTACTTTGCCTTGCATTAGGTGGTATCAGAGAGAAGGTTGTTCCTGAATGTGTAGACGGACCATCGAAGTTGAGGCAGTTTACACCAAGACTTAGTAGAGAAGTAGATCTGTGTTGATCTTGATCTGGTGGTGGATTGTTCTTTTTGGAGTCCTAGATCTCTTGGTTGTGAGGTGGTAGATCATGGTTCTAACTTGCAATTGCAGAGGGCTTAAAAATGGATTGATGGATGCGAAGATGGAAGACTGATCTTGTTGAGGCATGATCGTAGAGAGTTTTTGGATTACAGATCCGTGGTCCTAGACTTGTGATGTGGTTCCTGATTGCTCATGCAAGGTGACAAGTTGTGATCTGACTTGAAAACAATTTGAGTTTGTCACAAGGAGCATGGGAAGG
This sequence comes from Cupressus sempervirens, assembly GCA_028749045.1. NCBI lineage: Eukaryota > Viridiplantae > Streptophyta > Pinopsida > Cupressales > Cupressaceae > Cupressus > Cupressus sempervirens. Next base: position 331,699,451 of record CM053786.1, on the reverse strand, counting down.
ATTTTTTGCAAAGGGTTTGTGAAGATCTTGGAAGATGGCTCTGAGAGGATTGGACCGTGAGAGGATTGCAAATCTCTATGATGTGGTGGAGAGAAGGTTTTTTGAGATGACTACTCAATTTAAAGCTAGCTTGGCTAATTGAGTTAAGGATGGAGTGAGGAAGGAATTATGTAGCTATTTGTGGAGTTGGAGTCTACTGATTTGGAAGAGAGTTGTTTGGCTGGTTAAGAGACTTGTTCACAAGAGAAGATGACATTGCAAGGTTGAGGTTGTTGAGTTTCATTTTGTTGATCAGATTGTGGAGTCTAATATAGAACTTGTAGAGAAGCTAGAGGTTTTTACTGAAGATATTCCTAACCTTGCTGATGTTGGGACACAGGTTGGTTTTCATGATCAATTGAGAGTCTAACATGGAAATTGCAAAGCACTTGTCATGGATGATCTTGTTGCTATTGGTGGTGAGTTGTATGTTACAGAGCATCTTATTGTGAGCAATGAGATTGTTGGTGTTGAGAGTTTGGCATGTGATGATGGAGATATTCATGTTGTTGTCGATGTGGATTTTGTTTCTATTGGTGTGGATTCACTAGTTGCTAATGTGGATGAGGGTTTGTTGATGAATCATTATGTTCAACTTGTTCCTAGGAGTGAGCGTGTTGATTGGATGGTTGAGACTTTGGCGTTTGATAGTGTGATGTAGATGTGGATGATTTAAATTTTGGTTTCTTGTCCTTGTTGGAATGGAAGCCTTTGGTGAGGATGAAGGTGGTGGGTGATCTTTCTTTAGGCATCAAAGTGTGGTACACACTTTTCTATTTACCGAGGGAATCTAATGTAGGAGTATCTTGGGTTTTCTCAGTGACTACTTTGGAGTTCATGGGAGGAGGCTTGGTAGTTTCTTTAGAGGGTTCTTGGACTAGTACTTAGTCAAAGAAGGACTAGGAGCTCGGCATGGTCTATGGAGCTCGGCATGCTCTAGGAGCTTAGCATGGTCTATAGAGCTCGGCATCGTCTATGGGACTCGACATGTTCTTTGGAGCTTGACTTGACATTTTCTAGGAGCTCAACATGGTCTATGGGAGTCGGCATTGTCTTTGGAGCTTAGCATGGTCTTTGGTTACTTGGCATGGTCTTTGGTTGCTCGGCATGGTCTCGGAGGAGCTCAGCCTTGTTGAGTAATTGGGTGCCTATTGCAGGTCGTGTAACTAATTTTCCACAATGAGTTAGAGGATGAAAATTTCAAGGATTGAAGAAGACCTAGATTTCCACCTATGGTTCAAAGAACAAGTTATAATTCAATCGAAACCAGGAGATATCACAATTTTACTCGGATATCAATTTTGGGCATTTAATTGTTGTTGTAGGCCGACTTGTGGCATTTAATTTATGTATTTATATTTAATTTGTGTTCTAGGACAACTTGTGCCTTATATTGGTATAAGTAGGGGTTGTGGTGGAGGCTTTATTCATTCATTCATGGATTAATTCATTCATTTAGAGGAGGAGTGAATGTTGGAGTAGCTGATGGACAAGTTTTCCTGAGTCTATAAGCAAAGTGTCGAATGTGAGGCAGTTTATAGCAGGATTGTGATGGAGTTGTGAATGTGTGAGTAGAGCGCTGAATGTGAGGCAATTTACACTTGAATCTTAGATGAATTTGGAGTAGAGCTAGTAGCTACGGCTTGGAAAACAAGGAGATTGCTTGGTGGGGCTTGTGAGCACAAGTTTAGATCTTCCTTGGAGGTTTCTACCAAAGTGTGGATCTAGACTAGCTAGGATTTAATTTGGATCTTGAGGGATCTTGCAGAGCTATTACTTGCCTTGTATTTGGCCATAACTGGGAAGGCCTTATAGCCCAATACATTGCATGTAACAGTTATTTTATAAATAAAGAGTTGTGATTTGGTATCAGATCTTGCATTATTGCTTCTTGATGTTGTGTTTCCACTGCGTGGTTGTATTTTTGGGGGCTAGGACATCTCCAAATCTGGGGATTCTCCTGCCTTGCCTTGTGTCAAAGCATATTTTGCATTGGTAAAAAATTTGACCAACATTCAGCATCGAATTTATGGCATCCTCGTCGAGCTTAATTTTGCATTGGTCAAAATATTGACCAATGTTATTCGGATATTAGGCCATTGTTTTGGCTTTTTTTTTTACCAAATATTTGTCAAATTTCTAACCAAAATACTAACAAGAGTTTTGGTCAAATTTTTTACTGATGTCTGTGGAAATTTGACCAACTGGCATCAAAAAATGAGGGCAATTCTACTAGTGACTAGATAACTTGGTCAATACTAATTGTCTTGCTTGTCTTATAATATATTTGCTAAGTCTAACTTTTCTAATACTCATTCTTTACTAGTGCTCGGTTGACACTAGATTTTCTTAGCTTCTATTGTTCACTCAGTCAACACAAGCACAACTCAAAATTGTCAATTATAAATTCCTTAATCTTCTGATCTTTTTCCTAGTTTTGCCTATGCATTTGGTCCTCCATTGATCATCTCAACTAGGCTTCAACTCAACTATATTCTCCGCTTAGTTTAATAATTAAACAACAAATTATCTTGTCAAGGTCCAACTGATCAAGTGCCCATTGTAATTCCACATAACTCAACCTTTCCATGAGGTCTTCTTGTTATCTCTTCTTCTCAAATCATCTTGATATGGCATTCTACTCAGGTAGAAACTATCTCACTAGTAAGGTTTGACATCAATGACAACATAATAATTGTCTAACTGTAGTTTCCAACATTTTTTGTCCCCAAAAATATATAATTTATGTTTGTTGCATTGATCCCATAGTTCGTCAGAATAAATATTTCTTCTTATAAGATAGTCATATTTTACTTTAGGGTTTAAAGAAGTCTCATCTTCTACTACTTTATGTAGCCCTAAATTATTCTTTGGGTTTGAGATTAATAAATTAGGGCTTGGCTTTTTTGTCTTTGGCAACTAATATAAGGAGTGAAATTTTAGTTCTACCTAAGGGTATTTTATTGGGTCCAGTTCCATTTTTTTGAAATAAAATAGTTATTGGACTAACCCATAGACTTTTTTTATGTTCAACCCCATATTTTCCTTATATATTTTTGTGGCTCTATATAGTGCACTAGTTCTTATTCGGCTCAACCTAGTTAGAATTTAAAACATTGCCATTTTGTAGTTATCTTGTTGTTTGTCCTTATGTTTCCTCATGGGCAATATTCAACTATCTAGGAGGATTGAATCTAGCTTAAAGATTTTAAGGGTCGGATTCTTTCATTTGTTGGAGGGAGATTTCTTGCCTATTTAGGGCTTCAAAGGAGATCTTAGTTTAATCCATATTTTGTTTTGAAGAAAACTTCCTTCTTCTTGACTATCTTGTCAAAAACCCCATCTCCTTTTGTTTAAGAATATTTCATTATTTGTGATATACAACCCATGAGAGGCATTGAAACTATTATCTTTTCTTATTCCTTCATTAGTGGCTACTTTCCTTGTGATTCTCAAAAATGAAAACCCCCAAAATTTTGAATTCAATTCTTCTCGGGTTATAATTTTATGTTCTTGGTATGGTTTTTAAAATATGGGTTGTTGGAAAATGATATGAAGCATATTTGAGTTGATTAGTTTTGACTGAAAATATCATATTATGAAATGCCTCAACTTTCACCCAAATACATGTGTTGTATTGCACTCACTACTTATGTCGTGAACATGCTTCCAATTTATTTATTTATTGGACAATTTTTTTTTAGGTTTACTCAAATTCTCATGCTCAAGCTTCATAAATGTTTATATCTATGTGAAATCTAGAAATTTTAACTCAAGTTCAAGATGAAAAATTATCAACACATTAAAGTTACAACAAGCCTGGTTTTAACTAACAGTAAGATGAAAATTATGACGCTTGTCCAACATAGCCATATTTGCAGATTTCTCTAAATCATGTTACACATTATTATTTGTGAAAATAATATCTTTTAAATTTGATTGTACATGTGTCAATCACAATAGATACAAACAGAAGTTAATGTAGATAATATTCAATTCTAATTATTTTAAGAACATGTTTTATATTAATAAGAAAAAATAGGTTTTAAGGGGACCTAAAACCCCTTACAATACTTACAAAAGATTTAGCATTAAGCCCTAAGATGAAACTATGTTGGATAAGCCAACAACCCAACACCTACCAAAAAAACTAGAAACAAAAAACCAAATAGACATGACTAGCAAAAGACATAGCCAGAACCCAAAACCATAACCAAAGTGGATGTAAGGACCAAAAACAAAGAGGATCACACCAACTCCTTTACAAAAATTTTCATCTCATCTTTCAAGTCCATCATCCTTTGTAGTGTATCCTTGATTTTGAGAAAATCCTAAGAGGGATTTAAAGCCATCTTCTTCTTGGTACTTGAGTACATGTGTTTACCAAGCCCAACAATTTGCTTCATAAAATCAATGGCATCCACCTCCAAAATAATCAGCGCACCAAATTCATGTTCTATTTCCCCAATAAGCTTGTTAAGACAATCCATTAAGGCATATATAATGTCTTGGTTGTAAATGAGGATGCCCTTCAAAGTATTTTCCATTTTTACCACTCTCCCTAATAACTCCTCAACCTTCTTATCTAACCCTTTGACACAGTCCAACCCTGAATTGATAGATACATCCTATAGTTGACTCTAGATATAATCAAACCTGACATTGAAAGATCTATAGTTCAAATTCAGGGCCTTGATGGCATTAAAAGTCCATTTTTTCATCCTTAAAGAATAAAAAGACATGGCCTTGGCAGTCTAAAGAACACCAAAAGTTGGATCCACATTCATATCCTGCAAGTCATCCTCCAAAAGTCAAATATTAACCTCATACAAAGCAATGGTCTTCAAGAGAGTGATACATTTTTGCACCTCCCCGCTGCCCTTGTTCTTAGAGAAAATCCCATCTTCCTCTTACTTCTTTATGATTCTAACCATGTTAGCAGAGTTCTAGGGAGATATAAGAAAATCATGCTCAATTGATTCATCCTAATCCATAAGAATAGGGGCTTCCTTCATCATAATAAAATTTTAAGTATGTTTAACAAGGAAAATTAATATATAATTCTACTAAAACAAAATAGAAACTTTTTAATTGAAAATGATAGGAAAAAAAACTATTCTATCAACTCATCATTATTAATTATAATAATTTTATATTTTACCATCTATTCTTTGATGTTATAATGTGATTAAAACCTAAGACGTGATGAATATCAAGTAGAAAGATCCATGACATTCTATTTCATTAAAGGAGAATTTATATCCTATAAATTTATAAATTTCAAGGATTGACATTCTTGAAAGCAATAATCCAAATTGACGAATGGAGAGCTCGGACTTGACATTCACAACCATGTCTACAATATGAAATAACCCATATACAAATTTAAGAAAAAAAATGAAACCCAAATACTTTTAAAAATATTATAAAATTTTAGAAATACAAAAATATATACTTGAATAAAAATTTAAAATAAAAATCACTTTTCATAATGTACTTAATTTATTTTTCTTTACTTAAACAATCATTTAAATTTCTATTTTCATTTTTTCCTTCAAAAAATACGTTTTTAAATTATAAAACAAAGTTTTATAATTTTTATTTAATATTTTAAACTTAAAGATGTTCAAACTTCCTCAAATTAATGAACTCAAACTTTTAAGTATGATTGATGTACAATTCAAACTATAAACATTCCTAAAAACTCTCCTCACATAATTTAGCCGAAAAAATCTGAATGACCTACTGCCCCCTCCATGGGACCCCAGCTGGTCTGGATATCTATTGGCAACCCAGCAAAGAAATTTGAAAAAGAAAACCTAAAAGGGCAACATAGCTGAAAAGTCATCGTCAGGTCAAATCATAGTGTGATGGCAAATCAAAAGCGATATAAGCCCAGAATGGGAAAATGCGGCAGCTGAGAGATTTAGGTTTGGAGCTAAACCATTTTGTGAGTGGAAGTAGTGGTTTGTCTATTATAACAGTATTAACTAATTACTCTAGCTTGGGATTTAATTATCTCACTTGCATCCTGCCCACTTCGGTCGGTAGCCTTTCAAATTCACTCTTCTTTTTATCATTACAGTCAAATGAAATCGGGAGCAGCATACCAGAGGAGATTGGTAACCTCACAAATATAGCAATAAACAGATTCAATGGGACCATTCCATCTACACTCACAAAAACTTCAAAATTGGGAAAGATTATCACTTGAGGAAAACAATTTGGAGGGAAGAATCTCATAAGATTTTGGCCAATCAAAAAGACTTTGATTGTGGTCATTTGCGTACAATATTCTTTCTGGAAAATTTCCAGATACTCTTGGCAACCTTTCACAGCTACCAAAGCTTTATCTTCATCACAATCAACTAACAAGAAAAATACCAGCCAGTTTAGGTAGATGCCAAACTCTAGAATTGGTGGAGTTAGCACACAAAAAACTAGTGGGAAATATTCCCCCTGAAGTTGCAGGTCTTCAAAATCTCCAGCTCTATTTCAACGTTTCTGGAAATTACTTGCAAGGTTCTATTTTGGAAATGAGCAAAGTGGTTGTGGTATTAGCTATAAATGTTTCTCAAAACAATTTTTCAAGTAGCATTCCTAGTGCATTCGCAAGTTGCAAGGAATTGGAGATCTAGATATCTCATGGAATCCATTTGAGGGGCCAATCCCTCCATCACTGGAAAGTCTGTAAAATCTAAAGTACATGGATCTCTTTTGCAATAATCTGTCAGGTATGATACTAGCGGCCTTCAAAATGATGAAATAGCTCCAACATCTCAATCTATCTTAAAACAGATTGACTGGGGAGGTCCCAAAAGGAGGAGCTTTTGCAACACTTGATGCATCTGAAATTATGGGAAATCTTGGCCTCTATGGTGAGTGGTTAAACTTATCGTCATGCTCTACTTCCAATCACAAGAAATCATTGGTCTCTAAAAAGGTGATTGTTCTTGTTCTAGTGGGCATTGCAATTTTGATCATGTCTCTTCTATTGGTAGTATTTTAATACAAATCATGCAAAGGTTCCAATATCCTTTCTCTTAAATTATGAACTTATAGCTGCAACTGTCAGATTCAATAGCAAAAATCTGTTAGGAATCGGTAGTTTTGGGTCTGTTTATAAAGAGGTTCTACAGAATTGTGGACATATTGTTATTAAAGTTCTCAATTTACAAGATGATCATGATCACCAAAGTTTCTGAGAAAGAATGCAATACATAGAAGAGAGTTCACGACCATAATGTAATTAAAATTATTTCAGCATGCTCCAATCTTAATTTTAAAGCGTAGGTTCTTGGTTCTTCCATTCATGTCAAATGGAAGTTTAGAGAGATGCTTGTATCCTTCTGAAGGAGGTAGATGCAGATTAAATATGAGTGATCAACTAAGGATAGCAATGGAAGTAACAAAAGGAATGTCATACCTTCACCAGCATTGCTTTGTTGAAGTGATCCATTTTGACCTCAAGCCTAGCAATGTCCTCTTAGGAGATTATATGATCTCATGTATAGCAGATTTTGGCTTTTCCAATCTTTTTTTTTGGAAATTATGTGGATGATTTGTCTTCTATAAATGCACTTAAAGGGTCTGTCGACTACATTGCACCAAGTACATATTCCTCATTATGCTCTATCCATATTATAATTATTATTTTTATTTGATTAACTATCCAACGCTTTAATTGTATAGAATAATTTATTCATTCTTATTTGTGGTTATAGAGTACGGACTAGATGGAAGTCTTACTACAAAAGGGGATGTATATAGTTGTGGAATTTTAGTTTTAGAGATTTTGACAAGGAAGAGACCAATAGATGAGATGTTCAGTGAAGGAATCAATTTACAAAATGGATAGAAATGCATTTTTCCAATAGAATTTTAGATGTTGTGGATGATTTCCTTTTGATAGATGCTCATGAATCAGAGACATCAATAGTAATGGAATGGTTTGCTTAGTTCATACAAATTGGGTTATTTTTCTCAAGGATTTCACCTCAAGGGCGAACTAGCATGATTGAGGTGGTTGATAGATTAAATAAAATCAGAGGTTCATTTCTTGGTATATCACAAACTTTTCAATTACCAATAGATATCTCACCTTTCAACTTGAGAAATACATAAAGTTTATCTATATCTACATCCTAAGACAATTTATTTTTTCTTGCTTTATTTCTTGGCCAGTCTAAACTATAGTGGTGTTCCAATGCAATTGTGGATAGGTATAAGTCTATTTTGAAAAGATGAATAATGTTCAACTTGTTGTGCCTATGTGGTATAGTATATTGTTACTAGTTGAGAGCTTCAAATTTGAAGTTGACTACAAAAGTGATGTGATGTGATGTGATGTGATGTGATGTATTTTTAAGATATCAATCATTTTCATACATAATTATAAATTTTTCTTGACATAAAGAAAATTATCATAAAATAGATATGTAGTTTTTATTATTATTGAATATTAAAAAAATTGTACTATAACTTTTGTATCTTTGGAGTTATGATTGTTATCTAAAATTTGATTGATATTATAATAAATTTTCAATGTTGAATAGTTGTGAAATTATATTATTTTTCTTACACTTATTTATAATTTAAAAAAATATTTGCAAATCTTGCGTAGTGTAAAAATTGCACCCTTCTTAAATTGGATTCCTAACCAATAAATAAATAAATTGAAAACTAGATCATTTCATAACTTTTTAATAAATCATAATAATTAGATTATTTCATAATTTATTAATAATTCTTTTATGTTATGTGTTTGCATTTATGCTTATGGATGTGATGCATAGTTAGATCTATTTCAATATTATAGTTTATGGTTATATGGTATATGATCGAGATATGAAATGGATTAGTGGTGAATGCAGTTAATTTATTATTTTCTTTGAAGGATAGAAAATTTAGTGATCCTGATTCACTCCTCTTCCCCCCCCCCCCAGTGTCTTACTTTCTCATGATGACTTCTAACACAATACAATAAAAGATAAGATTTAGTGATTGGAAACCTTGAAAGTTGGGATTTTAACATATTCCCATAGATTGGAGGATGGTTGGAGTGGGGGTGGTGAGCAAGAAAGGTTGAATTCCAATTTCAGATAGGAATGTTGCAGGATCATTAGGAGAGGAAGGTCAACATGAGATGACTGTGGAGGAAGGCCGGCAAGGGAAGGAACTTGATGGAGGTGGGGTACCTAAGGACTCGGGTGGGACCAGGTCTATTTTTTTTGTCCCGATACCTATCAAAAGTTGGTCAATTTTGTTCTGCATCAAGCCAACATGTAATTCTTCTTTCCCTCTAGTTAAGAATATCTCTATTTTTGAGCAAGGCTCATTTATTTTGGAAATCCTGGATCAAATCATTGATATGAATATATCTAGACTAGATAATACCCTTGTGGGAAGATTCTTAGGAGTTAAACTAAATATTGAGATAGTAAGAGCCTTTTTTTAAATGAAATGGGCTTTAAAGGGGTGGGTTGATATTGTTGCTATGTCAAAAGGAAACCTATGCTTCTACTTCTTATGCATTGAAGATTGAAGAAAAATCTTGTGCAATGAATCGTGGTTAGTGGGTAAGCATACCATGATTTTACAAAAGTGGTGCCCTAACCTAAGCCTTTAAAATGAATTGACATATTTAAGCCCCTATTTGAGTTAAACTACCACGATTGCCACTTGAGTCCTGGGTAGAAGATGTTTTGTAAGGCATAGGCAATACCTTTGGGGAGATTCTATCAATGGATCCAGTGACAGTGTCAAGAAGGAAATTGAGTTATGCCAAAATATGTGTGGGAGTCACTCAAGGGGTTGATATGCCAGATTCCATTACTCTTCAATCTAAACTAGGTACCTAGCAGTAGAAGATCAAATATGAATCCATCCCCTTTGCTTGTTTCCACTATAAAAAGTTAGAGCATTGGGCAAAGAAATGTCCTAATAAAGTCAATATGCCAAAGAAATATAGAAAAGAATGGATTTGAAAAGGTATCATGGAATTTGAGTCTATGGAGCAACCACAAATAGAGAAGGAGGTGAAAGAGGATATTATTAGTCCCCATGTTGAGCTTGTTGAGCAGAATAGTAAGGAGACTGACAATGGGAACTCTTCATCAATAATGGATCAAATTTCGATTCTAGAGAAGGACCCGTCTAATTTCCCTACCCATTTAGTGGTAAAGGATACCTTTGAAGGGGAAGATAGGAGTAGAAGGACAGTTATGCTAGAGGCAAAGAAGATATATGATTTGAGTAATGTTGAAAGAGAAATGACAGGTATTAGTAGCAAGAGTGCCTTTAACAGAAAGGAAACGGATTATCAAGATGCCCAAAATTGTATTATTCTTGGACTAGGTCTATTTGAATGCTCTCATATAAACATTAAGGACAATAGGAACTCACTACTCAAGGTAGGAATCTTATCACCAAAAGAAGATCAAACACCCAAATGGGAAAATGCAGAAGATATTGATATGGCCCTGCAGGGTGGGTGTGAAGGAAATGGAGAAGAATGATAGATGTGGAGAGAAAGAAAAAAAAATGAAGAATAAGAAAAAGGAGAATAAAAAAGAAAATTAAATGATTATTAGAAGCACAAGGAGCAACAAAATAGGGGATGTGGGTTATACTCATAGACCAGTAGGGAGGCCTTCAAATTAGAAAAAAAGAAATATGGAGGCAAGCAGAAGTATAGCAAATGGTAGTCAAAGGACTATCTTGGACTCAAAAGCATTCCATAAGTAATGAAAATCATCTCATGGAATATCAAAGGATTAAATAATCCTCATAAGCAACACATGGCTAGGAATATGATAAGAGACAATAAACCAAACATTGTGCTTCTTCAAGAAACAAAGATGAGAAAGGATAAAGTAGAAATTACATTTTTCATTAGCAGTGGCAAGGTCTTAGGTGGTGATGTAGATGGGGCTTCTAGTGGTATTGTAGTTATATGGAATAGTAAAAATGTACAAGGGGAACTTATATCTCAAAGCAGGAATATGATCAATGTCATATTTTTGAATACTAAGGACAACACCTCTTGGGTACAAACTAATGTCTATGCACCCAATACTAAATGGGGAAGAAAACCTTGATGGGTGGATATTGCTAATCATAGGAGGGAATTTTCAAATGAGGACAAGATTATTATGGGGGACTTCAACACACCTTAGAAAGAAAATGAGAAGATGGGGGAAAGTCCGCTTAATTTGGATAGCAGAATGGACTTGATGGAGTTCATTGATAATCATATGCTTCATGATATGGACTTGCAAGGTATACACTTTACTTGGACTAATAGAAGAATGGGTAAGGATCTTATACAAGTTAGACTTGATAGAGCACTTATTAGCAATTATTGGTTTCAAAGTTATAATTGCTCCTTAATGGCTCATGTCAGAGTACGATCTGATTATTACCCCATTTTTATTTTAGCTCACCCTATCTCTATTAAAAAGAACTCTCCTTTTTGTTTTGAAAAAATGTGGATTTTACAACCTAGTTTGGAAAATCTTATAAAATATTGGTGGAAGATTAAGGTTGAGGGAACTGCAATATTTAAAGTTGCAAAGAAGTTGAGAAATGTCAAGGATAACATCAAAATATGGAATAGAGAAACTTTTGGGAACATCTTCTAAAGTAAAAGAAAGATACTTGAGGAACTAAAGGTGATACAGGACAGCATGCAGGTTGAGGGATACAAAAAAGTTTCTAGGAAGGAGGAGGATTTGAAGTTGGTTTATTTACATGAGATTATTACCAAGGAGGAGATCTACTAGAAGCAGTGATCTAGAAAAACTTTTCTCTAAGAAGGGGATAGGAACACAAAGTATTTTCATATGACCACTATGAAACATAGAATGGTTAACAAAATTTCTAGCTTAAAAGTGAATTTTGTTATTACTAAGGATGATGAGGATATCAAAGAGGAAGCTATTAGGTTTTTTAGTGGACTTTTGGAAAGAGAATCTCAACTAGACAAGGAGAAATAGAATGAGTTCTTGCACTATATTCCCAAGAGTGTAACTGAAGATCAGAACAAAGGCCTCATTGCTATTCCATCTAAAGAAGAAATTAGAAAGGTTGTCTTTTCCTTTGATGGAGACAAGGCACCTGGCCTGGATGGTTTTCCCTTCCTTTCTTTCGAAACTTATTGGCACATCATGTAGGAGAACATTACCAATGGGGTTACAGAGTTCTTTGGCTCTAGAAAACTTCTAAAAGAATTCAATGGTACTTTTTTTGCCCTCGGATTAGTTCAAACCCATTAGTTTATCTAAATCTTTTTATAAGATCATATCCAAAGTCCTCACTCTTAGGATTTACCATCTCTGATTTTGAGATAGTTGGACAATTTCGTACTAGGAAGGCGAATTCTAAACTCTATTATTTCAGTCCATGAAAATATTCACTCTCTTAAACCAAATATAACAAATAAGGGTTCTTATTGAAGCTTTATTTCTCCAAGGCCTATGACAAGGTAGATTGGGCCTTTTTGAGGTGTGGTTTGGAAGCCTTTGCTTTCAATAATAGATTCTTGGATATGTATCACGTGTTGGTCTCCTCTGCCACTTTTCTGTGTTGGTTAATGGATCACTAACTCCTTTTTCTGTGCCTTATGAGGCTTAAGACAACGAGACCCTTTATCCCCTGTCTTATTTATTTTAATGGCTGAATGTTTGGGAAGATATGTGGAGAAAATGGTTCAAAAGGGGGATTTTGTGGGGTTGAGACCCTCTTCGAAGGATCAAACTTGCTCACGCCAACAATTTGTGGATGATTTGATTGTGATGGGAGAAGCCTCAATAAAAAATGTTAGGAATATTAAAAAGTCACTTAAAGATTATGGTAAAGCCATGGGACAAATTATAAATTGGAATAAAAGCTTTATTTATTTCATCAATGTTAATATGAAAAGACAAGCTCAAATCCAAAGAATTATGGGGGTGTGAGGTGGGTAGTCTTCTGGGGTCTTATCTTGGTTTACCTCTCTACCTTGACCCTCCTGAGTCTTTTTTGGAAATCTTTGATTGATAAAATCCATGCTAAGTTGGTTAGTTGGAAAGGATCCCTCCTTAGCCAAGCTGATAAGATAATTGTGCTTAAATATATTATTCAAAACATTCCACTTTATGCTTTGAATGTTTTCAATATTCCCATAAAATATGTTGTGGCTATTGAAAGAATTCAAAAAAAAAAATCTTATCGACTGGTATGGAAAAAAAGAAAAGAATGATCCTTATTGCCTAGGACAAGGTTTGCAAGCCCATTAAAAAAGGTGGTATGGGGTTAAGAAAGATAAATAACAAAAATGATTTCTTACTTTCTAAGCTCATTTGGAGACTTTATAATGATGTTGGAGAATGGAAGGACATTTGGAGTAACAAATATAATATGGAGAACAAAAGCTTTCATTATTTCCTTAGTAGTGATGATGTCCAAGGTGGTTCAGCTATTTGGAAATAGGCTCAGAAAAATAAGAAAATTACTAATAAAGGGGTGATATGGAAGGTGGGTAATGGTGGGGCTATTCAATTCTAGGATGATATTCAGATTCTTGATCATGCCCTTAGTTCTGATCAGCAGTGGAATGGTTATATGATGCAATGCAAGACTACCTTTGGATCATTAGTTGTTGACTACTAGGATGGTAAAAAATGGGTGGATCTGACTAGAGTAGATGAATCTCTCAATGACCTTAATAAAATGTTGAATGTTGTCTTTTTTGTCAATGAGAAGGACTCTCTCATTTGGAAGTTTAATCCTAATGGATTATTTTTTGTCTACTCTATGTATGGTAATACCTTTGATGATTGTTATGAACCTTGCTAGGCTAAAGCCTGGTTCAAGGGCATGACCCCTAAAGTTAACATCTTCTTTTGGATCTTATTGTAGGACAAAAATCTCACTACTAAAAACTTTGAAAAAGGGGCTTTTTCCTGTTAGTAGATGTTATCTTTGCAAGGAGGAGGAGGAGGCAGTCAATCACTTGACCATTCATTGTTCCTTCACTAGAAACTTATGGGAAAGGATCTTTAGGCTATTGGATATGGAATGGGTTCTACCTTATAGTATCCAAGATTTGTTCTTAGTTTGGAAGTCACCCTCCCATAATGCATTGATTAACATTTTATGGATGTGTATTTTACTTTTCTTATGTTGGGGTGTCTGGAAGGAAAGGAATGATAGGGTTTTCAGGAGGAAGAAGTCAAATTCCAATAAGATTTTTCATAAGATTAATATTATGGTGATTGAGAATGTTAGGCTAAGTGGTAAATTCCAAGAGCCTAAAGATGAGTGGGACACCAAAGTCATTAAGAATTGCAATGTGGAAGGGGCTAGTTATCCTCAAATTGAGAGAAGTTTGAGAAGCTATGCTAGATGAGACTGCCCACCCAAGGGTTGGTATAAAGTAAATTTTGATGGGGCCTCAAAGGGAAACCTAGGGATTGCGGGTTGTGGAATTACTATTATAAATGATAATGGATATAGTATTGGTGCAATACAAATCCCAATTGGTAACCAAACTTATCACATAGCAGAAGCTAGTGTTGCCCTTTATGGACCTTTATATGTTAAGAGTATGAATATTGAGAAAATATAGTTAGAAGGGGATTCATTAAATATCATCAATTGTATTAACAAGGTCACTACCCCCTCATGGACTATTCACAATATTATATGTAAAGCTGTAAATTTGATCAATACCTTTGTTGAATGTGTTGTTAAGCATAATTATAGAGAAACTAATCAAGTGGCTGACTAGGCAGCAAACATGGCTTGTAAAAGTCACATTAAGATGATATGGAATAATGGCAATGATATCCCAATTGATGGAGTACGATAGGATTGGAAGCACACAAACTTGTTTTAATAATGATGGTAACGCCAATAAGGAATAATTATGAGACATACTAGAGATGGGGTTCACAAATGTATGATGTGACTACTTACTTATTATCACACATATTGTGGGTATTCTTTCAAAATAGAAAAGCTCATTGTTACATTGATACCGAGAACCTAAACTTACTCGAGCACTCTCGAAATATCAGAGTTTTTTGCAAAATTAGGAATATGAGAGGTAGGAGAAAGATGTGTGAGCCCGATAGTTTTAAGGAGTGGAATAAAAATCGAAAGATGTGGGACATTTTGGATTAGGGAAAGATTGCAGGTTGTCTGGAGAAGCTAAAGGGAAGTAATCCATCTGTCACCAAGCAATTTCTCAAAACTTGGAAGAATGGAATGATGCTAGTTGGAAATCAAAGAATGAAGGTCACAGAGGAAATCATTTTCTAAGCCACAAGCTTGGACATGGAGGGGATTAACTTCTACAAGGATAGGAAGATTTCTGCCAAAGTTGTGGATGAATTTGTGGAGATAGCTAAGGAGAGAAAAAAATTGGTTAAAGTGAGCAATTCCTACTTTTGCCCTAATAGTATTTCAAGACCTTGGAGGGTTATTTTGTTTTCTTTGATAGAATATATAACCCTAGATGGTCGCTATACCAAGATTTATGGTCACCATTTCATGTTGGTTAATCACTTTAGGCACGAGGTTAGGATTAACTTTCCCTTCTATCTTAGGCATTCTTTGGAGAGTACCATTTTAACCCTACAAATGACCAGATGAGGATCATGCTTGTCATGAAGGTCTAATAGTTTTGATTATGAATTTGTTAAAATCAAAGAAAGTAGAGAGACCCCATTTGAGTCAAAAGACTTTGGATTGTGAAACTAAGGGAAGTGACTCAGATGAGGCCTATGATGGGGAAATTGAGGAAGAAGCAGAGTTAGTGGAGGAAAAAAGAAAGAATCTAACCCTTGGGGGCTCATCCTCTAAGAGAAGGAAAATACATGAGGGGGATTATGATATGGATACTGGCACTAATGAGGAGAGTGCAAAGGAAAAAGAGAAGAAGAGTAAGAGCAAAAATATTGTCAAGGGAACAATTGGTACAAGAACAAGAACCAAAAATAAAAAGAAGACAATTGAGAGAGACATGAAAAACTTCTCAAATGATGATCCCTTAACTCAAAAAAATGAGTACTTGAGAGGTAAGAAGAATATTCCTCATAGGGATATTGAGGATAAAGATAACAACAATGCTGATGTAGAGAAAGACAAATTAGATTGGGATGATTGATAATCAAAATCAAAGTTTTTTCCTAGGTAATCATGGATATATGACAGGTGTCTTTTGCAATCCTAGTGCGATGAGGAGGGACATTAATAGTATGAAGGAGAAAATGTAGGATCTCATCAGAAGGGAGTTTGATTAGATAAGAAAAACCAATAGGGGTGAGAAGACTTTAGGCCAGCATCTAGTTAGGCTCATGGATTTGATTGGGACTACTTAAGATGTCAATAACATAATAAAAAGAGTCCCCCCTCTTGAAGGTAAAACGAGAGTTGTTGATCAAATGGTGAAGGATGTGCAAATCAAGATTGATCTTTTGGACAACAAAGTTGAGGGTGCTGAGAATATTTTGAAAAAGATTGATGATCAAAGTTGCTCCATTTTGAAAGGTATTGGTAATAATATCAAGGTTTTGTTGGATAAGATGGAGCAGGGGAGGAAGAACTAGGTCAGAACGAAAATGAAGGAGGATCATGGTCCCAGCAAATGCACAAGGGAAAATTCGAAGAAGATTGAGGTCATGGATGATAAAGAGATCGATGAGCTGAGGGCTTTTGCTATGAACATGAACATTTTGGTTGATTAAACTGCTAACCTGTTGAAGATTTTATAGTTGTCATGTTGTTGTCTTTTTGTTATTTTTTTGTTGTCTTTATCTTCTTCCTATTGTTTTAGGAATTTATGTTATAGCTTGTTTATCTTTTTGGTGTTGATGAATAGCTTCTCTTAGACTTTTCTCATTTCATTGTAAAAGGTTTCAGGTCCTTTTGAAACCTATTTTTACTTAATCAAAACATATTCCCATAGATAAGAAGGAAAAGGACTTGATTTCTTTTTTTAAAAATTGGCTCCACTTTAGGAAATTAAGGAAACAAAACTTATCCTCTAGTAATACTTAGAATGACCCAAATACCACAACACAACACCTCTACCATCACATTAAGAATAAAATCTTTCCAATATGATCAACAAGGCAAGTCATCAAAAGTTAATAGGTAAGCTT
This sequence comes from Cupressus sempervirens, assembly GCA_028749045.1. Taxonomy (NCBI): domain Eukaryota; kingdom Viridiplantae; phylum Streptophyta; class Pinopsida; order Cupressales; family Cupressaceae; genus Cupressus; species Cupressus sempervirens. The sequence goes on along the minus strand of CM053786.1, from coordinate 331,682,265 downwards.
GACATATCCAAACAAAAATTAATAATAACATATAATCAAATCTCAAGGAATGTCAAAGAATGGCATGTCCTTAATCATGTCTTTAGCATAAATTATAGAGATCCAAAATGCAGTCACACCAAGCAACAAGAATTTCACAATTAACTATCACTCAAACCCTTACTCACACCTAATCAACATAGATTAAAATTAAGCATATAAAGTATAAAGAAAACCAATATTAACTTTTAGGCTACTAAGCATATCATAATTGCATCTAATGAAAATAATTCAATACCTCTAATCTTCTACCAAAATACCAAGAATACAATGATACCCACTTATGGTATAAATAGTAATTTATATGCACATCATGATGCCTATACAACAACATCAATTCAAAAGTAACCTTATTTATAACTAGATATATGTTAACTATCAATGACAAGAATTTCATCATTTTGTCTAACTAAAATACTAATGATAAAAGATCTTATCAATGTATTCTAAATAGGATATAAATATAATTCTCTATGTTCACATGAAATTCATTTACTAGCTAAACCTAATCTAGCATTCATTAAAATATAGTGAAATAGAAATAATCAATTAATTGAGTAGAATCTAAAGGAATACATTGACTAATGACCCATAAAGACTGAACCCTAGTTGTTGGTATTGCAAGTAACAAACCCCACACATTAACAATATCATCTTCTCCCAAAAATATTCCAAAAAATAAATTAGTTTAGAAAGTAAGAAATCCCAATTGCTAACCAAAATAATTACAAAAATAATAACCAAGGAATTGATTCTAGACTTTGGTTATCTCAAACTTACTTGGAGGAAATAACCTTCTGAAACCCTTCTTATCCTTTCTTTTTTTAGCAAAGTCATCTTCATTCTTCTTGTTTCCCTCATTATTGACAAATTCCTTTCGTGCATTTGCATGTTCATTAGGATTTTCTAGAGTTACCTCATTTCATGGTTTGGTACTCTTACAAAGCTAATCTACTTTGGCATTCCCTTGACAACCAAGATTAACCTTGATAAGAGGTAACATTTGTGGATTGATAATGTCATCCAAGATCTTAGTATTCTTCTCTCATGCCCTTCACATCTCATTGATCTATTTCTATGTTGGCTCCCATCATCTTTGCATCCAGACTAACCACCAGATTGACAGAGTCGATCGAGATTTGTTTCATATGTACCTTGGTTGAGGTCGAGACTGAGTTTCACTTTATCTTTTGGTCTCTCATCTACTACAAGATCAAAGGGAGGTACCACTACTTATTTAGAGAGTGTTGGTCTTTTTTGTCCTTAAGCTACATCAACCAGTGGTGACTTGCTCTTTACCTTCAAGAGGCCACTGGGATCTGGGACCACACCTTACAGACTTGTTTCCCTTCGAGGAAGGTTTTTGATCAACTTATCACTTCCTTTTTCTCATTGACGTCCCTTGCCTAGGGCTCTAAGAGATGACTTGATCCTCCTACTTCTAGTCACTCCAAGCGTGTGAGGCCTCACAGTGGGTATTTTTGACAATAACGTGGTCTAGGGCTCTTCCCAACCCATTGTGGTCTCTTATTAGACATTAGTAAATTTATCTTATCTTATCTTATCTCAAACTTTAATATTACATTAAATTGAGCCTTAGTTTTCTCCAATTCCTTCTTTAGGCAAACAATGTAAAACTCCTTATTCATTGAATTCTTACCACCTCTTCTATCATTTTACTTCTTTTGGCCAAGTCCATAATTTTTATAATCATTATTAATTCCTCTAGGCATTTTCACATTTATGCCTTTCAATCATAGTTCTATTCTTTCAATTTATGAAGCTTCATTTTTTTGTTTCTGATCTTTTTCTTGAGCTTCTTGATATCACTTGGGCAACAAATGAGTTCTACTAACTTAAAATCCATTTACAACGTATTGTAAATGTCAAACCTTGGAGGCCTCAAGTAACTTCTTACATTCAAGATTACATAGTCTGATTCGTCAAACAATAGAGCTCTATTTGTTTAGAAATCATCTTGATTAGCCATGGGTGCTCCCAACATATGCCTTCTAGTAGTCAAACATTTTTTGAAGAAACTTTTATTGCTTATCAATTTTCTTTGATATCAATTGACAAGAACACATATTTTGAGAGGGAGAGTGTATCAATATAAGTCATTATATTAATTATTTAAATCTTAACAAATGCAACAATAATAAACACATGTAATTCACATATATATATAAAATGAATAAAGAAGTGCTACTTGGTTGGTGTTAATGTTAATGTAGTTTTAATCTGATAAAACTCACTAAAGATGTGTGTGTGTGTGTGTGTGTGTGTGTGTGTGTGTGTGTGTGTGAGAGAGAGACATATACTTAATTTATATATATTAGATATATAATTTATGTAGGAGCATCCTGATTTTTCTTGATAGCTACTTTGGATTTCATCAGAAGAGGCTTGGTAGTTGCTTTGGAGGGTGCTTGGATTGATACTCGATTAAAGAAGAGATGATCGATAGAGGTTACTCAATCATCTCTTGGTAGTTCTTGGTTTAGAACTCGACAATCCTAGAGGTTCTTGGTTGTTGAAGGATCTTGGCATAGCTTGGGACACTCGATTTTCAAAGGCACTCAATGATGCTTAGAAAAACTCGGCACACACTAGGAGCTTGATGAAGCTTGGTTATTGTGTTTCCTAAGTTATTTGGTCTTTAAAGGAGTTCGGTTGCTGGAAGAACTTGGTCTGTGAAGGTGTTTCTTAGCATATACTATGGGAGCTCAGTTATGCTTGGTGGATTTGCTGATACTTGAAAGGGGTTCTCTGATACTCAGTTATGTCTTGGTTCTGGCTTTTCTCAAGTTGTTTGTGGTTGGTTTCTAGTGTGAGCTGACCTTAGCATTTAATTTGGTTGTATTTAATTTCTGTTGTAAGCCAAGTTGTGGCTTAGTTGGGTATAAGTAAGGGGGTCTTGTGGAGTCTTAAGGCATTTATTTAGTGGAGTGAGTCATTATGGAGTGTGGCATCCAACATGGAGAAGATGGAGTAGTTGAGTGAGAGAAGTTTTCCTAAATGTGCAGATAGAGCGTTGAATGTGAGGCAATTTACACTAAGATCTTGGGTAAAGTTTGAGGAATAGTGGCTAAGGCTTCGGAAACAAGGAGATTTCTTGGTGGGCTTGCGAGCACAAGTTTAGATCTTTCTTGGAGGTTTCTACCAGTGTGTGGATCTAGACTATCTAATGTTTGGGTTGGATCTTGAGGGATCTTGTAGAACTATTTTTGTAATTGCTATTATATTTGGCCAAAACCTAGAAGGCCTTACAGCTAGGAACATTGCATGTAAACAATTATTTTATGAATAAAGAGTTGCACTTGGTATCAGATTGTGTAGATTGTGTATCTTGTGTTGTGTTTTCGTTGTGTGGTTATTTGTTGTGGGCTTGGACATCTCTTTGGGGGATTATCCTGCGTCAATGATATATGTGTGTGTAGTTAAATAATTAATTATTATATTAAATAAAAATAAGAAAACATGTCTCATGAAGGGATAGGTCTCTCCATGTGTCATCCTTAATATGAGAGAGAGAGAGAGAGAGAGAGAGAGAGAGAGAGAGAGATCATTGGCATTTGGAAAACACATACCAAAACATGGCAGTGATATTACATTTGTAGTGATCTCTAAAACTCAACATGATATTAGAGCCTAGTTGAAAATGTAAGAAAGTGACCAATATTTTTGACAGAGAATGGAACAAACTACAATAATAGTCAATGTTTATAAAGACTTGGCGATCAATGTCTATGAGAAGAGTTGGTGTCCAAGAAGTGTTATACAATAAAACTAAGTTTTTGCATTTGTATTTGTATGGCTTGCATAATGTTTTGGTTGAATAATTACATAAACTTCATATTTACACCGAAACCTATCCTACTCTCGACTTTGGGAGTGTGCTGTAACTTCACAAGATGTAATATATTACATGTTTGGAGTCAAAAAATTTACACCATGATTCATGTCAAATGCAACATTGAAGAACACAGGTGGTTGTCATAGTTTAGACTATGACACAAAGAATAACACTATATAATTATAAATAAAATACAAAGAAGAACACTAAAATCTATGGGTAGAAGAGCATATACGTGGAGGTTTGGAATTAGTAAGAAAATTATTCTAGCAAAGATATATTTCAAAGGGGGTGATATTACATAATACACATCAACAATAAGGGAATGGTCAAAGCACCCACATCATTAGGCATTCAATAAGCAAGTTGGGTGGATAACTACCGAAGGCCCACATCAAGACACATGAGAATCAGTAATTGCTTGTGCAAATCGTACACTATAAAGGACACATCGTGCTCTATGTGTAAGGAGTAGAAGGGAGATTGACCACATAAGGAGAAGCACTCCATAATAGACAGGACATTAAAATTAGGATCCACATCATCAACCGATAAGTGAGGTAAGTTTATTATCATGTAAGTGGATCATGTTTTGTGAGTGAGTAATTAAACCTATAAGCTTTATGTGGGAGCTTTGCTCCCAAAAATGACATTTACTATCGAAAAAGTTGTAAGACTCTTCCCAGAAATTATCTTTTTTCATTAATTTTCTAACATAATAAGTGGTCATCATTTCTAAAATAATTGGTAACTACGCCATGATTTTCTACCATAGTAACTAGTCATCATTTCTAAAAATTATAGGAGTAAATCTTGCAAAAAAACAATATGATATCTATCCAAATCCAAATCCCAAAGTTGAGAAGACTAGATTAATTTTTATTCTAATAGAATTAAATGAGAAAATCTATATAAGCTCAATACAATCATATGAAATTCACACATTTTCATTTATTTTTGCATTGAGATTCTCAAATATTTATTTCTCTTCCATTTAGATTATTTTTCTTACAGAATGGTTGAATGAGTATTTGCTTTTTTGATGACAAATGGAGAGAAGAAAGAGAAAGTGCATGCTTGTATTTTGCTATAGGACAGATCTATTGGTATCAATCAAAGCAATGTCAAACTTCTTACTCAGTTTTGCAAAGTTAAATCTTTCCATTCTTGTTTCCCCTAACGCAGATTTTTCACAATAATTTTAAATTATTTTTAATGTTTTTATTCCAATTTTTTCAATTCTGTTAGTTAACATTTTTCATTGTTGGTGATAAATTTATAAATTTTTCTGTTTCTTTTTTTTAATTAATTATCTTTATTATTTTTGGTTTATTTCAATTTTGCAACATTTCTTAAAGATTTCAAGATAATAAAAAATATCCAACAATGAGGATTGTTCAGTGCATGCTTTTTTTTAACATGAAATATTAAAATTATTTTTGTCACAAAAGTTTGCACCCTTGCCTAAGTTTTTATCTAAAGGCAACCTTGTGAAACATGGAAACAACCTCCAAGTTGTGGGAATTGAATAATAAGGTTGCATCCCTAGAGAAGGTCGGCTTCCTTTGCTATCAAGGTACACCTAAACTATACTTGAAGAAAAGGGAGAAGGAATGCATGAATCAAAGCTACCTAATCTAATCTAAAGGAGGTGATACACCAAAATAGAGTGTTCAGTCCTATTTCTGCCTAACAATGCACTATTCATCAACATAGTCTTAGAAGACACTTTGTTTTGATTCAACAATCACATATAGATCAGAAACCAAATGGATGTTAGGAGGAAGGGACTTCATAACATTCAAAGGGAAATAGTAGATACTTTTATGCAAATTGAAGAATGGAAACAAATACATTAACAAGGTAAGAAGGTTTTACACTTATATTAATGGAGAATGTGGCATAGAAGAGATTACATTCATTCATAGATAAAAGGGAATTACAGCAACTGAACAGAACACTGCTGCTAGAGAATCAGAAAAAATGACTGACTCTAAGAAGGGTTATAAACCTTTCTTTTATAGTTCAAGTGTAACTCAAATAACTTCTACCCTAAGGCAAAGCACAACAACTCCATCTACGGTTGCAAAGAACAATTACAGGGTGATTGGATACGAGCTAGACAATAGATCTCATCTGGTACATCTTTAGAGGCAAGAAAATCATCAAAAAAAACCTAACTGTAAGAAACCTTGAAGTGATAGAAATGGCGCCATCAATGCTCTGACCGGGTAGATGGATAACCAAGCGGTGGAGAGAATGTCCTTTGCAATGTTTCTAGCCCTACATTCATTCATGAGTGGTTGGGATCAATCATGGAGATCAGATCATGCAGAAAAATTACCTTTCTCCTTGTTGGCTCGAGAAATCATCACAAAATTAGCAGTCAACTAGGTTGAGCAACCAAAATGGGCCACATGGACCAATAACATTATTTCCTTTTGCCACTCCGCAAAGTCTTTGGGAGTTTGACCGACTTATCACCTTAACCATGCCACCTTTTAAACTTAACCGCAATTGTTCCATGAAATTATGATGTGACTGTGACTGCTTACTTTCAAACTGGGTTTGTTGGGACACATGTCAACCTATTGTTATGTCGCAAGAAATAAAGATTGAGAAACTCTACATAGCGATAAAGCGATGACCATGGATCATATTTCATCTAATGGTGAAAACTTGAAGCTGGTCCACCTTTGTCTAGTCAGCACCTCGACTAATGGAAATATTGCCACTTGCCAACTCGTCTGACACCTTGTCCACCTTGTCTGTAGCCCACAAAGAAAACAAAACCCACACGCCACATGTCACACTGTCGCTATCTCACTATGACAAATGAATGTACATTTCTGCATAGCGACATAGCGATGATCGTTGATGTTGCTAGATCTAAGAGTGGACGAAAACATGCTCAAAAACTAGCCCACAATACCAAGCACGAATCAAAACTTTCCATTTGTACCCCTCTCTGACAACTCCACCAACCGCAAAGAAAGGAAGGCCCACCTAGATACATGGCACATTGTCGCTTTGTCGCATAAAATAAAGTCCATGTATTTCTACAAAGTGACAAAGCAATGGTTGTAGATCTTGGAAGATTGGACGATGGACGAAAAACATTGCTTATGAAACAAAACAGAACCAAAGAACGGGGCCTATGGTGCTACATGGCATGTTGTCACTTTGTCGCTATGACAAAAGGTCCTGCAATTTATGATGGCGACAAAGTGACGTTCATCGATCCTCTTTGATTTGACGATAAACAAGATATGGGCCCATTGGAATACTAAAACGTGCAGTTACTTAAGAAATAAAGATATTACCTAAGGTTTTTTAAATGTATTTTTGTTTGTCCTAATATTTGAATATTAACTATGTTTGAATTCAAATCTTTCAATTAAGGGGGGAAGGCAAAAATAGCTAATAATTATGATTTTAATTTTTTATTCATACAAATGATTCATATTACTCTTTAATCTAATTTGATGTAAATAGCATCATTAACTTATCTTAAGAATGCAAGGTGTAATAATGATATTGAAATTTGATTTATTAAAATTGTTGAATAATATTTAAATAAGAATGATATACATATGGTAATAGACAACAGTAATCTAGCTCAAATTGCATATAAATTTTTTTAGAAAGAAATATTTTTTGAATGAAATATTAAGCAGGTAGGGTTATTGTGGGAGCTCTCCCAAAATTTAGTAGTTTGACAAAAAAATTGTAAGACCTTATCAATTTTATAATTTTCTAATAATGAATTCTCAAAATTTACTTTCCTCTTTCCGTTTTTAGATGTACAAAAATCAATGAATCCTAGAAAACCAATTCTTAAAATTGAACTTTTCTTTTTCAATGATGTACAAAAATCAATTAATTAAAAACTTTCTTTTTCAATATTCACAAAATTAATAAAAGTTGAACTTTATTTTCTCAACATATATAAAATCTAATAATTACAGTTTTGCTTGAAAAGATTAACACAGCTAGATTTTAGATTACTGAGAATGTTTGGAATTTAAATTGATATGATTGTAAAAATTTGTTGCAAGCTAAATTTTTGTCATTTGTTACAAACTAGTGCATATTGGGCAATCTGTTAACTAATGTAAACATATCACAAAAATATAAAAATTAGTCTCAAATTTTTTTTGGTTGATTTTGCGTTCTTCTATTGTTTGTGATTTATTTTCAATAATGATTTAACATGTAAGTAAAGTGGGGAGCCAACTTTACACTTTATTCAAATTATCCTAACAATTTAAGCATAGTAGTAGAATTTTTTTACACTCAAAATTTAGCTATTAAAATTTAATTTATTTATATATAACTATATTTATAAAATTATTCTAATTTTTGTTTAAACTGTCATATTAAAATCTATATTTTCTTTTATATAATTTTTATAGTATGCAAACTATTTTATAATTTGAAAAATCAGACGTATCGCTTATGTTGCAATGCAATGCTACTTACATTTATAGGCGTATCCAATTTATATAAGTTTATAAAATGGTAAGACACGAAACTTTGAAGGGATTTATAGATATATTAAAAGGATGAATCATGTTTCATGGGGATATTCTCGTATTCCTTCCAAACAGATCTCCTATTCCTTACAAACAGACACAACCAAGGTACATAAAACTATGTGAATATCTATTATTATTTAATAATCTAATTTATTAGTGATATTGTGAATTTCTAATATTCTCTTTATAAATATAAATATAAATGAAATATAATTTAAATATAATTATAAATATAAAACTTCTAAGAGAATATGTCATCTAAACAAAAGTCATTTGTATAGAAATTAAGTAGTGTTAATTCTATTATTAAAAATAAAGATAGATGTTATAATCAATTATTGTATTTGTTAGCAATGGACATGAGTTAAATTACTTAGTTTCTAATTAATATTGACTTTCTTATTTATACACTATAAAAGTCATTTGCCTTGATACTTTTGAGAATGTTATTATAGGAAAAGGGAGATTGATTTCAGAGTCGGACAGAGTTTGACATTTGTTCAAAAGCAACTTTGGATGAGGAGTGGCGGCAAACAGATTCATGCATGAAGAAGAAATACAACTAATGAATCAAATGCCCAAATGAAGGCACAAATGCTACCAACAGTTAATAAATTATCAGTGGATTGATAACTTTCCTCTGAATTTTGAGGACTCCTCCCTAGAAAGATTTACGACTTAAATAATAAATTATGTATTTAACCTGAAAACACAAAGATTTTTTAACATTCATCCATAAACATAATGTAATTACCAGATTCACTGACTTAAATAGAGATGAAAATAAACAAACAATCACAAGACTGTCTGGTCGACCATTTACATCATAGCGAATGATAAGAGAAAATATTATTTTATTCTACAATCGAAATACAGAAAATAAAGACTAATTTCCCATCCCCTAGTCACAAAAGCATTCCTTTCTTTTCCGTGGACGGGAAGAAGGAACACCCATATTCCCCCTTTTGCATATTTTAAGTTCTTTGCTATCAACAGGCTTTTTTAGTTTTAGTTTTCGCAACTGATTGCTGCCTTTTTTGGGTTTATCTCTTTTGTCAATTCACGGGGCTTTTTGTTTCATAACATTAAAGTTACTATGACAATTAAGATATTTCATAGTTTGAGAGAAATGTGCATATAAATCTTTTTGGAACAGGTGGCGTCTGAATAATCTGGTTACATGATAATCATGGTGACTGTGTTCAAATGATTGTGAACTCTTCATGCTACGCAAGGTCTTCTTTATTGGCTTGACTGGTATGTTCTGCCTTACCATGGTGCCTCACAGTGAATTTGAATGTGCCCACGGTGAGGTTTGTGGGTTCGACATGATCCGGCCCAAGCACTACATGTTTTGCCATCTGCATTGATTTGATAAAGGCACGGTTGAGATTTCCTTCACCTGTTATCATTAACCAAGATTGGACGGAGATAACTATCAGGTATACCATGTCTTCCATATATGCACAGTCATTACAGCAAATATCAGCCATTGTTTTATCTATACAAGACTCACAGCCATCCTTAAAAATCATATACTAATAGAAGAATTAAAATCATATACTAATAGAAGAATTAAGTAGAAGAATTAAGTTTGGGAAAAAAAAAATTATTTTGATTATTTAACACTTTAAGTCTAAAAACAAAGCTTAATATGTAATGTTTAAGCCGTTCTGTCAAACACATGGGTGTGTTCATATCTCAGAACATAGGTGATGATAGTTTCTCTAATTGACACCTCCACTTAGCATTTAATGCATGAAATATCTCTGATGGCATACCCGTAGCAGCGGCATATAAGTGTGTTTCCAATGTGCAAGTCCAATATGAATCGATTCGGCCATTGGGCGTGCATTTGGAATCTGTCTTTATCATTGACTTGTTCATGTCATGCAACTCATTCCTTTGCGGGTTGGATGCGAAATGGGATGTTTAGCAACATTGACAATGTCAAACAGTTACGCAGGTCCGCCTCCATTGCATTCTATCAATTCTCATCTTTGCTCACGAGAGTCTTGATTCTTGATAGACCTGATTCTTCTTCTTCGTATTCAACTATAAGCCTGCTAGCAGGCAACTCGATAATATGCATGGGAAGGTGGTGTCATCTTTCATTCTGGGAAGACAATCATTAACTTCCCGTTCCTAGCTATCATTGCTTATGTTTGGATATGGCTCCATCATCACAGTTGGCTTTCTGCTAACTAGTATTTTGTCAAACAGTTGGTGAACATTGTGCCTATGGAGTTCCATGTTGCTTTTATAGTATCCTCAACTCGAAGCTCGGGTTATGGAATGATTTCCATACTCCTATTTGATTACATAAGGCAATGCTTCTTTCCTTTTGATTTCTTACAGGCCCGACACTTCTATAATGCTGGAGTTTAAAGACAATAATGTAGAATCAAAATGATTCACACATATTTTATACGGATAGGTAGCACATGAATAATTGATTGCAGCAAACGAATTATGATGACTATGTTCTGCTAGCTGCCAAGTGCCCTTCTATTCTGCAATCCATTTGTATAGAATTCTCTTTGGACACCATATTTTCTTAATTGACAAATACATTGCTATTTCTGAGAGCCTGTATTTGGCACTTCAATATCTGAACTTTAAGCATCCAATACTGTAGAGTTGATTCTCTTGGCTATGTTGATACTTTGCCAAACAATTTGTAGCCATCCTTCGTGATGTTCTGACATCTCATGTAACGGTTGGATAATGCTTTAAGGTACATGTAGATATACAATCTGGATTATTGCATGACTTTGAGAATAGCCTTCATGGGAATCGAACTCAGACTTTGAACTTGAACCTCAAAGTTAAATTTCTAAACTTTGAACTGTGGTATGTGAACCCGCATGCCGAGATTTTGAATTGAACCTTGAACCTGAAAATGAACCATGTATCTGAACCTTGAACTTTGAATTTTTAACTTTGTGGTTCAAAGTTCAAGTTCAACACAATCTGGATGCCTTTTCATAGATAAAGCATTATTAGCAATTAAAATTAACTATATATAGGGACAATTTCATGTGTTTCCTTCCAAGGGACTAGTATCAAATTTTAAAATTGGGTGCTAAGGGCACGCCAACAAGGAGCTCATATGATTTATATTCAAAGGGAGTTTGAAAGTCCTTGTGTTTGACTATATTATTTTAATAGGCCCACCCTCATATGTGCATCATGAGGAAGTGACAAATTCCAAATGATTATCACTTGTATCTAAAGAAGTTATTGAAAGGTGACGATCTTTCAATAACTTAACCTTCTATCATGATAGACATTTTTACAATGTTTGAAATAAATCATAAAAGATTGTAAACTTGTATGGTGGATTAAGTTCCTTAGATAGATCATGGCTTTGTATTGTGATGGGCATCTTCTGTTGTCTAAGTATATTGCTATAAATGATAACTTGCATGGTGGATTAAATTCCTTAAACAAACCATGGTTGTTAATATAGTAAGCATTATGAGAATGTATGTGCACATACCTTATTAACATCTTGAGTACATGGTGAATACTATGCAAATTGATGTTCATGAGACCATTACACATAGTACTTGGTGAATATCATGCCACTTGATATTCAAGAGGCTTGATGTTTTGAAGGCCAATACGCGTGATATCAAATGAAATATCAAAATGGAGGATTTATTCTTATCGAAGATTTTTTCATTCCTAATACTATCACCATTTGTAGCCATCCTTCCTAATGTTCTGATATTTCATGTAAAGGTTGAATGATAATTTAAGGTACATGTAGATATACAATCTAGATTATTACGACTTCGAGAAAAGCCTTCATGGAAATCAAGGTCAGACTTTTAACCTTGAATTTGAACCTAAATGTCAAAGTTAAATTTTTTTAACTTTGAACCATGGTACATGAACCCACATGCCAAAATTTTGAATTGAACAGTGAACTTGAACTTGAACCATTCATCTTAACCTTCAAGCTTTGAACTTTGAACTTTGTGGTTCAAAGTTCAAGTTCACCACAATCTCAGGGCAATGTCTCTTCACAAATAAGGCTTTACAAAAGCATCATTATCAATTAAAATTAACAAGATATGGGGACAATTTTAGGGGTTTACTTCCAAGGGACTGGGATCAAATTTTAAAAAGTTGGGTGCTAAGGGCACGCCAACAAGGAGCTCATATGATTTATATTTAGAGTGAGTTTGAAAGTCCCTATGTTTGACTATATGATTTTAATGGGTCCACCCTCTGTGTACATCATGAGGAAGTGACAACTTCCAAATGATTATCACTTGTATATGAATAAGTTATTGAAATAACTTAGCCTTCTATCGTGATAGACATTTTACAATGTCTGAAATAAATCATAATAGATTGTAAACTTGCACAGTGGATTAAGTTCCTTAGAGAGAACATGGTCTTTTATTGTGATGGGCATCAATGATAACTTGCACAGTGGATTAAGTTCCTTAAACAAACCAATGGTTGTTAATATGGTAAGCATTATGAGAATGTGTGTGCACATACCTTACTAACATTTTGAGTACATGGTGAATATTATGCAAATTGATGTTCATGAGACCATTACACATAGTACTTTGTGAATATCATGTGACTTGATATTCAAGAGGCCATTACTCACAATACTTGGTGAATATCTTGCAACTCTACATTCAAAAGACCATTACACAAAGTACTTGGTGAATGTCATGTGACTTGACAACCAAGAGGCCATTACTCTTAATATCATTACTCATAGAATTTGGTGAATATCATATGTTGATATTTTGTTGGCCAATACTCATCATATCAAATGAGATATCAAAATGGAGGATTGCTTCTTATCAAAGATTTTGTCATTCCTAATATTGCCAATGGTGTAATATATTTCTTGTGTTTATCCTCCCTAACTAAGCGGGAGTATTAATGTTAGTGTAGTTCCAATTAGAAGCATGAACAATGATGACAAAGACCACATCAATCACCAAGGTTTCAGGATCCTCCATGCCTGCTTCCCAACAAAACTCCAAAACAATATAGCAAACAACACAAACACCTCGGTTCAATGGCATTTCAAGTGTAAGAGATCAAGCATACCCCTGACAAAAATAGTAAAGCCAAAGGAACATATTCCAATGACTTAAAAGACTCTTGACCAATTAGACAAAAGAAGTAAGAGATCAAGTATACACCCTACAAAAACGGTAAAGCCATGATTTAGGACTCTTGACCAATGAAACAAACAACCTCCTCATTTCTCGAAACAAATTTGTCATAAATGACAACAATCTCACCACAAACCTCATTCAATGAACTTAGGCATAACTATTATAAAATTATGATCTTATGGCAATTATAAAACATTCAGCTAACTGATCCAGACCTCAAATTTGGATATATGTATGTGTGTCATTGTAAATCTTCAATTCTCCACTACAAGCTGAAATAATATGTGATAAAATGAAAGGCTCCTAACTCTTTAATCACAATACACCAGACTTTAGCTTGCTCATTCCATAAGTGGTCTTAAAATTTGATGCCTGCGATCATTCAAATTCTTATATATCGGCATCAAAAGCTATTTCATTTATGTGGTGTATGTTTATCGTTCCAAATAAATAGATAACAATTAAATCAAAAATTCTAGATTTGATTAATATAAATTCATTAAAATTGATGATACTAAGCTATATAGATTTATGATTAGTCCGATCCAAATCTTCAACAACTTTATACTATTTATTTTTACAAAAACAATGAACAAGGTATTTTTTCCAAAAGTTATTGAGACAAAATACAAGCATAAATGCCTAATCAGACCTATCTAAGACAAAAATAGAAAACATGAACCAACATAATTCTTCTCTTACATTTTTCATTCATAATGTAATACAATAGAGCGGCATTCTTGTACAGCTCTAAATCAAAGATCAGAAACAGATCCTCCTAACATATCACTTAAAATTTCACAGCCACAAGAATCTCCATTGACAGTATGTAATATGACGAACAGGTCAAGGCTACAGGCAACATATATGCTTTGAAATGGGCCTTGAAGCTATCAGAGCCATATGAGTTCTAATGTCCATACTTCTGAAACTCCCATTCGCTGTTATCTGCAGACATTAGATGATACACAAGCCAGAATTGAGAAGAAACTAATAGAATAGCTTGTTAACCACTAAGCAATCTTTGTAACAGCAATAGAAGAAAAGCAGTTCCCACCTAAAGGACAGACTTGACGTGTCTTCAGCCACCTACTTATGCAGTGAAAGTGGAAGGCATGGTTGCATACGCCTGTTTTACAAATAGAAGGCAAATCAATGTTGTAGCATGTAGAAGTAATTTAAAATAAAACAGAAACATGTAATGAAACCTGATTCACTGTCCTCACTCAATGGCAAAGTTGGCATGGAAATGGCAAAGGCACAATCAACTTAGCTAGACAAGATAAATGCCTCAAAAAAATCCACTCAGAAACATGAATTTATAGCATAAAACAATCTCGCAGAGAACGTAGATTGGAGTCCAGACATTAGATTTTTGCAAGGTTACTGTAAGGCCCACCACATTTAAAAACTAATAAAGATGCCTCAAAAGCAATCCACTCGAAACATGAATTTATAGCATAAAACAATCTCACAGAAAGTAGATTGGACTCCTGACATTAGACTTTTGCAAGGTTACTGTAAGGAGCACCATATTTAAATAATAATAAAAATTCAAACAACTCATCAAAATACACAAAAGCATCTAATGTGTTTGATACAGATGTCTGGAGACATGAAATATGTTAAAATGAAGTACCCAATAATAATCTAATCAAAAGGAAATTACCTTACAATGGACTGCATGGTCGAGTACCATGAGAACATAATGCACAAAAACAAGATAACCATCTTGACAAGAACTGCTTGAACCTGTAAAGACTAAAGCAAAAGTGTGGACAAGAAAATTGTCAGAGCATGTTACCACCCTCCTACAAAGTTGTTACACTTCCGCAGAGTCCTTCGTGACAGGAAACATTACCCAACCCAGCACGATGAAGTCTAACAATGGGAAACTGACAAGAGAATGGAATTTGTGTAGCATGATATATCCACATTTCTACACTAATGTAATACTATCATGGCACACGAGATGCATTGAACACGTGTAATCAAGGGCAACAACCTTGCTTAACTATCAACAAAAACATTTGAAACCGCAGTTTTATCTTGACCACCATTATTTAAAAAATGACCTCTAATTTATTCCTAGTCCACGTAACTGTCCATGTGCAGTAAACTAAATTTTATAAAAATTTCAAAGTCCACAATTTGAAGTGCTTTTTCTTTACTGCCATTTGTTTGGATGATTAAGGATCCAGTCAGAGGCCAAGTTACTTCCTGCGCTTTGCTTCCCGGGGGTTTCATCAAAGCAATGAGAAACAGAGAAATTCAACGTTAAACAGTGTAAGGGCTGGAGTGCCAATGGTGGCATGGTCCATGGCATTCAATCAATTTTTGAATGCCAGATTGGTAATAGAGCAGTTGGAGATTGGGCAGATCTGCCAGGGGTTTGATGCCATTCCGAATAGACACTGTGCAAAACACCGTAAAGGAAAGCCATGACAGAGGAAGATGGAGAAGATTTGAGTCAATGCACATTGCAACTTAACGAATCCATTAATGAAGTGCGCTGTAACTCGAGCATTAAAGCCTTTGTATCTTACATCCTCAGCCTTGGTTACGGTGAAAGTAAGTGAACATATTTTATTCAGGTGTAATACCTAGTCACTTGCTGATGAAAGAACTCTAAATTTATGCATCAGAATGTAACACAGCAAAATTATATTTATCAAAGTTATAATATGAAATGCCAATTTAACATATCTTCTTGTATCCCCAAATTTATGCAGCCATTAACTTTTAAGCTAAGTTACCAATAACATTTAAGCTAAGTTACCAATTTGGATGCGGATTCCGAAGTGGATATGGGATGCAGGGGATTTTTTCTTGGATGCGGAAGTGGGAGGAAACATATATATATATATACATATGCTTGATAAATTTCTTAGTGTTTATTGCTTTTGGAATTAGCTTGCCATTGCAACTCTAACAGTACCCTGGCAACCATTTCTTTTTCAAGCTTTAATATTTTTTTTAGATTTCACGCCTTTGCCAGATTATGGGAAGCCAAAAAAAAGGCCATCATTGAAAAGAATATGATTATTGGCTTCTCTGGCCAGAGTTCTTTTATTTTTTATTGAAGCACGAAATCCAAAAACATGTGGGACAACAATTGATGAAACACTGGAACAGTCCAGATTCTTTAGGCTTAACACCCAATCACAATGTCTTGCTTTCCTGGGTGATGACAATTACAATTAGTTGAACCGATTATAATCATTTTGACTATGCAATGCTTCGCTGCCAAGGTATTTACTCCAATGCTTGCATTCCTCTTGTGGATCTGTGTATTCTGACCTCCAATTATACCTTCACGACCCCTTACAATATAATTTCTTTGAGCTGAATTCATTTACTGCCACCTGAAGCTCCTCTCTTACTCCACATTTATAGTGCTTCTATGCAGCATGCTCTCTTGTGTCTGCCACCAATGCTACCATTGCATCCATTCTTTGAAGCAGGATCTCATTATCATCGTTTTTTTGGGTCTTTTCGCCGCTGGGCCCACGTAAACGCATCCGGGAGCCTGCGGCTGGATTCCGGCCAGCTTCTGCAGGGCTTCCGGACGCGTCCAGAATCTGTCCACATGCGGACGCCTAGCCTATACCAGACAAATCGGTATCTTAGCTTTTAAGTATGTTAGAACAGTATTGTAATATAATTTGGTCAGTGGAATGTAAATCTTGTCCTTTAAAAACTCAAATAGAACATTTCTCAATTAGTAGACAGTATGGTAGAGCTGATTTCATTTTACATGGACGAGTACAGCACTAATAGTTTACTGCATTTTTATCTATCAAAAAAAATTAGTTTACTGCATTTTTATCTATCAAAAAAAACTAGTTAACTGTTTTTTTTGATATTTTACTTATTTTAAGGGCTTAACTCCTATTACTGTAGTGGAACACAAAGAATGCATGATAACACTTAAAGGCCCGTTTGATTGCAGGAATTGCCAAATGCGGCAATCAGCTATGCTGAAAATAAGCTTACTTCTGGAATTCACACATTCATAAAATGATTTCCGGAATATCACTCTGACCTGTTTGGTTGACCTAGAAGAGGAGTCAGAAGAGGCATTTTTTGTGTGGTTTTAAGAATTGGAATTGGAATTGGAATGTATATGTTTAGCAAGTACTGATTTCTATATCAACTGGGGATAGTTACAGTGCCCATCTAAACACAAGACAGTAAAAGAATACCAAGCTGAGCAAGATGCAGATATAGGAGTCACAATACCCGCTCAGCTTGGAAAAAAATGGAGGAAAAATGCTCTGCAAACAAAATGACTGGATAACATCTTCGGCACTGTGGTAAGAGAGAGCTATTCAAACTTGGGCATCTGATGTGGGGGCAGAGCAAGGAAGGCATGAACACCATTTCTGTCACAATTGTTGGGAAGCAACAGAATAAGATTCACCATTACATTGATAACAGGACATAAAACAGGGGCTCTCCCCATGGGTATGTAATGGACACCCTTGGATGTCCCAAAAAACTAAACCAAATTGCTGAAAGGAATTATGTCAAACAGTTTGCATTCAACTTCTTAAAACCCCTTATAACTCTGGAAGTCAAACATTTATTTGTTTGTTGTGTTTCGTGCATGGAATTGGTATCATACAACATAAACAAGAAAGAAACTACAATAATATGCGAAGTGGAAATGAACTGCTGCTAATAAAATGTTATTTTCAGAATTCATAAAACCAAATACATGGCAGATTTATCAACTCACTAATTACTTCAGCAATATTGCCATAATACTCCAGCCCATGCTTACGAACTTTCTGCTACAATACTTTGTCCTCCAATCAGTCCACTACCTTCATAATACCATTCTCTCCAAGCGGCATAAGCGTCGGACAAGTAGTGAAGAAGATATGAGCAAAACATCAAATATGCCTGTAGCCGGAAATGCAACTAAACTGCCTGATAATGAAGCCAATAAGAAAGAATTTCAAAGGCCAAACCCCAAGGGAATGACATCTAGAATGTTACAAGAGAGGATAGACGTCCTCAAATGCCAAGAACAAAGCTGCAACTCACACACCAATTTCTTCTCATATTCAACCCGTCTAATGAAGCTACAAATGCTTCCTTTTATTCTATTCCCACGGGTCCGCTCAACTCATATCGGCAATGTGGGATAAAGATGTGTAATATAAAACATATATTAAAATACCCCTTATGTCTCCCTTGGGTACACATCACCATAAAATAAATATTAAAGTAACACTTTAATATTTTACAATTAAATTAGACGTTACTTTAATAAAACTTCAGGCATTAAAATGTATTAGCAATCGGACTCCGAATAATGCGAGTGATAGCTCATCGGAAAGCTCTCACCGAGGAGTATCAAATCCAATCACCAAAATTGACCTGCACTGTGTCCTGCTGACTTACTAAAAATAGTAAGTATGCCTGAAACTGAGTAAATCAACTTCGTTTTGGCCCAAACTGGAAATGACTAGGCCAAAACACTCCAAGATCCCATTAAACCCTTCGTTAGCCCTCGGGACCATGTAGAACAAGGCTAACGCACACACACTTGGTCAACTGCTAAAATGGGGACATTACAGTCCGCCCCCCTTGAAATTGCTTGTCCTCAAGCAATCTCAGTCCAGCCTGCTGAATAACCTGCTCACTCTCCCATGTAGAATCTTCCTCCGGCAGATCTTTCCATCTGACCAAATACTCCTTCACTATCCTATTTCTAAGCTTCCTCTCTCTGGTATCCAGAATAGCCTCAGGTACTAACACAAGCTTCCCCTCCTCATCCAAAGGGGGTAAATCTGCAGAAGGCACTACACTCTGACCAATGGCTTTCTTAAGCCTAGACACATGAAACACGTTGTGCACTCGATTGCCCTCTGGAAGCTCAAGCTCATAGGCGACTTTGCCCACTTTGCAAATCACCCTGTAGGGACCATAAAATCTACGTTTCAACTTTTCAGCTCCGCTCTTCTTGAGCAATGACTGTCTATATGGTTGTAGCCTCAAGTAAACCATATCCCCTACCTCGAAACTGCGCTCTATTCGGTGCTGATCAGCATACAATTTCTGTTGATTCTGGGCCTGTTGTATATTCTCTTTGAGCACTTTCAGGATGTCCTGACTATCCTGCAATAAGTTTTTGGCTTTGGGCACTCTACTGTCCCCCAAAACTAAATCCATGAAGCTAGGTGCTTCATAACCATAGAGTGCCATGAAAGGAGTCATCTTGATGGACATATGATAAGTGGTGTTATAACAATACTCTCCCATATGCAACCATCTGATCCAAGCCTTTTGTTGTGTAATTACATAGTTCCTCAAATATCCTTCCACCCATTTATTCACAATCTCTGTTTGCCCATCTGTTTGCGGATGATAACTAGTGCTAGGTGTAAGATCTGTACCACACAACCTAAACAACTCTTGCCAAAAAACACTCATAAACTTACTATCCCGGTCGCTGACAATGAATCTGGGCAACCCATGTAACCTGAATATCTCTTTAAAGAAAAGATCTGCCACCTGTGTTGCTGTGTAAGTGGACGGAATAGCAATGAAGTGAGCAAACTTCGTCAAGCGGTCCACCACCACATAGATGCAATCCCTTCCCTGCACTCGTGGTAAACCAGTGATGAAGTCCATCGAAATACTTTCCCATTTCCTATCAGGAATGGGCAAGGGCTGTAATAAACCTGCAAGAAATGTGTGTTCTCCCTTATTCTGTTGACAAACCACACACTCCCTGACATACCTCTGAACATCATCCTTGAGCCCTTTCCATGAAAACCGCTCTCGGATCTGCCTGTAGGTCTTGAAGACCCCCGGATGTCTAGCTGTGGGTGCATCATGAAATGCCTTCAGTATCGCCTCTCTCAAATGTGATGAAGGAATCAAATAAACCCTGTCCTGAACTCTGATCAATCCATCTATCACCTCATAGTGATCATCCTGTATGGTACCTGAAATCAATCCAGAAGCCCAAGCATCTCCGACATACTCTTCTATAATCCGATCTCTCTAATCTCCTGAAATCTCTGCCAGAGCACATAAGTGAGGTCTCTGAGATAAGGCATCAGCCACCACATTTTTCTTACCTTTGACAAACTCTATGTCAAAGTCATAAGCCTGCAATTTAGTCACCCATTTTTGTTGCCGGTCATTAAGATCACGCTGGCTCATGAAGTATTTAATACTGTTGTGATCAGTCTTGATCACAAAACGTCCACCTACCAAATATGATCGAAATTTGGCCAATGCATGCATTATGGCCAACATCTCCCGGTCATAGACAGAATAACTTTTCTCAACTCCTCGGAGCTTCCTACTCTCGAATGCAATGGGATGCTTCTCCTGTATCAATACTGCTCCAATCCCATCACCTGATGCATCACAATGAAGCTCAAAAGGCTTCGTGAAATCCGGTAGAGCTAGAACTGGACATGAAGACATTACCTGCTTGAAATGCTCAAAACACCTCTATGCTGCCCCTGTCCACACGAAGGCTCCTTTCCTGGTAAGATCTGTCAAGGGTGTAGCAATCTGTGAGAATCCCTTAACAAACCTCCTATAAAAACCACATAAACCAAAGAATCCCTTAAGCTGTGTAAGGTTTGTGGGAGTAGGCCATTCTACAATAGCTCTAATCTTTTCGAGATCAACCCGAACGCCATTTGCACTAATGATATGCCCCAGGTAAAGGAGCTCAGTCATGCCAAACTCACATTTAGATTCCTTGGCATACAATGACTCTCTCTCCAAAATAGATAACACCTCCTCTAGATGATGTAAGTGCTCCTCCCATGTCTTACTGAAGACCAAGATGTCATCAAAGAAGATCAAGACAAATCTCCTCAGCTGCTTCTTGAATACCTGGTTCATACAACTTTGAAATGTAGCAGGTGCATTGGTTAGACCAAATGGCATAACCATGAACTCAAAGTGGCCATAGTGACATCGGAAGGCTGTTTTCTCAATGTCCTTTGCTCTCATCCTGATCTGATGGTATCCGGATCGCAAATCAATTTTGGTGAAGAAGCATGCCCCATGCAACTCATCAATCAGCTCATCAATCCTAGGAATGGGATACCTGTTTTTAATTGTTTTCTTATTCAGTGCCCTGTAATCGATGCACATGCGCATCGTCCCATCCTTCTTCTTTACCAATACTACTGCTGAAGCAAAAGGGCTCTTACTGGGCCTGATATGCCCCATCTCCAACAAATCCTTAATCGCCTTCTCTATCTCATCCTTGTGTTTCTTAGGATGACGATAGGGAGTAATCATAACTGGTTTGGCTCCCTCCTCGAGCTCAATAACATGTTCCATCCCTCTGTCAGGAGGAACCCCATGAGGAATATCGCTAAATACTTTAGCGTGTCTATCAAGTATCTTCTGGACATCTAGTGGATGACTCTTTTCTTGTGGCTCTGGTGAAGTTGGCATAATGTGGCACTCTGTCGCCCACTCTGTGTCATCATGACGAAAAAGTCTCTGCATTCTCCTCAAGGACACTACTCTGCAACCTCCATCTGAAAGCCCTCTAAGTACCACAGTTCTGCCCTCATGCTGGAATCTCATCTCCAATTTCGCTAGATTGAGTGTGAACTCAACTAGTGAAGCCATCCATGTCATGCCGAGGATGACATCATAATCTCCCATGTCCACAACATAGAACTCATCCTCCAACTCGTAGCCATCTCCAAACCTGATGCGAAGATTAGATATCTTCCGAGTGCATAATAACTTATCACCGTTAGCCACCATGACTCTAAACCCATCATGCTCCTCTGTCTGTAACCCTCTCCTGGCTACCAACTGTGCATCTATGAAGTTATGTGTAGCCCCAGTGTCAATAAGAGATATCACTTTCTGCCCCTGGATAGTACCCCTGACCTTAAATGTGATTGCCTTTTGGGCCCCTGTCAAGCGTGCCAACGATCTATCATCCTTAGGAATGTTGCTCTCCTCTATAGTGTTACCCTCATCTGAATCGGAGTGCTGATCCTCCCCTTCTGACTCTGACTCTTCTGCTGAAAAATACTCCATTTGATTTGCCTTAGCCTTGAGAGAACATTTATGAGATAAGTCCCAAGGCTCTCTACAATGGAAGCACAGCTTCTTCTTTCGAAGTTCATTTAAGGTTTCATTTTCTAGTCCTTTTGATCCTTCTTTGGGTTTGCTATACTCTTTCTGAAATGATTTTTTGTCTTTGTCCTTGCGGTAGGAAGAATCTGTTGAATGGTTTTTTCCTCTGTATACCGAAGGGGCTAAATCTCGTGCCTTTTTAGTTGCTTCAGCTAACGTGAGTGGATCATGTCTCTTCACCCAACCTCGTAATGGATCAGCAAGACCATCACAAAATAACACCACCAATCTCCTAGGAGAGATATCAGTAAACTCGGCAATGTAAGCATCCACAAAACCTGACTGTTTTAACTGTGCTAGCTCCTTGAAATGTAACTCGGGATCCTTAGTGTCAAATCTCCCAATCAATGTTTCGGTGAATTCCTCATAGGATGTAATTTGATTATGCCCCAAAGTCACCATGCCATGATGCCACCATTCATGTGCAACACCATCCAAGTGCATAGCCGCATACTTGATAGCCTCCTCCTCAGGCATAGGATTTAGCTGCAAGTATGTATCTACCTTGTGCACCCAAGCTCGTGCAGTCATCTTCCCTGAAGCATCATAATAAGGTAAAGAAAGTTTTCCAACTTTATTCCTCAGCTCAAAGTTTTGATTCCTCCCTCCTGCTTTAGGCATGTGTCTCATCCTCAAGTCCATATAATCTCTAAGAGAAATATCCGCCTGAAACTCTGGTCCACTAGCCTCCCAGTCCCTCCTGAACTGATCCTGTAACCCGGTAATCTGCGGTTCGTTTACTGGTTGAACCGGATCTCTGGGTGGAAAAGTGGGTAGAAGAGGTCTTGAGCTCGCAGTCCGTGCTGGGCGTGCAACGTGTCTAAAGTTATCAGCCTCATTCCCATTGTTGCCATGTCCATTATTACCATTAATGTTATTCTCAGGACCATTGTTGTTGCCTTGGCCTTCATGGTTATTGTTTCCCCCGTTGTTATTGTTTCTCTCGTTGTTATTGTTTCTGTTGTTGGCATCACCTGGATTAATATTGACACCCATCTGTCTAGCCATGAGTTGCAACATCATGTCCATTCGCCTATTCTGCTCCTGCTGCATACGCTGCCCCTGCTCTAATGTATCCAGTAACTGTCGAAACAGTACCTCCCCCTGATCTGGACCAGCATTTCTGCCTCCGCCTAATCCTGTATTCCTGTCATCTCGATCACCCATATTATTGTCCTGATCACAGAATATCTCCTCTGTGTCTGTATGGTTGAATTCAATGTCCCCCTGCATGGATGTACTAGACTGTTTGCTTTGCAAGTCTGAAATCCTATTTTGTCTTGCTCTGGTATCGCGGAAATTATAAGACCCCTGTCGCATGCTCAAACATAAATGCTTACCCTGTGTTTTTTACTTACTTTTTCCCTCTATCCGGCTGTTCCAAATTCCCTATAAGACCTCCACAGGATGGCAGGACTTATAGCTTTGATACCACTGTAATGGACACCCTTGGATGTCCCAAAAAACTAAACCAAATTGCTGAAAGGAATTATGTCAAACAGTTTGCATTCAACTTCTTAAAACCCCTTATAACTCTGGAAATCAAACATTTATTTGTTTGTTGTGTTTCGTGCATGGAATTGGTATCATACAACATAAACAAGAAAGAAACTACAATAATATGCGAAGTGGAAATGAACTGCTGCTAATAAAATGTTATTTTCAGAATTCATAAAACCAAATACATGGCAGATTTATCGACTCACTAATTACTTCAGCAATATTGCCATAATACTCCAGCCCATGCTTACGAACTTGCTGCTACAATACTTTGTCCTCCAATCAGTCCACTACCTTCATAATACCATTCTCTCCAAGCGGCATAAGCGTCGGACAAGTAGTGAAGAAGATATGAGCAAAATATCAAATCTGCCTGTAGCCGGAAATGCAACTAAACTGCCTGATAATGAAGCCAATAAGAAAGAATTCCAAAGGCCAAACCCCAAGGGAATGACGTCTAGAATGTTACAAGAGAGGATAGACGTCCTCAAATGCCAAGAACAAAGCTGCAACTCACACACCAATTTCTTCTCATATTCAACCTGTCTAATGAAGCTACAAATGCTTCCTTTTATTCTATTCCCACGGGTCCGCTCAACTCATATCGGCAATGTGGGATAAAGATGTGTAATATAAAACATATATTAAAATACCCCTTATGTCTCCCTTGGGTACACATCACCATAAAATAAATATTAAAGTAACACTTTAATATTTTACAATTAAATTAGACGTTACTTTAATAAAACTTCAGGCATTAAAATGTATTAGCAATCGGACTCCGAATAATGCGAGTGATAGCTCATCGGAAAGCTCTCACCGAGGAGTATCGAATCCAATCACCAAAATTGACCTGCACTGTGTCCTGCCGACTTTCTAAAAATAGTAAGTATGCCTGAAACTGAGTAAATCAACTTCGTTTTGGCCCAAACTGGAAATGACTAGGCCAAAACACTCCAAGATCCTATTAAACCCTTCGTTAGCCCTCGGGACCATGTAAAACAAGGCTAACGCACACACACTTGGTCAACTGCTAAAATGGGGACATTACAGGGTATCCCAGATGTTCAAATCTGAGCCTCAGCCATGACAACATAAAAAAAGTTTCCTAGAGTTCGAGGAAGCCCCTTGTTTACCTGCAGCCAATCTATTGTCAACCTCACATATTCATTGCTCACTCTGTCAATCACCTCTTTCAATCTCTCCACACAGAAACAGAGAGACCCATTGTTCAACTCTCCCCCATTTGCAGTTGCGCATGCGGGATATACAGCGTTCCCCATGTGCTTGCTTGGCAGTGGAGGATTGAATTTTCCCTGCACATCCACTGTAAAAAACAGTAAAGATTCCTCTTTCCTCAATTTCCATCACCTCTGTTCGACATTTCCATAGATGGCCAGTCACTGCTTGGAAACTGGTCCACTTTCCCACTCACCCATCTGTCATTGCGGTTTTTTTCAAGCTTTCCACAAAAAGACAGCAGAGAGTCGGAAGAGTTTGAAAGTGTGGTTTGGGTGATCTTCCATCGACTTGATGATATCAGCTAGTAAAATGTTGGGTGCTCTGATGTGGGGGCAATGTCACTTTGTGAGCTGCAGACCCAACAACCCGCCAAATTGGATTTATAAAAAGTGGAATAGGAATAAGCTATTATAATTCCACCTTTTTTTAGGAAGAGTGTTATGCCCATTTTGGGCTAAAATTAGAAGACAGGAATTCTAATTCCACTTTTGCATTTTACAAACAAACATCTAATTTATGAATGCGGGTATTCAGATTTTCCTATTCCCGCCCAATTCTTGCAACCAAACGTGCCCTTAAAACAATTTTAGATGTAGAAGCCATATAACAAGGTAATGGCAACGATAACTTTCAATTTTAAAAAATTGAAAAATTGAAATTAAAATAAAAACCTTGTGTAGGTGGTATTCCAATTTCAGATTTATGGAACCAAATGCAGAAAATGCATCCTCTCACTCACTTCCACATGAACCAAACAGTTCCAACATATTTCAAAAACCATTTTCCAAATTTTAAAATTCCCAAAATTTTAAATTTCAGTATTTGTAAATTCCAACATTCTTCTATTCCAGCAAACAAACAAATACAATAAATAATTTTTAACACATTTCATTCCCATAATAAATCCACTCTATTTTGTTGGCATTAAATCACGTTTTTACCTACGTCAGCAACAGTACTCAGTCCAAGTTTATCCTTGTAAATTGATTGCAAATTGTAACAGATTTCAACTTCATTGCTTGTTTTTGGTGTAACAATCAATGGGGGTGTAAGTTTTGAAGGAGAATTACAAGGAAAAATATTCAAAGATAACATATTTAGGAAGATCTTTCTGAGATATCCAGATAGAAAAGCCCTAATAAACATGCATGCAAAACTATAAAATCATACACAATGCATATGAACTTTTTAACACAGTGCGTCAAAGGGGCATCAACCCATGAATGCAGCAACTGTGATATTCAATAAAAGAGCAACTGTGAAAAGAGGCATAAAATATGGAAGCACAAACATTACATACAGACTGTCTTGTAAAACACCTCAGAATACAGAATCATACAGAGCACATGTTGCCTAGCAGAACAAAATGAAGTGGCTGCCATATGATGTGAAAAAATGGAAAATTCTGTGATATGAAATTGCAGAACACTGAATTTGCTGAAAAGAAAAATAAATATGGCCACAGACTTGAAATGATATCATACACAAAGAAATGCTTTTGATTGGTATTTATGTTATGCTGGACTTTCTTTCAGCCACATTGGCAACACTTATAAAAAGAGTTGTGCAGAAGGTGGAAATACTAACAGCCACGCATCTGTTGAGGAACATGGGCAACCCCACAATTCATCACAGATTGTATGATTTGCAGGGTATGCACAAAACAGTTCACTAAAAAGCTTAAATAATCTAAGAAAAATGCAATTGGTAGGATCAAGTGACATTCATCATCCTCAGAATAATCCTAAAAAATCGGAGTCTGGATAGGGTACAAAAGCTCAATGACTTGGTGGGTTGTTTCGCTCCAAATTATCAAGTCACCTCCAAATTGCCAATCTCTGTCACAACACCAATTTACCAAGTGAATCACACTTGGCATGACAGATAACAATCCAATGTGCTTAAAAGGCTTTCACAAAGACTCTAGGAGCACTTTGGAAAAAATGTGGAAGCAAAGAAAATCAAACAACAGCATGGTTGCAATTGGTAAGATGTACAAATATATTTTAGCGATAGTAAAACTTTTAAGTATATCTTTCATATAGATGTAGATTGGTTATATATGTATGTGTATATATAAAATAAAGCATTTAAATATATATTAATCATATCAGACTTCCACAATCCATTTCTAATGGCAAATCTTGTTTCTGGATTTGATTGTGTATGCATTTTTAAACGTTTCGGATTACACTCTGTGATCCACCATCCTTATGATAGATCACGAAGTATAATCCAAAAAGTTTTAAAATGCATACACAATCAAATCCAAAAACAAGATTTGTCATTAAATATATATGCTTTATACATTAAAAAAGTTAAAACATAGAGAGATATTTTACATAATTTCTAACAAATTTAAAATTAATCAATTATTCAATGAAATAAACTAAAAAACTGAAGATATTAAGGGTTGTGACAGTTGCAAGAAGTTTCTGGATTGTGGATGGCAGGTGATGGGGAGACAAATTTCCGGGACGGTAAAAATTTTGTCAATTTTGGGGATGGCTAGAAGAAAGAAAAGGTTCAGGCAGAGAAATTTATGCTGGAATCAAACGAAGAACATTGGGATTAACTGCATATTCAGTATCTGGGGATGATCATTGATGGTGAATCCAAAACAAAATTACTGCTCAACATGTTTTTAGATAATTATTTCATTTAGTTGTCAGAAATGTAGGGAACTTTGAAGAAGTCCTCAATTTATGTAGATTTAGAAAAGAGTGATGAAACCACTAACAACTCCTATCAAGAGCTGAGACATCACTTCTTTGCGAAGCTAGTGCTCTTCCACATTCCTAGCAAGGCCATGGCTAATTAATCAAGACCCTTTCTAGAGAGCTGTTAATGTATTTTGCAATTACAGCTCAACATATTCCCAGATCATTATTTCATTTAGCTGTCATAAATTAAAGAAAACTTGCAGTAGTTCTCAGTTTCTGTAGATTTTTAATAACAATTGATGACACTACTACCTACTATTAAGAGCTCCAACCCTCCCTTTAAAAGTGGAAGAAAATGTCAATTATTATTAAATGTGAAAAAAGAAAATTGAACAGTCAAGGAGACCATCTAGTGTGTGCAGAAAAATTATATGGGTGACCACTTCTTTGAGAGGCTAGCATCCTTCCACATTCCTTGCAAGGCCATGGCTAATTAATCAAGACCCTTTCTACAGAACTGTTTATGTATTGGCACAATCGCAACTTACAGCAGCTATCAGCTAAAATTCTCAGCTTTATTTTCTACAACTTAAATTGCTCTAAATACTATGGTCCATTCAGGTATTTTTAGAAATTATTTAATCTGCAGATTATACATTCATCAGAACCTCCTACCCAATTTATTGGACTCGAAAAAAAAAAGAACGGATTATGCAGGTGAAGCTAAAGATAACTGCAAGGTCTCATCTGATCATTTTCAGATATTCTGCTTAACAGCATACACTGAATTTTGAGCAGTTCTTTTACATACCCCATGCAACAGTACATTCTTCGCTGGTTGCACTAGCTTGATTTGCCTGACACTCAATGCCTGCATGCAGAACAGAACACAGATACATGGAATGTTTCAAATTTGTCCAAAAAAATGTATTTAACAATATGTTCACCAACTATTTACAGTCACTATTACAGCAAAGCATATATGCAGTATTAAACAACAATGTCTAGGATTATATATTCTAAAAATGTGTGATCGAGAATACAATAAGAAAATACATGTCAACAGCAAGAAAACTTACAGAGGTCCATGATGTGGTTTCTGCAAATGGCACAATTGTCAACAACAATATCTACATTCACATCAAATATTTCAATTTGATTAGAAAAAAGCAATGGGCTCTAATAAGGAAAAAATAATAAACACTGATCATATTTAACTTTCTATAATGAGCACTAAAAATGGGAGACTGCAGAAAATTTCTATAAACAACTATGCACTTAAGATGCTACTTTAGCTTGCCAATCACATGAAATTAAGCTCCATAACGCTTACATTTCCTTGCTTCCTAGTGAGACGGCAATCTTTGCTCAAGAGTGTCCAACAGAAATAAAGGAAACAGAAAATGGTGCGATTGAGATGAACTACTTTGCACATCAACTGAGTTACCCTTAAAATAATTGAATTCCTGTGGGAAATTGACTGCATTCTCAACTGAAATACCCTTAAAATAGTTGAATTCCTGTGGGAAATTAACTGCATTCTCATTTGAAATACCCTTTAAATAGTTGAATTCTCATGGGAAATTGCCTGCAGAAAATTGTGTAATAATCATTTCTTTTTTGCAACTATCAAGAGTGGTCCAAATAATTTTGCCATTTTTCGATACAAGCACAGAAGTGTAGAGGCATTGCCTATGTGCCATTATAAAATCTGCTTTAACTGTTCTAAACATAAATAATTCTGAAACTGACAATTAAAATGAAGAAACTGTCGGCGTCTAGGACTGCAATGCTATAAAGTTGGAACCGATATACCAGATCCTGCCATTTTTCGATGAAAGCATAGAAGCGTAGAGGCAATGCCTATGTGCCATTATAAAATCTGTTTTTAACTGTTCTAAACATAAATAATTCTGAAACTGACAATTAAAATGAAGAAACTGTAGGTGTCTAGGACTGCAATGCTATAAAGTTGGAACTGATATACCAGATCCTGTTTATATGTAATGTCCCCTGATAGGTTAGACATAATTATTACATATTTAATGTCCCCTGATAAGTTAGACATAATTATTATATATTTAATTCAAAATCTACATTGCATGTCCTCAGTACAATAATTCAAACTAGAATATTTACAAATATTAATTATTAAATCATTTAATCATGTCAATTTATCTATATGTAACATCAATACCCCTATATCCAATTTCATTACTATTCAGCTTGCAGACAGGAGGAGTAGCTGTTAACCAAGTTTCCTAGAATACCAACCGCAATTGATTCCCTAAAAGTTTACAAGTCCAAGTCCATATTCCATCTTGGGTCTTGCCGTCAAGGCTTTTGGAACACTGACACCTACCCTATCTTGCAACAGATCTACATTGCTTGGATTTATACAAGCCCCTCCTTGGTAAGATTACAGCTTCTCTTCCATAACTCAAATAGTAATGGGATTGAGTGAGTGTGTACACACACACACCTATATACAGGAACATATATGCTAATTAATGAATGCAGATAATATATATTTATGATTATTATTATTAACACATACATACATATATATATATATAGTACTTTATATACTTTGTGTTTTGAAGATATTTTGCCCCTCGGCCCAGTGGTCAAAGCCTGGTCAGAGAGGTTAGAGTGATTAAAGTTTAAGTGACGTATTTATTCTGACGGTTGCCCTTTTCTAACAACTGAGCATTGCCCTCCTAGATGACAATCTATAGAGCATTGGCCTTTGGTTTCCTAGAGAGATTAGAGTAAAATCACCAGACTTGCTCTTCATTGTGGTGTCTTGGAACATAATGAGGACTCTCTACAGTTTCTTTTGCACACTTGACCATCTGCACAGCCCCTTGTGTCCAGCCATCGCTCTTCTCTGTGAGGGTTGTCTCCTTTTCTGCTGTGCTGACTTATGGCAACAACACTTTGACTCTACTGACTAGGAGTCCTGTGTTAATCTGACAAATGGAGAAAAATATATTTTTAGGTGACAGAAAGCTGAGATTAGTCAATCACAAAAGGTCATTTGTGAGAGACCAATTCACCGGACCTACCCCATCATAGCTGACATGTTGAGTTTCCACAGCAGTGGCAGTAGTCACATCAGTAACAGACCTAGAAAAGGAAACATTTTGCGTCCCCTTCTTTTCCCTGCAGAGTTTTTCATCCTATACACACCACTGTAGATATTATCAGCTCAATTTGCATTAGGAACAAAACTATCAATAGAGTAACTTCAGTCTCAATTCTTAAGGCTTTTTAGATCAACAAATCATTATCCCCAACAACAAAGCTGAGTTAAAAATTAAAGCGAGGCAATACAGGGAAAAAAACCACAAAATCATTACACTTGCTGTGATAGATTTCAATAACACTAGATCCAAATGAGTGATCCAGACAAACTATGTGACAGGTTCAAGAATTTGCTTGGTACCAACAACAACGATCAAACCAATCAGTGAGAAAAATTTGAACTTACAAGCTTGCTGATTTGAAAGAGTCAAGAGTTTGTTTCACAATTCATTGAAACTGCACTACTAAGATTAGGGCAGGAAGAGGACAATACAAGAAGAATTTGGAATATATAAGTGTTCTTTGTAATAATCTTTCAACTAATTATGGAATCTGTATACGCAACTTTCATGTGTACATTCTTCATTAACATATGCAACTTTCATGTGCGTGAATGCCCACTGGTAAAGCCCAGTTTTAGAACTCCATGTTGAAGCTTATCAAATTGCCTGCCACTTATCAAGCACATGCAGGCAGATCAACTGAGGAATCACAAGCTGGAAATCAAGGCTCTGGTTGGGATTATTCCAGGATGAGGTACGACAAGCTCATAAGCCACTTACAAGGCAAGTACAAGTTACACTGATCAGAGAGCACTGCCCATGCATGCAAAAGGTTCGTATAGTGAATTTAAGCATTATTTTGTGTTTTCAAACCATATGAAAGTCTATTGATCTTCCAATAAAGATTTCATCTTGTTTTAAGCCTAGAGTAAACTGGTGTGAGCTAGTGAGAACTTGAATTGCTTAGTTCAACCCTCAACCTCCAATGTCACAAATTCGACCCTGGTGTGAGTTACCATATCATTACGTCATTACCTTAGCTTAAGACACAAAAAATCCATATCACCTTCCACGTCCATCTGATCTGCTTTGTCACCACCCATCTACAATCTCGGCCATGCAGCCTAGGTGGCACAGGACAAGTGCATACAAAGAAGTCCACACAGCACACACTCGTCCACAAATCTGTAAACTTGCAGACTACATTGGAGCATTACAAACTGCCACCCTGTAGTTGTAACGCCCAATTTCACAACCCACCACTATGAGATTCAACCTAGAAAGATTATAATCCAGCTTTTGAACTTTATTGTGCCTACTTCATAGTTTTGGGACTCTTCTTGATCATTCTAAGCAGATTTCATTTCATCTTGAGGCTTTTCATTACATTTTTGTGCATTCCATTGCATTGGCAACATCTCGGTTCCTATCATCTTCTTCATCGGACTTCCATCTTGTTGAGGAGAGTCCCTTTAGTACAAAGTAATGAGACTCAGACCTGGCCCTGACTTGGCAAGGGTAACTCTAACTCGTGACTCGGCAGTAACTTGACAAAGCAACAAAACCCTTGAAATTTAGAGATTTTTCAGGATTTAAAGAAATTCCATGCACCCATTATTGAATAAAGCTTAAAGACACAATAACATCATGAAATAGAAGGTAATTTGATCACGTACATAACATACATCAATTACATAACTACAAAGGTAAATTGTAGATGTATTAAAAAAAATTTGAAAAATCAAATTAAAAATCAGATGAGTCAGCCAAGTCAGCCGAATCGGGCAAGTCACCCCAGTTGACCTGCCAAGTCAGGGTCACAGGTCATTTTGACACGGCCAAGGTAACTCAACTCACCGACCCGGACAACGCACCTGACTCGTTGCAAGTCTAATTACTATGCTGTAGTCTATTTTATTTGTGTTCTTGACAGTATATCATTTTCTTGATCTCTTTCTAGCATTCCATCGTTCATTTATTTATTCAATACAGTTATCTATCACCATTTTTCATTATGCTTAATAATCAGCTGCTGTGGAGGTGGAAACACCAAAGCAGGCATCTGACTGAGGCAGGTCACAAGATAACCACCCCAACAATTTATTTTCTCTCATGTGTGCAGGTTTGTGATAGACTGAGCAAGGAGTGTCAACTTTATCAATCTTCAACTCCAACTTATTCCTCTTCCATTTCCTAGTGTTTTTTATAGTTTAATACTTCAAGTTCATTAACTCTCTCCTATCACATTTGATGCCTTGATCCCCTAGCTCACCAAAGCTCACTAATAGAAGAGAGGTGGCACAAGGGGAGGTCCATCCTTCAGTGCTTTAACCAGTTTTGAGGTCAGTGAACTTTTTCCATCTCCACACAAGATAAAAAGTCAAATTTAAAGTAGAGTATGGTTGAGCTAGGATGGGCATCAGAGGAACACTCTTACAATTCCACTCACCAACATGCATACCTATGACTCCTTTCAAGACTCTCCAAAGCTATGATGTTATTTCATTCATGAATTTGATTCTTTTGGATACTAGACTCCCTAAAGCTAGAGATTTGATTCAACAAAGATTAGATATTGTGCATGTACCATATGAAAATCTACACCAGTCCCAAAAATATAAAAAGATGTCTGCCCATCACCAAACTATGTGGGCTTTGGAGGTGGGAGACATGGTTTTCTTGAGGTTGTTGTCCTATAGACAGTCTTCCCTCAAAGAAAGTGGTGTTGAGAAGTTGAAGCCACACTTTGACAGACCTTAAAAGATTGTAAGGAGGATTGGTGAGGTTATTTCTGAGCTGGAACTGCCAAAGAATAGCAAGATTCATAATTATTTTTAGGTGTAATGCCTTCAGAAGGTTCTTGGACGACAGGCCATTCCTTCATTAGAGCTGCTGCTACAAGATGACAAAAGAAAATTGATTTTGGAACCGAAGACTATCATTGACGTGAGGGAAAAGATGCATCAAAATAAGGACATTGATCATCTAATCTGAGATTTCTTGGGAGCAACCAATATTTGGGACAGGACAACCGTCATGTCTCGTACATTCTGAGCATCTAATATTAACTACTTTAATAAGTGTTTTTGAACAAGCTTGATAATAATATAGCATGTTAATATTGATATATATTATTATTAACATTATTAAATTAAATATACAATAATCCTTCTGCTCACTGCCAAAGAAAAAAAATTTTAAAAATAAATTAAATTAAATACAAACAAGTATTCAGGATCACTAAGGCACTCCACAAAGCATCAAAGATTTGGTATTTTCCTGAGTTTATTGTCTGCATTACTGGATTTCTTTTGTAACAAAAAGCCTCAGCAAGAAGTAACCAAGTCGGACAAAACCCCTCCTGGAGACAGAATTTATGCATTGAACTGAAACAGAAAAGTATATAAGTAATTTGTTGTTATTATTTCCAGTCTCCAAGCATATTGAGAATTATTGAAGGGTATCATACTTAGATCGAGGCAGTTTCTGGGATTCATTGTGTTTGGTGTTTTTGCATCAACGTTTCGAATCACACTCTATGATACATCATCGGGATGAGAAGTGCTAGAGAAACAAAAAGATAAATGTTGCAGATCAGGTCGCAGCAGTCAGGGTCTCATACAATCAATGAATTGCAGCATTCGAGGATATTAAAGATCACAGCAGATTGGAGGCAACACAACACAGAACTCACACCACTCACAAGGTGCGGGAACCCCTATTCCACCTCATCACATGATGCAGCGCAAGGCAGAAGAATCCCCAAAGGAGATGTCCTGGCCCCCAGCTATATAACCACACAGTGGAAACACAACAGCAAGAAACAATAATGCAAGATTTGATACCAAATTACAATAATATATTCATAAAATATAACTGATTACATCCAATGTGCCACGCTGTAAGGCCTTCCCGGTTACGGCCAAATACAAAGCAAGTAATAGTTCTACAAGATCCCTCAAGATCCAATCCAAACACTAGCTAGTCCAGAGCCTCACTCTGGTAGAAATCCCCAAGGAAGATCTGAACTTGTGCTAGCAAGCCCACCAAGCAATCTCCTTGTTTTCCAAACCGTAGCTACTAGCTCTTCTCAAAATTCGCTCCTCTACCACCTCCTCTTCTCCACGATAGATGAATAATAACTAAAGACTTCCCCACAACCCCTATCTATACCAATCTAAGCCACAAGCCAGCTCAGAACACAAATTAAATACAAATACATAAATTAAATGCCACAAGTCAACCTGCAACAACAATTAAATGCCCAAAATCGATATCCGAGTAAAATTGTAATATCTCCTAGCTCTGATTGAATTAGAACTCGTGCTTCGAACCGTAGATAGTAATTTAGGTCCTCTACAACCCCTTAAATGTGCAAAGGCTGATTCCTTAAGAAAAAGTGTGCATACATCCCAAAAGTCACACACAGTAGACTGTCACACGAAACTACCAGATTGATACTCCGGAAAAATTGCCATATCTCCCAACCTATAATGAATTAGGACTTGCGCTCTTGACAAAAGGAAGTACTCTAGGCCCTCTTCAATCCCTGAAGTGCGCAACCTCTCATTCATTATGCAAAATTAGTTACATTCCCTGCAATAGGCACCCAAAAACTACAAAAACACAATTTCAACAAGGTTCAAACAGCTCAAACTTCAACTCAATCCATCCAATCTCTATGCAATCATGAGGAAAGGTTCCCCAATGTGTCTCCAACACATCCCTAACAATGAAAACATAGCTCCACCAAAATCCAATCTCGATGCTCCTACATCATCACACCTACTGGAAGTGTGTTAGCATAGCAGACCCACTAGCAACCTGAAAGTGTGCAACAATTGCAAAACTTCCTGAGAATAGGCATTCATATTTTCTTGTGCTTTTCAACTATAAGGCAGCATAGCATCTGCAAAACTTCCTAATTGCATATGATGAACTCTATAATGTTTGCAACTATGTCCTTTGAACATTTAAGAATGTTGACACCTGTTGTGAGGTTCTCACACCATCGCCCCAAAATTTTGGAGACCCCACCTTTTTATCGCCTTGGCAAATCTTTGGATTCTCCAACAATTTTGATTTTGATTTTTTTGAGAATTTTAAGTCTTGGACACCTTCAGGGCCAGAGGGGAGAGGGCTAGATTTATTTTCACCCGCTTTCAACTTGATTTTCCAAAACAACCAATTTCATCCTTAGGCCGGACAAAATTTCAAAGAGCAACATTTGGTAGGATAAAATTGTAAATTTATACTTAGACGTTTTCTTCTGAAAATCTAGATATAACTCTATAAATTTGAATAATTTTCAAAAAGGAAATTTTGTTAGACTTGAGTTTTGGAAAATCTTAAATTTTTCTTTGGTGAAAAAAATTAATTTTCTGGAGATGAAGTCAAAATTGCAAAATCGATTTTAGACTCTAGAAGTGATTTTATTTTTGTCAAAAAAATTTAAATGGCATAGCAAAATTGATTTGGAGGAAAATTGCAAAAATTGGCTTTAATGGATTAAAATTGCCTTGAAAAATTTTAAACCTTTAATGAATTTAGTAATTTAATATTGAAAAATGGCTTTTGGTTAGCCAAAATCTGATTTTAATGACATATTAATTACTAAATCCTCATTAAATGAAAATATTTAACACCTCCAAGGCGTTATTTAATTTTTTTTTGCAATTTGGATCTAATTGGCAATTTTAAAAAAACAAATTTCATCTTGGCAAAGTTAATATTTAGCTAAGTATTTAATTGTGGGCCATAATTGTGCATTAATTATTGTTTTTCTTGCTCCGAAAGTCCTAGTCGGCCAGCTAGGAGGGAGTAGGAAAGTTGGGTATAAGAGGAGGCCTCTCTCCCCTTTCCTCCTCACTTCTCACTTTCCTCCTCAAGGTGTTGGCGATTTTGGCAAGAGCAGTCCTCTCTCCATTTTGGGCGAATTTAGGCTTGGAGCAGCACTTCTCTTCCTTGGCGATTTCTCTTGGAGGCAGTTTTTTTGCATTTTTGGGCAATTTTGCTTGCAATCAAGCATTTTCAGACCTTGGCAATTTCTCTTGGAGGCAAATTTTTGCATTATTTGGTGATTTTTCTCCTCCTATTAGGGCTGCGATTTATGCCCTAGGTGACTTTGGAGGGCAAATTGGAGACTTTCCATTCTTGGGCGGATTAGTTTGAAAGCAGAACTTTCCACTCTTGGCATTTTTGAGGGCAGATCTGATTTTTGGGCCATAGGCGATTTATGATGGAGGTCTGATTTTCTCATTTGGGACTGCATTTTTACATCAGACCTGGCGATTTTAGTTTGATGAGGAGATACAAGGTGAAAGTCTGATTTTTGAAGCCAAAGATGGACAATTCCAAAGAAGTAAAATTATGATTTGCAAGGGATTTGAAATTCTCAAAGTCTGATCCTAGATTCAAAAAGAAGATTCGGCTATTGGTAGAGGTGACTTTTAATTAGAGTTGAAAGAGGTCCTTAAGCTGACTTCCTTCTTTCGTTCTTGTCTAGATATTGTCTCTCGTGGTTCTTCTTGCATTCATTGTCCACCACTTTACCATCCCGTAATAGGGCGACAAGATGGAGGATGGTAGTGCAAGCAAGAATCCTAAGGAAACAAACACTAAGAAAGACAAAGAGAATACGATGCCCAAAACAACTTTCTTCTCAAAAATGAAGCAATGTCGGTACAATAAACATGATACAGGTAAAGATTCCAAGAAGAAGACCCGACTATTGGTAAAGGTAATTTCAAATCATTTAAAGTTGAAAGGGGTCCTTAAACTGATTTTCTTCTTTCGTTCTTGTCTAGATATTGTCTCCCTTGGTTCTTCTTACATTCATTGTCCACCACTCAACCATCCTATCATAGGTTGACGAGATGGTAGATGTTAGTGCAAGCAAAAATCCTAAGGGAACAAACACTAAGAAAGACAAAGAGGATATGATGCACAAAACAACTTTTTTCTCGAAAATGAGGTCAATAACCGATACCAATGTCGATAAAGTAAATATGCTACAGATAAAGGACAGACGAAAGGAAGGACAATCCCCCTTGGCAAAGAGGAGATACAGAACGCGGTCGCACATCACAGCCCAAGCGTCAACACTTCCATTTCAACTATGATGGGCGACATTGGGATGGCACTTGATTTTGAAGACATCAAAGAAGAGGATATCAATGAGACAAGACTAAGATCGAGATTGGATGAGCTAGGAAAGGTTGTCATCAAGAAGGAACGTTTGAACACCCTTTCCTCCCTAAATGCTTTCATTGGATTCGCAAAAGAGTATGAGAAAGATCATGAGAAGACACTGCAAGGAGCGAACAGCATAATGAAATCGACAAAGCTCAAGATAAAGCACACACCTTGTCCTCCTATAGAAGAAGTCAACGAAAGGCTAGCTAGGTTCATTGCCTTAGCTAAAAGAACGAAAGAAAAGGGGAGAGTCATATTAGAAGATCATTTACTGTAAGCCTAAGTGACAATTTCTCTTTCTTCTAAAATAGGACAAGTGTCTATTTTTTATTGGCCGCCATTTTGGTGCCTTCTCATTGGTTGCCACTTTTACACTTTTTTCATTGGTCCATTAACGAGGTGGCGTCTTCCCATTGGCCGGTGGGGTGGCAACCCTAATTAGGGTTTCTAAGATTCAATCTAGATCATCGGTTTTGCTTTTGATCTCTACCATCGGTTGGAAATTTGGCATCTATAAAAGGCCATTTGCTCTCATTTGTAAGAGTCGAAGAAAATTGTTGCATAAGATAATACCAAAATTCGCTATTTCTTTCTCATTGTTGTGACTTGCATGGTGATTAAAGGCCTTCGCTATTATTGCATGGTTTCTACTTCCAAAAAGTTAAGAGTAGATTTCTTTTCAAGTTGTTGAAGCAAATTTCATTTCAAGTTGCTAAGTAAGAGTAAAATAGATGGATAGTTGTATGGTAGTAGTAGTAGATGTTTGATAGGGATCAATACTAGACCACTAGCATCCTAGTAGCTTGTTGGGAAGCCTTGTGTGGCAAACTAGTTTACTTTTCCTTTGAATCATTGCATCTGTGGAAGTGAAGCCACTGGTTAACTTTCATTAGGTTCGATCCCAATCCATTTGCTAGTCTTTCATCCATAGGAGTAGGAGTAGGACAGCAAGTAATTTAGGACTTAGAATTTAGGAGAAAAGAGTTAGAAAAATACCAGTTGTAAGAACCATTCACCCTCCACCACCATCACTTTCCCATCAACATCATCTAGCATTCACATCGAACCACCATCATCACCATCTCACCAAAAACCCAAGTCATCCTCAAATGAATAGCATAAGGCCGCCTACATGATTACCAGCAAATCACATCAATAAAACTGAGCGAGTATCCACAAGTGTAAGGAACATTGGAGTTATTATCATATCCCATGAGCATTAACTTTTCAAGAGAGGAATTGTGTGTTTGATACTCCGTATCAAATATTCAATTACTAATATGTTATGTAAGTCACACAAAACTCGCATCAACAACACCCTAGCTCAAAAATCACATAGGCTGAAAGACTATTTTTTCAGACAGTTGAATTCAAACAATATTGCCCTCTATATCTTAACTGTCACTAAATGTAATAACCCTGTCTGGTTATAGCTTAAACAAACATCAATTTCTTTCATTAATCAACAATCTAGCACTTCATCAAACACTTGGCAACCATTCCTTATTATGGCTGAAACAGTCATCTTAGTTTTTGTTTAGAATGTAACTAGGAACTTTTAAGAATCTTCTAATGGGTTAAATTCATATAACCAGATGTAATACCAATTCCCTACTTATTTAATTTTAAACTTCACATTCATAGCGACATTAGAAAGATGATAAACAGTTGAATGAACAAGTCCTCTTCAATTATTATCTTACCATAGATTGCAATTACTAAACACCATACAACTATGTGTGAACCTGGAAATGATTGTCACCATTAGCCTCAAGCTTCTCCACCAATTTGCAGCTCTGAAATGTATTGCTACAGCAGTCCCAAAATGATGCCAAACAGTGAATGTGCTGCCTTCAACAGCAGTCATGTAAACACCCAGAATTCTGAAGAATCTAACATACAATGGTAGAGGAACTGTGCATTCATTGGGTACAGAATTTGCAGACCACCGATAGTGCCAACTAGTATATTGGGTGCCAAAATCTTATGCTAGCAGCATCTAAAAACTGGTTTAAATGCCCAGAAATAAGTGGACAAATACCAACAGCAGTATGATAAACTCCTCCCCATTCTCCTCCCAAAATGTCAATGCTAAGGCAAGGGTATGCTGTAACAGTAATTCCTTGCTGCCAAACTCTGTGACTATAGACTCCCAAATATGCAGATACGAACAGGCTCCATACTAACATATAAACACCCAGTCATACAAACAAAGCCAACTCTCAAAGACCAAAGATTCAAGTATTTAAAACTCACAATGGAGACTCCTTAATTGCGAATTAAACTGCTATTAACTCGCAGCACCAATAATGTCCTCCTAGCAACAACAAATACAGAAGGGAGGCCAATCAAATTCTAAACTCAGCTTAGTCTACCATACCTAAGCAGTAGACTGGAGAATAATCAGCTTCAACAATTAATCTTCTCCTTAGCCACAGTAAAACAATAAGAGAAATTAGCAAATAGTTTTAAATCAGCACCTATTTGCAAAGCAATTTCAGAATTAAATCTCAGTTTTGAGTCTACAATACTTCAGCTGTAGATTCAATGAAACAACCCATAATTCAGACCCTTATACTTCAACAAAGGCATGAAAATCAAAACTCAGGAAAAGCCACAATGGCAACAAAAGTAAATAAATATCCAAGCATGTTTTTCCCAATAAAATAAGCTTGTATTTATAACCTCCAAATTCCCTTTTGTTGCCAAAATGTAACTTCACTCAAGAAGCTTCACCACACAACATTAATGAGAAGCTTCCTTTAGATTCTCTCACTTGACTTGGCTTACCTAATTAATAAATGACACTTTCCAATGGTAACTCAACTCTCAACTTAAGTGAAATTATAAAGTTAAATTATAACTTTATAACAAGCCATTTTATAATCAATAATAATTTGGCCACTAAAAATATAATAACTCCCAAAATTCTCATCATTTAAATATGTCATCTGAAATAGGAGTCATACCTATTATTTTTCCATGTGACCAAATGCACTTTCCAAAAATAGAAAGGGTTCATCTCGATCAACACCAACTTACCACAAATAGTAAGTATACAAAATGAAGTCCGATCTGAGCCAAACAAAGACCAACTTGTAGCTTACTGAAATGTGGGGAAGATAAGACCCTCCCAAGCCAAGCCACAATAATTAGCCTACAAGGATCACAATAATAGGCTAATCCCTAAAACCTTAATGCTGGGAAAAATGGGGACATTACACTGAATGCACATTACTATTGAGATAGAAATTAATATAGTTGTTTTTTCTTTCATTTTGAATAATATTAGTGCTGAATTATAACACTCAAAGATTATGCTGAAACCAGCTACAAATTCATGTCACGTGAGTACTGGCAACTTGGTTAGAAGATTTCCTTCCACTGAAGTGGAGACACTAAAGAAATAAAGGCACCATAAAGATAATTTGAAAGAAAACACTCATAGAGCTTCTCTGTCTTTAGGCTCGCACATAGCCTTCAGCAGACAACTACTTCCTTCCCTTCATGCTTTATCATTCTCAATTCCTTTAAACCTACAGTCTGTCGTATCAAAAACAAGGATTAGCATTCTCCAGATTCAAAGACTTCAAAGTTCTTACAGAAAATCACATTGAGAGGAAGATCAAATGCCTTCAATCAAATAGGCTAATAGCAAAGTTGAATGTGTTAACTGTTACAAATGTAAATGGCAGAAAAATTGAATGAATTAATCAGAGATCAAACTGATCTATATATACAAAGAGGAGAGTCGAATAGAATAGAAACATTCTATTCTAGACTATACTAAATATTAGAAACATTCTAATATTCACAGAGATATAATAAGATACAATAGTGAGCATTAAAAGGAAACATGAAAGTTATTTTAATAACCCCCCTTAATGCTCAATCTATTTACTACACCAATAGATCCCCTGAATTTAACAAACTTGTCAGGACCAAGGGGTTTAGTGAAAATATCTGCTGATTGCTCTAAGGTAGGAACATAGCGTAACTGAATAGCTCCATCTTCTACTAATTGTCGGATGTAATGGCAATGAAGCTCGATGTGCTTGGTTCGTTCATGAAACACTGGGTTATTGGCAAGTTTGAGTACGCCCTGATTGTCTGAAAACAAAGAAGTCGGACCTACTTGAGGAATATGCATATCTGCAAGCATCTGCCGAAGCCAAACTGCTTCACAAGCTGCCTTGACAGCTCCTCTATATTCTGCTTCTGTAGAGGAGAGTGCATGTGCCTGTTGCTTCTTACCGGTCCAAGTAACTGCTGCAGATCCAATACTAAACACATAGCCAGAAGTAGATTTCCTATCATCAACTGAGCCGGCCCAATCGGAATCAGTGAATCCATTGAGCTGAGGAGTAGTACTCCTTGTGTAAAGAAGACCATAATCTGAAGTACCATGTACATAGCGTAACACACGTTTCGTTGCAATCCAATGATCAGTCTTGGGATTTGTCATGAACCGTGAGATGTAGCTGACTGCAAAACTGAGATTAGGTCTAGTAGCAGTAAGGTAGATGAGACTACCTACTAGCTGCCTGAAGAGTGTTTCATCTACAGGAGGAGAAACAGATTGTGCGGACAATTTCAGACTAGTCTCCATAGGAGTGGAAGCAGATTTGCAATCCTGCATTCGAAACCTATCAAGCAAACTTCTGGCATACTTGGACTGAGACAAAAAAATGTTGTTGTCAATCTGCCAAACCTCAATACCTAAACAATAATGAAGCAATCCGAGATCTGTCATATCAAAAGTTCTGAATAGATCCTGTTTGATTTCTGAAGTCAAATGTTCTGAATTTCTAGTAATGATCAAATCATCCACATAGACAACAAGAAAAAGAATATCATTACCAGAGTGTTTAATATACAGATTACTGTCTGACGGACTACGCTGAAATCCTTGAGTAACCAAGTAATGATCAATCTTTATGTACCAAGCCCTTGGGGCCTGTTTAAGACCATAGAGGGCCTTCTGGAGTCTACATACTTTGTGTTTTGAACCAGCAACCTTAAAACCTGGGGGCTACGTCATGTAGACTTCTTCCTGTAATTCACCATTGAGAAAGGCGCTCTTCACATCCATCTGATGAACTTTCCAACCATACTGAGCTGCAATTGCAAGAAGAATGCGAATAGTGCTCATTTTGGCTGTCGGTGCAAATGTCTCCTCATAATCAATGCCTTCGCGCTGGGTGAATCCTCGAGCAACAAGTCTAGCTTTGTATTTGTCCAAGGTACCATCTGCATGGTACTTGACCTTATAGACCCATTTACAGTTAATGGGTTTCTTCCCAAGAGGAAGATCTGAAAGAACCCAAGTGTGGTTCTTTTGAAGACTCTGAAGCTCAGAATCCATTGCTTATTCCCATTCTGGAATTCCTTTGGCCTCTACATATATCTGGGGCTCAGGGATACTGTGGATGTTGGCCATAAGAGCTATATTAACTGTGTTGTGCTGAAGGCTCTTATTTCTG
Source organism: Cupressus sempervirens (assembly GCA_028749045.1). NCBI lineage: Eukaryota > Viridiplantae > Streptophyta > Pinopsida > Cupressales > Cupressaceae > Cupressus > Cupressus sempervirens. Next base: position 331,638,355 of record CM053786.1, on the reverse strand, counting down.
GAGGTTCTACCCTCAATGAGTTCATCAGGACGAAGATCACTAAGCGTTTGAGCCCACCATTTTGGCCGAAGAGTCGAGGAGCTAATATCAGATGCTGTCAGAATAGCTGGAGGAGAAGCAGAAGCGGGAGTTGTATTATCTGGAAGTGACTGAGGTGGTGTATCAGTAGCATCAGATGACTCATATAAAACAGAAGAACCTAAGTCAGAGATTGCTGAAGACTAAAACTCGGAATGTGGTGGGGAGTCAGAGAGCGGAAATGGTCCAAATTCCTCATCAAACACAACATCACGACTGAAGATTAAACGATCAGTATTTACATCAATCAGTCTGTAGGCCTTATGTGTGTGACTGTATCCTGTAAACATAAGTTTCTGGCTTTTGGAATCCAACTTAGTGCGTTTGGCATCAGGAATCCATACATATGCCAGAGAGCCAAAAACTTTCAAATGGTTGATCCTAGGTTTGCGACCAGACCAGGCTTCCTCAGGAGTCTTATGATTAACTGCAAGGGTGGGTGACCGGTTAAGAAGGTAGACAGCTGTGGATACTGCTTCTGCCCAATATTTTCTAGGAACATTTCTATGTTCTAGCATAGCCCTAGCCATTTCTGTGATGGTACAGTTTCGACGCTCTACAACACCATTTTGTTGAGGGGTGTGAGGTGTGGTGAACTGACGTCTAATGCCATGAGTAGTACAGAAGGCAGAGAAAGCAAAAGAACAGAATTCCCCCCCATTATCAGTCCTAAGAGTACGGATGGAGGAACCAGACTCTTTTTCTACTAGAGCTTTAAACTGCTGAAATACAAGAAAGGCATCTGATTTTTTCTTAAGAAAATATACCCACATTTTGCGACTGAAATCATCCACAAAGAGTAAAAAATACCTGTTCCCAGTAATAGAAGGAGTATTCATAGGACCACATACATCAGCATGGACTAGCTGGAGTACTCTGTATGCCCGCCATGTTTCACCATTCTTAAATGGTGTCCTATGTTGCTTCCCTGCTTGGCAAGCTCCGCAAACGCGATGGTTCTGGGTCTGAATATTAGGTAGGCCATGGACTAAATTATCTCGAGCAAGTTGTGCTAGATATTGAATGTTCAGATGACCGTATCGCTGATGCCAGAGACTGCTGAGAGCGGATGATTCGGCGATGAAGGCATGCTTAAGGGAATTGCCTGAATCTACAAGCCTATAAATACCATGATCCTCAAGACCGGAAGCAAGGGTAGTGCGAGAAGCACGATCAATAATCGAACACTTATTTCCACTGAAAACAACATCCAACTGAGGGGAGTGCTTTATAATCTGACTAACAGACAGAAGATTATGTTTCATGCCAGGAACATAACATACATTGAGAAACATGAGTTTTCTTCCTCCAGTCTGAATCTGAACATTGCCCTTGCCGACAATATTGTATTCTTCACTGCCTCCAAAGATTACTGAGTCAGAATAGGGAGTGAATTCAACAAACCAATCACGCCTATGAGTGAAATGTCGGGAGGCACCAGAATCGATGTACCAGGCAGAAGATTTCACATGATTTGCAGGTATGCTGGCCATAAAGGCATGGTAGATAGATTCTTTCTGCTCTGAGTGTTGGGTAGCATTGGCGTACTGTTTAATTGAGTCCGACTTCTGATGCTGCTGATACAGATGCTTATAATATGTGAATATTTCAAATGGCACAAACTTCGAGGTGAGAAAATGAAAGACCCAGAAAAATTGGAGAAGTACCCAAAAAAGAGCTCGAAAAAACCCAAAAATAAAGTGTTGTCGAAATTCGGATCCGCTGGCTCAAAAATCGAGGCACAAAAAACGAGGCACCCACAAAAATCTGATGAAGACCCATTTGAGATTTCAAAAAATCCACCAAGAATATGTGATCGGAAAATTTTTGGAGGTCAAAAAACTAGGGTTTCGAGCAAAAACCTAGTCGGCAGCTTCGAAGGTCAGATTTGCAGGAAAAATGGCAGATATAGGCAGATTTTGGAACAAGCGGATTTGAGATAGACGGATCCAGGCAGATAAGGGCGGATTGAACACGTTTTCACTCACACAAAATGCCGAGTTGCAAAAAAAAAACGGCGAGTTGCAGAAAAACGACGGTAGAAACCCGCGATTTGTAGAAGATCAGACGTGAGCCAAAGAAACCTGCAATTTAAAAAACGTGAACTCGAGATTTGCAGAATGAATTTCAAATTTCTCAGAACAGAAACCCTAGACGGGTTGTAGAGAAAATGGCAGAAATAATTACGAAATTTAGAGCAGATAATTTCGAAAGAAATTATAAACTATTCAAAACCATTTGAAGCAATAGCTCTGATACCATGTTACAAATGTAAATGGCAGAAAATTTGAATGAATTAATCAGAGATCAAACTGATCTATATATACAAAGAGGAGAGTCGAATAGAATAGAAACATTCTATTCTAGACTATACTAAATATTAGAAACATTCTAATATTTACAGAGATATAATAAGATACAATAGTGAGCATTAAAAGGAAACTTGAAGGTTATTTTAATATTAACAAAGGGTTTAAGCAATCAACATCAAATGGCAGCATAAAGTTCATGTTGCTCGTCCACAAAATGTAAACCAAACAAAAGTTTCATTCTGTTATGGAAATGGCCAGATGTATACTTCACACTGGGAAACACAAGCCTTGAATTATAGGGAGAAGCCATGGATTATGCCATCCACAGTCAAACAAACACCTACCGTAGAGCTCTCAGAGGGCATACTCCATATGCAGGTTTTATGGAGGAAAATCTAGACGTTTCTATTCTCGGAAACTTTAGATCTAATGCCTGGGCCCAAATTTTGGATAAGATAGAATTCAAGAGCCACGAGCATGTTCTTGTTGAATGCAACAAGTCCAAGACTTACCCAACCATATAATCATTCATTTAAGAAATTAATTGTCGAAACACATTATATTTACTGCATAAATCTGTCATCTATCCACTGGGATGCTTCCAAATTCGCTTTCCCCTAAGGATTCTCTATATTTTAGCTCTATTCCAAATTGGGCTTGGAAGAACAGACTCTTAGTAATTTGCCAAAGGCAATCTTCTACTCCACTGTAGATTGTACAAAAGTTATCTTTTACTTCCAATATTGTGCTTCCTAAAGATACTTTCTACTTTCTAGTTTCTACATATAGACATTAATTGATCGGCCACAAAAGACAATGATTTTGGATTGATTGAAAGATTGGGCCATGGTTCAACCTCCAACCTTTGTTTCCATCAACGCATATGAAAGATGCACTATTATGCTTAAGGATTCTGCTCCAATGCTGTAAGAACTTGGAAAGAATCATAGCAGGATGCAACCGTAGATGCATCGAGCTCTCACATCTCAACCCAACAATACAACTACTTGAAAATAAGCCTCATGACCCAACAATCCAGCTACCTCAATATAAGCCCACGGGCCACCCTCGTACAAAACGAAATTCGGGTTCTCATCCTTGTCCAAAGCATACAAAAACAATAGGGTGCAAATGGGTATACAGAACAAACTACAAGTACTGACAGTGTTGTTGACAAGCATAAGGCTTGCTTTGCCGCTCAAGGTTTCTCAGACAAGGAGGGTGTTTGCTACCAAGAAACCTTCGCTCGCATTACTTGGACCCATACCATCTACGAGGTACGTTCTTTGATGTCTCTTTCCAGGGGGGGGGGGGTGTCATCATATAGATGTGAAAGGATGCCTATATTCAAGGTGAAATATATTGGTCGATCTGCATAAAGCAGCCTCCTGATTTTCAGGAAGACAATTACACTCATCTTATTTGCGGATTGAAGAAATATCTATAAGCAAACCCCTTACGCCACTGAGGAGGCAAATTTATAAAATACACGTCACAATAATAATTTGGAAACCACTCGAGAAGTCTTAGATATAGTAAAACTCGCATATCTGTATTTTTTTTTTTAAATAGAAACAGAGAATGTGAAGAGTTAGAAATACATACCCCATGCCCAGAGAGCGACGGCATTCCATTTCTTGATTTCAAAACGCTTGGGCTTCTTGGAGGCGCTGCAACCCTCCCCGGACGGCACTGCTGGAGTCATATCCACATCTGTCGAAGCCATTCCGTTCAGAAATGCCTGCGTCGAAACCACGGTCTCCTTCCTCCAATCTACTCCGCTTGTTGCAGTCTAGAATTCGGTTTGCCTGTGCTATGTACTTTTCTGCTGTTAAAATGAGCACAAAAATAGTTTAAATGTAAGTCTTGGTAAAGTAACTGACAAATGTGAGTCAATTGTTCGCCCTGGAAAGTTAAAATTGTCGCTCGTTTAATTTATGAGTGTCAGAAACAAAAGAAAAACATAGTATATTTTTTAATGAGGATTTTTATATTTAGAAAGTTGTTTTTTTTACTATATAATACAGGAATACAAGTTTTAGGTTGAATTCCTAGATAAGAACTAAAAGGGCCCGTTTGGTTGCAAGCATAGGAATTCAGAATTAGAATAGAAAATTTGAATGAGAATGGAGAATGAAGAATAGGAATGGAAAAATGCAATCCAATCTGGTTTATCCTTTGTTTGGTTATGCAAACTTAAATTGGAATAGGGTTAACTTGCAATCGGCGCCATTTGAAATTATTTTCGAAGATGCAATCGACGCCATTGGAAAATCGCTGAAATATTTGAAAATATTGAAAACAAAGTTCCAGCGCTCACCCTAGGTCAAAGCGGATTTGAAAATTTAACCAAATTTGAGAAAGTTAAAATGAATGCAAGAATAGCAATTCCAATTACAGGTATTTTTTGGAATGGACAAAAGCTCATTTTGGGGCTAAAATGAGAATACGTATTCCTATTCCCTATTCTTATTCTACACACCAAACAAAGAATACAAATCATATTCTAATTTCCTATTCCTATTCCGATTGTATTCCAGCAACCAAACAGCCCGTTTGGTGAGTGGAATAAGAATACGTATTTTGGAATAGAATTTATTCCTGTTCTCCGTTTGGTTCAACCAATATTTGATGGGAATTCGCGAACTCGAAAATTTATGTTTTCTAAAATTTAAAAAAATGGAATAGGAATACGTATTCCAATAACACCTATTTTGGTGGAATTGCAAAACCCCATTTTTGGGTCAAAAATGGAATACGTATTCCATTTTTGCTTCGTATTCCAATCCCGTTTTGGTGCATCCAAACAAGGAATTCAAATTTTTTGGAATACATATTCCTATTCCCCTCACCAAACAAGCCCTTAGAGGTGTATACATTCTTCCGAGTTCATTTAACTTGACTTCTGTCAAACTTTTTAAGAACCTTGCCAACATCATAAGTAAACAAGGAGCACATGACAAATACAGTGAATAAATCATAATTTTTTTAGTTACATGTTAATGTTACCAATTTTTACCACTACAAATTTGTAGAACTGCTATCAACTATTCTTACTAGGGTTTTTGAAAATATGTCTTTCTTATTAATACTAGGGCATTTATGATGTCTCATAATTTGCAAAATGTAAAAAATCTTGGTTGTGCATAGATATCCTTAAGTCTTTCATTACCTCTTCATATTACTTTTCCATGCTTCTTAAATCTTTTAAGTTGCGATGTTGCAAAAGCCTTTACGGTGCAACATCGCTTCTTTGTAATCACTAACTATTTGGTAAGATGCACGGATGCAAGACAGTTACCAATAGGGTGGCACAGCTTTGCAACGATTAAGGCTTATTGTCAAGTTAAGGGCACAAAGGAGCGATTCATAGCAATCGCATAATCGTAGCAACTTTGAAGGCTTCAAAACTTCAAGTTACGAAGGTGCGAAAGGTAGCAGCAATAGTCAAGTCTAAAATTGTCGCACCTTCTTACATGGTTAGGGCTAACCTATGGTTTGGGTTGTGAAGCAATGAAAGCCTTTTGGCGCAATATCACATGAAGTTAAAGGGAACCCATGATTAAGGTGGCGATAATGCGAAAGCCTCTTCATCACATCATCAAAAGGGTTATGAGAAATGTTAATATAAATATGTTTTGAGGGAGTTGTTCATCAAATAAAAGCAGATAAAATTCAATTGATATCATTCGGTCGAAGGCTTCAAAGACTTCAACTTGAGAAGCTGCGAGAGCTAACTATTGCAGTCAAATTCAACGCTTTCGCATTGTTGCACCTAGTTAAAGATGGACCAGGGTTCAAGTTGCAAAGTGGCGAAAGCTCTTGTTCACATAGTTGCAAAGGTTAAAGATGAGTAAATGATTCGGGTGGCAAGGTTGCAATGAATAAAAAAATGTTTAGTTTCACCCAGTTATCGTAGTATCGCAAGACCAAGCAATTAACAAGGATAATAGGTTGCGAAGCCGCAAGAGTCATCTGGTGGTCAAGGAAACGATCATCACACCATCATAAGCATCTAAGTTGCAGTGAAATTTTTAGTCGTGATGGTGCGATGGGCATTAAAATAGTAATCCACTCTAGTGTTTCGCATTGTCACAAAAGGCTAATGTCAACTCAAGGTAATGGTAGCAAAGTCGCGAAACACTTGTTTGCTTAGTCGTAGGGTTCAAAATGAGATGATGAGTCAAGGTTGTGAGGTTGTGAACAAACAAGGAAAAGTCAAGCCAAAGGGTTATTGCTTCATCATAAGTAGTTAAGTTTGAGCCAGGGTTAAGATAGCGATAATGCAAAATGTTTTGTTCACATTCTCGCAGAGTTAAATGTTAACCCCCAGCTAGTGGTTGTGAAATGATGATAAATGGAAGACACTCAAGGTTGAGTGCTTATCATTGCATCACATGTTTTAGACAAATGTTATATTCAACAGTTGTGAAAGGGTGACAAAAGGAAAGATGATGGCATCGTAGCGTTGCACAGTTAAATGATTGTTGGATCCTAATCATTGCGAAGGTGCGAAATGGTTATTTTGGTAATGCTTGCATGGTCTCAATAGTTAATGAACTAATGTGATTTCAAGATGCAAAGTGGCAATTGAGTACAAAAGGAGGGGATCACAGCTTCACATGGCTAAATAGTCAATGAAGAAAAGAAGCAAACAACAAGAAAGCACAACATTGTAGGTCAACATGACCAATAGAATTTCAAGAGAAGTATGGAGCATGCAAGGTTGATTAAACTACGTCGACAATCTACTAAGGTGGTAGAAGGCACTGGGTTCGAGTTTCGAATTATAGAACTGGACAAGAGGGAACAAGGGTGAAGATGAGCATTGATTGCTCAATCTATATAAAATCAAATGCTTTGAATAGCATGAGAAAGGAAATGAGTGTTTTGGGAGTAGATGAAGATATCATGTCCCTACTAGTGGAGGTAGTTGAAGATATTACATAGTTAAGGCAGTAGAAGACAAATAGAGGTAATCAAAGGTTCTTGCAGTAAATGTCACTCGTTGATCTCGTAGCTACTTTCTTAGGTTTTCTCTTAATACAAAGAACGTTTTAAATGCAACATTCTAGAAATATCTCTGTATTCTTTCTTCCAATAGTATTTTGACATGTGCCCCTCCCATCTGAGGCTTGTTGCAATCCTTCTCTCTATAAGGAATTCCAAGATGTGGAGCAGGGGTTTTGGTTTTTTGCAAAAAAAAAAAGCATTTTTTCATAATCTCTTAGGAGTCCTTCATAATATTTCTTATAGATGACTTTGTATCTAGTTGGATGAATGTTGTTGCACTACCCTTTTAATCTTGAATAAAGGAACGATTTAGAAGCCCTTTTGTGTTCATTTTGCTGCGTAAGTCACTAGTCTAATATACTCTTGTGATTTACTTTGAATCCCTAAGTTTTATTTGCAAGTGAGTTTGGAATATTCATATAGGTTACAAGTCATGAGTTTAAGCTTCTTCTCAGGTTGCTAACTTTGAGTGTCATCATTCCCCTCAACACCTCATTTAAAGTCTACCCTTCTTGTGAAATATTTATATAGGAGTTTTCTGAGGTCAATATTGTGCCCACCTTGAACGGTTCAAAAAAACTTCATCGTGTTAGACCAACAACATTCCCATCTTATTCTTTGGTGTATCGCCTCAAGTTTACTTTTCAACATTTACATTTCATGCAAGTTATCATTTTATCTCTTTCCCTCCCAAGTTTTAAATTTATGTCTAAAGAACAAATAGGTGAAGCATCATAAGGAACTAGCCTAGAACCCAAAGACTCACTCCTAACCTTGGTAGACCCACTACCCAAGGGTATTTCCATTTTATTCAAAGTGACTAAATTTTAGGATTTACTCAAGGTGCAACTTTTAGAGATAACAATTTTGGAATGCTCAGTGGGACTAGAAAAGTTGTTTTCAGTCTTTTCTCTATATTTTCTTTGTTGTTGTTGGTGTGTACATCAACAAATTAACTTGTTCAGAGGTAAAGTAACACATTTGGTGACTAAGCTATGGAGAGAAAGATTAGTGCATATGACTCATGAGAAGAGTGTGGACAAGAAGTAGTTGTGCAAGTTTTGAATATAGGGAATTGTCCCCACCTAGAAGGAGAGGTAGAACAATCTAAAGAGCCCAAGAGACTTGTTCATACAAGGAGGGCCAGATCCACTCCTCCACCAACAAGTTCTATCGTTGTTGTAAGACAAGTCACTACTCCAAGGAGGAGAAATTTTCAAGCACCAATGGCAAGGCAATATGCATTTGTCCCTTTTAATCAAGTAAGTCCACTAAATTTTGCTCAACACCATGATATTCCTCTAGCTGCTTTGAAAAGTTTACCAAACTTCATTGGAGAAGGTCAAACAACAACTTTCAAGCATATCAGAGATGTTGCAACATTGTGCAATGTGCATCATGTTACTGAGGAGGATGTTGTTGTTAAGTTGCTCGCAACCTTGTTTAAAGGAAAAGCTCTAGAGTGGTTTCAAAGCCTTATTATGGGTTTAATTGATTCATGTGATACATTAGGAGATGTCTTTACAGGGCATTTTGAAGATAAGTCAGATTTTTTGTCTCTTGTCAAGCAACTTACAACCATCAAGCGTGCTCCTCGTGAGAAAATGATGGACTTCAATTATAGATATCAAAGAACATGGAGTAGAATACCAAATTTAGTAAGGCCTTCAACAAACCATGCTTTTCTTTATTTTTTGAAAAGCTTAAATAGTGACATTTTTGTTATGATACAATCTATGGGGGGTTCTTCATTATCGCAAGGCTATGACATTGCTATAAGGGCTGAAAATAACCTTATTTAGGCAAATAAGATTGCCCCTAGGCCTCCAATGCCCATATATCCAAATATTTAGCCTAATATACCTTTGGTTGTACCACTTTTTAATCCATTTCTGGCTATCCCAAGCCAAGAAGTTATAGTGGCAAGCCCTTCGTAGGAGTTTCAAGAGATAAGAAATGGCCAACTCAAGATAGAAAACCTTATGCAAACTTTCAACAATGAGCTAATAAATATTAAAAAGAAGCAATTAGAAGCTAGACAATCATACCAATCTCAAAATCAGACTACAAATCAACCTACCCAACAATAATTCCAAGGTCAATATCAAACAAATAAGCAGCCTTACCAAGCTAACCTTGCTGATAGGCAAAATTTTAACCAAAGACCTTTTAGACCTTATGCCCCTACCCCTTTAAATGTTACTCCTCCTATAAACATTGTTAGAGATACTATCCTTGCTCAAAATAACTTAGCAACGAACTATGATTGGTGTTACCCTTGTAATCAACAACACAATCAGGTTATGTGCTCTAATGGAGTCATTAATCAAGCCTTAATGGTTCAAGGTGCCTCTAATACACAGACTATATATGAAGCTGAAGTTGAGAGACAACAAGAGGTTCTTCCTACATATGCTAGTTTCATGAACTAGCAGGAGGAAGAACATTGTGTTGTAAATAGAGATAATGCCCCAAGTGTTATCTATACTAGAGCAAAGAAAAAAGCCCTAGACAATGAAATAGTGACAAGTAAGAATGTATCAACTAAGAAGTCATCCACACCTCAAGAATAGAAAGAAAAACACAGGAATTCTCTTGTTGTAACTCAAGAACAACCACAACAACAAATACATCTCATTGTTCATAAAGTCCAATTAAAGGTGCATGCTACTATACCATTTAATATTGTAGAAAACATGAAAAGGATAAGCATCATGATGCCAATATGGGACTTTCTAGTTATTATGGGGCAAGCCAACTTGTTGAAGGAGGCCTTAGCAGTAGATATTCCAAATCAAGTTGTTGATGAACCTCACAAGGCTATATTCACAAACCAAGGAGCTATTACTTAGGACAACGACAAGAAAGGAAATCAAATCTAAGGTAAGGACGTGAAACCTCCACCATCTTATGTTTCGTTGATTATAGAGAACAAATTGGTTCATAACTACATGGTAGATAGCAGAGCCACAAGCTCTGTTATGCCCAAGAAGATAATAGACTAGCTAAGGTTAAAATATGAACCTTTAGAGAAAGGTGTAATCTCGTTGGGTGGTTCGTGTGTTAATATAGTAGGTCTCATAAAAAATGCAAGTTTAACACTCCATGCATTTCCCAAATTTTCTATTTCTCAAGACATCTTTGTAATAGATTTGCCTCTATATTTTGCCCTTGTCTGTCAAGAGAATTCACAACCAAGATAGGAGGCTACTTATCTACAAATTGTTCGCATATGTTGTTTTAGACTAGGTATGGAACCAAAGTAACAATCAAATCTAAATTGCTTGCAAAGGACCACATTGAGCTTTACATACCCAATGTGATCAATGTCAATTGTATCACATTTGATCAAGAAGCAGACCTTGTTGCCCAAGATTCAAATACTCAAGTTGATAGTATCCCTGATGTTTTGTTAGATGAGTGGGCAACACAAAATAGCTTGTGGCACAGGAGCACCCCCAAATCACTCAAATAAACCTACTAAGCATTGATGGGGTCTCCTAGAGCATGAAGAATAATCTAGACTCCTAGGGCTTTCTCTTATTCATTGAGGTCTTGATTGTGTGAACTCTTTAACTGTAAGGTGGCTATATAAACCTACTGTTTAAAGAGGTCACAAGGGCTATTCCTTTAAGTAGGATCTTAGATATAGGTCCTTTAGGCTTTAGGTTCACTTTAGGTCCTTAGATTTGTGTTTGGGACTTCAAGTCCTTCATTTTTAGTAAAAAGTTGTTCTAAATAAGAAAAGTTGTTATTTGCAATGAAAAGTTGATGTGCAACTTTTGATAACTTTCAGAAACTTGACATAATATGAAGTTTTTATTTGTAATAATCTCCCTGATGGTCACAACCATTAGATTTCAATTGGACCAATTAGGGCAAGCCTTCATATAGCCCTTTCAGGTGGGTGGAAGGCATTATGATGTATTTTTGCTTCGAATCAATAAAAATAACTGACTGTTTCTGCAAATTCCTTAAGTTTCTAGTTAATTGTACGAATGGTATGGATCTGACAGGAGGGAAACCTAGTGTGGATGAAATCCTAATTTTTTAGACTTCATTTGATTCCATTTTGAGATCTTGAAGCACTTGGAATCAAGAGATATTCTTGAACTGGTCTAGTTTACTACCAAACCCTCACCAGTTAGGGTTTTGGCACTTTAATGGCTATAACTCTCATTTCCACCATGGGAAAAATCTAATTTTTGGTGGAAATGAGTCATTTATATGTATGTTAATAATTTGGAAATTTCTTGTAGAGATCAACTGGTGGGTGTATGAATGAAGCAATTTTGAGTTAGCAACTTCATGTGGCAACTTTGTGACAATAGCAAAGATGGAGTGAGATCAAGCACTTCAGGGTTGAGCCTGCTCACTAAACCTTGGAATTTATGCAACTAAATTCCAAAGACTTGGTCTAAGTCACCACTTTGGTTCTACAACTTGTTTGGAGGGTATTTCCTTTGAAATCCAGTCCTAATTAAGACAATTAGACCTGTCAAAATTCTCCACTTTTTGGGATTCAAAGTTGGGGTTAAGTCTTGACATTTGGAGTGTTAACACACCTTCCAAAAGGGTATCAGGAAGTGCCACTAGTTTCCTTAGTCCTTGTGAGGTTTACAAGTTAGGCCTCAAAACCTTGCATCAAGGACTACTAGGCCAAGTGCATTAGCCTGGAAGGAAATCCACATAGTTGTAGGACCCGTTAGTTTGAGGAGTTAGAAGACCATCTTGAAATCAAGATTCCAAACCATGTCCAAGATGAACCAACCCCTTACACTTGTTCACTCTTAGTCAAGAATTCACCCAAATAGATGTAATATTGTGGAAATTTGCTCTCATGAGGGAATGCTTTTGGGAAAAATGATTGGATTGATGTTTTAGAACCCTTTCAAAGGTGTAGAGCCTTGGGAGTGTCCTCTCTCTTATAGGGAGTGAAGAAGATCTATGAGGAATCTGATTATCCTAACTATAACCATTACTCTGCATCACCTTGACAGATGAGACCAGCAATATTACAAAGTCTAGAAAATTATGTCTTCCAAGAGGTTGGGTTAGTAATGCCAAACCTTTTCAAAGACACAACGGATCATTTTGAGCAGAAAAATAAAGTTTGGGAATTGTAATTTGATGCCTCTAGGAGCAAAAATGGTTTAGGTTGTGGGGGGCAATGTTGATCTCTCCTTGTGGAGACAAGTATTATGCAGCTTTCCATTTTAATTTTTCATGTACAAACAATATAGTTGAATATGAGGGGCTAATTCAAGGTTTGGAATGGGCCAAAATGAGAGGTGTCAAATTCATAAAGGTATTTGGAGATAGTGAGTTAGTTCTCAACTAGGTGGGAGGGTTGCATATGACCAAAAATGACAAATTGAAGAGCTACAAGCAAAGAGTTTGGGATAAAATTGAAGATTTTGATGCTTTTAATGTGGTTGTTGTCCTTAGAAGATTAAATCAGCATGTCGATAGATTAGCTATTGTAGGAGCACAGTTTGATATAGTTAAAAATATTAGCAAGGAAGATATACAACAACATATCAAAATTGTGGTCAGACCCTCTATACCTAACAATGATGTTAACTGGCAAGTTTTTGACAACAATAAACATATTTTGAACTTTGTATTTGATGAATACATGCTTCCAACCTCTAATCAACATAAAGTATAAGAACAATATGGTGATCAAATTATACAAATGAATTCCAATAGGTTTCCCACGGGGTTGGTTACTCTGGAATCCATCTTTAACATAGATGACCAAGCAAAAAAGAACAAAACCAGTTTGTTGGTTCAGCAGGATCATTATGAGGATCTTGAAATTTCAAAGGGTAGAAACTTAAATTTTGGTAAGGCAATTCCTACTAAAGAAAGACAAACTTATATTCAACTTTTCAAGAGTTCAACGATGGCATTTCTTGGGAATATGTAGATCTTAAGGGTTTTGATCCACATCTTGCCCAACACACTATTGAGTTAGAGCCCAATTCCAAACCCATAAGGCAAAAGCAAAGGTCGGTTAATAAAAAACTTGAACCTTTAATACAAAAAGAGGTTTTCAAGCTCATTGAGAGTGACGTAATATTCCCTATCAAGCATACTATCTGGGTGTCAAACCTTGTTCCCATTAGGAAAAAGAATAGGGAGCTAAGGTTATGTGTTGGCTTTAGAGACCTTAATAAAGTTTCATTGAACGATTGACACCCTTTACCATCTATGGAGCAAATTCTCCAATATGTTTCAGGTTCTAAGAAATTTTCCCTTCTTAATGGATACTTTAGCTATAATCAAGTTTTGGTTAAGGAGGAGGATCAGTTCAAAACTGCATTCACCACAAAGTGGGGTACTATGGCATATAGGAGAATGCCTTTTGGCTTATCTAATGCAGGGGAAACTTTTCAAAAGGCCATGTAAATAGCTTTCAATAATCTGATGTACAAATTCAAGTTGATTTATTGGATGATATCACAATTTTCTCCAAGAATGTTGCAGATCATATCGAACATCTTAGGCAAATCCTAAAGAGATGTAGGGAATTTGACATAGCTATCAACCCTAAAAAAATGTGTGTTTGTTGTTCACGAGGGTAAATTACTAGGATATATTGTGTCCAAATAGTATATTACTATTGATCCTGAAAGGGTTGCAGCCATTCTGGAGCTACCTTTGCCACATCATAAGAGGGGATTGCAAAGTTTTATTGGAAGAATCAACTTTGTAAAATGTTTCATTCCATATATTGTTAACTTACTGAAACCATTGACATCAATGCTTAAGAAGAATGTTGTTTTCAATTGGTCAAAGGGCAAAGTGCAATTTTGGAGCTATAAAAGAGGCATTATCAGCTACTCCTACTTTGGTAAATCCAAAATTTTCAAAAGATTTCATATTATACGCATATGGTAGCAATGATATAATTTTTGCAATACTGGTTCAACAAAATGATCAATGTTTAGAACAACCTGTTGCTTTTTTCAATAAAGGTTTAGAGGGGTATGATTAAAGATATAATTTCATTGAAAAATATGTGCTTGTTGTGGTAAAAAGCCTAAAAAAGTTTAGACATTTGGTTTCTAACAACAGAGTTCATCTTATGTTTCCTCACCCTAGCATGAAGGAATATTTGTTAAGCAAGGATCTCAATGAGAAAAGGGTTGGTTGGATAACTTGAGTTATGGAATATGATGTAGATATTCAAGAAACTAAGCTTGTTAGAGGGAAAGGCTTATTCGAGCAACTAGCACATGAAAATGCTCAAACTATATGGGATATAGCAAAAGTTGTCCTTGCTAATCAATATGTCCCTGAGCAAGACCAATTTGAGGGTCGGTTGCAAGAGATGGTCCATTTTCTATAAACTAGAGAATGTCCTCCATTGCTTGATAGTGCCAAGTGAAGGTATTTTAGGTTACAATCTATACCATATGTCTTTATTAATGGTCTTTTGTTTAGAAAAGATATGAATGGATTCCTCCTTAGATGTATTGATAATGACCAGACCAGCAAGTTTCTCAAACAATCCCATGATGCAGGGGGTCACTTTTCTCCAAAGGAAACAACCTATAAAATTATGAGGGTTGGATATTATTAGCCCAATTTGTTTAGAGATTCCCATGCTTGGGAAAGAAAATGAAAATAATGTGCATTATTTTCTGAAAAGGAAAGATTGGTTGTTTTACCCTTGCATCCTATTCTAATCGATTAGCCATTTTTGAAATGGGGTATCGATTTTGTGGGTCCTATAAATCCAAATTCTAGTGCTGATCAGAAATGGATCCTAACTGCCACAGATTATTTCACACATTGGATAGAAGCAATAGCTTTAAAGGAAGTCAATTAAGTCATTGTGTTGAACTTCTACGATGATTTGGTTTGCAGATTTAGAGTTCCTGACTCCATTATATTTTATAATGCTTTAGCATTTGTGGGGGAAAGAATAACTTAATGGACCTTGAAGAATGGAATCCACCTCGACACTTCATCAAATTATTATCCCCAAGGCAATGGTTTGGCTGAAAGCACCAATAAAAACTTGCTAAGGATACTAAAAAGGACTTTGGTGGACAACAAGTGTGACTGACATTCCAAGTTGAGATCAGCCTTATGGCTTGACAAAATTACTCCTAAATGAATTCTTGGAAATTCCCCTTATGTTCTAGTATATGGGAAACAAACCAAACTTACTATTTCAATAGAGTTCCCTTCATTAGAGTTGGCTGACAATTTGATGCTCTTTGAAGAGGATGATCCATTAAAGTTGAGGTATGCTAGATTGATAGAACTAGAGGAGGAAAGGAATAAGTCATTACAAAAGATGGAGTACTAGCAGATTTAGACTAAGAAGGTTTTTGATAAAAAGTCTAAGCTTAGAAATTTCAAGGGGGGAGTCTTGGTTCTATGCTAGGATGTCTTGAAAAGCATACTAGGTCACCATAACAAATTTGATTACATGTGGGCTGAGTCATTCATAATCTTAGAGTGCAAAGAGCACAATGCCTACCAACTATCAACTATGGAAGGAGATTTCATGCCAATCCCTGTGAATGGGATACACCTCAAACCTTGCTTTGAGGTATAATCTTTAAGTCTCACCTTGTATATAGCAAGTTAGTTTTTAATTTTCCCTAAGTGTTGTTCCAACATAGGTTTGCTTTCATTTTAGTTTTCCTGCTTTCAATAAAAGGTTTCCAAGTTTTTGAGGAACTTATCAAAGCAAATTATGTTGCATGCAAATAAAATGATATCCTCAGTTTTCATAGCCATTTTGTAGCCCATGTGCAAGTCCAAATGCATACATCCAAACACAAGCACGTGGTTATGACACTTATCTTTCTTACACACCTATATTGACTCTATGCCCAATGGATGTTAAGGCTACTAGTTTTGATGTCTATCAGGAAACCATATAGTAGAAGTTGCCAAAAATGTTACCAATATTTACCACCCTATGCAAATTGGTAGAACTCCTATTGACTATTCTTAGTAGGGTTTTTGAAAATATGTCTTTCTTATTAACCCTAGGGCATTTATGATGTCTCATGTTTTGGAAAATGTAAAAAAACTTGGTTATGCATAGATATCCTTAAGTCTTTCATTATCTCTTCATATTACTTTTCCATGCTTCTTAAATCTTTTAAGTTACGATGTTGCAAAAGCCTTTATGATGCAACATCACTTCTTTGTAATCACTAACTATTCAGCAAGATGCAAGGATTTGAGACAATTACCAATAGGTTGGAGCAACTTCGCAACAGTTAAGGCTTGGTGTCAAGTTAAGGGCACAAAGGAGTGATTTACAATAATCGCATGATTGCAGCAGGTTCAAAGGTTTCAAAACTTCAAGTTGTGAAGGTGCAAAAGGCAACAATGAAAATCAAGTCTATAGTTGTTGCATCTTTGCACGTGGTTAGGGCTAACCCATGGTTTGGACTACGAAGCAATGAAAGCCTTTTGGCGCAATATTTCATGAAGTTAAAGGGAACCCATGGTTAAAGTGGCAACAATGCAAAAGCCTCTTTATTGCATTGTCACAATGGTTATGAGATAGGTTAATATAAATATGTTTCAAGGGATTTGTTCATCGAATAAAAGTAGATAAAATTCAATTGATATCATTCCATCAAAGGCTTCAAAGAATTCAAGTTGCAAAGTTGTGAGAGCTAACTCCTGCAATCAAATTCAACACTTTTGCATCATTGCACCTAGTTAAAGATGGACCAGGGTTCAAGTTGCAAAGTGGTGAAGGCTCTTATCTGCACAGTCACAAAGGCTAAAGATGAGTTAATGATTCGGGTGACAAGGTTGCGATGACTGAAAAAAATTAGTTTCAGCCAATTATCACATCACAAGAACAAGCACTTAATAAGGATAATAGGTTGCAAAGCCATGAGAGTCATCTGGTGATCAAGGAAATAGTCATTGCACCATCACAAGCATCTGAGCTGTAATGAAATTTTAAGTTGCAATGGTGTGATGGGCATTAAAATAGTAATCCACTTCAGTGTTTTGCATTGTCACAAAAGGTTAATGTCAACTTAAGGCTAAGGCAACGAAACCGTGAAACACTTGTTTGCTCAGTCGTAGGGTTCACAATGAGATGATGAGTCAAGGTTGCAAGTCTACAAACAAACAAGAAAAAGTCAAGCCAGAGGGTTATCGCTCCATTGTAGGTAGTTAAGTATGACCCAGGGTTAAGGTAGTGATAATGTGAAATGTTTTATTCACATTCTCGTAGAGTTAAATACTAACCCCTAGCTAGTGGTTATGAAAAAATGATAAATAGAAGATAGTCAAGGTTGAGTGATTATCATTACATTACATGTTTTAGATAGATGTTATATTTAGCAGTTGTAAAATGGTGAGAAAGGGAAAGATGATGACATCACAACGTCACATGGTTAAAGGATTGTTAGATCCTAACCATTGCGAGGGTGTAAATAGTAAGTTCGATAATGCTCGCATGGTCACAACAGTTAATGAACTAATGTGATTTTCAGCTATGAAGCAGCGATTGAGTATGAAAGGAGGTGATCGCAGCTTCACACAACTAAATAATCAATGAGGAAAAAGAAGCAAACAACAGGAAAGCACAACATCGCAGGTCAATATGACCAATGGAATTTTAAGAGAAGTACAAAGCATGCAAGGTTGATTAAACTGCATCAACCATCTACTAAGGTGGTAAAAGGCATAGGGTTCAAGTTTCAAATTGCAAAGCTAGACAAGAGGGAACAAGGGTGAAGGATGAGCATTGATTGCTTGATCTATATGGTATATGCAGATCTGATTTTTAGATGGAGTAAAGTAGAGAGAAATCTAAATTAAATCAGATACTTTGAATGGCCTGAGAAAGGAAATGAGTATTTTGGGAGCAATTGGAGATATCATGGCCCTGTCGACGAAGGTAGTTGAAGATATTACATAGTTAAGGAAGTAGAAGACAAATAAAAGTAATCGAAGGTTCCTATAGTAAATATCACCCGTCGATCTCGCAATTACTCTCTTAGGTTTTCTTTGAATACAAAGAACATTTTAAATGCAACATTCTAGAAATATCTCTGTATTATTTCTTCCAATAGTATTTTGACATGTGCCCCTCTCATTTGAGGCTTGTTGCAATCCTTCTCTATATAAGGATTTCGAGGATGTGGAGCAGGGGTTCTAGTTTTTTGCAAAAAAGAAGAAGTATTTTGTCATGATCTCTTAGGATTCCTTCATATTATTTCTTAAAAGTCACTTTGTAATGAGTTGGATGAATGTTGTTGCACTACCCTATAAAGGAACAGTTCAGAAGCCCTTATTGTGTTCATTTTGCTTTGTAAATCATTGGTTTTATATAACTCTTGTGATTTACTTTGAATCCCTAAGTTGTGTCCCTGTTTTATCTGCAAGTGAGTTTATAATTTTCATATAGGTTACAAGTCATGAGTTTAAGCTTCTTCTTAGGTTGCTAACTGTGAGTGCCATCATTCCCCTCAACACCTTGTTTAAAATCTACCCTTCTTGTGTAATATTTATATATGAGTTTTCTGAGGTTAATATTGTTCCCACCTCGAATCGTTTAGAAAAGCTTCATCATGTTAGGCCAAAAACATTCCCATATTATCATTTGCATATCACCTCAAGTTTACTTTTTAGCATTTATATTTTATGCAAGTAATACTTCTCTCCTTTCCTCCCAAGTTTTAAATTTATGTCTAAAGAAAAAATAGGTGAAGCATCATAAGGAACTGGCCTAAAACTCGAAGATTCACTCCTAACCCTGAAACACCCACTACCAAGGAGTGTTTCCATGTTACTCAAAGTGATTAAATTTTAGGATTCAGGCAAGGTGCAACTTTTATAGATAACAATTATTATAGAATAAATTATAAAATTTGGGTAAAAATTGAATCAAAGGGATAAGTTAATGAATTCTTTAATTAAATGTTGAAAATAATTGAAAAACTTCTTTTTAGGGGCAAAGTGAGGTTATATAATCACTTTCTGGTTCAATTATTGAGGCCACCAATTGTAATGCTCATCAAATTGAGGTGGTATTCAAGTCCTAAATGATCTTTGGTTTATGTAGAATGAAAAGGATCCAACTATATATGAGAAAGTAAACAAGAAAAAAACACAAAGCACAAAGAAATAAAGCATCTAACTACCTAATTTACCTCATATGTATGTTTGAGCATGATTGGAGGCACTCGAGTCCAATGATTTTCTCATTTGATATTTTGAATGTGGAGCTACTCTCCAAAAACATAATAATATCGATATGGATGAATTTCTAATGGATAGTGAACAATCTAAGATAATACCTATATGGGAGTCTACATGATTAAAATGTAATGCTAATGGATTCTAGTATGATGAACTAAAACTATAGATATTGAGAAGATGATATATCATGATTACGAGTGTTATAAAAATAACTAAAAGCTCTATAGACAATTTAACATGATAACAGTAAGCAAGATGAAAGATGAAATCTCATAGGGAGATGCTCTAGTTTATAGATTTTTTGAGGGAAATAGATGTTAGAAAGTAAAGTCCACCAAGATAACTAAGACGGGGGGTGTTGTGAAATCAGTTATTTGATCAAAACAACTTTTACTAGCCTTATTAAATCTAAAACATATGATCAACATAAACAACAACCATGAGAAGATAACCACACACAATAACACCACATTTTTGTTAACTAGGGAAACCCTTGATTAGAGGAAAAACCTTGGTGAGGATGGTACCACAAAATGATGTAATAATATATAAGTTCCTTGTAAGAGAATGGACTTTGTTAGGAGCCAATAAACTACATTTAGTACATATCAGTCCCTATTGGGAGACCTTGAATCCTTGTGATGAGATTCCAACCCTAATAGGAGTTTTGCCAACCTTGTTAGGAGTTGTAGAAAGTAGAAGAACCCATTGTCCAAATAGCTTCAAGGGTAGACCACCAAACCCACTGTCCAACTAGTCTTGTATTATCCTTTTTAGAATAATACCAAATATAACTAATCTTAGCAACTCAAATTCTTGCTCTATCATCTTGTTGTGCCTCTTTCTCACCAAACACTTCTCAAATCTTAGTACCAGATCCACAAACTCGCAACATAATAATCCCTTAGATCACTTACTCATTGTTGACACAAAAGTTTGCACCCTTGCTTGAGGTATGACCCTTAAGCATCTTTGTGTAACATGGAAATTACCTCCAAGTATGGGACTTGTGCTTTGAGGTTGAATCTCTAGAGAAGGTTGGCTTCCTTATAATTAAGATGCACCTAAACTAAAATTTTGAGGGAAAAGGCAGAGAGATTGCATAAAATTAAAAAGTTGAAAGAGAAAGGGGGTGATGCACCAGATTGAAACTTGGCTACTAACTCTACCTATGAATGTACTATACATCAATGAAACACTAAAATATACTAATCCTAACTCCATTTTATTTCCTAAGGAACCACATGCAATTTTGGAACTAGTTGAAGTGTTGAAATGAAAAGGAATTTCATTATGTAGCAAGTGGTAGCTAATTTAATACAACATATGAATCTAGAAAAATAGAAAAGAAACATTCACTACAAGGCATAAAAGCATGCACTAGATAGAATGATGGTAAGAATAGGCAAGAAAACAAGACATTTCATTGATGGAAGGCAAAACAATGCATTTACATAGTATACTACTACTGCAAAATGCAAACAGAAGAACCCAAAAAAAGTATTTACAACTTGTCTTTATAGATCATGCATAACTTAGATGTTTACATAAAGTTCAAACCCCAACCATGGTGGAGTTAAGAGTTGCAGAGAGAAATAAAAATGAAAATTAGAAAGAGATCTAATCATGAAATGCAACTTGTCCAATGAAGTGACAAGGTGAGACCAAAATGAATGCACCCAGCCACTAAAAGACCAAATTGGAAATAATCAGATCCTTACAAGCAATAAAGAGGCATGTGAATACATTAGCATTGTGAAACAAGCCCCAAAAAGTCACCCAACATTAAATAACTAGCCTTGAAGATGTGTATTGGACACAAGAGATGAAATTGTGTCATTGTCAAAAAGTGTGGGAAGGGATAACACACAACATTAAACTGCCTCTATACACCTGTAGAGTTGGCCGGAATGGAAAAGATTAGATTTGCCCCAAAAAGTGATGGACCATCGATTAAGATCTTCTATTTGAAATGGATGACCCATATGCTGTAAAATTTTTTCCCAATGAATGATTAAAATAGAACCATTGATGTAGAAACCTTTTAATTTGACGCTTGGCACATTTTCCAATGCATAATGGAAGAAACAACATACACTTTTGCTATTCGCACTTTGACCAAAAATGACCCCTGTGAAATAGCGCAATGGGATAACACGCAACTTGGTCAGCACTACCGAGCTACTTGGCAATAGAATAGACTGAGCTACTCAACCAAAGAATAAACCAAGCTAGGAAACCAAGCCACTTAGTCAAAGAGAAATATAGACAACATGAAATGTTAACTTAAACCTCAAACATATTAACCCACTGCAAAGAATCCATCCCATTAAAGATCTCTCAGATCGTTTATCAATGGTGGGTTGAATGGTGACAAAAATAGCCAACCTTCTTGGTGACTCAACAAGATGCTTGCTTGTTAAGCATAAGATTAGTGGCCTTAAGTAGTCCATTGGGCATAAAGTCACTAGTAGAGAATGATATGTGGCCCACCTATAACTTTACAAAAATCAACAATCAACAAAAAATAAAAGGGGCTCCAAACAACTCTAGAAAGCTTCAGGAGAAGAGAGCAATTGTGCACAAGTACTTCTTGGAAAGTTAAAAACACCTACTCTACTATGTACAATCATTTACAACTACAAAAAAAAAAAACAAATTCATTAACTATATTGTTGAAGTAGCTCCCTTTTCTTACAAGTTGATTTTTCCTTCCATGCATGTGGGCGGCTAGACAAATCAACAAGCATGACAAGCATACTATTCCATGGAACTCCTTCTTCCCAATGCTAAAAATAATGAAGCTTTCCATCACTATAACACTATCATTTTGAGTAACATGTAGTTGTTCTTCCTTGTGATCTTCACCTTTATGCTCTAGAATGAGCATGACTGGGGGCAACATGCATTTTTATAGAGCTAGATGTCTTATGAGGCATCCTCTTAATGGATTTAGGTCTAAGTAATTAGCCTTGACCTCACTTTTGTGCTCTACAACCCTCAAATCCTTATGGCCAACATGGGTTGGTTCTGATGGTATGGTTTGTAATGTGTGTTCCTCCTCATGTTGCAAAAGGGGAGGACTACTCTACTTAAAGCTAGCAAATTTCTGTTTCGGAGGTTCTTGTGCTTGAGTTGCTTACAATTGGGCAAGCTTGAGCCTTGTCTCTTCTTGGTTTGCAGCAAACCTTTTATCAAGGTCCTCCTTAAATCGAGCCTTCAACATCTCCCACTCTGGAGGGTAGATGAGGGCCAAAAACTCACTTTTATTCTCATAATACAAAGGATAAACAAAGTCATCTCTATGAAGTGGGTCCATGTTGAAGCATTCAAACAAAAGACTTGATAGAAAGTTTGAATAAATACAAACTATCAAAAGATCTTTACACATATCAACATTTGGTTTATTAAAACCAATAGATGCACAGAGTCACCATGGTGCTAGATGAATGCCTCCAAAGGTGGATTGCATTGAGAAAAAAACCCAGTTTCTCAATGAATAGAGATCAGATGGCTAACTAGTGGATTTATGTAGTCGAATTTGTATGTCCCACAGGGCTTGCCAAAAACTATGGTATGACCGGTGGAGGTTCTAAAAACTAATTTGAATATTTCAATGTTTGTCCCACTAGGTGTGCCAAAAACTATTGAGACAAAAGTCAACACCCTTACTTGAGATATGACCCTCAAGTAACCTTTTATAACATGGAAACAACCTCCAAGTGTGGAACTTGCACTTTGAGGTTGAGCCTTCGAAGAAGGTCGACTTCGTTATAATCGGGATACACCCAAACTAAAAATTTGAGGGAAAAAAGGAGAAAGGTTGCATAAAATTAAAATTTTGAAAAGGAAAGGGGGTGATACACCAGATTGAAACTTGAATCTTACTAACTCTACCTATAAATGCACTACACATCAATGAAACACTCAAATACACTAATCCTAACTCTATTCTATTTCCCAAGGAACCACATGCAGGTTTGGAATTGGTTGAAGTGCTGAAAGGAAGAGGAATTTCACTATGTAACAATTGCTAGTAGACTTAATGCAACATATGAATAAAGAAAAATAGAAAAGAAACATTCACTATAAGGCATAAAAGCATGCACTAGATATAAGAATGGTAAGAATAGGTAAGAAAATAAAATATTTCATTAAGGGAAGGCAAAATAATACATTTACATAGCATAGAGGGAAAGGAGGCAAGGGAATTCAAGATGGTGTCCCTTCAAGTTTGATATTTAGTTGCAAAGCTACCAACAAATCCAAATTGAGTACCTCTATCTTGTCCAATTTTAGTGCTAGTGTTAGATCCTATTGTCAAGCCAGCCATGGAAAAGGAAGAGAAGGTAACTAATTCTGTAAAATGAAAACAAAGAACCCAAAAAATGTATTTACAAATTGCCTTTATAGATCAATCATAACTTAGATGTTTACAAGAAGTTCAATCCCCAACTATGCTGGAGTTAAATGTTGCAAAGAGCAATAAAAATGAAAATTAGAACGAAATTTGATCATGAAATGTAACTTGCCCAGTGAAGTGACAAGAAGAGAAAAATGAATGCACCTAGCCACTAAAAGATCAAATTTGAAAAAATCATATCCTTACAAGTAATAAAGAGGCTTGATAATACATTAGTGCTATGAAACAAGGCCCAAAATGTATCCAACATTAAAGAACTAGCCTTGAAGACATGTGTTGGACACAAGAGATCAAATTGTGTCGTTGTCAAAAAATGCGAGAAGTGATAACACACAATATTAACCCATTTGCATACACCTATAGAGTTGACTTGCGTGGAAAATATCATATTTGCCAAAAAAGTGGTGGACCATCGATTAAGATCTTCCATTTGAAATGGATGGCCTAGCTGTTGTAAAGAATCTCCCAATGAGTGATTAAAATAGAATCGTTGATGAATAAACCTTTTAATCTGATGGTTTGCACATTTCCCAATGCATAGTAGAAGAAACAACATACACTTTCATTATTTTATAGGCCGACAAAAAATGACCCCTATGAAATAGCATAGTGGGGTAACATGTAACTCAGTCAACACTATGAGCTACTCGACAATAGAATAAACTGAGCTACTCAACCAAAGAATAGATCAAGCCAATCGGTCAAAGAGAAATATAGACAACACAAAATGTTAACCAAAACCTCAAATGTGTTAACCCACTACAAATAATCCAACCCATTAAAGATCTCTTTGATCAGTTATCATTGATGGGCTAAATGGTGGCAAAAATAGACAACACTTACATTCACTGATCTTCGCATATAACTTCACAAATTCACACACACTTCATCCATATTACAACCAAGTTAATAAACCTTTCTTTATACCAAGTCCTCAAATTAATTTATTGAGTTGGCCTTAAGGCTTTCCCAATACAAATTACAATAGGACATTGCTAAGATAATTACATTACATCTTTCCATAATTACATAACAAATTATCAACTCATAGTCTTTACAAATATCTCACATATGTGACCACATACTTCCCACACTCACCAATGTCATCATCAAGATGTCTTCTACCTTTGTCTCACTTCGCTCATCCAAATTATATCATTGTTAGGGGATATAATCCAAATACCAGAGACCACTTCTTAGGAACTCTATCTGTAAACTGTCTTTTGTAAATATCAAATATCTGTCACCAATCTTTGACTTTTCATATGTGCTCTTGGTTAGAACATCAGGACACTCTATAGAACACATCCTCAACTCTACATAGCCTCATTTGCAATTCATCATTTGTGCTAACTCAATCTATGTCTGCTACTCTATGTAATGCCCCGTCGGGGAACCCAAAAGAAATTAACCTAAAGTTTCACTAAGTTTTTTTTTTTTTAAAGATAATAACATCAACATATAATAAAGTGGAAGCAATAACAACAAGAGATAAAATAATAGTGAAAGCATTAACTCACATACATAACAACCATCATAAACAGATTACAATTCTTAAGTGTCCCAGGACATTGAATCACATTTAAGTTTAATTAATACTAAAACCAATATATAAATATCCATATTAAAGAATAACTACAAGTACAAATTCCATTTAAACAATATACAATTATCTTGAATGCCACTTGGCAATAATAAAAAAGCACAATCATCCACTGTACAGGTCCAGGGTATGAAAGGCTGAAAGAATGTACATCATAAAATAAATACAACATCTCATAAGATCTCTTATAATAAAGTACAATACAATAGAGAATAATCATCCGTCAGAAACTATACAATCAGAAAGAAAGGTACATCTATGCAAACACATCCATCAACGACATCCAATGGTCGAATCTCGATGGTATAAGAAAATGCACTACCACCCAACCTCATGGAACCTAAATGGTCCACTCCCACTACGTTGAGGAGATAGAATCAAGTGCCAAACATGATAACAAAACATAAATAAAAACCAACATCTAGGTTCAAGGAATCACCTAAAAGAAAACTATCTCAAAGGGTACCAAGAAATAAGTATCAACTAATACTAGAGGCAACACAAACATGTAGGAAATCTACTATGTAGGTGGTCAAGTTTCATCACATGAGACAACTCTAAGATTGTCCTGGCAGCCATTACAGACTCTAGACTCTCTAGTGTCTCTATGTGGCATCGGTATCCTTTTGTACAAACAATGCATACTATCAAGTCAACTCTAAGGTTACCCTGGTAGTATTTTAATACTCTGAACCCCCTAGTGACTTTCTACAATACCAATATCTTATTAATTTATTTTAAAACCATTTAATGAAATGTTATCACTTCTTTTTTGAGGGGTAAATGCTTTGACCTAGAGCTATGAACCAGTGAGGCCACAAATGGGGGACCTCATCCCCATGAGATTTGAACCTTGATGGCAAGGATAACAAATCAACAACTTAACCATCACAACATCCCACTATTGGCAATGAAATGTTATCACTTATTAAAATAACCTACAATGGGTTACTCGACA
This sequence comes from Cupressus sempervirens, assembly GCA_028749045.1. NCBI lineage: Eukaryota > Viridiplantae > Streptophyta > Pinopsida > Cupressales > Cupressaceae > Cupressus > Cupressus sempervirens. The sequence continues at coordinate 331,611,761 of CM053786.1, read as the reverse complement.
GCCTCTTTAGGGCCTTGGCCTCCATTGCAAGCTACTTCCCAACATTGCATACAAATAACCTACCCTAAGCTCAACATAAGTAAAAGATCTCAAATGACCATAAACCACACATTAGTTCTTAAACAAGCAACAAGAACATACTAAAATATTACTGATCATAATCACAGATTCCACCAATATGATCATCCTAACAGGACTGATCCCAAAACAAGTACACATAAACCAAATCCATGTCATAACATGACATCGCCAAAAAAACAATTCATTTAATCACCTTGGTCCTATACAAGCAACTAGGAAGCAATCAAGGATAATTGATCGAAGAATCAAAGGTTATATCAGAAAAGACATGTCATTCACCTCAATTCTACACAAGAGAAACTAAAAACAATAAAAAAACATCTGATCAACTCAACATAGAGCACACATGACACATTACCATGGTTAGGTATAAAATATTTATACAAAACATCATCATGACATCACAGAACAAACCCCCAAGCCTTTGGTAAACATCCTGACTAGCCAAAGCTAAGTCAACCCCAAGACCCATAATAGTAAACCACACATCATAAAGAGTACATACAAAAATCATTAGGTTTGTAAACATAAATGTTCAATTTTCACTTATAGGTTTTCAAGTTTTTATTCCCGTTTCCAAGTGTCATAAATACTGAGTTAAACCCGAGACCCAACATCAGTAAATCACACATCGCATACAGTACATACAATGTAACTTTCTCAATACATTAGGTTTTGAAAACACAAAGATTTAATTTTCACTATGGTTTCAAGCTTTCATTTTCATTTTCAAATATTACAGTTCATAATGATTTTGATCTCAATCAGGGTTTTAGTTTATATTTCTCTAGTTACTAGATTCACCAAAGTTTCCAAATTCACCAGAATCCTAAATGATTCAACAATTCATTTAAAGTTGTTTAAACATTGTTTCATAGTTCAATTCGTTATGAAAACATAAGAGTTTAGTAAACATATACATAACAATTTTCGTCTTTTTAAAGTATTATACTTGTTAAGGTTTTTGAATAATCAAAAGATCTAATCAATCTTCCAAAATAATAGAAATAATTTCTATAAGGACATCATCAAATAAAATTCAAGTTTACTTTAAAATAATTATTTCCCAAATTTCAATTATCAATTTACTTTTCAAATCTGTTTTAATACTTATAAAGCATTTTCATATCTAAATTAAACAGTTAAGTAAAATCTAAGTTTACCAAACAATCAATTTCCCAATTTACAATTACTCGTTTGCCTCAAAATTATCTTGTAATAATAAATTAATTAGAATTTCAATTAATTATAATTACAAAAATCTCATAATTAAATATTATTATTAAAATTTTATTATCTATTATTAAATTATTAATACTAATAATTATTTAATTAATATTAAAATAATATATATTATATATATTATTTGTTAATAATAATAATTATTAAATTAAATAATATAATATATTATTTATATTCTCTGATAGATATCCCCACCAAAAAATGGAACATATACTTGGAACAACAAAAGGAAAGGCTTTAGCTACATTGCAGAAAGATTGGACAGATTTTTCTTTAAAGGAGAGTTAAGCAACCTAGGCAGAGAGATCAATGCAAAAATCTTGCCTATGGTAGGATCAGATCACTTCCCCATAAAAATGGAAATCAAAGAGTAGGTTAAATCCAACATGAATTGATTCAAATGTGAAAAGATTTGGTTTTTGGACAAGACTTTTATGGAATAGATGAAGTGGTGGCAAGAAGAGTATTTTCAGGGATCTAAAATGTTCTGCTTTGTATCCAAATTAAAGAGCATAAAAGAAAGATATTAAAATAGAACAAAACACAATTGAAAAATATATTTAAAGAAAAAATAGATATAGAAGAGAAATTGGAAAAATTAAACAAAGAAATTATCAGAAAAGGAATGAATAATGAAACATATCAACTAGAAAAAGAATACTTTCTAAAACAAGAAGAAATTTTAGCAAAAGAAGAAATATACTGGAAGCAAAAATCCAGAGAAAAATGGTTGAAGGAAGGAGATCATAATGTACAAAATTCTTCCACAACAACACCCTATATCATAGAGCATGCAACAATATATCAAAGATTAAAGATTCACAAGGTGATCTAACAGAAAATCTAGACAAAATAGCAAAAAATTTTGTTGAATACTTTAAAGATATAATCAATAATTACGATATTTCTAACAAAACAAAACAAGAATAAATGTTGAAAAAAATACCTAAGGTGATTACAATAGAGGACAACAAAGTCCTTAATGAGCCATTCACACTACAAGAAATCAAAATGTCTCTCTTTAACATTAATCCAGACAAATCACCGAGACTTGATGGATTCTAAGCATTCTTCTTTCAAAAATGTTGGGATATTCTCTAGAAACAAAGGATCCCTCTTATTAGAAATTAATCATACCTTCCTAACCCTTATACCCAAGAGAAACAAGAGTGAAAAACTAGGTGACCTTAGACCTATCACTTTATGCAATACAATTTTTAAAGTTTTTTTCAAAAGCTCTAGCTAATTGTCTCAAAAAATGTCTCCCTAAATTAATATTAGAAGAAAAAATAAGGTTTGTACCAGGGATATCTATTCTATATGGTATCTCTATCATCCAAGAAAAAATCCATTCAACATACAAAAACAACGAAGCATGCATGTTATTAAAATTAGACATACAAAAAGCTTATGATAAAGTAACTAGAGATTCCTATGCAGAACACTTGAAGCTTTTGGGTTTTTGAAACAATGGATAAACATCATTTTTCAATGCATATCTACCCTAAAAATTTCTCTCCTTATCAGCAAAACTCCAAAAGGTTTCTTTAGCATTTCTAGGAGGATCCAACAAGGCAACCCTATCTCCCCATTTCTTTTTATCATCATGGTAGAATTCTTTTGAAGAGCAATCAAAGTAGCACAACTTCAAAACAAAATCAAAGGAGTAAAGGTCACCAAGAATGTGGAAAACACAACCCATCAGCAATTTGTTGATGATACAATATTAGTCGAAGTAAGCACTAAGAAAGAGGTAGATTACATACAAATAATTTTGAGCACTTAATATGTAATCCTTAGGCCAAATAGTCAATGTAGAAAAATCTAAAAGTTTCTTCTTAAACATGACAACTGATAGAGAAGACTATATATGCAACAAACTAGAATTTTAAAAGGGTACCTTTCCATTTAATTTTCTAGGAATATACTTGGATAAAGGAAATAAGAATAGCCTAGGATGGGATCAAACCTTAAGGAAAATTGATAATCAGATTGAGGCTTGGAAAGGCAAATGACTGACTAAGGCTGGGAGACCAACAAAAATCAAAGCCATATTATCAGCTACCTACCTACCAACTCTCATGCTTACAACTACCAAAGAATATAAACCAAAAAATTGAAAAGAAATTACGAGATTTCTTTTGGAACAACATAGAAGATAAAAAGAAGGCAACTTTAATTAGATGGGAAAAATATGTAGGCCTAAAGAAGCAAGAGGACTAGGCATTAAATACCTAGATTGGCAAAACGGAGCCTTAGGAGCTAAACAAGTATGGAGAATTTATCAAGAATGAGACAACAAATGGGCCAGAATCCCATATAACAAATATCTTAATGCAACTAACTATACCTCATATTTAGAACTAGGAAGCCTTCTAAGGGTTCAACAACTTGGAATTTCCTAATGAAATGTCAACCCCTAATAACCAAATTCTTGACATGGGATATAAGGGAAGGTGACAAAGCATTATTTTGGGAAGACTCGTGGAATGGGCACCCCCCCCCTCTATGGTCTCAATCAGGTAGACCAGGACATTTTAGAAAATATTCTTAAAGATTGTTCGATCACATTTAAAAATAGGGAGGATAGACTTATTTAGGCAACTTCCAAGGACATAATTTATAAAGTAAAAGAAGGTTATAAACAAATTATCAGCTCTTAGAGGTGGGAAGCAATAAACATCTCAATGAACCTCTACTGGGACCTAGCAGGGCTTCCTAAAGTAGGCATTTTTCTATGGGCAACCATCCAAAAGAGAATCTTAGCTGTAGATAGAATAAAAAAAATGGGATTTGAATGCCCATCGAGATACACGCTTTGTAAAGAAGATTTAGAAACAACAGAGCACCTTCTATACCAATGTAAATATGCACAATACTGTTGGATGTGGCTCAAATCTAAACTTAATTGGATAGCCCCTCTACTAGAAAAATGACATGATAACTTGATAGGATGGCCAAAAATTGCAAATAAGAAAGTTTATGGAAAACTCTGGAGTATCACTCCAGTAATCTTAGCTTGGGAGATATGGAAAGAAAGAAATAGATGAATATTTCAAGAAAAAGAACTTAACTCACTATATCTCTGTAACAAAATTGAGGCCAACATAATAGAAGTTATAAATAGTGACCTAAGGAAAAACTTGAAAGAAGAAGGTTCGTTCATACAATGGGATGCAGAGATCAAAAAATAATGGAAAAATCTCATCAATCTACCTCTCACATATATAAGGAAAAATAGTGTAGCTAGAAAAGAATGCAAATGAGAACTACCACCAATGGGATGGAAGAAACTGAATTTTGACGAGGCTTCTAGAGGCAACCCTAGAAAGGCAGGAATAGGGTGCATAGTCAGGGAAGAAACAAGAAACTGGTTAATAAAAAGAGCAAAGCCTCTAGGACCAACTTCGAATAACATGGCTGAACTAAAAGTAGTAGAAGAAGGACTAAAGATCTATACTTATCTAAGAATTAAGAAAATTATAATTGAAGGAGACTCACAAATAGTTCTAAATGCACTTAGGAGAGTGAAAACATCAAACTAGATTTTAAATTCCAGATAAGAAGCAAATTTAAAAATACTGAAAGAATTTTAAGAAGTTAGATTTTCACATAGATTTAGAGAAGGCAATTCAGAAGCAGATAGTTTAGCAAACAAAGTTACAAATGGAGAAAATTTGTTATCATTTAATCAAAGCTAGCTCAAAGATTACTATTCTTAGTTTATATCGTTTATTCCCATCCTATTAGACACGTAGAGTCATGATTTTCCTAACTAACGCAAAATTTGGCTCACGTATATGTGCATGATTATAATCTATTTCTTAGATCACGAGTATCACAGTAATCATGATTTTGAGCAAGGAAATCAAGTGAATATATGGAGATGGCATCATCATATACTTTTCTAAACCCTTCCCCCCGATTTCTATATTAATGTGTATCAGACTTTGGCTTTCTCATTTTGCCTAGTAGTTTGATTTTGACTCAACTTCATCCCTCCCTATGGATACCAATATTAGCTTATATCATGCCTATGAAAATCACACTATGGCATTCTGTGGTCCAATTAAACCTAAAAGATGAAACAAGATATGTAGGCCAATAGACGATATGAGTAGAGTTGTAGTTAGTGGGGTTTTGGGGGAAGGGGTTTTTGACTATGACTACTCATGAAAAACCAAGAATGACATCCTAGGGCTATGGATAGGATGTCTAGCTAAGGTTGGAGTAGAAAAGTGGGACACTATCATCTTGAGAAACAATCTTTTCAACCCATGTTGGCTGATAGGTTTAGAGGTAGTCATTTCCAACATTGATGCAAAATTTAAAATACCACTACCTGAAGCCTATATGGAACACACACTAGGTAGTCCTAAACTTGCTAGAAGCCCTAGGCATCCATGCTTGGTAATTAGAGATAAAATTCTCTTCTATAGAGAATGGTCGAGGATGGAAGCAAGCATTCAATTCTTGTTGAGGTGGAGAGGAATTATAGAGGGCCTAGGCAAAGAATGACTAATGAATTATCTACAGGTGTTTGATGCGTATATCCACCTAGAGGTGGATCTCTTAGACCTAGAAGCAGTGGAGTTTTGTCTCCCAAACTATGACAAATCTAGTAGAGCAAGGAATGCCTATGAATTTCTACTAGGCTCCAAGGCCAAAAACCTCCAAAAAACTTCAGAAATCATCATGGTTTTCAAAAAGTAGAACCAATATACTTAGCCTGGATCTCGAGTTGTCTCTTATGTTTTGCTTTAGTCTTTTCTTGACTCCTTCTTAGCTACGGGATGGTTTTACTGTATTTAGGTCAAGAATTATAGGTCTAGTTTTGTTGCATTTTCCCTAAGCAACCTATAGGAATATAGAGTAAAGTCTAAGATAAATGTTGACTTGCTGCATTTTCAAAAGTAGCTAAAATATTATATATTATATAGAGCCCTCTTGGTATTCGATTGAGGTCGATTAACTCCTTTTGTAAATGTTGAACAAATCAATATATTATCCTCATTTAGATTATAGTGTTTCAAATTTAAATTGACTTGGAATGGATGTTGGATGGATTTGGTTTTGATGATGGATTTGGATCTTTAACTCATAAATTTTCTAGTGAAATTCAACATTTAACCTGTAATTCAAACTTACATTATAATTTCAATCTTAAAATTACAGTTTCTAAAAATGAGTACAGACTACAACTTCCAAGTTATTTGTAAATCTCAAAGAATACAAAGGATAAATAAAATCTTTAATAACATTATCACTCAACAATGATTAACAAATTGTTAATAACAAGAATGTACGTGAAACTAGTATATCATTTTGTCTCATTTAATTCCAATTTCAACCATCATTAAGAAACTATCATATACATGGAAGGATGATTGCTAGCTTATTTTGTTTTGGTTTCTCCTTCTGATCTCTAGATTATCCCACAAAATTAAAGGTATTTTTATTTTATCCCTAACGCTTAACTCTAGTTGGTGGTTAGTCTGTGTTGTCCCCTCAATTTTTCAGGTACCCTATTGCATCCCAAAGGAAGTGCGCCTTGAGCTCTTTTGGTCCCCTCTATTAGAATCTGATAAGATTAATAACTCAGAAAACTAGTGCAAAGAATAAATATCTAAACTAGGAATGCAAATGATACAAAATCAAAATAGCATCATAGAGTTAGTCTCCAAGAGAGTAATGCAAATGTTGGAAGCAAAATAGCATTAAGAGGATGCAAAAAATAAGAGATGCAAATACAAGTCGGGTAGCATGCTTATATAGGCTAGGAAGAGAGAGGAGGTGGCAACACCAACCAATGAGGAGCAACCATCTATCAGACTAAAGATAGCAAAGTATCTTCCCAAGATAGCTAATGGATTCTCACATGTAGGAAGGTGACACCTCACAACCATTCACCTAATAAGACATGCTTTATTAACCTAAGCGAGATTATTAAAAGTGTAGGAAAAACCTAGCAAAATAGGAAAAATTAAAAACTACACTAACACCCCCCCATAAGCAAAGCTTAGGTGGATGTAGAAGTGGGTCCCGACAAGTCAAGCCTAATGAGGTACCCATGTACATAAAATTCCCCCAAAAGAGAGAGAAAAGAGACTCCCCAAAGAAAATTAGGACTCCAAGTGAGAGGAAGAGGCCCTCCCAAAAGATGAAGCATCTCGCACCTCCAGCAAAGCTTGCAAATTTTGTCCGATAGATCCACTTACATCGAACAAGTTTTCTTCCCTTAGGAAAAGGGACAAGATCCCAAGTGTGGTTCCTCATCAAGAAACTATACTCTTCCTGCATAGCTGTATCCCACTCAGAAATACCAGAAGCCTCATGCAAGGACTGTGGATTTGAGGCAGTAGCAATGAAGATATGTAGAGCATCCTGGAATTGTGAACAAATCTGCTTGGTGTCTGATGGATCCCCAACCCAATCACCTGCAAACTGCAAGGTCTGTCTAGCCCAAAGTGGACCAGAAGATGGAGAATCTAGAGGAGAATCATCAACCTGTATGATGACTAGGAGAGGAAGGAGGTGAGTCCTCTGAATCACTCTCTGCATCAGAAGTGGAGGTAGAAGACTGCTCAAGTGGATCTGACCCATTAGAAGATCTATCATGTATTCCAAGTGACTCCAATGTCAAAGTAGAAGGCAACCCTATGACCATGCTCTGCTGGTTAAGCTGATGCAAGTGGTGGAAGTTAAGATGGCCAAACCGCTCATGCCATAATCTGCTCACATCATTAAAGTGAGTGAGAAAAACAGTCAAAGGAGGATCAGGAACAAAGTGAGAAAACATATAGAGTCGTGACTGATGATCTGCTCTCCTAACTGCAACTGTAGAATCATTGTGCAACTCACATATCTCCACTGAATCAGGAGTGAACTCAACCCGCTTGCCTAAACCTATGTGAGTGATCTGGTGTACCGATAAGAGATTAGTTGACAATGAGGGTACATAAAGAACATCATGGAATGTGTCATCCCCCACATCAACAGACCCTCTCCCACACACCTCAACAAGAGTGTTATCACCCATCAAAATAGAAGGCATAGTACATGGCTCCAAGGATGCAAGTTCTTCCTTAGATGAAGCCATGTGGTGTGAAGCACCTGAATCAAGAACCCAAGTGGATGGTGAGGAAGTAACTGCAAAAAGGGCCTTGCCCTTTCCTTTCCCCTTGCTATTTTCTTTTTCTTTGTTAGACCCTTCATTAGAACTTTGTTTGATAGACTTAGGAACACTGATATTATTCTTCTCAAGAATGTATGTTAAGTGATCAAGTTGTTTCTACAAACATTTATGTTCATCATGACTAGGTCTTTTACAATAGACACATTTGACCTTTTCTTTCTTAGACTTATCACCCTTGGAAGATGGTGTATCAATAGTTGCTTTTGAAGAAACTAGCATCTGATCCTTCTTCTCCTCAGTATTCTTTTGTTTCTTGTCCTTACTATTATTGTTACTACTTTGTCCTTGTTGTTCTTTTGTGTCTTGGTTGGTAGCCAAGGCATGTGACTTAGAGGACTTAAGAATGCCCATCTGGATTAGCTTGTCCTATTCTGGAGTGAGATTGACAGCAAAATCATCTAAAGATGGCATGGTGAATTGAGTACCAAGTGCACCCTTAGTAGCATAGAAGGTAGAGACAAATATAGAATATTCTGAACTTAGCTTAGAGAGAATACTAAGAATTAGTTGTTCATCTTTCTTTTCAATTCTACATTGTTTTAACTATAGCCTTAGTGATTTCAATTTGGTGAAGAAATCTTGGATTGTGTTGAAATTGCCTGGACTCAAACTAATTAATTCATTTTCTAACATATGACCCCTCATTGAATCTTGTATGCCAAATAGTGTTTCTAGCTTTGTCCATACTTCATTTGGTGTATCCAAAGACTCAATGTGAAATAGCAAGTCAGGAGAAACAGAAAAACACAATGTTCCAAATGCCTCATCACATTTGTTAAACCACTTAGGCTTATCTTCATCTTTAGCAGGTTCAGTTTCAAGTCCCATAGTTATCCTATTTAATCCAGCTTTCCTTAAGTGAATTGTCATGTGTGATTTCCACTCAAAGTAATTGTATGGAGTTAGGATGGGCATATTTGTTTGATCCATGATGAAGAAATGCAGAGAAGAAATGCTAGAAAGAAGAGAACCCAGCCACGACAATGTCCCCCCCTCTTTACTCAATCAAAGAACCCCCCCCAAAGAAATCTGATTTGGCACTTTATTTTAGTGCGTTTACAACTACCACTAGAAAGAAATACTTAGTGGTCTTGATTTCAATGCATTACAAACCCTCATGAAGAGCATATGCTAAAAGTGAAACTTGGGCACAATAATCAAGGAAACAAACAACACCACTATGATCTACTCAAAAAATCATGCACTTTCAAAAAAAAGAATCACCTCGATACGAGGTCGTATGAGAAAGTTATGATCCTCCAAAATTTCCAAAACGAGAACTGTGCACAGTCACGATTGAGAATCTGCAATTTATGAAGAATTCATGCATGAAAATCAAAAAACAACTCCACTAGTGGATAGAGCACAAAAAAATAGCCAAGTTCATAACAAGAATCATCAAAATTGGAGTCTGTATGAGCAAGAATGAGACATTTGAAAACTGCGTTCAAATCTGTGACTGCCAACAGAGAGGGGTATTGCTGTAGCTTTCCACGCTAGATCCTGCAAAATATACAGCTTGCATGCAAAATCTAAAAGATACCCAGATGGTTTTTTGGGGTTACGAACAAAACTCAAAAAGTGTTTTTCTTGCTGATGTACAAAAAATGTTGCTGTAGTGTAAATCAGACGCCTTTAACAGTAAAAAATGGCTCCAAAAATCAAAAAAGACCCCAACAACTAGAATATGACATGCAAATGCTGGATCAGCTTCCTAAGTCCTTCAATGACATGCTAGAACCTACAATATTGATTGAAAACTCCAAATATGCAAGTTGGTTGTCAGATTTGAGATTGAAACCCCAGAGAAAAATTATTTTTGTCAAAACTTTTCTGATTCTTAGGATCATCCAAAGATGCAAGAGAAGAGCATACTTCATTTTTCAAAAAACTACAATAAAGTTTATTTGCCCCCCCCAAATCTCTCAAATAAGGAAACTAAAATCTACTCTTGCACATAGAAAAGCTCTGATACCATGTTAGAATCTGATAAGATTAATAATCCAGAAAACTAGTTCAAAGAGTAAATATCTAAACTATGAATGCAAATGATACAAAATCAAAATAGCATCATAGAGTTAGTCTCCAAGAGAGTAATGCAAATGCTGGAAGCAAAATAGCATTAAGAGGATGCAAAAAATAAGAGATGCAAATACAAGCCAGGTAGCATGCTTGTATAGGCTAGGAAGAGAGAGGAGGTGGCAACACCAACCAATGAGGAGCAACCATCTATCGGACTAAAGTTAGCAAAGTATCTTCCCAAGATAGCTAATGGATGCTCACATGTAGGAAGGTGACACCTCACAACCATTCACCTAATAAGACATGCTTTATTAACCTAAGCGAGATTATTAAAAGTGTAGGAAAAATAAAAAACTACACTAACACCCTCCTTTTTTATTGTTGTATAGCTATGTAATTAATTATCAAAAGGTTCTTTTGATATCTTCTCACTGGGGTATGCCCTTTTTATTTTATGTATAATAAAGGACATCAGTCTCGGGCTAGACTGGAGGTTTTCTTTCTTCGTTCTTTCCTCCTAGTGCTTGTCAGAATAGAGAATCTTGTAATCTTGATTTATAATCTAATATAATATAAGGCTTCGACCGTTTATCGATAAAATAAAATAAAATAAAATATTATTATTAATTAAATTAACTAATATAATAATATTAGTGAAATAATAATAATAAACTTTATTTATAGTAATATTAATAATTAATAATTATTAATAATATTATTAAAATGAAATAAAACTTAAATAAAATAAATCACAAAAAACTACATGCAATTACAAATCACATATCCCATTTAATGGGATAGTTACCTAGTAGCTCGGCTACCAATGGCAACCACCACTATGATAGTCGTTGCCTTGGTAGCCACTGCTATGGCAGATGCTACTATGATAGTGGAGGAAAGAAAAGGAGGAGGGAGGTGGGGTTGGGGTCCCGCCTCCCCAAAACAAATTATTATTATTTTTTAAATATTAAAACAAATTTCCTCCTTATCTGTACAAAAAAAGTACAGAATAAAAACATCTTATGTATATTATATTTAATAATATAATTACATTGTAACTTCTAATTATATGTATGTATGTATGTATTGATAAGTTTTTCAATATAGCCTAGTATAGAAATCCAGATCAAATAGTTGAAATCAATAAAAGAAAATTCATTTTCCTTTCAAAACCCACAACCCGATTTAACAATTCAAAACAACCCTTCCAATCCATTGAATAAGGGTTTCAACACTAAATTCATTCATCGATATTTTCAAGACATGAAGAGCAATAAATTTCAATACGAGGGTTTCAAAGTTTCTAATTTATATGTAGATGATCTCAAAACAAAGAATAATAAACTCGCATACAAGGGTTTCAACCCAAATAATATTTTGAAACCAAAATACGCAATAGACACAGAGGAGACAGAAGTTCAAATAATGAAAACCACTTTACAAATAAACCACGAGATCTTGCCTAGATCTGATGATAAAATGACAATCACATAGAGCACACAAATAATCCCCTTTTTTATGAAACCCTTCTTCTCGTAAAATTGCTCCTCCAAAACCTAGTTCTTACAAAATGAGCTCTAGATCTCTGATAAAGAGTTCTCCCCTAAATTTAGGGCTTTGATTGTGCAATCACACAAGAAGACTCATTGATCTTTATCTTTTATTATATTTTAATTTTTGCACACAACCTTTATGCAATTAATTAAAATATCTTTATTAAATTATTTTCTTTCTCTCTTTAATTAATTATGAGACTTTTTTTTAATGTAATATTTATTAATTTAACTAATAATATTATTTAGAGTTTATTATTAAAATAAAGCTCCTAAATAAATTATTATTAAATTAAATAAATATAAAACGACAAAATTTGAACTTTAATCAAATCTTTTAAATTTAATTCTTTTATTTAATTAATTCCTCAATTAATTAAATATGATTCAATATTGATTTTTCTTTATAAAATTTCCTTTAAATTAAATCATTAAATTATCTTTTAATTTGATTTAATTATAACAGAAAATCACAACAGATCCACAAAACCAAATATAATAACTCAACTGAAAGACAAGGCACATAATCAAGCTCTAGGGTCAAAGTCATGAATTCATGTCACTTGAGAAATTCAGACAGGTAGACAACTCCGATACTTGTCCTATTTTCTAGGACAATTGGCTTAGGTTAGGATTTGGACTCAAGAATTATCTCCCCACTTATACCATTGAGATATTGCGATAGGATACACTCATCCTAGCAATTTAGGAAAGTCAATACCTGGTACCTGTGATCTGCATAAAATCCACGCATGTACATACACATATATTCTAAGCTAAACATGCAATGGCAGGGAGTGGTACATCGTGTAGATCTTGACTAGCAGGTGACTACAACTCCCTCCCTCAACCACAACCACATCCAGAACATCAATCATAAATTAAAACATACACATACACCATACAAATGCAAGTATGGGGTAAGTAACCCTAGAAACCACATATAAATCATTCCTCTAACTAACATCATGAAATAACTAAAAGTCATTAAATGAACATATATATCGTCGTAGAAATAATCATGAAATAACTAAAATAACTAAGTAACTCATCACATAAATCAATTGAGTATGAAATAAAATTTAATCGAACTCGGTAACCAAGTACTGATAATCATAGAAATAGCTTAAAAGAATTCGACTATACCACATAAAAGTAAACTAGGGGTGGACATTACATCCACTCCCCCTAGACTTAGGCTTACTCCTAGAAGCCTACAAGAAAGATGAAACTAAACTAGGGATAGGCATTACATTCTATCTGTCATCACAATATTGACAGTATGTTGTCATCAATGACAAACACAACCATGAATTTAACACACAGTCATGCTACTAATCTTCCCAATGCTCCAACAATGCAAGGATACTCCCCCATAGAAATATCATCAACATTCACACTAACAATAGATGGTTAAGATGAATTTAAAATTGGAGGGCTATGATTGTGTAGGAATGATGAGGTAAGGTGATGGGTTGCTCACACGTGTGTGAGCAACCTTGGGAAGATGGGTAATAAATTCCAAATGGGGGACAAGTGCAAGAGTAGGGTGGCTATAAGGGGGAAATATTTAAGAAGAAAAGATGGCTATTAGCCAGCAGTTCCATGCAATAGTGAATTAATAGAAAATAAAATGGTTTGAAATAAATTATACATCATATTCATAAACAAGACATATATGTATGTCCATTAACATTATAACACATCAACTATTTTGTTATTATTATTTTCACTTATGAAATGACAAAATAATTTTTGTTTACCACATACAAAGCATGTAACTGATATACTTAAACATTTGAGTTTACCCAAAAGAAATCAATAAGTCGTACTACTTTACTTAATATTGAAAACCAAGAAATTTAAAATACAATCAAAGCTTGTTTTAGAACCTCTCAATAGATAAATAAATAGTAAAACTATTCTTATGATAATGAAGCTCTTCCACAATTTTGTAGATTTAAATATTGTTTGACAAATTTCCCATTTTTAATTTGACAAAAACTTAAATTATGTGTATTGTTGAATTTTTGTAAATTTTAAATTAAATTCAATAGTTAATTTTCTAGGGAAAAAGGCAAGCAAACTGGAAAAGAAAGGACATTTATTCTTAATAAATCAAGCAAAGTTCTTCTAGAATTTCAATGCCTTTAAAAAATTCATGAATTTAAATAAAAAAGCACAAAGTTTAGAATCTCAACATTTTTTGGTCATTTACAAATTATTAATCATTATTAATGATCTTTCAACAATTTAATTTACATTCCCCTAAAAAATATTGATTTAAAGGCAAAGAAAATGTTTATCAAATTGTACAATTCAATCATTGGCCAATAGAAAATTCTCAATAGAATTAACTTAAAATTGTAACTAATTTTGAAATAGAAAAAACTCAAATAGGTTACTTCTTTTAGGATTCAAGTAACTTCAGATAGTAAAAGTTTAAATAGAAGAATTCTTTGAGTTTTGTGACAGACTTAAATACGTTAAGCCTCAAATAAGAAATTTGTTCCAAAATTTTGAACATGATTGAGAAAATTGAAAACTCAAACAACAAAAGCTTAATACTCAGAAAAAATTTGAAAAGTTTAAAGCTTAAATCAAGAAAAGTTCTTCTAGAATTTCAAAGACTTTCTAAAATTCACGAGTTTGACCAATGATAAATGTGTGAACAATAAAATTCTTTAGTTTAAAAATGATAAAATAGAATTTACAAAAAGTTTTTAGCATATTCATGAATTTATAAAATGGAATAAGTGTAAATATCAAATTCCTCAACTAATAAAAGAATACTAAAATAGAAAATGGAATAAGCGTAGATATCAAATTCCTCAACAATCCAAAGTGTAAATAACAAACCCTTCTATGATTTAATGAATTTATTTAGGTCAGTTGAATTATGAAGTTCTTCGACATAATCATGAGCTAGATGTCAAGAATTTAAGAAAAAAGAAAAAAGGAGGAAAAACTAATATCTAGAATTTTTTTTTGGTAAATTTCAACTAAGCATAATCTTTTAGCTTGAATCCTTCACTTTTTCAACAAAGAAATAAAAGTATTTTTTTGGAAACTTCAATTTAATGTAATGTATGTTTTACATTTAATTTGAATCTCCTAAAAGGCAAGTGCCTATAACACAATAGTAAATTGTGAACCTCTTATCTAGGAGGTCTTTAGTTCTAGTCCACTTGAGCTTAATAAATTATAATAATTAAAAATCACAACAAATAACAATAATTAATCTTGGCTTCAACCTCTTACCAGTAAAAAATAATTGAATATCCTAAAGCTTATCCTTCTAGGAAATAAGGAGCAAATAACATAATTTACAAGATTGAACCAATATTTGTATGGGTATGAGGAAAAATAACATTAAGATAAACTAGAATTATTCACATCGAAGCTTAAGGCTTTTCCTTTTCCATAATCAGGTAATGAAATCTTGAAAATTGTATGATTAGTCTTGGAGGACATTGTTAGAGGTTTAACTCTGATTATTTCTTGCTTAAGAAAATATTGGATAGCATATTTTAGTTGGAAAAATGTGGTCGTCTTGTGTCCCCTACATCAATGATATTCATAGTATTCATGGTCTCTCCACTACCCAAGTTTTCTTTGGAGGCTCTTCTTTTAATTCAGATAAGCAGATCAAGTTTGATTTTTAAAATTGTTTCAAGATCGATTCGATGGGCTCTTTTGTTGAGCCATATTTGTTGTGGGATTTGATCATGGAGGTTGATTGACATATTAATTGTTTGACCTTGAGGATGCTAGAAAAGTAGTCTTACCTTGGGTATGACCGATAATTCTTACATAAACTACTCTATCATTAATGAGATTATTATTTCATGACCATAATTTATTATTTTTGTTTGATCCACCAGAGATTTTATTTCTCGCTATATAGATGAATGACAACCTTTCTAATTAAATCACTTTCAATGGTTATCCCTTTTCTAATGAGTTTTTTGATAGTGTCAGGGCTTAATCTTTAACTCATATAGTAATTTTGGTGCAAGATCATCAATAGAGATGTGTATTTGTTGTTCCTTGGAAATATCAAAGGGATATTGACTAACAAGGTTTCAACATCAATGTAAGAATGTGATGAAGGGTTCACAGATTTTTTGTTTGGTACTATATAGTTTTGATGATCTCATTAGTGATACTAAAGGTGAAGTGTGTGATAAATTTCTTAGCCAATCCTTTCTAAGATCTAATGTTTCTAGGTAGAATAACATACCATTAAAGGGATTGACCCATGAGACTCCTAAGGAAAATACACATAAGATAGGTGTCATCATAGACAACCTCTAGGCATGATGCATAAAATTCTCTGATATGATCCTTGGGATTTCCTTTTCCTTTGTATTTCTCAAATTTAGGTACTTCAAAATTTGGTGGGAATGAAGGCATATGTAAATATTTAGCAGAGGGATTTGAACATAATCATTCTCTCTATATCACCTCTTAGTGTCCTTAATTTTGAAAGCCTCAACTTGTCATGCCAATTTCTTTCTTGTTCTATTAGCTCATATGAGGGCAAGGGTTTTTGTTGGAATTTACAAGTGGGAAAATTTGCTTTTGAGGGGGGTGTGTGTGAATCAGAAGTAACTAACTTTAACCCTATTTAAAATCTTTTAGCTGATAACATTCTCATGCATCTAATCCATCTAATAAACATGAAAGTAAAAGACATGCATGAAAATAGATAACACAAGATTTGGTAACCCAAAAACCCTCCAAACTAAGAAGGTAAAACTGGGGTGGGGATGACACCCACAAAGTATCATTGAAGCAATATGTAATTGTTCAAGGTTATAAAGTTTGACCACTTCTAATGGTCTGCCCTGTACAAGACTTGTCTTGTTAAAGACTTTATAACTTTTTAAAAGTGACCTGGTTAAAGGATTTAACTACCTTGTTAAAAGTAGGCTTGGTTAAAGGACTTTAGTACATTCACTTGGAATGCCACCCTGTTAAAGGATTTACAAATGGCTGCTAAGCCAACCTAAGTCCATAGGATTTTCATACCTAATACAATTGCTAGAGAGTATTAGAAAGTTTTGACCTAATAACTTGCAATCCTCAATTGCTGATTTTAGATCCTTGTTCTACTTTAACTGCTCTAATCCTTTCTTGATCTAATATGTCACTCTTCGAAGTTCTGATACTCTATTCTTGATCAACTGAATTCTGCAATGCTACTCTATTCTTCACTCAGTCTTTTCACCCTTCTGCACTTTACTATAATTCACCCATACACTTCTCTCTCACGCATACATAATGGGGTTTTTTCCTCCTTT
The DNA here is from genome assembly GCA_028749045.1 of Cupressus sempervirens. Lineage (NCBI taxonomy): Eukaryota > Viridiplantae > Streptophyta > Pinopsida > Cupressales > Cupressaceae > Cupressus > Cupressus sempervirens. Next base: position 331,594,362 of record CM053786.1, on the reverse strand, counting down.
TAAATATTTCAAAGACTCAGGGTTAGGTATGAATCCACGATCAATATTAAATCTTCATTTCCTGCTCAATTCTTGCACTTTTTCTATTGGTTGCATGCCTTCTCCATTTTTCTTATTGGTTGCATGTTGATTACATAGGTAATTCAAAAGATTCAATCTTATCTTCAAGATCCTTTGAGATTCATCCTATGTCAACTTCAAAAATGGTTTACATATGATTTTGTGAAGGCACAAACTCATATGTTGATTTTGTGTTACTCGGCACTTACTAGTTTGTTGATGCTCGACACATATATGAAAACTAGCTCACTTGGCTCCTATAGCAATTATGTTTCACTCAGCATCTATACTTTGCTCGACAACTATAGTGACTTGGCACTTGAACTTCACTCGGCACCTAAAGATCACTCGGTACCTAAAGTTCACTTAGTACCTATTGAATTCTCTAGCTTGGCACACATTGTAGCTCGACTTTTGTATTATACTCGGCATCATCTAAAGAATTGGTTAAGTGTGTTGACAGTCAATTGTCAAAACCAATATGAGACTAACAATATCCCCCTTTGACATGAGTGGCAAAAATATTTAACTAAACATTATGCATTTGATCTCTATAAGTATGCTACATATTCTGTACAACACTTTTAAAAAACTTGTTCAAAATTTTGTATACCTCAAAATCTTGTAACTCCCCCTGAGTTGATGTGCCAATTCTATAACCAAAATTCTTGTGTTGAATGTGTCTCATATTGATGTATCTGATACTCTTTGCCTTGTCTAGCTTATCATTCTTTTGCCTCTATTTTTGTGTACCCCATTTCTGCTTGTACTCTATATATGTTCCCCTTTTCACATCCTTTTTGGCTTTATTCCCTTATTACTTCCTCAAAATGTGAATTTGAATATCATTTGAATATCTCCCCCTTTGGATATTCTTTATTACTTCCATCAAAGAATGTATTATTTCCCATTCTTATTTACATCTCCCCCTTTTTATTTACACAATGATTATCTCCCCATTCTTATTAGATGCAATAATGAATTATCTCTCCCTTTTTGACACTTATGTCAAAGGGATCCTAAGAATGAATAGAATATTTTGCCAAAAATGTTTTATTTACCTCCATAATCATCTTGAGAGAAGCATCTCAATTATCTAAAGCAATTTCCAATGATTTGTATTGGATGGTTGTCTCTACTACAAGATGTACCAGGCCTTCTAAAGTAGAAAGATTAGGATCTTTCTTTAGTTCATTTTCTGCATAGGCCATTTCTTTATGGAGTACTTCCAAATGTGGGGTAATGGAAGATTGAATTTGTATCAAATTGACCTTAATATTGGCCTCTTCTGCTATTAATACAGCTAACTCTTTTTGTGCATGAAACATTGTTGCAAAATGCTTCTCACTCTGAGCTAGATCTTTGGGTAGCTGAGTGTTAGAATTCTTGAGATTGCATTCCAAGCTCAACATTCTTTGGCTAGTTTCTTGTGTGAAGAGTGATGAGTCACACAATTTTGAGTACAATGAGAAGATATTCTCAAGTATTGTTTGCACTTTTTCAACCTTCTTAGCCAATTCTACTTGTGAAAGTGCTATTTCACTAGATATTTTCTCATTGACTTTCATTTGAAACTTCTTTTCTGACCATTCTAATAATTTAACATTAGTGTCAAGGTCTTCATTTTGTACATGGTCCACTATGTTGGACAATTGCTCCATGATGGGCTGGGTTTCATCAGGTATTTGCAATCTAAATGCATCAAGAAATACATCTTTGATTTCTACAAGTGCTTGCTTCTGTCTATACTCATTTCTGAGTATCTCTTGTTTCTTCCTTCTCTCTAGTGCATTTTGCACTTCATTAATTTGTGTTAGGTTCATAGTTCTAGATTCATAGCTAGGTATGACTATTTCTTCATCAAGTGTAGGGTCTCCATAGTAAAGTACCCTTGCAACCTTTGTGGAGCTCGATCTTGGTATTGAAATACACAATGGTACTGCATCAGTGCTCGACTTCTTAGTAGGAGTCCCCGAGGTAGGCAAGTTTTCCAATGTTTGTATTGCCTCCTAGTCCTTTTCTTTAGGGCTTCTCTCCTCTTATTTCCCCTCTCCTCTATTGCCTTGATCAATAATGATGATTTGAGGAGGTGCACCTTGTCTTTGTGTAGTAGGAACATCCTATCCTATTTGTTCCTTTGCTAGCTCCTTGACAATTGTTGTGACTGTAATTGTATTATCAACCTTAGCAATTTTATCTTGTGCTTCTTGCTCTTTAGGTTGATCTGTTGTAGCTGTGGGAGGTTGTGTAGGTGGTTCTTGAGTGTTTTCATTCTCCCTTGTAATTTTTGCTACAACCTTTTGCAACTCATCCACACTTACCAAAATTGGTTTTGTACACAATTGTGATTGCAGTGTAGTTTGGTGAAGGATCTTTTTGAGATCCTCTACAGTTAAAGGATTGATGTTCTAACCTGAGGTGTTAGGAACATCCTTTACAATTATTGTCTCTACAAGTGTTTAGGGTGGACTTGGTGGTGGCACTTGGGTGTCTTGGACACTCTATTCTGGTTGCTACTCTTCACTATTACTTCTTCACCATGTGTCTTCTCCACTGTTTCTTCTTCTTTTTCTTTTTCTCCTTCCTCATCTTTCCCATTTTCCTCTTCTTCTTCATCATTTCTTCCTTCAAATGGGTCTTCTTGCCCTTATTTGACTATTGTCAATCCATATATTAGTTTCCATATTTGTGTGGACTTTTGCACAACATCTTCTATTTGATTCTACAAAATTCTAAAGGCTCTATATTTGGGTGCAAATTTTCTCCCATGTTTCCTTCTAGCTTTTGTTTTTTGACCTTTAGTAAGGTCTGACATTACATGAGCCAATATAGACTCCCTTATTTCTTTCTCCATTTTGAGACAATAATGCCATTTATTCTCAACTAATGAGCCTAGCTCCTTAGGCATTGAATTGCCTAGTTCAAGTGGAGTGGTCTTGAACTTAGCCATCATAGTGTCGATGGAATCATCCATTGTGTTTTGTTGTTCCTTTGAAAACTTATTAAAATGAATGGTCTTTAGACCGGTTAGATCTACATTATCTCTAATATTATTGCAAATACTTTCCAATTTAGCAAGTGAACTAGTTTTTCTATATGTGTCGAGCATCAACAAACTAGTAAGCGTTGAGTAACACAGAATCAACATATGAGTTTGTGCCTTCACAAACTCAGATGTAAACTATTTTTTAAGCCAACATAGGATGAATCTCAAAGGATCTTGAAGATAAGATTGAATCTTTTGCATTACCTATGTAATCAACATGCAACCAATAAGAAATATGGAGAAGGCATGCAACCAATAGGAAAAGTGCAAGAATTGAGCAAGAAAAGAATATTTAATATTGATCATAGATTCATACCTAACCCTAAGTCTTCAAAATATTTAAAAGGAGGATGAAACCCCATTGTGTATGCATGAGAGAGAAGTGTATGGGTGAATTATAGCGAAGTGCAGAAGGGTGAAAAGACTTAGCGAAGAACAGAGCAACATTGCAGAATCCAGTTGATCAAGAATAGAGTATCAGAACTTCAAAAAGTGACATATTAGATCAAGTAAGGATTAGAGCAATTAAAGTAGAATGAGGATCTAAAATCAACAATTCTATTTCACTCGGCATCTATATTTTGCTCAACACCTATAGTGATTCGACATCTATAGCAACTTGGCACTTAAAATTCGCTCGACGTCTAAAGATCACTCAGTACCTGAAGTTCACTCAGAACCTATTGAATTCTCTGGCTTGAAACACACTGTAGCTCAACTTTTGTATTATACTCGAAATCATCTAAAGAATTGGTCAAGTGTGTTGACACTCAATTGTCAAAACTAGTTTGAGACTAACAATTTTGTGGATTCCTCATTCATGTTTGGATTATCCCTTTGTTGATAGATTGTGCCTCTAAATGAAATTTGATCATGGAGGTCTAAAATGGATGTCCTTGGTGAACTTCTAGGTGATGAATTTGACACTACTTATATTAATATTGATTTGGGCATGGGAATTGATACTGTGGTCCAAAATGAATTTGTTGTCCAATTTGTGAATGTGGTTGGTTTATAGGAAAAATGTGTCATTGAAGGATCATATTGATGTTGGTATGATTTATGTTGGACAAATGATTGAAATTTTGGTTCCCCTTGTTGATGTAGCAAGGTTGATGGGACTCATTCTTGAAATGAAATATATTCTTGTGTATTTCTTGAGGTGGTTGGGTTAAAAAAATTGATGTGTAACTTGATGTTATTTTCTAACATGAGAAATTGCTAGAGGTTGATGATTTTAAAATTGAGGCCCTATATGATGATGCATCAAGGGTTGAAATGAGGGGTATTGAGTGGTGTTTGATTGATATCATTTCATTTGTTTTTCATAATTCAATTGTTCAAGTGGTCCATCACGAGTCCCATCTCAATATTTATTTTTCTCTTTAATTAATTTTTTGGCGCCTTACCTAAATTCAGTTAGGATCCATAAAATACCATATGTTTCATATTTGAAAGGGATATTTTTGGACTAAGTATATGCAATTTGGAAAAAGTCTAATAAGATACTTTTGAAGGTGCACTCAATGGGTACAACGTGAGAAGTGAAGATTTTATTGGATGTTAACATTTAAATCTATAGGAGGCATAAATTTCATACCTATGGTGAATTGGTTTTGTTCTATTGGTTGTTGATTTGACTAGGGAACCTTTGGTGGGTAAGTCTTAAGATCCCAAAAGGTCTCAACGCAAGCTTGAGTTTTCCTCTACTTCCAAATGTTGTTGTATTGTCATTTGTATATGTATCCTTTTGTTGTGATGATCTTTTTTACTTAATAAAAGGATTGGAGGTAGAATTTGACGTCAAATTATGTTATGTTATTTTTGTGCTCTTTCACCAGCAAGGAGGTTCTTGATTATTGTGGGCAATGTTTGATATATCTTAAATCCTTCATTTTTTGGCATTGTGATAGAAAATTATTCTATGTAGATATAAACTCAAAAATTGATTCTATTATGTCTTGTAAGAGAAAGGCATACACAATCGGGCCACTAAACAACAATATATCCAATTTTATTGTAAGCCTGGGGCAACTTAGGGTTTTCTCCATCAAAGGATTATGTCTAAGAAATAGTGATTCCAAGTCTAAGGATGATTAAGAAGTTGTATATGAGAATTATCTCAATATTTCGAAGATGGTCCATATTGAATGTTGTCATATAAAGGTTCAAAATGTGTGGTAAGGCCTTTATTTCAATTTTCAAGGTCATTGTCAAAGTTCTAGATAATGGTTGATCATTCTTAATGTTATGTTCTTATGGTGCTCCAAATAGATCCATGTGCAACTCTTTAGGTGATTCTCTATTAGCATTATAATGTGGGAGTTTTGAAGGCTCAAGTTGAAATGAGTTCTTTTAGTTAAAATTGTCCATGGATGGTTTTGAGGATTATTCTTAGCTCTAAACATCTTGGGACCTTGTTTCAACCATGGGTATGTACCTAAGTGAAATGCCTGATATGATAAAAGGGGGAAAAAGGTAGTTGCAACCTTGGGGGGATAATGACTACTCTATAATTTTAATAGTTTTTGGATTATTCAAGTCAAAGGTGATAAATTAAATGGGAGGGTACCCTAAAGCTGATTTAATAATATGAGGGTAAGGGACAGTATGATAAGTACATAATTGAATTCTAATAGAAATATCACAACTTGACTTGTTGTGAAAAATATCTCCTAGTTATCAATTGATGGGTAAGGGGATTTCTAATGAAAGGTTCATAAGGCACAATACTTGGTGAAGGTTTTGCAAATGGAGTTGCAAGAAAAGTGGGCTTAATTGTGGAGGAAACTTAGTAGTTAAGCACACTCAAGCTAGAATAGTCTAGAGCCTCAATGCTTCAACTCTATGAGAATCACCCTAGATCCAATGATTTTTAAGTAGAGATATTTTTGGTGGCGAATCTTCATCATTTGGTGATTTAGTCTCCTCGATCGATCATCATTTGGTGAATAGAACATATATAGTTGGTCAATCACGTTGCCAAAAAATTACAAAATTTAGGTCTAAAGATCGGACGAGTCACCCATTAGTTTTCAAATAATTGGTTGAAAATCCTAGTCCAATCACCAATGGAATATACCTTTAGCATACAATTATTTTAAAAATTTTGTCATCATTTACCTATTGTTTTCTTATTGGACAATAACTTTTCGCAATTAGTATAACAAAATATTTTCCCTAGGGTTGGGTATCACCTACCATTTTATTGATGCATGCCACCAACCATCCCTATTTAGCCAACTATTTTATGTTTTGGGCTTACATAGAAAGTGTTCTTTCACCTACTTTTGACATTCCTACTTGTTAATCCCTTATAATTTGCAAACCTAGTTTGGTATATATACATTCATAAGATACTATTATTCAACACAATTTTCTCTTTCCTGATCTGCCATTTCTTATTGTTACTAAAGTTTCACTATTTCAGGTTGCTGAGTACATTGCCCATTGAGTAGTAGCCAACTATTTTATATTTTGGGCTTACATAGGAAGTGTTGTTTCACCTACTTTTGACATTCCCACTTGTTAATCCCTTATGATTTGCCAACCTAGTTTGGTATATATACATTCATAAGATACTATTATTCTACACAATTTTCTCTTTCCTGATCTATCATTTCTTATTGTTATTAAAGTTTCACTATTTCAGAGTGTTGAGTGCATTGCCCATTGAGTAGTTGTGACTCGTGGTTTTCCTAAAAGTTAAATTTTTTTAAATTTTTTTTTACCATCCATTAGAAGTGAGTAGTACATACCCTTTGGACATCTCACATGCTTAGATAGGTTTGTAAATTTTACTGGGCAGTATCATAGTAGGTATACATTTTTTATACGAATAAATCATATTATTATTATTATATGTAGTCTAAGTAGTCTACTGCCACAATATTTTGTTCAACAAGTTGATTTTTTTTTTGTAGTCTTTATTGGTTTGCAATGTCAAACAAAGGTGTTTTGGTAGGATCCTTGAAAGCTAAGAGAGCCCACCAAAACACTAAACCTTATCAACATACTTTGGTGGTGGAAATGTTGACAACCTACAAGATTCACAACCTATGTCTCCAATGCAAATTGAAAAAGGAGATTCATCACAAGATGGAGACCATTTTGAAGAAGTTCAAGTTGGTGAACCTAATATCTCAGTTGAGGATGAACTTGAAGATGATTTTTAGGTAGTTCCCTTGGGTAGGGAGTCACAAAATGATATTGTAGACTTGGGTGAGAAAAGAAAAAGTGACCATAAAAATGATATTATAGACTTGGGTAAGAAAGCCAAAAGTGATGCCATAAATGATGTTCGTGCATAGAAGGAGAAAAGAAAATTGGAATAATAAAAAAGATTGATCTCATTGGGATTTGTCCAAAAGGAATTTCCAATTAGAATGGGTGAAAAAGTTTTGGTTCATTGAACCAATGCCCAATCCAATTGATAGTGAGCTTTCTATAGAACGCAGATGTAAGATTTTCACAAAGATATCAAAGAAGGAAAAGAGGTTGCAACTTAAACTTGATACCATAGAAAAGCATATTGGTAAAGTTTACAAAAAGAAAACCATAGATGGAGTTGAAAAATCCATGCTAACTTAGAAAATAAAGGACAACTATTTGCATATTAGGAATGTCAAATTATACAAGTTACACAATTGATTATGAGAGAAGCATTCTATAGTAAAAGGTTTAATTGAAGATTTCCTTGGGAAAGAAATATAAGTGGAAAATATGGGAAAAGTTGTTTAGTTAAGTCTTGCTGTTTATATTTTGAGTAGAGGGTGTCATATGACATACTACCCTTCAATCACTAGTTTATTGCACTTTTTGAAAGTTTGAAACTACCCGAATAGTCACTGGTATGTAAATAATAGATGGAAATGGGCTAGTTGTCTTGCAAGGTTAAAAAAAAGATATGAAGATAAAAATAAAATAGTCACATATCATTGCATTATCTCTAGATGAAGTTACGATGATTGATAATACTTCCTAGGTGTGCATACATATTTATACTATAAACTATATTTTCCATCAACCCTTTCTATTATTTGTTGCTAAATTGAATTATAGTGCAACTATGGAAAATTCATAAGATTTATTAAAGAATACTCTAATTGACTGTGGAGGTATGGATAACATGGAGATTGCCAAAAAGTTAGTGTGTGTTGGAGTGGATGGAGCTTTCGTTATGCAAGGTCATAAAGGCGGTCTTTGCAAAAAGATCCAGAATGATTTGATACCTTACATTATTCCCATTCACTATATGGCCCATCAAATGAATCTAGCTTTTGGAATCATCAGTGATTTTGGTTGTCTTTGTAAAGTGGAATCTTTAATCAAAGAGATTTACCAATACTTATTTCGAAGTTCAAAACAATTTTGGGAATTTCAACACTTTTCTCAAGGACTTACTAATGAGAGAAAGCTTCTTAAAGACAATGATACCCAATGGATCTCTTTGGATGGACCTCTTTAGATGGACCAACACATTGAGTATTCTTTGAATATTTGCCATTGCTTGGACTAATCCACTCTATGTGAGATAAATTTCCTTGTCTCATTCAACTAATGTTAAGATACTCTTAAATTTAATAACTATTCTCCCCATGCTACATAACATGAGAAATATTATGAATTAGATTCAACAAAGAGATATGTACATTGTAGAATATAATAAGTTACACAAAATGATATGTAATAGCCTAGATACTCTGTATCAATTACAACCATTAGATGAATCAAAGTTTGTAAAATGGATAGAAATCACAAATTTCAACAATCCTGGGAACTTTTGACATATTGGTGCAAACAATGAGGTATGTGCTAGCGTACATGGAGTTGACATACCAATACAATGCTATGCTTGTGTCGATCCTGACTTTGACCCTAATGAGTTAGGAAGTGAAGTAGAACTAGTAAAGGTACTTTCATGTGTTAAAATTAAAGATGTTAAGAAGATCATTGACTCTGTGCTTGACTCTATCACACAAGTTTTCAACAATATTTCATCACAAATTAGATACAAATTCCCTCCAGAGGAACTACTCAAGGAAATGTTTATGATTTTTCCCCAATATTGGTCTCTAAAGAGTCTGAATGGTTTTCAAAGAAGGATGATGACTTTGATTAAATTTTTTTGCAAACCTAAAGTAACTAATGGAGTAACTATAATAGAATTTTAGATGAATCTTGACTAAGAGATCAATAATATTGTTTTACAAACATAATGATAGAACAATATGATCTTATGGAGAATCTAAATGAAGAGGGAGTAGTAACAAAGCTTTCAAAAAACCTTGGTTAGAGTAATTAGTTGAGAGAGTCAATACTAGAATATTTCAAGCTTATTGATTTATTTTTGTCAATGATATTGGGTTTAGTGGGGGATGAGAAATTTTTTAGTACTTTGGGCTTCCTGAAGTCAAAGATTAGAAACAAATTAGATAGAAATTTGGATAATTCTCTAAGGCTCTATAATTCTAGGTATGAGGTAGATAGTTTCCCTTGTAACACCGCTCTAAGTATTTGGAGAAACAAATGTCAAAGAAAAGGGATGACCAACATTTCAAACCCAAGAGGCAGTGACAGTATCACAAATAATGATAGTGGTAGTGGTTCATGTCTTAATTTTGGAAGAAATGATGATGAAGTTTTTGGCATGCATATTGACAACGAATTTGAAGAAAACACAATGAACAATCAAAATTTATATGAAATAAATGATGAGGATTCTGATGATAGTGATGTTGAGATGGTCTAGCAGGAGTGGCAACTATAACAGCTTCTCTATGAGTCAAGTAGCAGGTTAGTAGCTTTGGTCTTACCAATTTTAATTCAAATTAACTTATGTGCTCTGGTCTTACCAATGTCTAAGACTCTATCTACTAATTAATTCTATTTGTAGAAGTCAATTTATACCCTTAACCATGTTATTATATATGCTTAATTTTTTTAACATGTTACATGTTGAGATTTTCATTGAAACTGGTTTTTAGAGTCTAGACATGTTGATATTTTCATTGATTCTAGTTTTTATACATGTTGAAATTTTTATTCATTCTAGTTTTTAGACATGTTGAGGTTTTCATTGATTATATTTTCTTAAAGGAATTGGAACATAATGCATTTTACATAATAAACTTTCTTTCAAAAAATCATATTATAATTTATAAATCAACTTGTATCATAATTCATAATACATATAACAATTACAAAAAATTATACAAATTTAGATCCTAGATAAGTAGAATATTAAAATGCTTTGCAAATGATCCTGAATTCCCTTTGATAGATACAAGGGAGTAACGATAGTTGCATGTCATTTTGTAATTGTATGTATAATATGATTACTACTACATTATGTGTGTGCAATCACATTTCCAATTGTACATTTTTTTCAAGTAGGATTAGGGAAAAAAATTCCATCTACTATAGGTAGTAGTTTGTCCAGCTATCCTGATAGGCCACTTGCCGATTCTTGAAACAATTAACATTAAACAAAGTTGAAATTAAATTCAAAGTTTAATATTAAAGATCAAAAAGTAACAAAACATTTTTACTACTATCACTTACTAAGGTTTTACTTGTTAGTACTATTACTAACACTGACATATTGAGTAGATCACCCAAGGATGTTCTTTAGGGTGCTCGATTCGGCATCATTTAAAAGCTCTATTTTATTTAGGTTGTACATAAATAGTTGTAACCTCATCAATAGTGAATACTTTGAAGAGATATTTTTATATTAATCAATGAATTTATCTATAACTGCATTCAATGTTGATAGTGGTTTGATGTAACTTGCAATTCTTTCTGAAGTGGTTTCCTTAGGCAAGTTGTCTAAATTAGAGTTCATGATGTTGTGCAACTTGTTGGAAATATAAGAGGAGTAACTCAGAGGGGAGGGGTGAATTAGTTACCACAAAAATAAATCCAAAATCCCTTAGATATCAACACAATTCAAAACATAAACTTTGATAAAGTCGTATTCTGCTGTAACTCGACAAACACATAGGCATTCAATTTACACTACCAACTATTGTAACTTGGCAAGCACTGAAATATCAACTATAACTCAGTAACTACTGAGCATTTAGATCTTTAGATGATTAGTGTGATTATATTTAATTAACTTAGTTGCATACACATAAAATAAATAGCATGAATACAAGTGACACTAGGATTTAATGTGGAAACCCAATTTGAGAAAAACCACCAATTGCAACTAGTTACTATTTTTCACTCTTCTGAAGTGAGCCCTGTTAGGAGCCAACCCTATTAAAGGTTACAATCACCCTATTAGGAGTGGTCTTTTTAGAGGTCTTTAAGACACTTCAAGTAGAAATGCCACCTTGTTAGAGGATTTATAAATAGTTATTAAGCCAACTCTGTTAAGAGATTTAGTTCACTACTACAATGGTTAGAGAGTAACAATGATATGACATAATTGATCATGAAAACTTATCTTTTTTTATTTTAGATCTCAATTCTAGCTTGAATACTTGATCATTCCAATTCGCTTCCTCTAAGCATCTTCTTTCTCCCCACACTTCTAATTCAGTCACACAACTTGACCTTATATTTATTTATACATTATCAATTTGACTTGAATACAAATTAAAAAAATTTATATTTATCTCCTCAATTAGCTAAAATCATCAATCAAATCCATTAAAATCAATATGCCAAAACAAGAAAATCCTTTATTAGTCGACCGTACTCGGTAGACACTTACCAGAATAGATTTTCCTTCATTAACCAAGTGAGTTCGGTTACCACTAGTTTTCATGCCAAATTTTCTTTGTCTCTTGAGTGAACTCGGTAGATACTGTCTTTTGTGAATTCTCTTTGGTAACCAAGTGAACTCGATTAACACTCATTACCTTCCAACTTTCCTTTGTCTTCTGAATGAACTCGGTAGATACTACCATCTGAACTTGGAAAACATTGGAATGCTCAATAGACACAAAGAAGTATCTTCATCACCCAAGTAAGCTCAATAGACACTAATTGGTGAACATATGACATTTTGTGTAACATCAAAGACAATATATAATTGATCAATTGTTTTCATCTCCCTCTTTAGCATTGGTGGCAACAAAACATGTTAGTTTCATTCTGATTCTCATCCATGAGAATTGCCTTTGTCATTGTGAACTCCTCTGAACTCCTTTGACTTTAGTTTCTCCCTCTGTCAGCAAACTCTCTCTCTTTGACATCTTCTCTGATATAGAAAAAATTATGTGATATGACACAACTCCTTTTGACTTTAGTTTCTCCCTCTGTTCACAAACTCTCCCTCTTTGACATCTTCTTTGATATAGAAAAAATTATGCGATATGACACAACAAACTCTCTATCTTTGACATCTTATTCCAAAGACAATAAATAATGTGGATTCTAATGTACCTTAAATACTGATTCATATGTAATCTACCTTCAACATGCTTTGGTTGATGCATCACTAAACTTCATTTAGTGAGCTTTAGATAGGGGAATGATCCCTAGCTTACCTCTTAGATACAAACATACATCCTTAGGTAATGGCTTGGTGAATATGTCTACAATATGTTCTTTAGTGTTTACATATTCCAATCTTACTTCTTTATCTTGCACTAATTCTCTTAGAAAATGATATTTTATTGCAACGTGCTTGGTCTTGGTATGCATCACAGGGTTCTTTGATATGTTAATTGCACTGGTGTTATCATATAACTTAATCACTGGATCCTTGATTTCTACCTTCATACCTACCAACAATTGCTTGAACCAAACAATATTGGAACAATTGACTACTGAAAAAACATATTCTACCTCTGTTGTTGGCTGAGAGATGCAATTCTTCTTTTTGCTTATCTAAGGCACTAGTCTGTTACAAAGAAATAATGCCCACACCACTGGTGCTCTTTCTGTCATCAATGCTTCCTGCCCAATTAGCATCAGTGAAGGCTTTTAAATCTAAGTTGTCTATTATCTTTTACCATAAGCCACAATATTCAGTGCCCTTTAGATACCTCATGATTCTCTTGATTTCCATCATATGATTTTCTTTAGGATTAGCTGAAAATCTTACCACCATACCAACTACAAGAGCAATGTTAGGCCTAGTATGCACAACATATTGCAGTTTTCCAATCATAGATCTATGTGTGGTCTGATCTACCTCCTTGGAATCATCATTTTTGAAAAGCTTATGTCCATTAGACATAAGTGTTCCAACTGGTCTTGAATCCTCCATTCCAAACTTTTTCAGTATCTCCTTGATATACTTAGATTGAGTAATGCAGGTACCATCTTTTTTTTGTTGAATTTGTAAGCCAACAAAGAATTTGATCTCTCCAAACATTTACATCTCAAATTCCTTACTCATTTCTCTTGGAAAAAGATTTACATACGTCATCATGACTAGTAAAAAATATATCATCCACAAAGATTTTATGCCAACAATATCTCCTTCTCTAGTCCTTCTTTGATGTACAAACTATTGTTATCATTTGTCCTTTGAAAACCAATCTTCATCAAGTAACTGTGAAGTCTTTCATACCAAGCTCTAGGAGCTTGTTTGAGACCATATAATGCTTTATATAGTTTACATACCATATCCCTTTTACTAGGATCTATAAAACCCTTAGGTTTCTCTATATAGACTTCCTCTTCTAGAATTCCATTCAAGAATGCAGATTTTACATCCAACTGATACACTTTAAAACCTTTATGTACAACATAAGAAAGTAAAGTTCTAAAAACTTCTAATCTTGAAATAGGAGAAAAAGTTTTACCATAGTCAATACCTTCCTCCTAAGAATAACCTTTGCAAACTAACCTTGCTTTGTTTCTTGAAACTTTTCCATCTTCATTCAACTTGTTTTTGAATACCCACTTTGTGCTAATTACATTTTTATCCTTGGGTCTAGGAAGAAGAGTCCAAGTCTTATACCTTTCTATGTATTTTATCTCTTCATTCATTGCTTCAATCGAACTTTCATCATCTAAAGCATATTTAACAATTCTAGGCTCAAATTTAGTAAGCAAACATGTACCTTTCAGTTTGTTTCTTGTTATTGTACCTTCTGATTTATCTCCAATGATCTGCTTAGGTGCATGGTGCCTTGTGACATATCTTGCTAGTACAAGTACTTTGGATTTAGACTTTGTTTGACTTGCCTCACCATGATCTTCTGCATCATGCTTAAGTCCCATTGTTTGTGACTCAAGTCCTTTAGACTCTAACTTAGGTTTCATTGGCTAGAACTTGGTAGCCTCTCACTACAACTTGGGTCCTTTAGACTATTTCTCAGGTTGCATTGGCTAAAACTCAAGTGCTTCTTGAGATTTTGTGGACTTGGGAGGTGAAGTCTGTTGACTTTTAATAGGATTAGGCAATGTATTAGGTTCAAAGTAAACAAACTTTCTGTAATCTTCAGGTTCTTTGCCACTCTCTTCACTCTTTTATGCAAACTCATCAATCTTCACATGCGCACTTTCTACAATCTTATAAGTAGTCATATTCAAATATTTATATGCTTTACTTCTGTAGGAGTACCCTAGGAATATGCCTTCATCAATTTTGACATCAAATTTACCTTTCCTAGATTCCTTCAAGATATAACATTTGCTACCAAATACTTTCAAGTAACTTACATTGGGTTTATAACCATACCATAGTTCATAAGGTGTCTGATTTGAGTATTTCTTCAGTTGTACTCTATTTAAGGTATGAATTACTATACTGATTGCTTCCTTCTAGTATTTGATTGCAACATTCTTTTCTATCATTAGGATTCTTACACAATCCATGATAGATATGTTCCTTCTTTCTGATATAGTATTCTCCTGAGGTGTACCGGGGGCTAATACTTGTCTTTTGATTCCTTTCCTAGTGCAAAATTCATTGAATTCATTTAAGATGAATTCACCTCCTCTATCTAACCTTAGACACTTTAATTTATTTCTTGTCCCTTTCTCAACTCTAGCCAGATACCACTTGAACTTTTGAAAAGCTTCAGACTTATCTTTCAAATACATTATGTTGAGATAATGTATGTTACACACATTGCACAATATTGTTATATTGTATTATTTTATTTTATTAAGTAATGTTGTACCTAGATTGGAAAGATCCCCATGGGATATACTGGATGAGTTGTATTGTAACATTGCGATAATATTTCATGCAATTATTTAATATTGGAGAAAAGAGTTAAATTTCCAATATTAAATGTGGGATCAAAGAGTTAGGTAGCACAAGGTTTTAGCACATGGTTTACATAATACCACTTGGTGGTTTTGTGGAGCTTGCTACTATATAAGTAGCCACAAGGGTAGTTTTTGGTGTGAGGAGAAAGATAGAAGGGCAAAACACAAGAGTTGAGTGGGACAAAGCTTAATAGGTTAGCCAAGGGAACATTTGTGAAAGTTGAAAGCATAGCATGGGATGTGAGGATTCATGCTTATTCGCATGGATCGCTTGGTTGTGGCTATGACTTTGAAGGCTTCCATGGTTGTATTGCAATGGTGTTTTTGATAAATAATACATGATGATGGATGCTTTTGGAGGCTAAGCTTTTTTCTGCAATGAGGGTTTCCCAAGGTATATCTTGTGTCTCAATTTTTGTGAGTATGTTGTCTATTCTCTTGCATGTAGATTTTAATTGCATATTTATTTTAGATCTATTATGGATTATGTGCAAATGGTTATATTCTTTGTTGCAAGTTTTCTTACAAGTGGTATTAGAGCCTAGTTTTATTATTGCAACCCTAGATTAAATTCATGGGAATGCATGTGAAGATAAAAGAAAGGGAAATATATATGGATTTTGTAGGTTATTTATTGTAGATCTAAGCATTTTGGGTTTGCTATTATGATGGGATGTTGGTAGATTTTAGGCATGTGAAATTGTTGGACAAAAGGGTTTTTCAAATATTTCATTTAAATGAGGTTTTAGGGGGAGCTTGCAGAAATGACCTCTTGGGTAAAAACATACCTCACCATTGGATCCAGGTCTACATTTCTATAAATTTTAATATAAAATATGTCTTAGTTTGGCCATGTTTAGAGGAAATGGAAGAGTTTTTTAGTTTCAACACATGATGGCTATCAAATTTAATCCCATTGAAATTTTCATCACGAAAAAAATTTGTAGTGAAAATGGTAAAAATACTGTCTTAGTAAAATGATCATAACTTTCTCTCAAAATATTAGATTTTAGACTTCTTATAGGTGTTGGAAAGATAATTCAAAATACTATAACTTGGTATAGGTTTGGTTCTATGATTTTGACATTTTGTTAGGTTTTAAGAGCCTAGAATTTAGATGCTATTTATTTTGACACAAATTAGGGCATAACTTGGGCATACAGAGTCAGATTTTAAGCTTCAAGTAATCAAAAAAAAGCTCTTGGAGAGCTCTACACATTGGTTTAGATTTGGTGCAAGTTTGACATGGTTTATTTAGTGATATATTAATCTGAATAGTTTATGGCATAAATTGACTATGGTAGCATTGTGAGTTTATGACATTGTATATTTTGGAGATTTAAGATTTGATGTCATTGTATACTTAGTTCATATTTTATATTGGTCTCATAATGATATGGTTATCAGTATTTAGTTTGGATATGTATGATGAATTGTTGGGTGTACAAGTTGTGCAGTGTTGTAAGTGGTCTATACTTATAGGTTGTATTTATGGCTTGGTTATGGGTTGGCTTTGCCCATTGATCTTTCATTATTGGTGCATATTAAGATTGGTGGCTTGTGTTTGGGTTGTCCATGTCGTAAGTCACATTATTTGCTAATTGTTTCTTCATATAGAAGAAACGAGATGTTGTTACCAGGTATAGTCATGGTGGGGGATTATGGTTGACTATTTTATGCTATCAGGTTGGACACTTTGAGAGTTAGATGCTTGATCCATGGATGTGATTATGGTGTCGTAGATTTTGGCATGACATGATTGGATATATAGGTACATCCTTAATGTTCATTGGTTTGGATTCCTAATTTTTTTGTGGTTGTATATCTTCTTGGTTGAAGATCATGGTTATTTGGTTTCTTTTGAGGAGCTCATGATGTACACTTTGAGTTCTTTGATGGTTTCATGCTATGGGTGAATTGGTACCATAGTTGAGTGGGAGTTCTTGGTATTGATATATTTATTAAGTGTTTGTAGATGTTGGAGATTTGTCTTAGATCCTATTGCTATAGAAGCATCTTTGGCATTTGCATGACACACTTGTTATTTTCATGGTGTGTGGAGATGGTTCTTAATGGTATGTGGAGATGGTTTTCTTCATGGTGTGTGGAGATGGTTGTATCTTGAGGACAAATGAGGTTCTTGGTAAAGGTGTGGTTTATGCTTTCATTTGACATGTTATCTTTGGTGCAAGGATGGTTTTATTTTTATGTGATGGTATACTCTTCATACCCTTTTAGAGTTGGAACTTTGACAATGATCTTGGTTTAGTTTCTTGGTATTGTGTACATTGATCATGGTTGGAACTTTGACAATGAACTTAGTTTAGTTTCTTGGTATTGAGTACATTGATCATAAGCTAGATATTTCATGATATTTCTATGTTGCATTTGGAGTTGACATGGATTGATTATAGGTGCTCATGGATACTTAGAGATGGTGGTGATTCTGATTTCTCTTGGATTAGAGAATTATTTGTTGGGACAATTGATGGTTTCAGCAAGAAAGATCGATGGACGTTCACCTGATATGGACTTGAGAGGAGATTTTTCTTAGATGAGTCTGGGTTGGAGACTTGAATATCTTGATGAGCATTCTCATTCCCCACTCTTAGTCTACTCAATGGTTTGCTATTTGAGAGGTATAGCCCATTGTTTTTCTCAGGTGCATTATATATATGCTTATGTTTCATGGATATGGATCTTGAGCTATGGTACATTAGTTAGTTCTAGAGGGTTCATTTAAAAGATGGTTTAGCATTGGTTATCTCCATTTTCATATGTTGTTAATATGTTGGTTGAGTTTAGGAGATAGTTTTATATTGGGCATATTCCTTGGATTAGGAATGGTTATTCTTTGATTTATGAATAATTTATGAGTTTGATCTTCTTGTGAGAGGCTTACATCCATGATTAGTTATATGGTATGGTTTGGGTGTTGTTGTGGCTTCTTGGTTGGGGTCTTATGGAGGAGATCTTTCTTGCACAATTTACATCTAGGGGTGTGTGTAGAAGGATATGATATAGGTTATGATTTGCATGACTACTCCTTTATCTCTTTCTTTTGTTGGTTGTGGAGAGCTTGGGAGAGTGTTGGAGACTTGTTATAAAAAAAATTCTTGTGGGATATTGATTTAAATGTTATGGATATCCTTGAGACTACATGGATTCACTTCTTTGATATGTTGTGAGTAGATTAGCTATAGATTTGACATTATCTTTTGTAGTGGGAGCTTCTTGATATAAATGTGGCAGATATTGCTCTTGAGGCTTGTGATCTTAGGTTACAAATTGGATATGTTGATGATGTGAGATTCAATTGGTATACCTTGTTGGATACAATTGATCAATTGTGTGTTGTTTTTGATGTTACACATATGTCATATCAATTATCAGATAGAGTCTAGAAAGCTCAGTTGGTTAGCAAAGCAAAAGATAGAGTCTACCGAGCTCAGATGGTTAGCAAAGTGATTTACAGAGTCTACCAAGTATTCCTGGTAGTTACACTATGGAGACAGTTTCTACCAAGCTCACTCGGGTGATGAAGGATTTTATAGCAGAAGTCAGTTTCTACCGAACTCACAAGGTCAACAAAGGAAACTTAGCGTTTACCGAGTTCACTCAATCTCCAAAGGATTTTTCAGAGTTCGTAGTGTTTACCGAGCCTCACTTGGTTAACACTGGAAATCATTTATGGAGCAATGTTTACCGAGCAAGGTTAGCTAATGAAGGATTTCATTATTTTGGGAAATAAAGTTTAATTATTTCATGTAATGTTTGTAGTTGATTGATGTATTGTTTATTGGTAAATGTAACTTGAAAATGAGTTGACTTGACAATTTGTAATATATAAATAAAAGGTCAAGTTGTGAATTCTAAAGTATGACTAGATGTATGAATGAGCGAGTATGCAAGTGAGTTGATTGTGTGAAGAGGAAGTGTGAGTGAATTTTGAAGAAGGGTCAGATATCCTTGAGGAGAAGCAAAAGTGTATTCGATCAGTAAGGATCCAGTGAAGAAGAATAGAGATATGTATCAGAAAGATTAGTTGCATCTCATTTAGGTCACTCATTGTTACTCTCTCACAATTGTACGGTGAATTTTAAATCTCTTAACAGAGTTGGTTTAGCAGCCATTTTTGTAAACCCTCTAACAAGGTGGACAGTTCTATTGAATTGTTTTAAAAGTCCTCTAGAAAGACCACTCCCAACAGGGTGATTAAATCCTCTAACAAGGTCAAACCTAATAATGTGTTTTGTAACCTTTAACAAGGTTGGCTCCTAACAGGGCTCACTTTAGAAGAGTGAAAATTGGTAGTTAGTTACTTAGTGGTTTTTTCCATATTAGATTTTCATGTTAAATTTGGTGTCTCTTGTGTTCATGTTATTTCATTTTGCATGCATGTTAATAATTGTGAATGCTTAAAGATCAGTAATAAGTTAATACACAGTTCATCTACCGAGTTACAACATTTTTCTATGGCTACCGAGTGACAACAGTAACTAAGTTTTAAGATATCTAAGGGATATGTGGATTTTTTTTTGTGGTAACTGATTTACCCCCCTTCTCAGTTACTCCATCTATATTTCCACCAATTAGTATTAGAGCTTTTGGTGCTTGTAGGAAGGATTTCAAGGATCTAAGCTAAAGATCAAGATGTCTTACAAGAGGGAAATTCCAAGGCTTAACAGGGATAACTTTTCAGCATGACAAGGTCTTATGAGACTCCATCTAACTTCCATTGGAGATACAGGATTGAAATATCTAGATGAAGCGTATGCAACTCCTTTTGGTACATTATCTGCTAATGACATTGCTGAAAAAAATATTCATAACACCATGATGATAGATATTGCATTTTCCCTAAGCTATGAAGAATTTGATGATTTCAAGGACTACAAAACTACCTTTGAAATGTGGAACAAGCTGAAAGATATCTATGGAGGTTATGATAATGTGAGAAGAGCCAAAGTAGAAAGTCTAAGCGGACAATTTGATCAGATGAGGATGAGAGACGATGAAAACATTGCAAAATATGTTGAAAGAGTCAAAATAGTTCTTAGTGCAATCAAGGCTTTTGGAGGAGACATGGAGGAGGAAACAATTGTAAGTAAAGTTCTTAGAACATTACTTCCCATTTATGCAATTAGAGTTTATGCAATTCAAGAAAGAAGATGTGAAGCAAATCATAAGATAAATTTAGAGGCCATAGTAGGAAGATTGACTACATTTGAGCTACATAACTATGATAACTATGTTCTAGCTTCCAAGAACATTGAATTAGCATTTGAAGCCAAGCTTTCACTCAAGGAGAAAGGCAAGAAGATAAAGGATTCTAAGTTAGAAAGTGAAGAAGAATTAGAATAGAGTTCAGACAGTGATCTTGAGGTGGTTGAAGCTCTACTAGCAAGGAAATACTCTAGAGGCAAAGGGAAATACAAAGGTAAAGTTCCTCTAATCTATTTTTCATTTGAGGAAATTGGACATATTGTTGCTAGGTGCCCAAACAAGCAAAACATGGATGAGAAGAAAGGTCATAAATGCAATGGCAAGAAAGATTTCAAATCACTCAAGGACAAAGGTAAGAAAATATGTTTATGGCTAAGGATTCTAATGATTCTGATGAAGAAGAAGAAGAAATTGTTACATTGTTGTGAAAGATGAATTTGATAATGATGAGGAAGACAAAACGGCTCTTAACTCTCTAGTGAGCAAAAATGATACATAGATTATAGATAGTGGTTGCTCACATCATATGATTGGTGATAAAATTAGGTTTGAACAATTTGAAGACTATGATGGTTGTAGTGTGAGGTTTGGTAATAATGAACCTTGTTGTATAAAAGAAGAGGAAGAATTTCACTAACCAAAGAGCTTGTATATGATAATGCATATTGGGTAGAAGGACTAAAATACAATGTGTTGAGTGTGGTACAACTACTCAATAATGGATTCATAGTGGAATTCATGCATGAAAAAGTAAGACTGCTGGATGACAAAGGAAAGTTGATTGGACAGGCATACAGACAAAAGGTAACTTGTTCTATCTTGAACTTGGTGAATGTTCATGCTTTATTGCTCAAGTTGAAGAAAGTTTGTTATGGCATAGAAGGTTGTGTCATGTGAACTTTGATAATCTGGTGAAGATAAACAAATTCAAGAAAGTTAGAGGCATTCCTAGTATAAAGAAACTTGATGTTGGTCTATGCAAGAATTGTCAGATTGGTAAGATGGAAAAAACTAGCTTTAAAAGTAAAAACTATCAGTCTGAAGAAGTTTTAGAAATTGTGCATACTAATTTGTGTGGACCGATTGGAATTGAAAGCTATACCGGAGAAAAGTTCTTCATTCTTTTTATTGATAATTACTCTAGAATGATGATTGTCATGTATTTAAGAGAGAAATCAGAAGCATTTGAGAAGTTCAAATGGTATTTGGCCAAAGTAGAAAAGGAAACAGGAAAAAGACTGAAATGCTTGAGGTCAGATAGAGGTGGTGAATTCATCTCCCATGAGTTCAATAAGTTTTGCATTGAAAAGGGAATCAAAAGACAAGTATTAGCCCCTGGCACTCCTAAGAAAAATGGAATAGCTGAAAGGAAGAACATATCTATCATGGACTATGTAAGAACTGTAATGATTGAAAAGAGCATTACTATCAAATACTGGAAGGAAGCTATCAACACTACAGTTCATACCTTGAACAAAGTACAACTGAAGAAGGACTCATTCAAAACCCCTTATGAGTTATGGTATGGCTATAAACCCAATATAAGTTACCTAAAAGTATTTGGAAGCAAATTTTACATTTTCAAAGAATTTAGAAAAGGTAAATTCAATATGAAGGGTGATGAAAGAATATTTTTGGGATATTCTTGCAAAAGCAAAGCATTTAGATGTTTGAATTTGTCTACTCACAAAGTCATAGAAGGTGCACATGTGAAAGTTGATGAGTTTGTAGAAAGGACTGAAGAAGAAAGCAAAAAGGAACTAGAAGACTATCGAAGATTTATTTTCATTGAACCTGATACATCTATCAATCAAGAATCTTCTACTCCTGAGTCTTTAGTAACCGAGTTGCAAGAAATTCAAACTGAGTTGCAGGAACCTGAGTCATAGTCAGATGCTACCAAGCCAATGCCTACTGAATCTGAAGGACTCGAGAACCAGACATAACAGTTAGAACTTGAAGATGAAATGCAAGAGGATGACAATGCAATTCGTTCAAAAGGAAAGGAACTTGTTTTAGCCAAGTATGTCAGGAGACATCATGCACCAAATTAGATTATTGGAGACAAATCTGAAGGTACTATGACAAGAAGTAAGCTAAAAGGTACTTGTTTACTTGCTGATTTTGAACCTAGAAGTGTCAAAGATGCATTAACAAATGAAAGTTGGATTGAGGCTATGAATGAAGAGATAGAGCAAATAGAGAAAAAAAAAAAATGGACTCTTGTACCCAGGCCTAAAGATAAAAATGTAATTGGAACTAAGTGGGTATTCAAAAATAAGTTAAATAAAGATGGTAAGGTGTCAATGAAAAAAGCTAGATTGGTATGCAAAGGATACTCTCAAGAAGAAGGAATAGACCATGAAGAAACTTTTGCTCTTGTTGCAAGATTGGAAGGTGTCAGGACCCTACTTGCATAAGCTACATACAAAGGATTTAAGGTTTATCAGATGGACGTCAAATCAACATTTCTCAATGGTATACTAGATGAAGAAGTCTACATTGAATAGCATGAAGGTTTTGTTGATCCAAACAAGAAGGACATGGTCTAAAAATTACACAAAGCATTGTATGGTCTGAAACAAACCCCTAGAACATGGTATGGAAGATTGCATAACTATCTTATTCAGATTGGTTTTCAGAGAACTAATGATAATAGTAGCTTGTCTATCAAGGAAGGACCAGATAACAAGATTGTTTTAGCAGAAATATTTGTAGATGATACTTTGTTTATAGGAAATGATGACCTACACAAAGAGTTTTTAGAGAAAATGAACAAAGAATTTGAGATGTCAATGTTTGGTGAGATTAAATTCTTTGTTGGTCTTCAAATTCAGCAGAGTAAGAATGACATCTACATCACTCATTCTAAATACATCAAGGAGATATTGAAATTTTTTTGTATGGAAGACTATAAACTAGTTGGAACTCCTATGTGCATTGGTCTAAAGCTTACCAAGGATGATGAATCAAAGGAGGTAGATCAAAAATTGTATAGATCTATGATTGGAAAGTTGTAGTATGTAGTTTATACAAGGCCAGATATTGCCCTTGCAGTTGGTATTGTAGCAAGATTTTTAGCAAAACCATGAGAAAATCACATGATGGCAATCAAAAGGATCATGAGATACTTGAAAGGCACTGAAGATTATGAATTATGGTACAAATTTGGAGGTAATTTGGATTTTAAAGTGTTTACTAATGCAGATTGGGTAGGAAACATTGATGATAGAAAAAATACAAGTGGTGGCACATTCTTTCTTGGAAAGAGTTTGATTTCTTGGACAAGTGAAAAGCAAAATTATACATCCCAATCCACAGTAGAAGCAAAGTATGTTGCAGCAGTAGTAAACTGTTCTAATATTGTTTGGTTCAAACAATTATTGGAAGGCATGAAGGAGGAAATCAAAGAACCTGTTGTTATGTTTTGTGACAATACAAGTGCAATCAACATATCTAAAAATCCAGCGATGCACTAAAAAACCAAGCATAATGCAATAAAATATCACTTTGTCAAAGAATTGGTGCAGGATAAGGAGATCAGATTGGAATATGTCCATACAAAAGAACAAATTGCTGACACATTCACCAAGCCTTTACTTAAGGATGCATTCTTGTATCAAAGAGGTAAGTTAGGGGTCATTCCCCTATCTGAAGCTCACTAAAATAAAGTTTTAGTGATGCATTAACAAGTATCAAGTTGAAGATCTTTTAGTTGATGTAGAATAATCATGAGAATATTGCATATGAATTAGTACATAAGGTACATTGTTCTTCATTTGGTTTGTGTTTTCTTTGGCATGTGTTGTCAAAGAGGGAGAGTATACTATCATATCTTTTTGAAATTTGAATTTGTTTGTGGAGAGTTTTCTGTTTACGTAATTCCTTCAGAGAGGGAGGTTACTGTATTTGTGAAGTTTGTGAAATAAAATCTAAGAGGGAGAAATATTTTGTCAGAAAAGACTTACTCTCAAATTTCATTCTGCTATAACATGTTGTGTTGCCATCAATGCCAAAGAGGGAGATTGTTTGATACAATTGATCAATTGTGTGTTATCTTTGATGTTACACAATTTCATATTAGTTATTAGATAGAGTCTATTGAGCTCAGTTGGTTAGCAAAGCAAAAGATAGAGTCTACTAAGCTTAGATGGTTAGTAAACCATTTTAAAAAAAGTCTACAGAGCATTCCTGGTAGTTACACTATGGAGACAGTTTCTACCGAGCTCATTCGAGTGATGAAAGATTTTATGGCAGAAGTTAGTTTCTACCGAGCTCACAAGGTTAGTGAAGGAAAGTTAGTGTTTATCGAGTTCACTTGGTCTCCAAAGAATTTTTTAGAGTTCACAATATTTATTGAGCCTCACTTGGTTAACACTGGAAATCATTTTTGGAGCAGTGTTTATCGAGCAGGGTTAGCTAATGAAGGATTTCATTATTTTGGGAAATAAAGTTTAATTTGTAGCCGATCGATGTATTGTTTATTGGTAAATGTAACTTGAAAGTGAGTCAACTTAACAATTTGTAATGTATAAATAAAAGGTCAAGTTGTGAATTCTAAAGTATGAATGGATGTATGAATGAGTGAGTATGCAAGTGAGTTGATTGTGTGAAGAGGAAGTGTGAGAAATTTTTGAAGAAGGGTCAAATATCCTTGAGGAGCAGCAAAGGTGTATTCAATCAATAAGGATCTAGTGAAGCAGAACATAGATCCGTATCAGCAAATTCAGTTGCATTTCATTCAGGTCACTCATTATTACTCTCTCACAATTATTGCAGTTAATTTTAAATCTCTTAATAGAGTTGGTTTAGCAACCATTTTTTTAAACCCTCTAACAAGGTGGATAGTTCCATTGAATTGTTCTAAAATTCCTCTAGCAAGGCCACTCCTAGTAGGGTGATTAAGTCCTCTAACAAGGTCACACCTAACAGTGTGTTTTGTAACCTATAACAAGGTTGGCTCCTAACAGGACTCACTTCAAAAGAGTGAAAATTGGTAGCTAGTTACTTGGTGGTTTTTTCCATATTGGGTTTCCATATTAAATTTGGCGTCTCTTGTGTTCATGTTGTTTCATTTTGCATGCATATTAATAATTGTGAATGCTTAAAGATTAGTAATAAGTTAATACACAGTTCATCTACCGAGTTACAACATTTTTCTATGGCTACTGAGTGACAATAGTAACTAAGTTTTAAGACATCTAAGGGATCTGTGGATTTGTTATTGTGGTAACTAATTCATCCTCCCCGCTCAGTTACTCCATCTATATTTCCAACAATACCTTTGGAGGTATGGATAGCTGGATGGGTTGTACACTTTATCTAGGTGTTATTTCCACTATGGATACATGTTTTTACCTTTGGATCAGGTTTTTTGTGCTTGAAATTTTAGTTGGTATAGGATTTTATGATCTGCTAACATGATAGGTTACGTGGCTTTCTCTTTGGATGGCTTCTATGTATGTCTAGTGGTAATGGCATAATAGAGGGTGGCTTCATTCATGTTTGAGATGCTAGATACTTTGATTTTGTTGTGGGTACTAGAATGGAGCACATGGTGTACTTTGATCCATGATGGTGGATGTGTTGGGAGGGATTGTACCCTTGTTCGTTTATGTGGCTACAAATTGACCCTATGCAATGTATACAAGAAGTGGGAGATTGTTGAGATAATGGGTGTTGCACACATTGCATAATATTATTATATTGTATTATTTTATTTTATTATGTAATGTTGTATCTAGATGGACATGCAACATGAAAATATTCCCATGGGATATACTTGATGAGTTGTATTGTAACATTGTGATAATATTTCATGTAATTATTTAATTTTGAGGACAAGAATTAAAATTTCAATATTAAATATGGGGTCAAGGTGTTAGGTAGCACAAGGTTTTAGCACATGGTTTATGTAATACCACTTGGTGGTTTTGTGGGACTTGCTACTATACAAGCATCCATAAGGGTAGTTATTAGTGTGAGGAGAAAGATAGAAGGGAAAAAAGCAAGAGTTGAGTGAGACAAGGATTGACAGGTTAGCCAAGGGAGCATTTGTAAAGGTTGGAAGCATGGCATGAGATGTGTGGATTCATGCTTGTTCACATGGATTGCTTGGTTGTGACTATGGCTTTGAAGGTTTCATGGTTGTATTGCAATTGTGTTTTTGCTAAATAATACATGGTGATGGATGCTTTTGGAGGCTAGATTTTTTTCCCTCAATGAGGGTTTCTTAGGGTATATCTTATGTCACATTTTTGTGGGTATGTTGTCTATTCTCTTGCATGTGGATTTTAATTGCATATTTATTTCAGATCTATTATGGGTTATGTGGAAATGGTTATATTCTTTGTTGCAAGTTTCCTTACACATTATGGTCATCATTCTAGAATAATCATCAACAAATAAAATAAAATACTTATCTCCTCTGTAGCTCTCTATGCCAATAGGTCCACAAAGGTCTATATGAACCATCTCCAAGACTTCTTCTGAATGATAATTCTTTCTTTTGAAACTAGTCTTTCCCATCTTTCCAATTTCACAATTTTTGTATAGATCCATATCAAGTTTTCTCAAGCTAGGAATACCTTTTACCCTTTTGTTTTTACTTATCTTGACCAGGTTGTCAAGGTTCACATGATACTACCTTTTATGTCATAACCAACTTTCTTCTACCTTAGCAATGAAACATGAACTTTCTCTGAGATCTAGGTAGAATAAGTTACCTTTTGTTTGATTACCAGACCCAACTAGATTTCCTTTTTTATCTAGCAACTTGGCCTTTCCATTCATGAATTCTACCTTGAATCCAATATTATTCAATTGTGCTACACTCATTAGATTATGCTTTAGTCCTTCAACCCAGTAGGCATTGTCACATCTAAGTTCATTGGTTAGTGAAATGCAAACTTTTTCTTTTATGCAAAAGGGTTCATTATTTCCAAATTTAACACTTCACCATCATAGTGTTCCATATGTTCAAACTTTGATTTATCACCAGTCATATGGTGAGAACAACCACTATCAATAATCCATGTATCATTTTTTCTAACATGAGAAATAAGTGCCATCTTGTCATTTTCATCATCAGATTCATCTTGTACAACAATGTAAACCATTTCATCATTGTTACTACTATCAAAATCCTTAGCCATAAAACATGACTTCTTACCTTTATCCTTGTAGTCCTTGTAGCTTTTGAAATCCTTCTTGCCTTTGTACTTGCTACCTTTATTTTCTTCTTTATTTTCTCTGTTTGGACACCTTGCAACAATATGACTAACTTCTTCACAAGAAAAGTAGATTAGAGGAATTTTACCTTTGTACTTTCCTCTACCTTTGAGATATTTCCTTGTAAGTAGAGCTTTGATGACATCAAGATCACTGTCAGGAATTTTTTCCTCTTCTTTACATTTTTGGTTGTTTGCCTTTTGACTTTCCACCTTTCTTCTTGAGCGAAAGCTTAGCTTCAAATGCATACTCAAAAATCTTGGAATTAGGAACATAGTTGTCATAGTTATCTAATTCAAAGGTTGTCAATCTTCCCATTAGAGCATCTAGATTTATCTTATTATTGGGATCACATCTCATCTCTTGAATAACAGATACTCCAATTGCATAAATAGGAAGAAGGATTCTAATTACCTTGCTTGTACAACTATTTTATCATCAATGTCTCCTCTAGAGGCTTTGATTTCACTTACATTGGCTTTGATTCTTTCAATATATTTTGTAATATTTTCATCCTCTCTCATTTTCATATGATCAAACTAGCCTCTAAGACTTCCTACTTTGGCTCTCCTTACAATGTCATCACCTCCATAGATATCCTTCAATTTGACCCACATTTCATGAGCAGTACCACAACCTTTGACTTCATCAAATTCAGCATAGTTAAGAGAAGAAGCAATGCCAATCATCATGATGTAATGATTTTTCTTTTCAATAACTTCTTCTACTATCAATGTTTCAGTAGGAGCCTTATATTGATTTTCTAGATATTTCAAACCTGAATCATTGATGGCTGCCAAATGTAGCTTCATAAGTTCCTACCATGCCTGGAAGTTATCTCTAATCAGCTTGGGAATCTCTCTCCTGTAAGACATCCTAATCTTTAGCTTAGGTTCTTGAAACTTTCTCTATAAGCACCAAGAACTCTAACACCAATTGTTGGAAATATAAGAGGAGTAACGTAGAGGGGAGGGGTGAATTGGTTACCACAAAAATATTAACACAATTCAAAACATAAACTCTGATAAAATTGTATTTTGTTGTAACTTGACAAACACATAGGCACTTGGTTTACACTAAAAAATGTTGTAACTCGACAAGCACTAAAATATTAACTGTAACTTGGTAACTACTAAGCATTTAGATCTTTAAATGATTAGTGCGATTATCTTTAATTAACTTAGTTACAAACACATAAAATAAATAGCATGAACAAAAGTGACATTGAGATTTAACGTGGAAATCAAAATTTGGGAAAAACTACCAATTGCAACTAGTTACTATTTTTCACTCTACTAAAGTGAGCCTTGTTAGGAGCCAACCCTGTTAAAGGTTACAAAACAAACTATTAGGTGTGACCTTGTTAAAGGATTTAATCACCTTATTAGAAGTTGCCTTGTTAGAGGTCTTTAAGACACTTCAAGTAGAAATGCTACCTTGTTAGAGGATTTACAAATAGTTGTTAAGCCAACTCTGTTAAGAGATTTAGTTCACTACTACATGTTGGATACAATTAAGTAATTGTGTATTGTCTTTGATGTTACACAAATGCCATATCAGTTATCAGACAGAGTCTACCGAATTATGTCGGTCAGGAAAATAGTTTACAGAGTCTACCAAGCTCAGTCGGTCAGTAAAGCCTTTTGCAGTGTATACCGAGCGTTCCTGTATGTCACACGGTGAGTTAGTGTTAACCGAGTTCGCACGGTAAGCTAAGGAAAGTTTAGTTCTTACCGAGATCGCTCGGGTATCAAAGGATTTTGTAGCGGACGGTTAGTGTTAACCGAGTTCGCATGGTAAGCTAAGGAAAGCTTAGTTTTCATCGAGCTCACTCGGTAGTTGAAGACAGCTTTTACCGAGTCTAGTCAGTTTCCAAAGGAAGTGGCAGGTTTACCGAATTCCCCGATAATTGTAGTTTTTACCGAGTTCTGTCGGTTAACACAGGAAGCAGTTTTTTTTTGTTCTGTATTGACCGAGCAGCGTTGGCCAGTGAAGAATTTTCTTTTGATTGTTAGTTCAAGCCGACTTTGGAATATGTTTTGTCAAGTTGGTTGGGCCGACCTGGTATTATGTATAGTATATAAAGAGGTACTCAAGATGTGGAAAAGTGTGGAATAGAGAGTGTATACGGATAGTGCAAGGAAGTGCAAGGAAGAGACTTGTGTGTGCCTAAGCAGAGTTGAGCAGAGGGAAATCTTGGAGCTACAAAGATATATTTAATCAGTAAGGATCTTGTGGAGCTAAACTGAGATCTGTATTCAGCAAGATAAGTTGCATGTATTTTTAGATCATTCATTGTTGCTTTCTAACCATTGTAACATTGATTCCAAAATCTCCTAACAGAGTTGGTTTAACAGCCATTCCATAAATCTTTTAACAGGGTGGCAATTCAATTGAATTTTTCTAAAGACCTCTTACAAGGCCACTCCTAACAGGGTGATTAAATCCTCTAACAGGGTCACACCTAACAGCGTGTTTTGTAACCTTTAACAGGGTTGGCTCCTAACAGGGCTCACTTCAGAAGAGTGAAAATTGGTGACTAGTTGCTGGTGGTTTTTCCCATATTGGGTTTCCACGTAAATCTGGTGTCTACTGTGTTCATGATTACTTTCTTTTGCATGGTCGCTTATTTCAGTAAATGCTTAATAAATTAACTAAACATCTATCAAGTTTTAAGCAGTAATTTATGTGTTTACCGAGTAGCAGCAACAACTAAGTTTAAGGCATCTTTGGGACTGTTGAATTTGTTTTTGTGGTAACTGATTCACCCCTCCCCTCTCAGTTACCCCATCTTCATTTTCCAACAATTGGTATCAGAGCTTTTGGTGCTTGTAGGAGGAGATTTCAAAGATCTAAGCCAAAGATCAAGATGTCTTACAAGAGGGAAATTCCAAGGCTTAACCGAAACAACTTCTCAGCATGGCAGGGATTAATGAGACTTCATCTAGCTTCCATTGGTGACACTGGTCTGAAATATCTTGATGAGGAATATGTAGAACCATCAGGTACATTATCAGTCAATGACATTACTATAAAGAAGACTCATAACATTATGATGATTGATATTGCATCTGCCTTGAGTTATGAAGAGTTTGATGATGTCAAGGACTGCACTACTACCTATGAAATGTGGGAAATACTGAAAGAGATCTATGGTGGAGACGATAATGTCAGAAGAGCCAAAGCTGAAAGTCTGAGAGGATAGTTTGATCAGATGAAAATGAAAGAAGATGAAAACATTGCCAAATATGTTGAAAGAATTAAAGCATGTGTCAGTGCTATCAAAGCTTCTGGAGGAAGTATCAGTGAAGAGACAGTCATAAGTAAAGTTCTTAGAACTCTACTTCCAGTTTATGCCATCAGGGTATCAGCCATTCAAGAAAGAAGGTGTGAGGCCAATCACAAGATAAACCTAGAGGCCATAGTTGGAAGATTGACAGCATTTGAACTAGATAATTTTGATAATTATGTTCCAGCTGCAAAGAACATTGAGTCTGCATTTGAAGCCAAGCTTTCACTCAAGGACAAAGGCAAGAAGAAGAAGGAATCTCAGTCAGAGAGTGAAGATCAATCAGATCAGAGTTCTGACAGCGACCTTGAAGTAATTGAAGCTCTACTTGCAAGGAAATATTCAAGAGGAAGAGGTATATACAAAGGTAAAGTACCCCTAATCTGCTTTTCATGTGAAGAAGTTGGTCATATTGCTGCAAGGTGTCCAAACAAGAAAGATAAAGATGAAAAGAAAGATAATAAATGGAACAGTAAGAAAGATCTCAAATCATTTAAGGATAAAAGTAAGAAATCATGTTTTATGGCTAAAGATTCTAATGATTCTAATGATGAAGAAGAGGATGAGATTGTTTACATTACTGTAAAAGATGAATCTGACAATGAAGAAATGACACTCATCTCTCACATAAGTAAGAATGATACATGGATCATTGATAGTGGCTGCTCACATCATATGACTGGAGATAAAACAAAGTTTGATCAATTTGAAGAGTATGATGGTGGCAGTGTAAGATTTGGAAACAATGAACCTTGTTGCATCAAAGGAAAAGGAAGAATCACTCTAACCCAGGAACTTGTATGTGATAATGCTTATTGGGTAGAAGGCCTAAAGCACAATTTGTTGAGTGTGGCACAATTACTCAACAATGGACTCAAAGTAGAATTCATCCAAGGCAAAGCAAGACTGCTGAACGGTAAAGGAAAGCTGATTGGATCTGGTACTCAAACTAAAGGTAACTTGTTCTATCTTGAACTTGGTGAACATTCATGTTTTATTGCTCAAGTAGAAGAGATTTGGTTATGGCATAAAAGGTTATGTCATGTGAATTTTGACAATTTGGTAAAGATAAGCAAATTCAAGAAAGTGAGAGGCATTCCTGATTTAAAGAAACCAGAGGTCGGTTTATGCAAGAATTGTCAAATTGGAAAGATGGGTAAGTCTAGTTTCAAAAGCAAAAATTATCAGTCTGAAGATTTATTAGAAATTGTGCATACTGACTTATGTGGACCTATTGAAACTAAAAGCTATACTGGTGAAAAATATTTTATTCTTTTTGTTGATGATTATTCAAGAATGATGACCGTCATGTACCTAAGGAACAAATCAGAAGTATTTGAAAAGTTCAAATGGTATTTGGCAAGAGTAGAAAAAGAGACAGGAAAAAGATTGAAATGCCTAAGGTCAGATAGAGGTGGTGAATTTATTTCACATGAATTCAATAACTTTTGTATTGAAAGAGGAATCAAAAGACAGGTTTCAACACCAGGTACTCCTGAACAAAATGGCATAGCTGAAAGAAGGAACAGATCCATCATGGATTGTGCAAGAACCTTGATGATAGAAAAGAATGTTGCTATCAAATACTGGAAGGAGGCTATCAGTACAACAGTTCATACCTTAAACCGAGTACAGTTGAAAAAAGACTCATTCAAAACTCCCTATGAATTATGGTATGGCTATAAACCCAATGTAAGTTATCTGAAAGTATTTGGGAGCAAATGTTATATCTTGAAAGAATCTAGAAAAGGTAAATTTGATGTAAAAGGTGATGAAGGTATATTTCTTGGATACTCATGCAAGAGTAAAGCATATAGATGCTTGAATTTATCTACTCACAAAGTCATAGAAAGTATACATGTGAAAGTTGATGAGTTTGCAGAAAAGACTGAAGAAGAAAGCAGAAGAGAATTAGAAGATTACAAAAGATTCGTCTTCAATGAACCGGATATAATATCAATTGCATCTGAGAATCAGAAACCTTCTTCTACCGAGTCATCACTAACCGAGTTGCAGGAAACATCTACCGAGCCAACATCTACCGAGCCAACGTCTACCGAGTCAGAGAATACCGAGTTAGAGATTACCGAGCCAGAGGTAACCGAGCATGTGCATACCGAGCCAGTAGATACCGAGCCAGACCAAACCGAGCATGAAGGAGAAATGCAAGAAGATAACGACAAGATTCATCCAAAAGGAAAAGAACCTGTTCTAGCCAAGTATGTCAGGAGACATCATTCAGTAGATCAGATCATTGGAAATAAATCTGAAGGAACCATCACAAGAAGTAAGTTGAAAGGTACTTGTTTACTTGCTGATTTTGAACCTAGAACTGTCAAAGATGCATTAGAAAATGATAATTGGATTGAAGCAATGAATGAAAAAATAGAGCAGATAGAGACAAACAAGCCATGGACTCTTGTACCCAGGCCTAAAGACAAAAATGTAATCGGTACAAAGTGGGTTTTCAGAAATAAGTTGGATGAAAATGGTAAAGTATCAAGAAACAAAGCTAGATTAGTGTGCAAAGGATATTCTCAAGAGGAAGGCATAGATTATGGAGAAACTTTTGCTCCCGTTGCTAGATTGGAAGGTGTTAGAACCTTATTAGCATATGCTGCTTACAAAGGATTTAAAGTTTATCAGATGGATGTCAAGTCAGCATTTCTAAATGGTATACTGGATGAAGAGGTCTACATTGAACAACCTGAAGGTTTTATAGATTCAGATAAAAAGAACATGGTTTGCAAATTGCACAAGGCACTGTATGGTCTGAAACAAGCCCCTAGAGCATGGTATGAAAGATTGCATAGCTATCTTATTCAAATTGGATTTCAAAGAAATAATGATAACAGTAGTTTGTATATCAAGGAAGGACCAGAAAATAAGATTGTCCTGGTAGAAATATTTGTAGATGATACTATTTTCATAGGGAATGATGATCTTTGCAAAGAATTTTCAGAACAAATGAGCAAGGAATTTGAAATGTCAATGTTCAGTGAAATCAAATTCTTTGTTGGACTTCAAATTCAGCAGAACAAGAATGGCATCTACATCACTCAAGCAAAATACATCAAAGAGATATTGAAAAAGTTTGGTATGGAAGACTGTAAACCAGTTGAAACTCCCATGTGTACTGAACTAAAACTTACCAAAGAAGATGATTCAAAGGAAATAGATCAGACATTGTACAGATCTATGATTGGAAAGTTGCAATATGTAGTTCATACTAGGCCAGATATTGCTCTTGCAGTTGGAATTGTGGCAAGATTTTCAGCCAAACCAAGAGAAAATCACATGATGGCAATCAAGAGGATAATGAGATATCTGAAAGGAACTGAAGATTATGGATTATGGTATAAATTTGGAGGAAACCTAGACTTAAAAGTGTTTACTGATGCTGATTGGGCAGGAAACCTTGACGACAGAAAAAGCACAAGTGGAGGTGCATTCTTTCTTGGAAAGAGGTTGGTTTCTTGGACAAGCAAAAAGCAAAATTGTACATCTCAATCAACAGCAGAGGCAGAGTATGTTGCTGCAGCAGTAAACTGTTCTAATATTGTTTGGTTCAAGCAATTGCTACAAGGCATGAAGATGGAAATCAAGGAACCAGTTGTCATGTTTTGTGATAATACAAGTGCAATCAACATATCTAAGAATCCAGTAATGCATTCTAAGACTAAGCACATTGCAATCAAGTATCACTTTGTCAGAGAATTGGTGCAGGACAAGGAAATCAGATTGGAATATGTCCATACAAAGGAACAGATTGCTGACATATTCACAAAGCCTTTACCTAAGGATGCATTTTTGTATCTCAGAGGTAAGTTAGGGGTCATTCCCCTATCTGAAGTTCACTAAAAATAAGTTTTAGTGATGCATTAGCTCTTACAAAATTGAGCAATCATCAGTTGATGCAGCAAATCAAGGAAATATTGCATATGAATTAGTACTAAAGGTACAATGAAATTCATTGAAATTGGATTGTCTTTGGCATGTGTTGTCAAAGAGGGAGAGTTTTACTGTCATATCTTTCCAAAATTTGATTATGTAATTCCTTCACAGAGGGAGATTACTGTAAGAGGGAGAGTTCTCTATCTTAGAGGGAGAATTGTTAATTGTGTTGTGTTGCTGTAGACTTGTTTTCAAATTTTATTTCTGCTATGACATGTTGTGTTGCCATCAATGCCAAAGAGGGAGATTGTTGGATACAATTAAGTAATTGTGTATTGTCTTTGATATTACACAAATGCCATATCAGTTATCAGACAGAGTCTACCGAGTTCTGTCGGTCAGGAAAACAGTTTACAGAGTCTACCGAGCTCAGTCGGTCAGTAAAGCCTTTTGCAGTGTATACCGAGCATTCCTGTATGTCACACGGTGAGTTAGTGTTAACCAAGTTTGCACGGTAAGCTAAGGAAAGTTTAGTTCTTACCGAGATCACTCGGGTATCAAAGGATTTTGTAGCGGACGGTTAGTGTTAACCGAGTTCGCACGGTACGCTAAGAAAAGCTTAGTTTTCACCGAGCTCACTCGGTAGTCGAAGACAGCTTTTACCGAGTCTAGTCAATTTCCAAAGGAAGTGGCAAGTTTACCGAATTCCTCGATAATTGTAGTTTTTACCGAGTTCTGCCGGTTAACACAGGAAGCAGTTTTTTTTGTTCTGTATTGACCGAGCAGCGTCGGCCAGTGAAGAATTTTGTTTTGATTGTTAGTTCAAGCCGACTTTGGAATATGTTTTGTCAAGTTGGTTGGGCCGACCTGGTATTATGTATAGTATATAAAGAGGTGCTCAAGATGCGGAAAAGTGTGGAATAGAGAGTGTATACCGATAGTGCAAGGAAGTGCAAGGAAGAGACTTGTGTGTGCCTAAGCAGAGTTGAGCAGAGGGAAATCTTGGAGCTGCAAAGATATATTTAATCAGTAAGGATCTTGTGGAGCTAAACTGAGATCTGTATTCAGCAAGATAAGTTGCATGTATTTTCAGATCATTCATTGTTGCTTTCTAACCATTGTAACAGTGATTCCAAAATCTCCTAACAGAGTTGGTTTAACAGCCATTCCATAAATCCTTTAACAGGGTGGCAATTCAGTTGAATTGTTCTAAAGACCTCTTACAAGGCCACTCCTAACAGGGTGATTAAATCCTCTAACAAGGTCACACCTAACAGTGTGTTTTGTAACCTTTAACAGGGTTGGCTCCTAACAGGGCTCACTTCAGAAGAGTGAAAATTGGTGACTAGTTGCTGGTGGTTTTTCCCATATTGGGTTTCCACGTAAATCTGGTGTCTACTGTGTTCATGATTACTTTCTTTTGCATGGTCGCTTATTTCAGTAAATGCTTAATAAATTAACTAAACATCTATCAAGTTTTAAGCAGTAATTTATGTGTTTACCGAGTAGCAGCAGCAACTAAGTTTAAGGCATCTTTGGGACTGTTGAATTTGTTTTTGTGGTAACTGATTCACCCCTCCCCTCTTAGTTACCCCATCTTCATTTTCCAACACTACAATGTTAGAGAATAAAAATGATATGACCTAATTGCTAATGCAAACTTATCTTTGTTGATTTCAAACCTCAATTCCGGCTTAAATACTTGATCCTTCTTGATCTGATGTATCTTTGCAGCTCCACAAGGATATTTTGTTTATCCTTCCAATTTTCTTCCTCTAAGCATCTTCTTTCTCTTTACACTTCTTCTGCATTCAATCCCACAACTTGACCTTATATTTGTTTATACATTATCAATTCAACTTGAATAAAACTTAAAACAATTTATATTCATCTCATTAGTCAACTAAAATCATCAATCAAATCCATTAAACTTAATATGCCAAAACAAGAAAATCCTTTATTAGCCACCCCTACTTGGTAGACACTAACCGAAATAGATTTTCCTTCATTAACCAAGTGAGCTTGGTTAACATTGGTTTTCATGCCAACTTTTCTTTGTCTCTCGAGTGAACTTAATAGATATTGTCATTTGTGAATTCTCTTTGGTAACTGAGTGAGCTCGGTTAACACTCATTACCTTTCAACTTTCCTTTGTCTCTCGAGTGAACTTGGTAGACACTGCCATCTAAACTTGGAAAATATTAGAATGCTTGAAAGACATAAAGAACTATCTTCATCACCTGAGTGAGCTCGACAGACACTGACTGGTGAATATATGACATTTTGTGTAACATCAAAGATAATATACAATTGACCAATTATTTTCAACACAACTATTTCATATAATCTTCTTTTCCAATTAATTTTCCTTTAGAGTCACCTGGATTTGGTAGTCCAACATTTAGAAAATGAAGTATGGTGTGACTCATCGTCATCAAGTCTTTGGAAGTATATTTCATAGCTTCATTTATTTCTATTATCTTTTCACAAATTGACAGACAATTAAGTCCATTACAGAGGCATCACAATAATTGTTTATTCCTTGGCCTTCCAATTCCCTATCATTGGATCTTTGTACTTTATGCAAAATTTGTTTTGCAATATTTTATAAGGAACTAGAGAAGATGCATTTTTTTATCCTCAACAATTTTTTTTACATTTTCATAGACACCTCTGATATTGTTATTTAAATCAAGCCATTCAAACAAGCTATCAATGTTCTATAGTAATTTCTCCCAATTTTCTTGTTTGATAAGCTTAATCGTGTTTCTTATACTATCCTTGACATGACGGTCTTCAAAAGATTTAATTTTATCTTGTGCAATTGCATTCTTCATATTTTTTTTCATTTTAGACATCTCCATTTTACTCTTTTTTGGTATTTCCTCTACTTTCTTTTTCTAATTAGTTTATCTTTTCCTCTTATCCTCCAATTCATTCTTCAAATCTTGGATTGTCTTTATAGTAGTTACCTCTTTTTTCTTCTCATCCTTCAGTTCTCTTTTCAAATCAAGAATTGTCTTTGCAGTAGACTCCTCCTTTTTCTTTGCATTGTCCAATTCCTTCTTCAAATCATGGAGTGTGTTTTTTGTATGAGTAGACTCCTCTTTCTTCACATTATTCAATTCCTTATTCAAATAAGGATTAGTTGACCCCTCTTTTTTCTTTGCATTCTCCAATTCTTTCTTCAAATCATCGATTTTGTTTGCACTAGACTCTATTGTCATCACATTCTCCAATTCCTTCTTCATATCAAGGATTGTGTTTGAAGTAGACTCCTC
This sequence comes from Cupressus sempervirens, assembly GCA_028749045.1. Classification (NCBI taxonomy): domain Eukaryota; kingdom Viridiplantae; phylum Streptophyta; class Pinopsida; order Cupressales; family Cupressaceae; genus Cupressus; species Cupressus sempervirens. The sequence continues at coordinate 331,556,150 of CM053786.1, read as the reverse complement.
TTTTTGCTTCACATTCTCTGATTGATTCTCCAAACTATGGATTGTTTACACTAGACTCCTCTTTTTTCTTCTCATTCTCGAATTCCTTCTGTAAATTATGAATTGTCCTTGCATTGGAATCCTTATTTTTCTTTTCATTCTCTAATGCCTTCTTCAAATTACTAATTATATTTTCAGTAGAGGAGTGCTTTTTCCTTTCATTATCCATTTCAATCTTCAAATTATTTTTTTCCTTGTTAGCAGACTCCAAGTCATTTTTCAATTTATTGTTTAACTATGCACTATTCTCTAGAGATTTGAAAAATTGTTTAATAGAGGCCTTTTCATTCTCAAATATTTTTTTGTAGTCATCAAATTCTTTAGTAAAAATTTTCATTTGTTCATTCACTTTTCTTGTTGGACAATTGCTTCTATAGAAGAATAATTCTTTATCATGTTTTGCAATTCTTTGAACCTATTATATGATGCTTTCTCCTTGGCCTTCACATTATCAAGGTCTACCTATAACTTTTCTATTTGCTTTGCAAGCCTTTTGTTTTCTCTCTCCACTTTTAAAACTGTAGAGTAGACCATTTTGTTGGTCTCTTTTGATATATTGATTTTGTAAATATTTTTCACTTTCAAGAAATCCATTTGAAGACCGATAACTTGTATACCATTATGATTTATTAGAGTTTTTAGTTAATTATTATTTAAAACTAGGGGCATAACAACCACGATGCTCATCATTTTAGTGTTTAGGTCATATGTTGGAAATATATTGTTAGTATTAGATTCTCAAAGCTTAGTAACTGCATCACTTTTCAATGTTTTCATAATTTCCCATTTCTTTTGTTTTCTTGATCAAATTTTGTTGCAAAGTCATTTAAACTAAAATTTGGGTTTGCCGACACAATTGTGTGTTTGAAAGGTGAAATATCACTTGTATTTTTGTATGCTCCTCCAACTCTAGTTACACTTACTCCACCTATAATTGTATTTTGAGGATTGCCAACAACCTGAAGATGACCCATTCCAAATCTTGGTGTTATAGGACTATTTTTAGAGTTTTGTCCAAAAGCCACTTGTACATACATTGGTGAATTAACCCCTAACATTGCTTTTGTTTTAATTGTCATAAATTTTTTCTTTTTTGCACTAGGTTCACCTGTGCTAGTACTAGTGCCAGTGGGATCAATTTCAACTAGATTTGAATATTTAACAAATATTGTATAGGGATGACCTTCATAAGTATAATGTTTTTTTAATCTTTCTAGATGAATCATCTTCAATCTCATCATAGAGTCCAATGTTTGGTTGAATTCCACTTTTTAGTGGGTCTGGTACTATAATTGGATTCCAAATCCCTTCACCACTTACATAAATGGGCCCTATACCTGCATAACCCATGTTTTGTATCATAGTTGTCCCTTTAGTATACATTTGTTTAATAGAATCACTCATTTGAAGTTTAAAAATATTTCTTTGAGGCTTGGTTGACCTAGGATCCTGAGTACCTTGAATGTCTTCATCAGAGTTAGAGTCATTTTATCTTTGATTATCACTATCACTGCAAGTGCAAAATTGATATACTACAAATGGATGCTCTTTATTCCAATAATCAATAAAGCATTCATCCTCCTCAATTTCCTAAAAATGTGTCAAGGTCTTTGGTTCACCCAAATTTTTCCTCATTTCCCAAAAATAATTCATTTTGGTTTGAGACCATAATTTAGATCTACATGCCTCTTGAATTGCTTTCAGTATAGATCTTTTAGAAGGTTTAGAGGTTTTCTTGTAGAAATTGAAGTATGTCACTAGCTTTGATTTTTGTAACTCTGATATGTGTAATGCCATAATTTGGGATGAAAATCCTTGCATTGAAATATTATTCTATGTTGCATGTTTCTCCATCTCTTTCTTAACCTCATCCCATAAATCCATGTTTTTAAACTTTTCTATCAATGACATCTCTTGATGTTGATATTTGCTTGCAAAGTTCCCATTGACAATAAGTCTTTCTTTTATTATGTTCGGTGGATCATAATTCTAGTGACTGACAAAATCAAAGCTAAAAAATTGACTAATTCATTTACCACTTTGAAAGCCTTTCTCTTAAATGTGAGGCCTCCAATTGCAAAAGGAAAGGAAGAAAATTTAAATTTTTTGTCGTACACTAAAAAGTTCATCTATTCTCTCCATTTGTCATACATATTCTAGTACAAAAACATTTTCTATCACATGCATTGGAAGTTTGCACAGTTCAACCACTAAACTGTAAAACCTTAACATAGTGTAGTCTTCCATGAAGAACTAGTCAGCCAATTGAATTTGACTTCCAGTTGAATGCAATCTTTACAAGACATAGGCAATCTAGGCATCAAAGTGCCCATAATTTTTTGGTAAATAGATATTAAAAACAAGTCTAAAAAATAGTTGTAGTTATTATTTCTACTAGTAATCCTCATCTTATGTGTCCACTCTTACATTGGACTTGGAGTCTTTGATTTCTTTTGGTTTTTCTCATCAAACTTATAGACCTCAATATCAAGCTTTTTGTTCTTAGTCTCAAATATTTGGTGATGCTTTGCTAAAAGAAGGTAGCGATAAGGAAAACCAAGAGTGCATAGTACAAGTTTGGTTAAATACTTGTTTGTATATTTTTCTATGTGCAGAATACATTTCCTTCTTTTGGTAAAGTTGCATGGAAGACAAATAGATCTATTGCAGTGTAGATAGGTGAATATATTGAGCAACTTGGAGAAAACTTTGAGTCTATAATGACTAGCTACTTTGAAGAAGAATTCAATGAAACAAAGAATGAGGATACTAGTATCACTAATTGAGAAGAATTTCAATGATGTTTGATTTCTAGTTTCTAGTTGATACTTGTTGGGAATATAGTTAGTTAGATGTATTGATGGTCATCATTTATGGCAACATATAATGAACATTTCATTTATGCATTCATAGATAGAAAATTGTCTAAGTATTAGACAATTTGCAAGAGTAAAGTGTATAGATCTTAATAGTACGGACGATGCGCAACGAGTTAAGATTATGCATAGCTAAGGAAGGTTCATAACATTGTCATGATGACATGTACTAGGGCACATGTGTGTACGATCAATATGACACAAGTCACAATAAGTTTAATTGTGTTGGTAGTTAACAGCGCAGAACAAAGCATAACATAAAACAAATTTGTACAACTTTAGGAATTATTTTGATTAAAAAAAAATTATTAAGTCATGTTAAACTGACTATGTGGATATTAGTTTATATTATATCAAGCATTTGAAGACATGGAAGTTGATTGAGCACTAATTTGTGAATGTGTAAGGTATAAGTAAAGATGTTATATTGTGCAAATAGTGTGTAAGTATATTGTACAACAAATAGATGTGATGTACATATACTGTGGAAGTTGCATGATTAGATGTGACATGCAAACTATTGTGAGAACCATTTGCAAGACTCATGTGATGCAAAATCTAATGTAAAGGTTGGAGCAAGTGCGAATTACTAGAACAAGAAAGTATTATATGTATATTTGTTTTGTGAAGGAACTGAATTATATAATTGCATGTTAGGGCAATGGGTTCTTCTTGGATATATTATAATTGATCTACCAACCCCTAACAGGGTTAAGGTTTCTAACAAGGCCTAGTCCTCTAACAAGGACTTGAAATGCTATATGTACTTCATAAACTCCTAATAGGCTCAATATCCTTAACCAAACCCTATTGTTTAGTGAATCATCTAGTGGGCATCATCCCCACCGGGGTTTTCCCTTGGCCAGGGTTTCCCTAGTTAACAAATAATGGTGTTATGAGTTCTCCATGTGTATGGTTATATTTACTATTTAGCATTGTTGATATACTTTCATATGCAAGTTATAACGTAATTAACAATATTTAGTTGTGGGTAAAAGTTTGTAGAATATTGATTCACCCCCCTCTCAGCATTATCTATTTCTAACAATTGGTATTTGATGTACCATTTGTTCGTGCAAAGTGTCTTGAGTTAATTGAAGAGTGATTTGACAGTAATTGAAGTGTGAAGCAAGTTTGTGAAGTCAAAAGTTGCAGAAGCCCTAAAATCACAAATTTGAGGTATTTTATAGAATATTGAATCCAATTTCTGAAGTATTTATAGTTATTGGAGAATGGCTAGTTAAAGAGTGCATGATGTTAGTGATAGACCAAGGTATGAGTTCAAGAAACATCCATTTGTTTCTTTACTTGATGATCCTGTAGGCACATTTTCACAAGATCCAAAAAATGTGTTACATGTAGAGGATATAAGGAATTATATACATTACAAAATCAAGAGTATAGGTGATGAGGAGATTCACAAGGACTTAGGAGTCATGTGTAATAATGACTTATCCCTAAAGTTTGAGTATGTGCACCTTGAAGATTTGAATTTGGTGAAGTATATATTCTACACAGAATTTGACAATCACGAATGGACTCAAATTATACTGAGCAAAATTCATGATGATATATTTTGGTTAGGAGATGCATACATTATCTTTGATAATGACCTAATCCACAAGGTCACAGGATTTAGAAATGATGGTTGTAATCCTGTTAATGAGAAAAGTATTAGTAAATTAGTGGAGATAAATCTAAAAAACCAAGTTTGATGGAAGAAATATGAAGGTTGATCCTATTCAGGATAAAACAGTCAAGTTGTTGACTAAAATCTTAGGGTACAAGTTGAACCATGGATCAAGGGTAAAATCTATACTAGCAGGATTCATTCATACAACATATATGATGGCTGTTGAAAGGAGAAAAGTTAATTTGTGTGACATTGTCAGAGTGCAGCTTTTGGACAATATTGCGAAGATAAAGAAAACTAAGAGTGTAGTATTTAGATTTGAGTCCCTATTGAATCATTTATTCTTTTATGTTACTAAGAAGTTTTCTAGAGTAATCAATTAGGATAGCAATGAGTGTGTAATGAAGATTGTAACTCATAGCTACAGATCTAAACCAGAGAATGTTAGAGACATTAATATTGACAGAATCATGAACCATTTTGAGTCTGAGATGAAATTGAGGTATAGGATACCTCCCTTTATGGTAGAGAATTATAATGATGATTTGTGCTTCATGGTGGAAACTGATAACACATGCATGGAAGCAATGATACCTAGAGTGAAGTTCATTGAGCCTGTGGGCTATGAGATGAGCACATAACTTATTAAAGTGTATGCACAGTAGGATACATAATGTCCTAGATGGGGGACATATGATGAAAGGTCAAGAATTGTAGAGTCTAAACTCTACAACAAGGAAAGTAAAAGGAAAGTAGAGAAGGAGATAGATTCCATACTCAAGGAATCTAGCATGACCAGACAGTAATTCAATGAGATAAAGGGAATTGCACTGGAGATGAAGGCTAGTGGAAAATCAAAAGTGTTGGTAGCAACACCTATTGCAGTGGCAAGACCTTTAGAAGGTGTAATAGTGTCACAACGATGTGCGCAAGTGTTGGATACAATTAAGTAATTGTGTATTGTCTTTGATGTTACACAAATGTCATATTAGTTATTAGACAGAGTCTACCGAGTTCTATCAACCAGGAAAATAGTTTACAGAGTCTACCGAGCTCAGTCGGTCAGTAAAAGCCTTTTGCAGTATATACCGAGCGTTCCTGTATGTCACACGGTGAGTTAGTGTTAACCGAGTTCACTTGGTAAGCTAAAGAAAGTTTAGTTCTTACCGAGATCACTCGGGTATCAAAGGATTGTTTAGCGAACGGTTAGTGTTAACCGAGTTCGCACGGTAAGCTAAGGAAAGCCGAGTTTTCACCGAGCTCACTCGGTAGTCGAAGACAGCTTTTACCGAGTCCAGTCAGTTTCCAAAGGAAGTGGCAGGTTTACCGAATTCCCCGGTAATTGTAGTTCTTACCGAGTTCTGCCGGTTAACACAGGAAGGAAGTTTTTGTTCTGTAGTGACCGAGCAGCGTCGGCCAGTGAAAGTTTTTAGTTCAAGCCGACTTTAGAATATGTTTAGTCAAGTTGTTTGGGCAAGCCGACTTTGGAATTGTATTAACAAGTTGGTTGGACCGACCTGGTATTATGAATAATATATAAAGAGGTGCTCAAGAAAAAAATATGGGAGAGAATGAACATACGAAAAGTGCAAGGAAGTGCAAGGAAGAGACTTGCGTGTGCCTAAGTAGAATTGAGCAGAGGGAAATCATTGGAGCTGCAGAGATATATTTGATCAGTAAGGATCTTGTGGAGCAAAACTGAGATCTGTATTCAGCAAGATAAGTTGCATGTATTTTCAGATCATTCATTGTTGCTTTCTAACCATTGTAACAGTGATTCCAAAATCTCCTAACAGATTTGGTTTGACAGCCATTTCATAAATCCTTTAACAGGGTGGCAATTCAGTTGAATTGTTCAAAAGACCTCTTACAAGGCCACTCCTAACAAGGTGATTAAATCCTCTAACAGGGTCACACCTAACAGTGTGTTTTGTAACCTTTAATAGGGTTGGTTCCTAACAGGGCTCACTTCAGAAGAGTGAAAATTGGTGACTAGTTGCTAGTGGTTTTTCCCATATTGGGTTTCCACGTAAATCTGGTGTCTACTGTGTTAATGATTACTTTCTTTTGCATAATCGCTTATTTTAGTAAATGCTTCATAAATTAACTAAACATCTATCAAGATTTAAGCAGTGATTTTTTTGTAGCAACAGCAACTAAGTTTAAGGCATCTTTGGGACTTTTGAAAATGTTTTTGTGGTAACTGATTCACCCCTCCCCTCTCAGTTACACCATCTTCATTTTCCAACAACAAGCTCCCATTGCACCATATGCAACAAGTGTGCAAGTGCAACCTGTAATTGCAAACTATGAGAAACCTAGGAGGTAGTCAGAGGTGGAAGCATCTACAACGCAGAGGAAGTTAGGAAAACTGGTGAAGGTTAAGCAAGAAAATGCACCCTAAGAAAAGAAACAAGTGAAGCAAATCGATAGTGGGCCTGAAAAAAGGAGAAAAACTATGTAAGTGAGTAGTTCTGAAAGCTCAAAGGATGATGATGATGAAGATAAACCTATTAAGCAAGATTCGTAGGAAGGAAAGATAGCCAGAGGCAAGAAATCATGGAAGCCTAAGGTAGAGAATCTAAACACACAAATTATAAATGATGACAATTTTGTTCAGTTGAATAAATTTTATAGTATGTACAACAATATGGATAAGAAGCAATTAGAGAATAGCTTAATTAGAAATATGATTTCAAGGAATAAAAGATTCAATAGTATTTAGAATAAGATTCCAGAAGACCTATACAATAGGTTGATCAATAGGAAGAGAAGGGTAGTAGAAGAAGATCTAAATATGAGGATCTCATCCATAAACAAGTTATGTGATGTTGGATCCTAGAGGAATCTAACACAATTTTGAAGGGTATTGAGCCCTTGCTGAGGAACAAAAGAAGATAAATTCTTCTAATGAGAGGCAATTATGAGGCAGTTAGACAAGAAATAGAGGAGGCTATATTGAAATATATGTCCTTAGTACCCAAGGAGAGCGTGCAAGAAAAAGTTGACAATCCAGTGTATGTACATGAAGACACACCTTCTAGTGAAGAGGAAGAGGCAGAAGGGACACAACAACACTATCTCTACCTCACATTGTTATTGGTACTAAATCCATGCAAGTGGATAGTATGCATATAACTATGGAAACAAAGGAGAATCCATTTGTAGTGTATGGGGAAAATATTGTTGGCAATATTACTGCCTATACCAATTCTGATGATGAAGAGGAAGAGAAGAAGGAAGAAGAAAAGGAGATATAGGAACTTAAAGAAAAGAAAAGAAAGGAGGCTAAAGAAAAGGAGATAAAATTAGAAAAGAAGAGGAATGAAGAACATGAGAAGAAGTAGAAAGCAGAAGAGGAAATGAAAATGCTAGAGGAAGAAGAAAAGAAGAAGAAAGAGGCTGAGGAAAAGAAGAGTGTAGAGGAATAGATGAGAAAGAATACTGTATATTTAGTAGTGTTAGTAAATGGAAAATTAGTAGTAGTACCTATTCCATTAGATGATGAAGAATAGAAAGAGCTATTGGGCACTTTGAGTGAATTTTTTGAGAAAAACAAATCTGTAAAGTCTTTGGAGAAGACTCTTGCTGAAGTCTTGAAGCACATGTAGAAGACAGTTTCTACAATTGTAGCTAATCGAAACTTGCAAGCTAAGGCAAAAGTGTTGGTGAAAACCTTTGATGGGGAATTCATAACCTTAGCTTAAGTGGTAGCAATGCAAGCATAGAGCAATCATGATGCAACACTATTCAACACAGTGAGCACCAATGTGTGCAATGATTTTAAGGCACTTGATGGAAACATCAAGGAATTGAGACAATGTATTGCTAAAGGTAAGAAGTTATATGGATAGTGTGCAATGTCCTATACTTACTTATCTAATTTTGATGCAAAGAGCAAAGGCCATATAAGTGAGATTTAGTTAGTCACTAAAAGATTGCAACAAATTGAGATCATAATTAAAGATTCTGAGAATGAGATTGAGAAGATCCATAGTGCTATCATAAGCATTGAATTTGATAAGGAGAAGGTAATAAGAAGATTCTTTGGTCTCAAAGAATATCTAGCACCCAAGATTGTAATTTTGCAGAGGCAATTGGAGGAATGTCTTTTAGTAAAGAATTCCTATGACAAATTCACCTATACTGACTTAAGCATAGTTGAAGTGGCATCCTATACACTTTGTGCACTCATCAATATATCAAACAAAATCAAAGACAACTGGAAGAATGACTTTGATAGGCTAAAGATTGATTTTTTAGATTGCATATCCAAAATGATGAACTAATCAACAACGAACAAGAAGTTTTTGAGATACAATTTTTTTCTTGACACCTTTTCCATTGATGTCAAAGGGGGAGTATTATGTTGAGAAAATTGTATAAATGTGTGTGTGTGTGTGTGTGTCTATATATATATATATATATATATATATATATATATATATAAAGGGGAGCTTATGTATGTATCAATGTAAATGAGTGATAAGGAATGTAATGATCCATCAAAACATGAATAAAATTGTTATGCTTTGAAGGCAATTGAGTATAGTCATTTTATTTGTTTTTGTTGTGCATGACATCATTTTAGGACTTAGCTAATTTTACCAAATGTTGCCATCAATGCCAAAGGAGGAGATTTTTGGCAATATAGTTAGTTAGATATAATCAAAATTTCATTTATGAAAACATAACTAAAAACAAAGTTTTATGACTTTAGGAATTATTTTGATTACAAAATAATTACTAAGTCATCTTAAGCTAACTATTTGGATATTAGTTTATATTATTATATTAAGCATGTGAAGACATGGAAGCCAACTGAGCAATAATTTGTGAATGCATAAGGTATATGTAAAGATCTTATATTGTGCAAATAGTGTGTAAGTGTACAACAAATAGATGTGATGCGTAGATACTGTGGAAGTTTCATGATTAGATGTGACATGCAAACTACTGTGAGAACCATTTGCAAGACTCATGTGATGTGAAATCTGATGTAAAAGGTCAGAGAAAGTACAAGTTGAAGACCATAACTCAAGGTCAAGGAGAAGACCAAGGTGGAGAGGAAGCATAAATTAAAGAAGGTGCCAAGGGAGAAGAAGCCAATGAAGCACCTATAGCCACATAGAAGAAGAAGAGGAAAGATAAAGCTCCAACAATAAGAAAACCAAAGAAGGTTGCAAAACCTACACAACCTAAGCCTAGAGTTCTTGCTACTAGGGCCAGCACAAGAGCTACTACTAAGAAAGCTCAAGAAGTAGAAAAGCCAAAGGGAAAGAGAGCTAGGACAACTACATAAGAAAGTGAGTCTGAGAAGAAAAAAAAGGAGAAAGTACATTGCTCCAACCAAATCAGATGAGGAAAGGACAAAATATTTTGACAATAATTGATTCAAAGTGGTAAGTCACAATCTTTCTTCTGATTTGGATAACTTGTGTGAGACTAAATAATAATGTTGACTTATTCGAATTCACACATGTTGAGTTTGATAAACATGGAAAGGTTGACATGAACCAAGTAGAAGAATCTATATATGCCATGATGGAAACATTCAAGAAGACTCCAATTGAGCTTTCCAACTCTATACTAAAGAGTCTATATGACATAGATGACCAAAAATGGTAGTTTAGTCTCAATACACAAAGGAAAATAAGAGAGACTACACTAGCAAGTGTGATGCCAGAATTCGATACAACCACAATGACAAAGGCCATTAAGAAGTACATAGAGAGATTTGCTCCTAAATACAAGGCATTCAATATTTTGCAAAATAACATTGAGGATGTTGTTCAAAAGTCCACTCAGATATGGAAAGTAATATATGGAATGACAACACCTAAGGCAATTGAAAAAACACCTGTTGAGGTAGGTGAAGATAAAGGTGAAAAAGAAGTAACTGAGGTTACTAAAGATGAAACTTAAAAAGATGCACATGTGGAAGGCACTGAGAAGAATGCAAATATACAGGCAACAACTAAAGTTGAGCAATAAATAGAACAAAGTATACCAGATATACTACTGCCAAGTGCTAGTCCACAACATGGGTTAGATGCAGACACTAATAAAGTAAAAATCAAGGATGTTTTTGATATTGTAGCTCAGAATATCAATCCCCTAATAGATGAGGATATGAAGAAGATATTGCTAGACACCACCACTAAGGTATGACTATGTAGTCATCCTGTATTGGTGAGTGTAGATGAAATTGAGAAGGTAGAAAAGACATATATAGAGGAAAAAAACAAGACATAACTCAAACCCCTCAATTCATAGTGGTACAACCTACATTACCCATTGTAGTATACCAAAGGAACGAGACAAATATCAACACAATGGTACAAAATGTGTCAGTACAAGAAGTTGCTATAGAAGCATGGGAAGGGTCACAAGTCCAAATAGGTTAGGAAGATACTTGTGTACCTACAACACAAAATCAAGGTGCAACTGAGATTGAAAAACAAGAACAAGATAAGATTGAAGAGTCAATCTTGACTACCAAGCCTAAGGAGCAATTAGCAATACAAACACTAGTTACCTTGCTAGAAACTGATACTCCTCCAAGTTAGGTTCTTCATAAGCCTTGTGTAGAAGTTACATCATTGCAGTCATCAAGGCCTAGTCTTAGCACATCCAAGGCAGATGAAATTACATCATTTAGTGATGTTAACTTGGATGAGGTGATTGTTTTGCCAAAGTTTGAATTGAAGGTAGCACATGATAACTAGGATGTAGCTCTAAAGATAATACTTGAGGTCCATCATTTTTTGGACAAACACACTAAATGTGTATAACCCTTTGACATAAGTGTCAAAAAGGAGGAGAAATAAGTTTTGGGGAAAAATAAGAAGAATAAATAAGAAAATGGGAGAGCAATATTATATCTAGCATTTTTGAGAGAGACAATGACTCCAAGGAATTAATGAATACAGTTTTGGAGGAGATCGAACAAAGGGGATGTCAAAGACATAAACAAAGTACAACATAGTTCAACATATGCATATTTACTCAGCACAAGTATTGGTTCAGATTCAAAACAACACAATCAAATCAGGGGGAGTTATAAGATTTTGAGGTATGACTGTTAATTCAAGCTTTGTAAAATTTTAAAATTTTAAAATTTTGTATATATGCGAAACAAAGATACTGAGTATTTGAGTTATGCTCATAAGTTAAGATCATTCATGCATGACAAAGTGTTTTTCCACTCATGTTAAAGGGGGAAATTGTTAATCTTAGATTGGTTTTGACATACGAGTGTCTATACACTTAATTCATTTACAAGTTAGAACTTAGTTCATGCCGAACAAGTAATGCATGCCGAGCATAACATGTTAGATAGTGCATGCCAAGTGAGATTCTTAGTATGTACCGAGTAAATATTTAGTGCCGAGTCAGTCAAGTGTTGAGTGATTTAGATGCCGAGTGATAGCATTGAAGTTGTAGTTGATGTTGAGCATCAGGGACTTCAGATGTCAAGTAAAATAGTTTTGACATAGTTGTTTGTAATGACACAAACTATTATGTTAACCATTTTGGAGCTAAATTTAGGATTGTTTTGTGATCCTAGAAGATAAGAATGATTCTCAATTGAGATTCCCTATGTAGTACATGAAACCAATCAGTTAAAGGGATGAATTAAGTGGCTAGATGGATGATCTACAATTGTTGATTCATACCTAACCCTAAGTCACCTAGGTCATCTTAAGAAGGAAAAACCCTAAACTTTGTATGAATATGGAATGTGATAATAGAGAAGTTTGCATGCACAAATTGAGCATTCATGGTGGCTAAGGAGTTGTGAATTGAGATAAATTACATAATATTAGTTAGAGGAGAATAGAGGAAATAAATTAGAGGAAAAAAGTGATACATCTAATTAGAGAGGATCGAGTACACATTAGTAAAGAGGTGATCTATTATCTAGTAATAGAGTGCTAACCAAAGGATCATTGATAAGACATTCTAGTAAGTGAATTAGTTAAGTCTCTTAACAAATTTTCCTAAGAAGCTATTGTAAATCTTTTAATAGGGTGCTTATCTCATTATAAGTTGAAGTCCTTTAATCAGGCACATTTCTAACAGGGTCTTGAAATCCTTTAATAGGGTAAGATCTAACAATCTTGTAAGCCTTTAATAGGGCAAACCTTTCACAAGTTAGATCATGTTTCATGATCAAACATTGTAACCTTCATTGGATACACTTTACAACTGCAGTAGTGAAGATTTGTGGGTGTCATCCCCACCCTAGTTTTACCTTATCATTGGAGGGTTTCTAGGTAATCATTTCTTGTGTCATATGTGTGAATGCTTATTTGATTTCATGCTATGGATGTATATGCTTAATTTGGTATTTCGATTTATATGAATAATTGTGAGATGGATGTGTGGTGAATGATTTTATGGTTAAATTTTTGAAGTGCTAATTCACCCCCTCTTAGAGTTTACTTTTTTTATTGTATTTTCAACAGTTGTACTTTGTTTAATCATTAGTAATTGTTCTTACATAGATTCAACGTGTTGAACATAATTATATCTTACTTCTACCTTGTCAATTAACTGACCTCAAAAATGGATATTATAAATCATTTTAAGAACATTGGCCTCCACTTCCTTGTTATTGTCCAATCCCAGATAAAATGCTAATAAAGAAATAGTATTCTGAATCCATGTGGCACAAAAATATCATATTGATAAGGAGGCTTATGCTCTCTGTCCAATGTAACAATAACACTAGTATGATCAGTAGATGACTCTGAGTTTATTAGACCATTAATATATGAATCTTGAAAAACTCTTTCTAGTTTGTCATAAGCTTGTGCTAGTTTATCAAAGTCAATTTGTTTGTTAAAGCTTTCTACTATAAACCCTAGTCCTAGGTCTAATAGAGTGAAAAATTCACTCCCAATTATGGATAAAATTTTCACTTGAGTGTTTTGGTTTACATTTGACTTTCTATTTTCATCATAATTTTGAGTGCATAGCATTACAATTTCTGGGCAAGGGAATACTTCAGGTCCAACTAGGTTTGCTAATCCACTAACTAAAGCAACTAGTTTATTTGTATGTGCACCAATGCTTTTGTTGAAATATTTGATCCCCTTATGTGGATATTTCCACTTATTAAACAATGAATGTCTAATTCTCATTATTCTTAAATCCCCATGGATAATAGGATAAAAAATACCATGATATTCATTGGTGAAACTTGGGGTTTTAGCACTTGCCCAAGTTCTATAATGTCTTTTTTTTGGCTTGCATTCATAGTAGAGGTTTATGAATTTATTTTTTCCATGAATGCTATTGGTATTAGTTACTACATAAAATTATTCTTCAAGCCTTAATTAAAAAAATTATTAAGTGTAAACCTAAGTAAGAATTCTATTGCTACAAGTGCAGTACAAAAAATAAAAAATAAAAATTTAAATACCCAAAATTGAGATTATAAAAAATAAACTTAAAAATCAACGAGCTGATATGATTTTCATGTTGATTTTTGGAATGTTATCATTGTTGGAAATATAAGAATAACTGAGAGGGGAGGGGTGAATCAATTATTGCGAAAATAAATCCAAGATCCCTTAGATGTCAATACAAATCAAAACATAAACTTTGATTAAATTGTATTCTATTGTTACTCAACAAAAACACTAGCACTTAGTTTATACTAGCAAATGTTGTAACTGAGAAAATGCTGAGGTAACTCAGCAACTGCTTAACATTAAAAACCCAATTTGAGAAAAACCACCAATTGCAACTAGTTATAGATTTTCACTTTTATGAAGTGAGCCCTATTAGGAGCCAACCCTGTTAAAGGTTATAAAAAACATTGTTAGGTGTGACCCTATTAAAGGATTTGATCACCTTGTTAGGAGTGGCCTTGTTAGAGGTCTTTAAGACACTTCAAATAGAAATGCCACCTTGTTAGAAGTTTTACAAATAACTATTAAGCCAACTCTATCAAGAGAATTAGATCACTGCTACAATGGTTAGAAAGTAATAATGAAATGACCCAATTTTTGATGCAACTAAATTGCTGATTATAGATCTCAATTTTGGCTTGTATACTTGATCCTTTCTGATTAAATGTATCTTTTCAACTCAACAAGTATACTCTAATTATCCTTCTAGTTTGCTTCCTCTAAGCATCCTTAAATCTTCTGTTATACTCCACACAATCAATTTTCAACTTGACCTTATACTTATATCTTACACATTGTGAATTCAACTGGAATACAACTTAGAATACTTAGTATTCATCTCCTCAGTCAGCTAGAACCAACAAACAAATCAATTGAACTCAATATGCCAAAACAAGAAAATCCTTCATTAGCCAAACCTACTTGGTAGACACTAACTCAGAGATGATTTTCCCGTGTTAACCAAGTGAACTCAGTTAACATTACATATTCACAAAGTTCCTTTAGTAACCGAGTGAGCTCGGTTAACATTGGTTCCATCCAAAATTTTCTTTATTAACTGAGTGAGCTCAGTTAACACTCAATTTTAGCAAACTTTCCTTTGTCGCCTAAGTGAACTAGATAGACACTAACATCTAAACTTGGCAAACTCTAGAATGCTCGACAAACGTAGGAAACTATCTTCATTACCTGAGTGAGCTTGACATACATTGACTAGAAATGATATGACATTTTGTGTAACATCAAAGACAATACACAATTAACTAATTATTTTCAACAATCTCCCTCCTTTGCATTGATGACAACACAACATGTCATAATACAATGAAATTTTTTGAGCAAAATAAGTCAAGGAAAATATCCTTAGTTTCATTCTGATTCTCATCCTTGAGAACTCCTTCTATCAGTGTGAACTCCCCTTGCCTTCAGTTTCTCCCCCTATCAGAAAAATTGTGTCTTCAACATCTTTTGATAGAAAACTTACTACTTCTTTGATATTAGACCAAGTTCTCCCTCTTTGACATCTATGGAAGTAATAAAATTTATGTGACATATGAAAAAACACTTCTCCCTCTTTGACATATCATGCTAAAGACAAAATTTAGTGAATATCAATGTACCCCATGTATAGATTCATTTGTAATATGTCCTTGTCAATACTGCATCAACTGTCTAATCTTCAACATGCTTTGGTTGATGCATCACTAAACTATATTTAGTGAACTTTAGATAGGGAAATGATCCCTAACTTACCTCTTAGATACAAAAATGCATCGTTAGGTAATGGTTTAGTGAATATGTCTATAATTTGTTCTTTAATATTCACATATTCTAATCTTACCTCTTTATCTTGTACGAATTCTCTCAAAAAATGATATTTTATAGCAATGTGCTTGGTTTTGGTATGCATTACAAGATTTTTTGATATATTAATTACACTAGTGTTATCACAAAAGATAATCACTGGATGCTTGATCTCTACCTTCATACCTACCAACAATTGCTTGAACCAAACAACATTGGAACTATTAACTACTTCTACCACATATTCCACTTCTTAGTGGACTGAGAATTAGAATTCTACTTCTTGTTTATCCAAGACACTAGCTTTTTACCAAGAAAGAATGCTCCATCACTGGTGCTCTTTCTATCATCAACACTTCCTACCCAATGAGCATCTATGAATGCTTTCAAATCCAAATTGCCTCCTTTTTTATACCATAATCCATGAGCTTTAGTACCTATTAGATACCTCATGATTCTCTTGATTGCCATCATGCAATATCAGGCCTTGTGTGCACTACATACTACAATTTTCTAATCATTGATTTGTATGTGGTTTGATCTACCTCTTTTGAATTATCATTTTTGGAAAGCTTATGTCTAGTAGACATAGGTGTTCCAATTGGTCTTGAATCTTCCATTCCAAACTTCTTGAGTATCTCCATGATATATTTAGATTGAATTATATAAATGCCATCTTTCTTCTATTGGATCTACAATCCAACAAAGAATTTTATTTCTCCAAACATGGATGTCTCAAATTATTTACTCATCTCTTTTGAAAATGCCTTGCATAAGTCATCATTTCCTATAAATAAAGTGTCATCCACAAAGATTTTTGTCAACACAATCTTCTTGTCTGGTCCTTCTTTGATATACAGGCTACTACTATCATTTGTTCTTTGAAAACCAATATTTATCAAGTAGTTATGAAGTCTTTCATACCAAGCTTTGGGAGCTTTCTTGAGACCATATAATGCTTTGTGTAATTTGCAGACTATACCCTTTTTGCTAGGATCCAAAAAAACCTTTAGGTTGTTCTATGTAGACTTCCTCATCAAGAATTCCATTCAAGAATGCATATTTTACATCCATTTGATAAACTTTAAATGCTCTATGTGTTGCATATGCTAGTAAAGTTCTAAACCTTCTAATCTTACAATAGGAGAAATTTTTTCACCATAATCAATACCTTCTTCTTGAGAATATCCTTTACAAACTAACCTTTCTTTGTTTCTTGAAACTTTTCCATCTTCATTGAGCTTATTTCTGAAAACCCCACTCTACGCTAATTGCATTTTTATCCTTAGGTTTATGAACAAGAGTCCAAGTTTTATTCCTCTCTATCTGTTCTATTTCTTCATTCACAGCTTCAATCCAACTTTAATTATCCAAAGCATCTTTAACATTTCTAGGTTCAAATTCTACAAGCAAACATGTACCTTTCAATTTGTTTCTTGTCATTGTTCCATTTGATTTGTCTCCAATGATCTGATCAGGTGCATGGTTCCTTCTGACATATCTTGTTAACATAGATACTTTGGATTTAGAACATGTTCCACTAACCTCTTCATGATCTTCTATATTAAGCTTAGGTCCCATTGTCTATGACTTGGGTCCCATCGTTTGTGACTCGAGTCCATCAGACTTAGTTTTCTCTATCAATAGATCAGTAGCTTTTGATTGTGACTTGGGTTGCATTGGTTGCAACTCAATAGCTTTTGGAAATTTTTGGAACTCGAGAGGTGAGACCTCCTAACTTTCAAATAGATTGGGCAATGTATCAGGTTCATAGCAAACAAACCTTCTGTAATTCTTAGGTTCCTTTCTACTCTCCTAGTCACTCTTTTCAAAAAACTCATCAATTCTAACATATGCACTTTCTATGATTTATGAGTGGATAAATTTAAACATTTATATGCTTTACTTGTTCAGGAGTATCCTAGGAATATGCCTTCACCACCTTTGACATCAAATTTAGCTTACCTACATTCCTTCAAGATATAACATTTTCTACCAAATACTTTTAAGTAACTTACATTAGGTTCATAGTCATACTATAGTTCATAAGAATTTTTATTTGAGTCTTTATTCAACTGTACTAGTTTCAAGGTATGCACCACAATACTGATTTCTTCCTTCCAATATTTGATTGCAACATTTTTTTTCTATCATCAAGGTTCTTTGACAATCCATGATGGATCTGTTCCTTCTTTCAGCTATACCATTCTGATGTGGTGTACTAGGGACTAATACTTGTCTCTTAATTCCTCTTTCAATGCTAAATTCACCACCTCTGTCTAATCTCAAATACTTCAACTTCTTTCTAGTTTCTTTCTCTACTCTTGCCAAATACCACTTAAATTTTTGAAAAGCTTCAGAATTTTCTTTTAGATACATTACAGTCATCATTTTGGAATAATCATCAACAAATAAAATAAAAAACTTGTCTCCACTATAGCTCTCTATTCTAATAGGTCCAAAATGGTCTGTATGAACCAACTCCAAGACTTCTTTTGAATGATAGTTCTTGCTTTTGAAACTAGTCTTTCCCATCTTTACAATTTGATAGTTTTTGCATAGACCCATATCAGGTTTCCTCAAACTAGGAATGCCTTTTACTCTTTTCTCGTTTCTTATCTTGATTAGATTATCAAAGTTTACATGACATAATATTTTATGCCACAACCAACTTTCTTCTATTTGAGCAATAAAACTTGAACTTACACTGAGATCTAGGTAGAATAGGTTACCTTTTGTTTGTTTGCCAAACCCAACCAGATTTCCTTTTTCGTCCAATAGCTTGGCCTTCCCATTCATGAATTCTACCTTGAATCCAATGTTATTCAACTATGCCACACTCAGTAGATTATGCTTTAGTCCTTCAACCCAATAAGCATTATCACATCTAAGTTCATTGGTTAGTGAGATACAACCTTTTCCCTTTATGCAACAAGGTTCATTGTTTCCAAATCTCACACTTCTGCCATTATAATGTTCCATATGTTCAAACATTATTTTTTCACTAGTCATATGATGTGAGTAGCCACTATCAATAATCCATGTATTAGTTTTGCTAATATGAGAGATAAGTGCCATTTTATCTCCTTCATCATTGGATTAATCTTTTATAGCAATATAGACCATTTCATCATCTTCACTACTATCTAAATCTTTAGCTATAAAACAAGATTTCTTACCTTTGTCCTTGTAGTCCTTGAAATTCTTGAAATCCTTCCACCTTTTTACTTTGTGTGCCTTTTTTCATCTTTGTCTTCTATGTTTGGGCACCTTGTAGCAATGTGTCTAACTTCTTCACAAGAGAAATAGATTAAAGGAATCTTACCTTTATACTTTCCTTTGGCTTTGGGATTCCTTCTTGTAAGAAATGCTTCAATGACTTCAAGTTCACTATCAGAACTATCTTCCTGTTCAATTTTAGATTGTTTACCTTTAGATCTTTTAGCTTTCTTCTTGAGTGATACCTTGGCTTCAAATGTGGACTCAAGATTGCTAGAACTAGGAGTATAATTATCATAGTTCAAATGAAGTCAATCTTCCAACTAGACCATCCAAGTTTATTTCATTATTTGGATCACATCTCATCTCTTGAATAGTAGACATGATTGCATAGATAAGAAGAAGGGTTCTAAGTACCTTGCTTACCACTGTTATATCTTTAATTTTTTTTTAGAGGCTTTGATGGAACTGGCACTGGCTTTGATTCTTTTAACACATTTTGCAATGTTTTCATCCTCTCTCATTTTCATCAATTTGATCCACATGTCATGAGCAATAGCACATCCTTTTACTTCATCAAATTCAACATAGTTAAGGGTTGATGTTATGTCAATCATCATGATATTGTGATTTTTCTTTTCAACAATTTCTTTCATAGTCATTGTTCCAGTAGGAGTTTTATGAGTAGTGTTTAAATATTTCAAACCTAAATCACTAATGGTTGCCAAATGCAACTTCATAAGTTCCTACCATGCTTTAAAGTTATCTCTATTTAGCTTGGGACTCTCTCTCCTGTTAGATATCATGATCTTTAGCATAGGTCATTGAAACCTTTCTTTGCAAGAACCAAGGAGCTCTAATACCAATTGTTGGAAACATAAGAGGAGCAACTCAGAGGGGAGGGGTGAATCAGTTACTACAAAACTAAATCCTAGATCCCTTAGATGTCAATACAAATCAAATCATAAACTCTGATTAAATTGTATTATGTTGTTACTTGACAAACACATTGGCACTTGGTTTATACTAGAAAATGATGTAACTCAACAAATACTCAGATAACTCAACAACTGCTTAACATGAAAATCTCAAGATATTATCTATGATTAATCTTACTTAGTTGCATACACATAAAAAAAATAACATTAACACAATTGACACCAAGATTTAACATGGAAACACAATTTAGGAAAAACCACCAATTGTAACTAGTTACAAATTTTCACTCTTCTAAAGTGAGCCCTCTTAGGGGACAATCCTATTAAAGGTTACCAAACACATTGTTAGGTGTGACCCTATTAGATGATTTAATCACCCTTTTAGGAGTGGCATTGTTAGAGGTCTTTAGGACACTTTAAATAGAAATACCCCCTTGTTAGAGGATTTACAAATAGTTGTTAAGACATTTTTGTTAAGAGATTTAGATCATTGCTACAATGGTTAGAAAGTAACAATGAAATGAATTGATTTCTGATGCAACTAAATTGCTAATTACAAATCTCAATTCTGGCTTGTATACTTGATCCTTTTTGATCAAATGTATCTTTGCAGCTCAATAAGGATACTCTATTTATCCTTCTAATTTTCTTCCTCTAAGAATCCTCAAATCTTCTATTATGTTCCACACATTCAATTATAAACTTGACCTTATACTTATATCTTACACATTGTCAAGTTGGCTTGAATACAACTTAGAATACTTAGTATTCATCTCCTTAGTCAGCTAGAAACAACAAACAAATCAATTGAACTCAATATGCAAAAATAAGAAAATCCTTCGTTAGCCGATCTTTCTTGGTAGACACTAACTCAGAGATGATTTTCCCATGTTAACAAAGTGAACTTAGTTAACACTACATAATTAAAAAGTTCATTTGGTAACCAAGTGAGCTCGGTTAACACTGGTTCCATCCAACATTTTCTTTATTAAGTGAGTGAGCTCAGTTAACTCAAATTCATCAAAATTTCCTTTGACACCTGAGTGAACTCGGTAGACACCGACTTCTGAACTTGGAAAACTTTGGAATGCTCGACAGACACAAGAAACTATATTCATCACTCGAGTGAACTTGGGATACACTGAAAGGCAATGATAAGATATTTTGTGCAACATCAAAGACAATACATAATTAACCAATTGTTTTCAATAGTTATTGCTGTTGTCAAGAGTCATCCAGAATTATGACATGTGTCATGATTATGAGTGATTCTTGACAATAGTGATAACATTCCCAAAACTGACTTAGAAATCTATTGAGCCATCGATCTTTCTTTTAGTTAATAGTCAAGATTAACAAAGACTAAAGAGACTATTAAAAGACTCAAAGAGTATAGCTAAAAACTATCATGTCATTTATAAATTTCTTAAACATGCAATTTGCATTGTTTAATTGGCACTTAATCGAGCAATAATCGAACACGTGTCACGATTCTAGATGAATCTAAGCACATGGGAAAACATTCCCTAAATCAATCCAAAATTTATCCTGGACCATCGATCTTTTTTAATCAATGGTTAGACATAAGGATACTACAACTATCACATTGACTCTTGACTAATTTTGGGACACAATCCTAATTTTGGGTTAAAAATGAATTTAATTTATATCTTTTAAAATTAGGTCCAAAATAGAGTTGCAATTGTTGATCTATCATTCATTCGATGGCCTAGATAAATTCAGTAAACCTTTCACATAACAAATATTAAATTGTCTTATTGTTGTGATTAAAATTTAAATAATGCATGAAATTATTTCACATATTTAGTATATTAAGTTTTAACTAGTATTCAAATCACAAAGTGCAGTTGCACACATTTAGTTAAAACATACAATTTATTTGAATTACTTGACAAATGATGATGTTATTACCAAAATAATTTAATAAATATCAAAATACTTATATTAATATACTAAATTTTACCACTTTAAAACTTTTGTTGAAACTTGAAACTTATAGTTGTAACGTCACATCTAAAGACTCTAAACTTTATTTAATCATTTGAGTTGGATATAATAGATAATAGATTACAAAATTTAAACTTTAAATAGTTTAAAAAATCCTTGATCTAGATTGGAATAAAATTAAACATGGAAAATAAATGAAAAAATCAAACATATAAAATTATAATCATTCATCGATCAATAATTGCTTGACAATATAGCTTAATTTAACTATTGCAGTATTTTTACTTAATTAAAAATAATTTAGTTTATATTCAATAATTGCTTGATAAGGGTAACTAAATTTAATTTTGATAGCCATAGCATTTTTCAGTTACTTCAAAATATAGTAAAAATTCAAAATATGATAAAAAAATATTACGATGATCATGATATATAAATAAATTCATATTTTAAAATAGGAAGTAATGAATTAATAATTTAATATTCAATATTTAATATGAATATTTATATATAAGTTATAGTTTGAACTTTTTATTTTCAATTCAATTTTTAATACAGTTTATACAATTTAAATTGCATGACATTATATATATCATAAGTTTATCTTTAAAAAACCATTTAAAAAAATTGTTTAATATTTTTAAATAAATTAATATTAGTTAAAACTATCATAACTAGTAACTACAAATTAAAATAATTAATAATTTTTATTGTATAACTTGTTTGGCCCTGCGCTCATATATTATCAAAATTTATAGGTTTTGAAGTTTTAGGCCATACATGTACATATTGAAATTACAAGTTTTCATTGGAGTATTTTCAATTGAATAATCTTTGACTATAATTCATGAATCAAATATGAAACCATAAAGGGATTATTGAAATATCTTTTTTTATTTCTAACATTCCAATAGTTAATTTTTTATAATAGTGTCGCAGACTAACATTTGAACAATGCATTTCAAAAAATCATGATTCATTAGTATCACTCAATAAAAATTATAGTTGAAACCAAATAATTTAAATACCCAGAATTGAGATTCGATAATAATTCAAAAAAAAAATTGAACAGTTCACACATTTACAAGAACAATGAATCAAGAAGCCAAAAACTATTATTTTCATCAATTAGATTCAAGATTATACAATGTACATATTCATAGCATAAATATTTAGAATAGTAGGTGGAATCAACCTTATTTTACTATTTTTTAATTTATATGCAAGGGCAAGGCCCAATCTGAAGTAACTACTAATCATTTTTATAAAAAAAAAACCTTAAAATATTTTTTTCCTAAAGGGCAAGGGTCAAGGAATGGGGTTTCATAGAATAGGGAATAGGGAATAGGGAATAGGCTGAGGGTTTGAAGCCTGCAATTAGAAAGGTCTTCAAACCCCTCCACAAGTAATCTCTTGGAGATAATAATTTTTTTGAATTCGTACAACCATGTGAAGTCGGTGTCACCGATATCATCCAACAACAACCACTTCTATAGAAAATCTCTCTCGAGTTGTGCCCACTTCTAATGGTAAGTCAATTAGCATTCATCCATGCCAAGAAAGAAGGGTCTCCTCCCTATTCCTTTCTCCCAACATTTGTCTACTATGTCTATTGTAAAAGGGATGCCAATGCCTATCCTCAGTAATTGCTCAACCAATACAGGAATTTTGATGTCATCTTCTAACAATATTTCCTTAAAAATGTTATGTAGAAGCATCAAAATGTCTACTTGGTTGCGTCCTAGGTCAAGCAAAGACATGAGGAAGTAGGAGATACTATCTGCAGACACATGATACCTCTTCTCATTTCTTAAGAATTCATGGCCGATGACCATGAACAAAGCATAGTAGGAAAAAAGGACTAATGGAATCTTCCTTGCAAACCATAGCTAGCACATCCTCAGGTATCATGCCCAAAAAGAGCTTTTATAGACCCATTGTGCTACATTTCAACTGAATTTGTGCATCCATAACAATTACAAACCTAAGTCCTAGAGTTTACAAATAAATATATAGATTCTACATACTACACCTAAGAAACTCTGCAAACCAACAAAATTGAGAACTTAAAATAGAATTGAGAATTTGAGAAATGATAGTGAAAGAGGAATTGAAGAGGCTCTTTAATACTAGATGCTTTAAATTAATAGTGATCGTTCATATCTTTTGTTTTTATATCCCTATTAATTTACAAATGTGGGAAATGTACTTACATTAATGTCAGACAGTTAGAGTTCCTACCAAGTTGGTTGGAAATGGAGTGTATCAATTATAATTGTCACTCCCATATTTATGATTTTAATCTTTATATGATGTTCACTACATTCCAATTAATGATTGTCATGCAAAACTTGCCACGTGTCTCCATTCTGAAGAATTTCATGCAACTTTAGGTCTTTTTAAGCAATTGGCCTCAAAATGCATCTTATGTCGTTGATCTCTAATTAATCAAAGGTTGATAAAAGTAACGTATTAACCATATCAAAGTGATGGTGAAAAAATTGGTAATGGTGACACTAACATTATTAATAATAGAGAGCACACTAGTCAATACACTTGGCAACTATAAAGCATTAAAGGTCACTAGGCAATACACTTGTTAAATTTGCTTTTAAATTAAACAATTTTTTAGTTTACCACTAAAGATTAGCCAAGACCATTATTATTCATTTTCCTACAAAAAAAGTAATTCCTCTCTAACATTACAAACTAATGTTTGGCAAGAAAAAAAATAGCCAACATTTATTTATGTGTCATGAAGATTTTTTTTTATCTCGCCACATTTAAAATGATTTTTGTTAGGGCAAGCAAAAAACCATCAACATATAATATTTTATTTCCCTACATGGAACAAATAAAATTCCCTTGACATGAAAATTTTCTCGCCCAATTTGCCAACATTTTAGGTATTTTTCCCGAGAGGAGTTTCTTAAAGTTATCCCTAATTTTAAGTGTTCCATTGATTCTCATGAGAGATGGCTTCATGTGAACTACTCCTCATGAACCATGGGTCAATGAGTTTGAATCAAAAAGTATACAATTGAATCCAGATAGAAATATGATAATTTGACTTGTTATGGAATATATCTCCTAGTTATAAATTGATGAGTTTAAGGGGCTTTCCAATGAGTGGTTCATAAGGTACAAACTTGATGAAGGTTTTGCAAATGGGGTTCAAAGAAGAGTGGGCTTATCCATGGAAGAAAATTTGTAGTTAAGTGTGCTTAAGCTGAAATAGTATCGAAATGGGTGACCTCCTGGGAAGTTCCAATTCTTCACCTCTATGAGCATCACTTAGATCTAATGAGTGTTAAGTGTTCTATTCATTCTTGTGAGAGATGGGTTTATGTGAATGACTACTCATGAAATAGGTCAATGAGTTTGACTCAAAAACTACATAGTTGAATCCTGATAACAATATCATAATCAATATTTTTAATGTTGAGTCACAATAAACATATATTTGTCAATATTTGAAGGTGTGAAGCCAAATTATTAGAATACCAAGTTTTTCTGCAACACAATAAAAATTACACTCTTTATTTTAGACATACACCTAGAAGAATTCAAAATACTAACATCATACACAAAGTCTTTTTAACTTTTCTTTCAGCCATGTATTGGATCTAATCATAAATAAAGACCATTTCAAAATCATGAAAATTTCATAACCAATTCATTTAATAAATTATGCCAAAAATTTAGTTGTTCACGATTTTGAAATTAGATTTTTTTTCTTCATATCAATTTCACCATTTGTACAAAGGGAAAATGGTTAGCATGAGAATATGAAAACTTCAACCATAAAAAATATTAAATTGTATTCAAATTATCTTAATCACTCAATGAAGCATGAAAACATAGAAATTCAAATTATGAAAACTTCTCTATTATGCCTCATTGTTCTTCTTTCTCCTGCAGATTTAGTGATGCTCTTATTGAAAAATACACTAACAATGTTGAAAAATAGTTATAATGAAAATAATAATAGAAGGATACTCAAATTATGGTTAGCCAAAATGGATGAAGAATTTTTATTAAATAGGACAATGACTTGAAAACAAATAAACACAAAAGGTGAAACACACTGTCAAAAGGAAAGGAAGAGCCAAGAATCAATAATAAAAGCACAATAATATATTAAAAAATTAATAATTTCTTGAAAATCCCAAAGGCCATTCAAATTAAAAAAATTCCAATTTTAAATAGAATAGGACTAAAAAGTCATTCAAAATTGAAGATGAAATAAAGGACAATAAAGTACAAATAAATGAAGTTTATTTATGCAAAATGAGGACATTAGGACATGGTGACATTAAATAATAAATTGAAAACATTATTTAATTAAACTTAAGAAAAAATGACAAATAAATCAAGATAAATGAAAAGATAATAATAAAACAAAAAAGAATTAAAGGCATTTAAAATTGATCAAAATATCTAAAATTGATGAATAACACAAGTGACGTTTAAAAATGGGAGACAAGAGCAATTACCAATTTTAGGTATCTACACTTCCTTTGAAAAACAAGAAGAAAAATTACTATTGGATTATTTAGGAAAGGAAGAATGTCAAGAGGGGAGGATGGGGAGGGGAGTGAGGGGTTAAATTAATATCCTTTGAAATTTTATACTCTATCAAATTTGCTATGCCCTTAACTTTTCACAACTCGATAAACATGTATGCTATCAACACCAATTCGGAAAATGAAAGTAAACTTAACCATTCTATCTTGCCATAAACCATGATAACATAAAACATGAAAAAATAATTTGGTCACGTTGAAACCCTTGGTTAGAGGGAAAACTATGATGGGATGATACCCACAAATCTATCACTATTGCAGTAAGAAGTTGCCTTGTCAGGGTCACAATGTTTTGTCATTTATGGTGACTTACTCTATTAGGAGTAATAAAAGAGATCTGCAAGGATCTACCTTTTTTAAGGATTTTATAACACAATACAATGTGTGTACTCAGTCAAGGGATTTACAATAAGACTGTTACTTGTCTACCTTGTGAAATGATTTTATCTACTATAATGATTAGAGAATAGTAGCAAATACGAGTTGTATGTAAGAATTTTTTTTTTTTTTTAGCAGATCCCTCTTCTGCTCAATACTTAATTTCCTTCTGTGACTCATGTGTCTTATTTGGTCCCCTTTGTTGCTTAATAATGTGCTCTACAATAGATTTGTCTTGTCATCCCTCAAGCATAACCCTTTTCTCAACATAACATGGCAGCAACACCAATAAAAATAACCTTTTTAGTTATTTATTATAGATCCTTATATAGTAGTATTTTTGCCTATTTTATCCTTAACCTAATTAGGGTTTAGGAATCATCTATAAAATGCCATAGATCAAAATCAACGATCTATAATCAGCCTTATCTCTTCATGTTCCTTTCTTTTATTTCAATGGCCTCCATTCTACCTCATAATCATAAACAATCAATTTACATTTTCCAATGAATATCATGAAATACTTTACTCCAATGGTGTAAATGTAGTTTCCCACTTGGTGGAATCATTACACAATTTATACCATTCCAAATATTTATGTCGTCCATGTGCATCTCGATGAATACTTTGTTCATGCTTATTGTTGTTTTGTATCTCAATGTCCTTCTGACTTGGTTTAACTTGACTTGCTTGGAAAGGTATGTGCCCAATGTATATAGAACTACTCAATGTATACTATGATCAAGTATAATAGTCTCATACTTACACTTATGTGTTATCTTGTCTTGGGCATTATATTATGGCTCTGTAATAGTGTTCATTGACCAATAACTTCTACTTTTTGTAACAAATTAATTTTCTAGTCTAGAAAAGAATAACTATATTATGAAATAAAGTAGATATGAAAGCAATACTTGAAACCAAAGTGCCAAAGTGAATATCTTTAATCTATTCATGTGAAATTAACTGAAATAACAACCAACGACAATTACAAAAGAACTTAAATCATTACCATCAATTCTATGACATTTAATAATTATAAGAAAAAGTAATGCATAGTAATTGAAGAGGAATATACATAATTTAGCTAAGGGGTCTTATAATGTTGAGCAAGCCATGAATTTCAGATAAGAGGAGAAGCATTAGCTTAGACTTAACCTCCCAACCATAGATCTTATCAATCCCCACACAATCTTTTAACAAGAAAGGCCCTTCCTAACCCTGGGCTAGGCTTCGGGCACTATTAGTCCAACCATCTGAGTAATTTTGGTGTTTAGAATGTTCGCTCAATAATAGATGGACATGTCTAATTAATCAATGCCGTCGACATTATTATTGAAGTTAACAAAAGATCAACCCCACAACTCCCAAGAATCACTAGTATTCAAACACCTATCACAGAAAGAGAGAAACAAAAGCTACAAAGGTTGAAATTTCTAGATCCATAGATGAGACATTCTTGATGAGAAAGAAAAGAAATTTCTATTATCAAAAGT
This sequence comes from Cupressus sempervirens, assembly GCA_028749045.1. Taxonomy (NCBI): domain Eukaryota; kingdom Viridiplantae; phylum Streptophyta; class Pinopsida; order Cupressales; family Cupressaceae; genus Cupressus; species Cupressus sempervirens. The sequence continues at coordinate 331,527,792 of CM053786.1, read as the reverse complement.
GAATGAATAAATTACAAAGAGATCAATCCTTATAAAAGGAGATCAAAACCCTAACAGGTAAAACCTAGGTTGCATGATAATAATTAATAAAATAATTGATTATTATATGCCTAAAGCTTAGCCTAAGTAAACTAGAGATAATAAGTGACTTAATAATTATATCAAAATGATTTAATTAATAAGGAAATATCTTATTACTCTAACAACCCCCCTTAAAATAAACTTAAGGATTAGCTAAAAACCTAGAAACTACTGCTAAAAGCAAATTGGGTCTTGGCAATAGGGCCTGATGAGGTACTTGAGCACAACCAAATCTCAGTAAAGAGGTTAAATAGAGAAAACTACATAGGAAAAACCCTACTCCAAAAATAGATGGCAAGGATGTTCTAGAAGATAGGAACAAAAGATGATCATGAAGAACACCATCGGAGCATGGAGCTATAAACACTGCCATGCTATTGATCTGAAGAACCTCCACTATATAGAACATGATTAGGTAGAGAAGACTAAGTTTGAAGAGCTAATAAATCAAAGATGGAATGTATCTTCATGGCCTCCAAAAATAGGAATAAATGAATGTCTATATGGCAAATGATCCATCTCACCAAAATGCATAGGTATCCAACCACTACAATCACCTAGTACATAGGAACAAATATTGAATACAAAGCTCACTCCATTGAACCAAGAAATAAATAGAGCCAACATAACCCCCTTATAATGTTGAGCGATAAGACATAAACACTAATACTCAATGCAATATCTCCTATAGAAAGAAGAACCAGGAACATTGAGAATGCAAAAGAAGTATAAACACCTATAATTGCACGTGTCATTGACACATCATGAGGCTAATGCAATGGAAGAAACACTCACTTGAAAAAGGAAGATGGAAAATATGGCCAACATGAAACCCCCCAAGGCACTTTATAATATAGTGCGAGTACAACAAAAGACAAAGATGTGCAAGATCCCAGAATATAATAGAGTGACACTTTATCTTAGTGCATGTGCAAAAATAATACAAAAGGATGTCAACAAAGATCAAAAGAAATAGAAGGATGATGGAATAGATAGTATAACCCATGAAAATATATCTAAAATAACAAAATTGATCCCCACACCTAAAACAACCAAGATATCCATCAGAATGTGGAAAATAAAAATTTGAATGGGATGTTCTTGGAGTAGAATTTGGGAAATAGAATGTCTCAAAATATGTCTCTCGAAGTGCAAAATAGAACTTATAAATTTGATAGCCAAAATAGGCCACCAAACAGTATCAAAAATCCAAATAAACTACACCATTACGATGGGCTCATAATTAGCTTTGCAACCCTTCTTTTAGATCAAAAAATAGAGCCTGGATGAGCAAGTTATGGTCAAAAAATCACATGTAGGTCAAAAAAGAACTAGAAAACCCCCCAAAAAAGCCACCTCAGGATCCTGCCAAAATGTCTCAAAAAGTGTGCCCACTAGTACTATAAATTACACAAGAAACATGTCAATTTTGTAGCAAAACTATGTCAATTTAGGTGCAAAAAAATCACTATTTTTTGTGCCAAAAAATCTCAATTTTTGTATCAAAAATGACAAAATCATTGCATCAGGAAATGCACCAAGTATATTGATTCATGTGCAACATTCAGAAAATTGCCACCTCAAGAAATGTACTAAAAACATGAGTTTCGAACAAAAAATCTCAATTTGTGTCCTAAAAAATCTAAAAATCATTGCCTCAATAAATGTATAAAAATAAATAAGGAAATCACAACCTCGAGAAATGTGCCTAGTCTGGGAGCAAGATTTTTTAGCCTCAAATTCCAACTGTGTCCAACTTCGACAAATTTTATATGAAAATAGGGGTTCTTGGGTGCTCTGAGCTCAATGGTGATGTTCTTTTGGGCTCAAAGTGCATCAAAAATTAGTGACCCCCAGATTCAATACAAAAGTTCTTAGAAAGCCACATATCTCAAAACTGATGCCAAATCTCTCAAGAATAGAACAAGGGTCATGAAGGTTTGGAGCTCTGATACCATGTTGAAGTTGATGAAAGATCAACCCCACAACTCCCATGAATCACTTGCATGCAAATGCCTACCACAAAAAGAGAGAAGCAAAAGCTATGGAGGCCAAAATTGCTAGATCCATAGATGAGACATTCTTGATGAGCAAAAAGAGAAATTACTATTATCAAAAGTGAATGAATAAATTATAAAGAGATCAATGCTTATAAAAGGAGATCAAAACCCTAACAGGTAAAACCTAGGTTGCATGATAATAATTAATAAAAGAATTAATTATTACATGCCTAAAGTTTAGCTTAAGTAAACTAGACTTAATAAGTGACTTAATAATTAAATCAAAATGATTTGATTAATAAGGCAATATCTTATTACTTTAAGAATCATGTGATCTATAGAAGGAAAGAATTCCTTTAACAACCTTGGCCAAGTTTTTAAATGGGTTTATGATATCCGATCACCATCACTCAACTTGACAACACAGTACATGAATTGGACAAATATGATCTTACTAGAAAGTTCTTTAAGTAAATAAGTTATCATGATAGTTTTGATTTCTATTCTTTCTTTTTGTAGGAATCCCTTTCACCTCTTCACCCCATTTCATTGGCCATCTAGCCAAGGTTAGTCCTTGGTATTTTATCATTAATGGAATTCTTCCATTAGTAGCTCATTGCTAATACTCAACTGATGAAAAGATGATAATTCATTACTAGCATTAAGCCATCTTTGTGACTCAAAGACCTCACTCTTGTTTAATAAAAAATTGTATCATCAAAAGTAAAGGACAAACTATTCAAAGATAAGGGACACACATTGCATATTCAATCTGATTCTGATACAAAATAGTTTGCCATAGATATTGAATAAAATAAGAAAGTTTGGCCGTAATAAACTGAACATATTTTTTTTGGTAAAAGTGGGCAAGCCACTGAATATATATATATATATATATATATATATATATAAAGAAACTGATTCAAAGCTCAACTGGGAAAGAATCAGAAAGAAAACATAGAATCCTTGCTAAATACAAAAGATAAGAAACATCAATATTTACAAAATACCATATCAATAAGATAAGTTTCTTGATTACAATGAAAACCCTATACTTCCTCCAAAACTAAAATCAGTCATCCAATTGAGAATATTGTCAAAATTTCAAAAAATTGATAGTTGAGATGGAACCATCTCTCACTCCTCCATTGCAGCATATGCAGGTATATTAGATGGGGTCAAAATAATGACATCATGAGTTTCCCATTCCCAACCAGCATCAGGTAAAGGCTAAGGAGATGAATCCCAACTTGACTTGTGAGATGCACCCCAAGGGGCTGAAGATACTAGGACATCATGAGTGGAGAGAGGTTTGTTTGAACAAGAAAGAACACAATCCCTCAACACACCAAAAGCCTCTTGCAAGTCAAAAAAATGAGTATCCTATGAATCTAAAAACCATTGTTGAGAGGCAGGAGTCAGATGAGATGAAATCCATAGAGTAGGAGATGGTAAGGCAGTAAAGTTTTGCAAACTCTAATAGGTCCAAGATGGTATGCCCTACACACTTAACCTACTCAGCCAGTTGAAATCCCAATGCCCTTGCCATAACTTGTAGAGTATTCTTCATAAGGTAGGAGCTCTATTTTTCAAATGATTCTAGAGAGCCTCATAAGTAGCCAAAAAAGTCATGCTTTTGCATGAGATGGGACCACGTGAAGAGACCACCCACTAGGACATTATCCACCCACAAGTCATTGTGTTTCATTGCAACCTGCAATTTGTGATCACCCCAATTTTGTAAAGAACTACCTTAGCAACCAAGATCTTCAGAAGAGGAATAGATTGTAATAAATCCATTACATTTGATAGAAATATGGACACCATGTTGGACAAAAATAGGAAATTCCTAGAAGAGGGGGAGAGAATATCTTCCCCAATCACGTGTCTAATTGCCCACCTTAAAGAAGGTGAACGAATAGAGAACATGACATCCATATCTGAATCCACAACTATCAAAGGAAGAACACATTTTTCCATGTTTGGTTGAAGCCAAATATGATAGCTTTTTGGAAAAATTGATCAATAGAATTGAGAACAAGAGTCACACTTGATGCCTGCCTCCATGTCGAAGAACAATAGAAAACCACCAATAATGAAAGAGTACTAAAACTAATAACTGAATGGGAATAAATGAAGAGTGTGAACCACAACTCATGTGTGAATTAAATTCCATTATAAACCAACATGCTTGAGGGATATGTAGGACATATATTCCTATGAGATGTACTAACAACAAACATTGAAATGACCAAAAGCCCAAAAGAGGTAAACCATACATCCATCCAAGGCATGTAGAGTATAAATATGACATCAATATGCCAAAAATTTGATAGCTATGTATTACATAATCCCAATTATGAGAAAATAAAATTCATCATGGCACACAAACCCAATAAAATGTCATCAAGATCAACTTTTAACAATATTCGAGGTGATAAAAAATTATAACTCTTTGAATTTATCAAGAAATGAGGATAGTTGAAAGGTGGAAATCATGATGAAATCACAACCTAGGTTTGAAAGGTAATCAACAATTTGATTTCCCTTTTGTAAAGTATGTGAAATACATAACTATTGATACTGATCTAATGAATTCCAAATTTGAGAGAGAATGTACTTTAGCTGCCAGGAGGATGTCTACCTTTTAATGTAAGCATCAATGATTACTTGTGAGTCACCTTCAATATGTAGACATTGAAAGTTACCTTTTTTTGCAAGAACTAAAATAGATAATAGGGCATGAGCTTCTACAAGATTATTGGTGCCCATTGGTAAGGGGCCAGGCATAAATGCTAACAATTTCCCATTGCAGTCATGAATGAACATTATTAATCAATTTTTTATCATATATATTCTTTGATGAAGAACACTGACATATTTAAACTAATACTTGCATTGACATATATATAAGATAATAGTAGAGGTATCTACATGACCTAATCAATGATAATATGACTCAAATAATCTTTGACTCATTGACTCACAATGTTCTAAATAGTAGAAGGTCAATGTAGATGTCTGATACAGAGAACCCGTATGACAATAATGCTTAGTTTCACATGCATTGATGGGAGCCAAGCGAAAAGAATAAAAATGAATAGAAAGGATCCAAATGGAAAATAAAGAGTCGAATGGAAAGAAGAATGGAGTCATATATATATCTTGGCAAAGAGAGAAGACTTAAACTTAAGCCGCGACCCAAGGTGGCAGTTAAAACAAGATCATCACTTTCTTGGTTCACTAATTCAAAAATATGAAAAGGGGCACCGAGTGTACTCAACCTCTCTCATAGAGACTTATAATTTAAAAACATATATCAAAGGGCTACTTGGAAGAGTTATTAAAAAGAAGAAATCTATCTTTGTCTCTTTCTCTCTCTCTCTCTCTCTCTCTATATATATATATATATATATATATATATATATATATATATATATATATATATATATATATATATATATATATATATATATATATATATATATATATATATATATATATATATATATATATATATATATATATATATATATATATATATATATATATATATATATATATATATATATATATATATATATATATATATATATATATATGATGAAGATGCCAACATATAACAAAAAAGGTATGAATTTTGATTACATTTAAATATATAAATGTTTTATATGTTTCCCAAGTAGCTCATGTGTGTCTAATGTATGGACCTTGTTATGAAGTCTCTAGGTCCTTACCAAGGTAGTTAAGGTATGTACCTGTCAACCAAATCAATGGACTAAAGTAGTGCCCCATTTTATATATCTCATTTACCAATGCTTTCTCCCCTTCATTTGCTCTTGCAACCACTTATGCAACATTTCCACAATAATGACAAGTTCTCCCATAATAAATAAATACCAGAATATAACATAGATAGTTGTAACAATAGTTAACTACCATCATCTAGTAGACAAGCAACTGCTAACTACCATCATCAAACATATGACAAGTAATGACTAACTACCATTGTCATTAAGCAATTATACATAATAATTGTTAAGAACCAAGTTCATATGAAACAATAGTTAATTATAACTACCCTTTTCACATGATCAAGGAAAATAATAGTTTTTAACTAATCATCTCAATCACTATAATTTATTTTTAATTAGGTCAAAATTTTGGGATATAACATACCCTCCGCCTTATGTTTCATCATCCTTTATGAATTCCACAAGTAAAATTTAATAGTAGTATCTGATCAAGGTTTTAACATGGCAACTATAGAAGAAAGATGAAAGGAAAAGATTAGGCTCTGGCCATGGAGAAAAGATGAGGGTATTTTTGAAAAATCTCATTGTAAGTCTTCCCAAGTAGCATTATCCATTTTATATTGATCCCAATGGACCTTGCACTGAGTCATGTCTTAATTTCATAAGAAAAGCTTACATACCTTGAGTATTCTAAGTGGTTCTATTTCTACCACCCTGGGTCTCATACTTACAAAATGTTCCAATTAATTATATGATCATGATGAGTGATATATTTCTTAAGATATGACACATGAAAGGTGTCATGCATCTCGACAAGAGCTAGAGGTAGTGAAATTTTGTAGGCTACCACATTCATGATTTCTAATACCTCAAAGAGTCTCACATATCTTGGGGATAACTTAACATTCTTATCAAACTTGATGGTACTCTTTTGGGGTTTTACGTTTAGTAGAGCCTTTTCTCCTACTAAGAATTTTGTAGGTATCCTTTTTGTATCTGCATACCTTTTTGTCTATCATTTGCTTCTTTCAATCTTTGATGGATTTGAATTACCCATTCTTTGATCTCCTTGAGCATTTCAGGTTTGATAATAATTTTGTCCTTGATATGGTTCCAACTTATAGGGGTTCTACATTTGTGACCATATATGGCCTTAAAGGGGCCATCTTAATGGTGGATTGATAGGAAATATTATAAGAAAATTCCACCAAGGGAAGATACATTTCCCACTGATATTGCCAATCCATACAATAAACTCTTAGAAGATCCTCCAAAACCTAGTTTACTCTTTCTATCTGACCACCTATCTCAAGATAATAAGTCAAGCTAATATTTAATTTAGTTCCTAAAGCTGAGAATAATGTTTTCCAAAATTTGGAATTCATTCTGGCTTCCCTATCCTAGATAATATTTTTTAGAATTCCATGAAGTCTAAAGGTCTCTGTCATGAACTTGTGAGCTATTTTTGGAGCTCCATTGGTTAGGTTACTAGGTATGAAGTGAGAAACCTTAGTCAATCTATCCACCACTACTAGGATGGTGTTGTATTTTCTTCATGTCATAGGTAGTCCTTGTATGAAATCCATGGAAATTATTTTCCATTTCCATTCTGGTATTTTGTTTGGCTATAGGAGGCCTGCTAGATAATGATGTTTTGCGTTGACTCTTTAGCATTCAAGAAATCCTGTCACATAATCCATTATCTCTTTTTTCATTCCCTTCCAAAAATATAGTGGTTTTAGATCTATCATCATTTTAGTCACCCTAGGATGTCTTGAATAAGGAGCTAAGTGGAATTCTCCTAAAATCACTCTTTAGAGTTATGGTATCTTGGGTATGTACATCCTATCATGATACCTTAATAATCCATCTTCTTCCATTCTAAAATACTTGTACCTAGGATCCCGTAGATCCCTAAGAAGAGCATGAATAACCTTTGTATAGAATTCATCTCACTTTAGATGTTGGAATACTTTAACCCTTAATTTGAAATTTATGATGACCATTACAGAAATATGTCTTCATCTTCTTCAGGCATCTTCTACCTTGTTTTCTTTACCCTTAATGTAATTAATGTCAAAGTCATAATCTGCTAGAAATTCCAACCATCTTCTATGCTTGGCATTAAGGTTGGGTTGAGTAAAGATATACTTTAGGCCATGGTGGTCAGATCAAAGTTTGAAAGGATACCCTATCAAATAGTGCCTCCACATTTGGAGGGCATGTACAATAAATGCTAATTCCAGAACATGAGGAGCATAATTTTTTTAACTTCCTTGACTCATACACAATCACTTGTTCTTCTTGCATTTGGAAACCTCCTAATCCTTCCTCGGATGCATCAATTATAACTACAAATTTCTTTTATGGGTTAGGTAATTTTAGTATAGGCATAGTAGTTAACTTCTCCTTCAGGTAATCAAAAGCTGACTGACATCTTTCAATCCATATAAATTTCTTTCCCTTCTTTTAAAGTGAAGTGATCAAGTAAGCTATTTTGGAGAAATCTTTAATAAAATTCATATAGAACCCTTCCAACCCCATGAAAATTATGACTTCTATCACATTCTTAGGTATAGATCATTCCTTAATTGCTTTGATTTTTGAAGTCTACGACTATTTCTTTAGCTAATATAAAATGTCTTAAATACTGGATCTCTTTCAGATAAAAAATAGACTTAGACAACTTCCCATATAGCTTATGTTCTCTTAACCTTTGTACAACTTTTTCTAGATGCTATTGATGTTCTTTTTCATTTTTTGAGTAGATCAAAATATCATCTATGAAGACCAATACAAACTTATCTAAACAGTCTTGAAAAATACTATTCATTAGATTCATGAAAACTGTTAGAGTGTTACCTAACCCAAAGGGTAATACAATGAACTCATAATGCCCATATCTAGTCCTAAATACAATCTTGTGGATGTCTTCATCCTTGATGTGAAGGTGATGATATTTTGACCTTAAGTCAAATTTTGAAAATACTGTAGCACCTTTCATTTGATCAAAGAGATTGTTGATTCTAGGAAGTGGGTATTGGTTCTTTATGGTGACCTTATTAGGTATCCTATAGTCTATGCACAGTCTCATAGCTCTATCTTTCTTTCTGACGAACAATGCCAGGGCTCTCCAAGGAAAAACACTAGGTCAAATAAGTTTCTTATCTAAAATATCCTACAACTGCAATTTTAATTCCATTAATTTAGTGGTGGTCATTTGACAAGGAGCTCAAGAAATAGGTTATACACTAGGTACTAAATCTATGGTAAAATTGAAAACTCTGGATGGAGGTAGTCTGGGAAGTTATTCAAGAAACACATCCTAAAGTTTCTTAAGATATGTATACTTTTTCTCAAAGGATTTGTTCAAATCTCCTCTAATTTTTCAAAAGATGTAGTCATTACCATATATGTTATCTATAGGTTTTCTCAATCTTCAATCCTTTCTGCAAAAAATCTTGCAACCTTTTCTTCCACTTTTTTTGAGTTGCATAGTAGATATCTATCATGTGTACAACTCCCCTGATGCTTACATGCCTACCTTGGTCATCCATACATTCTACAATTTTGGAAAGATAATCAACCTTGGTCCTATGCTCACTAAGCCAATTAATGCCTATAATAATGTTGTAGGACCCAAGAGGTGCTACATACAAGTTTAGCTCTATGGATTTTTTTGGAAAGTCAACCTGTGTCTCAAATAGACACTTCTCTATCTTAGTCCTTGATTGGTTTGCATACTTGATTGTCCATGGTATTTCCATAAAACTAGATCTCTTTGGAAATCTACTTAATAGTTTAGGTGATATAAAACATTCTAAGGCCCCAATGTCAATTAATATAGAAATAGGGCTTCCATAGATCTTACTCAGAGTTTTGATTGGGCATATCTATTGTTTTTCCTACTGATTATCAAGTGTCACATGAATATTTTGTTGGTTAACATGCTATTGTGGTGGAAAGGGTGGTTGAGGTAGTTGGTTGGTGTTTGTCTTACTAGAGAATTTGTTACCATAGTGATCCCCTTCACAATCATAGCATCCTAACGGTGGCCCCTTCTTCTCATTCCCTTTCCATTCTTAGTTGTATTGAGGTTACCTTTGAATTCCTTAATACCATTCCCTCTTGGTTCCATTTTTTTGAGCAAAAAGAGGGGTAAAAATTTATTAAGGCATAAAGGAATACAACAAGGAGAGCTCAACAAGGAGCTCGATCCTGAGCAACAAGATCATCAAATTCTTGCACCATCTCAAAGGACAGTTGCCTCCTATCCCTAATATTCCAACCCGGATCATGACTAGATGCCCATTTGGCTAAACAATCATTAGTTCTATTCCATTCATGAGGAATATACATGAACCTAATGAATTGAAAAGAGGAAGAGAAGAAAAGAATTTGCTTAACAATAGTAGCCAACTGCCAACTAACATCCTCAAGCTCTTGTGAAGAAAGCATGTTCACCACTACCTGGGAATCAGACTCACAGATAATCTTACTCCATCCCCACAAGCAACATTGTTCCACAGCATATAAAATAGCCTGAGCTTCCATGAGATTTTTAGTATAATCACCCTTATGAACTGAGAAGAAAAATTTAACATCCCCAGAACTACAACGAGCCACTCCGCCAATACCAGCCAGACCAGGATTCCCATGGGAAGAACCATTAGTGTTAATTTTCAGAACTCCACAGGGAGGAGGAGTCCAGTGCCAATCCTGGTTAACCCGACCCTTCCTCTGATGATGAAGCTGCCTGGACATAGAAGGAAACCTATGAGCTGTAGCCCCATCCTGCAGATGAAAATTGAGGTGATTACAGATAGCAAGATCAACCAGATCCATACCCCTATCAAGCTCACACTTCACAAGAATAGTTTCCTGAAGAGAATGTGATATTTTCCACCAAAGATGCAAAACAACAAGCCAAAAATCTTGGAATATGCGACGAATCCTCTCCAACCAGATATGCCAAAGCATGAAAGATGGGCCAACAATCCAAGCAGCATGGAGAAAAGAAGACTTGGAGGGAGCAGTACCCAAGCAGGCCCATAACTCAGGCAAAGAGGAAGCATGCCGACAAGAGCAACCCCAAGCGCACCACCAAAGGTGCCATATCTGAGTAGAATAGGAGCAATGGAAGAACAGATGGGAGACAAACTCCTCTCCATTACCACACAAAACACAATAAGAGGGGCCCTCAAATCCACGTTTACAAAGATTATCCCAGGTAAGACAACGGTTGTGAGCCACTAGCCACATGAAAAAATTGCACTTGGACCAAGAAACTTTATTCCAAACTTGCTTCCACCAAGGGACCTCAGCATCCCCAAATAATTTTCTCCTGTTACCCAGCAGAGACATGATATTTACCAGACAAGGTACTGCCCCAAGCCAAAACATCTGGACCAAGCAAAGAAGAACACTCTCTAGAGGCCAAAATTTGAGAAAGCTCCTGACGATCCATGTCTATACCTCCAGGAGCCAATCAGAAGAATGCTTCCATCTGTAACCAACAACAGGTCCCAATTGATAAGGAGTCTTATAATGAGCCACTTTATCCCATCCAGTAGCAAGAAAAGAGTCAAAAAGAGGCTGAAGATGAGGGTATATGGATAAAATGGAAGGGAATCCATCCCAAGCATCAGACCAAAACAAAGCCTGAGAACCTCCTTTACATATCCAAAACAGACCCCTCTTTACCAACATCGCACTTATCTTCAAAGTATGCCAAACCATTGAGACACGACCTTCAAGAGGAAGTGCAGAAACAGAGCAAGGATCAACACCATGAAAATATTTATGAGTGATAATACGAGCCCAAAGTTGATGTTGTCCAGAGCACCATCGCCAATAAAGTTTAGCAGCCAAAGCTTGACTACTCAATAGAGCAGATCGAAGACCAAGACCACCCTCCTTTTTAGGCCTACAAATAGTTGCCCAATTAACCAAGCTCCATTTAGTACTACGCAAATTACCACTTCAAAGGAATTGTCAAGAAAGAGCATCAAACTCCTTGAGAAAGTAAATAGGTGTAGCGTGAACCGTGCTTCGATAAGTAGGAAGAGCTTGGATAACAACTTGAAGAAGAGTAACCCGAGCAATAGTAGAAAGCCATCTATGAGTCCAATGATTTACCTTATCTTGAAGCTTGGTAATCAAATTTTGCTAGAAGAGACGTGGCTACCTAGAAACAACAATAGGGATGCCAAGATAAGTCAAAGGAATTGATCCTATCTGAAACCGTAGGATACCAACAATCCTGTGTTGAATAGAATCAGGAGTGTTAAAAAAGTAAATGGAAGATTTGTGCTCATTAACTTTCTGGCCTGAAGCTGCCAAATAAACGTCCAAAGCATGTCGAAATGCTTCAGCTTCCTTGATCCTAGCAAGACCAACAAGAGCAGAATCATCAACAAATTGAAGATGGGAAAGAGAAGGTAAGCCATTACCCCACTGCCAGCCTTGAATAGAATTTTGGGACACATTATGCTTAATGAATCTACCCAAGCCTTTAGCCATGATGATGAATAGATATGGGGAGAGAGGGTCACCCTAGCAGAGGCCTCTAGAAGCACCAAATAGTTGAGAAGGTTGACCATTAATAAGAACAGAAAAAGAGGCAGAAGTAACACAACTCATAATCCAACTCATCCAGTCAGAGCTAAATCCAAAAGAAAGAAGAATACTCCTTAGGAAGCTCCATTTAACTCTATCGTAGGCCTTAGTCATATCTAGCTTAACAAACATGGCTCTCTCCCTTGAAGTAGCCATAGAGTGAATAGCCTCAGTAGCAATAACCACCCCATCCAAAATTTGTCTGCCAACAACAAAACCACCTTGTTCTTCTGAGATAATAATGGGAAGCCACCTTTTCAATCTCTCAGCAATCAACTTAGTAATAACTTTGTAAACCACATTGCATAAGGCAATTGGTCTAAAAACCTCTAATTGATTAGCACCCTCTCTCTTAGGAATAAGAGTCAAGAATGTAGAGTTCAAAGCTCGAAGCATTTGCTTGCTAGCATAGGATTCTTTAACCACCTCCAACAAATCATGATTAATGATGTCCCAAAATTCCTGAAAGAATTCAACTGGAAAGCCATCAAGACCAGGAGCCTTCCCCTTAGGCATGCCAAAGACCACCTCCTCCAGCTCTTCCAAAGAAATAGGACGCATGAGATAATCATTCATTTCCTGAGTGATAAGGGAAGGAATACAGGAAAAAATAAGATTTTCTTCATTATCAGTAGGAGGAGAGTCCTCAAAGAAGAGGGTAGAGAAGTACCAAATAGCCTCCTGGAACAAAGCTGGCAAGGGATTCAGTTAGATACCTTGAGAATTAACCAAAGAAGAGATAGTGCTCTGATTCTGGCGAGATTGCACTGTTTTATGGAAAAAGGCAGTGTTACGATCACCTTCCTGGAGCCAATCAACTCTAGCCTTTTGCTTCCAAAAAATTTCCTCTCGAAGTTCCCATTCTTCTAGAGCTCTAGAAGCAAGGGATTTAGCCTTGCCAAGATCCTCTGAGAAACCTCAATCTCTAATCTCCCTTGTGATGACATCAAGATCTTCTTGAGCAAGCCTCTTCGTAAAGTGAAGGTTCCCAAAGCATTCCCTATTCCATATCTTGAGATAGAATCATCTCTTTTAATTTTATGTTCCTAGTAGACAACCTTTTCTAGAACTTCTTCCATGGTTCGAGGAGTGAGAATATCAACTACCCCATGGATCCTATTATTTAAACCCATGATAATTTTTTTCACTTTCAAATTCCTATCTTGTTGACACAAAGGTATATATTTCAGCAGATGGGTGAATTTCTCCCAATAGTTATGTACAGTCACATCTCCTTGTTTGAGGTTCTGGAAAAAAGAACAACTTTTGGTTGTAGAAACTTTGGGGTAACCAAGAATTTTTAAACATGGCTACAAACTTCTCTTAGGTAGTTTTAGTTATTTTTATATTCAGTTCAACCTTGGTGTTTCCCCATCAAGTGGCAACTTCTCCTAAAAAATGGTATATTCCCCAAACTGCCTTTGAGGTCTCTACAAAATTTCTAATCTCAAAATATTGTTCCATTTCTATTAGCTAGGCCTCTACATCCTCTCCAAATTCAAAACAAGAGAACTTGGGTGGTTTGATCTTTTTAATGTCTATGGATAAGTCATTAACTATTTAAAGTTTCTTCTATTTTTTCAGTTTGGGTAAGTGAGGTTGGAGTGTTTCTCTCACCGTGTTTATAATTTTTAGGTTCCATTTTGGGAGGGGATGAGGATTATATTTCTTCCCGACTCTTCCCAATTTGAGCTACCATTTTGTTCATACTTTTCTCCATATTGTCTAACTTCATTTGCATGTCTTGAAAAACCTGAAGTATTAAATCTATGGGAGGGAGTGGATTATTCTCGTGGACCATCTCATGGTTTTTTCCATTTTTGTTATTGTTCATATTTCTTAATTACTTTCCCTAAAATAATTTCAAATTCCTCGCCACAATCTTCTAGTTTTATGTACATTTTATGAGAAAAGAAAGAAACATTCGACAAGGAAAAGAGGGACAACACAATTATAGACAAAATTGCCCAATTTAATTTTAACATTTTTCCAGCTACATTACAATGACTTTTTATTTACGAAATTCCCTCTAATGAGGGTGCTACATTCATTTTATAGACTTAATCATCCTAAGATTTTATTTTGGATCTCTTGCTTATTTTCAATTTCAGTTTTATACATATCTTGCACCATCCAAGATCTATGGAAGTGCATAAGAGGGTTAGCCTGGAAGGTGTTCCAAGTTTCAATCAGTTTGTTTCTATAGGTTGCCTTTCTTGTAGGAGTCTACCTAAATCTTTCCTTCCTCATTCATTGCAGAGGTTTTTTTAAGGTTTCATCATCCCAAGGCATGGAACAATAAGAATAATCATAGTTTGGCATGTTCTTGATCAAGTATAGACAGATGGGATGTCATGCTTTTTTGCAAGGTGTCTTTTGTGTATACATCCTATTACATTTAATCTAAGAAAATCTTAGGTTTACTAATCTTGTTAGGTGATGCGCCCAAGGTTCAGTGTCAAACCCAACACTCTGATACCATATGTAATAAATTAATTTTCTAGGCTAGAAAAGAAGAAATATATTATGAAATAAAGTAGATATGAGAGCAATACTGGAAACCAAAGTACCAAATTGAACATCTTTAATCCATTTCATGTAAAATTAACTGAAATAATGACCAACTAAATAACTAATTTCTATAGCAATTTAAAGAAAAAAAAGTGGGCTAGCCACTTTATATATATTTTATTAAAAACCTGATTCAAAGACTCAATCGGGAAAGAATTAGGGAAGAAAACCCAATATTGTTGTCATTACATATATAGAGTTAGAGGAAATCCTCCTATTACAATTTTGTCTAATAGCAAAACAATATGAGCGTCTAAAAAACAAAATAAACTATCACTCAAAACTATAGTCTAAGACCTATACAATATATGTAGTACCTACCCCTAATTTATATTTCTATTATCATTGTCGAACTCTTTTAGGCTAGTTTTATGATTGATTATTGGTAGTATTGTTTTGAGATTATCAGAAAATGTTTCACATTTAGTTGATTATATGATGAAATTACTTGGTACTCTATACTTCATGTATGCATGATGATTATTACAATGATTTCAGTTATTGATGATGATTAGTTAGATTGATTATCATATTAGTTTTCTTATGGATACTTACCCCATACTACATATGTATGGCATTTTTGATGTGGTTAAGGAAGGGAGTCATAGTCACCTGCTAGTCAGGATCTACACAATGCACCACTTCTTGCAATTGTCTCTTTAGTTTAGAATATTGTGTTTGTACATGCATGGATTTTAATGCAGATTGCAGGTACCGAGTATCAACTTCCCTAAATTTCCAGGATGAGTGTACCCTATCGCATTATCTCAATGGTAAGAGAGGGGAGATCAATTCTTAAGTCCAAATTCTAACCTTTAAACCCATTTTTCCTAAGAAATTAGGACAAGTATCTGTGTTGTTTACCTTTTGAATGCGTCCTATGACGTTAATTTGTGATTATAACCCTTTAGTTTGATCTTGTATGTGTTTTTCTATGATGGGTTTTCATATTTTGTCCTATACGTCTTTGGTAATTTTTCTATTAATTAAGTCAAATCAAATGATTAAATTAATGATTTAATTTAATGGAAAAATTGTTATGATATTTTAATATTTAATTAATTTGGAGAATTAATTAAATAAAATGAATTAAATTTAAAGATAAAAGTTATAAGTTTAATTTTAGAACATGGTTATATTTATTTAATTTAATAATAATATATTTAGAGTTCATTTTTAAATAAATGTTAAATATTATTATTTAAGTTAATAAATATTTTATCAATTAACGTTTCAAAAATAAAGTAAAGCATGGAAAAGGTATTAATTTATTAAAAGTTTAAAGATTGCATAAAGTGTGCATGAGTTTAAAATTTAATAAATTAATTAAAAAAAGAAGTCAAGTGAATTTAACTAAGATATACGTGCATGAAAAAGATAAAGAAAAGATAATAAAGAGTTAAAGTCTGGTGAGCAAGATGTCCTCTTAGATGATCACACAATTAGTGCCCCGATTTTAGGAGAGAACTCCTTATCACCAATTGACGGTTCATTTTCGAAGGACGACGAATTTTTGGAGGAAGAAAATTTTGGAAGAGAGAAGGTTTTGAGAGGAGAAATTTCTCTCACAATCTTTTTGGGTATAGCGTTATTAGTATCAAAATTTAGGTAGATTCTTGTGATTCATTCACAAAGTTAATTATGCTATTCCTTTTTCCTATCTTCTTCGTGTTTGTGAAATGGTTATCTAAATGATTCCTTGTGACAAGTGCTTTCAATGTTGTGAATTTCTAGTATACATGTTAATTCTTCTATATATGCAGAGATTGAAATATCTTAGAAACCTCATCCAATAATTTTGCAAATTAGATTGTAAGTTGGTAAGGGTTTTGAGTTTTAAAAAGGAAAATTTAAATAGAGAATTCAATCGGTTGGTCATATTTTCCTGATTAGATTAATGCTGGAACTGTCATTAAAGAAAAAATTTAAAAAAATTATTATATGTGAGGGTTTTTTTTTTTTTATAAATTTATATAATTTTTTTTATTACCCACCACCTCCCCTCACTGCTTTAACAGTGGTAGTACTGTTGCTATCATAGGTACTGCGATGGCATTGGTACAACGTACCACTACGGCCGCAGGCCTTACGGTAGTAGGGTCCCGCTTTTTAAAAGGCTGACGGGCCTTGTAAAAATAATTTAAAAATAACAATTTAAATTAAATTTTATTATTAATTTAATTTTAATATGAAATAAATTTATATATAAAAATATAATTAAATATAATTCATTTTAATTAATGAATTTATTATTAAATTGCTAATTATTAAGAAAAATGTTAATATAATTATTTAAGTGTTATGATAATTAATTAAATTAATAATATGGAATTTAATTAAGTTTAATTAATGAATTAGAAGTATTGAATAGATTTAAATTTATTTTATTTTATAATGATATTGAATTTAATAAAATTAAAATTATTTTATTGGAAGATCAATAGTTATTATTTTAATAATTTAAATAAATAATTACCCTAGATTATTTTAAGGAGATTGACTTAAAACATAATGGGGATAATTCTATTTTGGTTTGAATAAATGAATGGGTTAATTTGTAGGGTAAACTGAGAATCTTATATACTTGAAACGTACATTGAAACGAAAACCAAAACCTTACATTTAACTTATCATATGTTTTCAAAATCAAACCAAACTGTGAAACCTACACTATGTTATCTGTATGTTGTCTATGTTTTGGGTTTGGGTTGACTAGAGCGTTGACCAATTTTAGGACATCTACTAGAGGCTTGGGAGTTTTATGAATGTGGTATTATGTTGAACCGATCTTGATCTTTTAAACTCAACCATAGTAATGTATTGGTATGCTCTTTGACGAGTTTTTTAATATTGTTAGCTATTATTTTCAGTGTTATTGTGGGATAACGAGATGAAAGTTATGACCTACTTGACTTAACCATTTTGAGTCTTTGATCAATATTTTGGGAATACTTTCCAGTTGCTCATAGAGAACTGATGGGTATTGTGATTTATCTTTCGATGCTTTCTAGTCACTTGTATAGGACTAAGGTAATTTACTATGATTCTTTGATTTGTGATTTCATGAGCCTAGGGTAGGTTATCTATATATAATGTTGGGAAGTGGTTTGCAATGAAGGCTAGGGCCCTAAGTGGCTGCCAGGGTAACCCATTGTAAGTTGTTTAATAAGTGAAAACACTACACTAAATGAGAGTAAAATGAACTTAATATGAGTCTTTGTATGTTCTCACCCATGCCTTGATTGCTAGTACAAACTAGGATGGGAGTAGAGAGAATGCTTGGTTGTGACCTTGCATCGTTAGTATGCCCTGTCAGTACGAGAGGATACTAGTGCCACATAGGGTCACTAGGGCATTGGGGTCTTGAGAGACTACCAAGGTAACTCTAGCATTGATTCGTGTGATGATACTTGCCTGCTTACATAGTAGATTTCCTACGTGTCTTTGTGTGCCTCTGGGTCTAGATGTCAATTTATCTTGGAGCCTTTTTGTTAGATTACTTTTAGGATTTCTTAGACTTAGAGAGTACTTTTGATATTTAGATTGATATCCTGTTTGTGATTTGAGACTATCTCCTTAGTGTGGTGGGAGTGGGCCTTTTTGGGTTACCACATGGTCGAGTGTTATGATTTTTACTCTTACCATTGAGATCTATCCGTAGATGCCATGGTTGGAGTTCCTTGTCTTCATTTCCTTTCACTGTATTCTCTATGTATTATGATGGATGGTTGTATCTTTATGATGGATAGTTATATCTTTATGATGGATGGTTTCACTTAGTAATGTACTTTGTTTCATGGATCTGAAAGGGATGATGTAATCTATTTTTATAAATGTATATTCTTTTAGCCTTTCATACCTTGTGACATGTACAATGGATGATTGTGCATTCTAAATTTTATTGCCAAGTGGCATTCATAACAAATGTATATTATTTAAATGGACTTTGGACTTTTAATTATTCTTTCATGTGGATGTGGTATTTATTAGACTTATTATTTATTAGACATCTTGGGATCCTTAAGGAATGTAATCTGTGATGTTTCCTTTAATTATGATTGTATGTTATTGCTTCCGCTACTTTATGTTTGATGTGTATGTTATTATTTCATTAAATGTTTTTTTTGGCAAACTTAGTAAAATTTTAGGTTAATTCTTTTGGATTCCTTGGTAGGGCAATAAAATATAGAGCACCAAATGTGCCTCCGAATAATTGATCAAAAACCCTAGAGAAATCCACAAAGTAGAGGGAAAAAACTACTAATAATTCCTCCATATCCACCTATTCAGAATGTCAATTTCTAATAGGACCATGAGGAAAAAACCACGCATCTTCACAACCTTTAGGAGGGGCAGTCAGAATATAGGTAATCCAACCATCACAGTCAACATGCCAAGAAATAGGAGAAAGAGAATGTGATACCACTATCAACTCAACAATGTTATTTAGAGAATTACCCACCAATGTGGGAAGATTAAGATTTCGAAAAAGAGACATGTAAAGTGGTTTATCTGGAAAAACTGCAAAAACTGTTAGTGGCAAAGGGAGACATAGAGGAATGTTGGGAGTGCCCAACAAGTCAAACATGGCATTAAATATACTTTTGATGGAGGCCTCAAGCTCCCTACCCAAAGATTTAGCCACAACCTACAATGTGGTTTTGAAAATCCTATAATTGTTTTTCTCTAGTGCCCTCTTGATACAATTGTAAATCATCATGAATTCATGTTTTGTAAGAAGTAGATAACAAGGAAACAAGTCCCCCCAAAAATGCATTACCTCACCACAAATCATACTTATGAATGGCTAATATTAACTTGATATCCTCAATAAACTGTGGCTAAATCACCTTACTAGAAATTAAGAAAAGTAATTTCACATACTACTACCAATCTAGATTATTGGATAGAAAAATGGAAAGTATTTGCGAAGGGAAGAGAATTTGTTTTGATCTTGGAGATAGAACATGCTCACAAATTGATTTCCTTATAGCCCTATGAATCACTGGAGAATGGAAAATGAAGGAAACATCTATCAAAGAATCATCCACATGAGTAGGTAATGGGAGCTCTGACTCCCCTAGTAGAAGAAAACTCTAAAATTTCATGGTAGCAAATCCTCATGGAGTGAGTTACAGGAATCACATCACGTGTAGAAGGTATGTGGGGAATCCATTTTTAATTGAAACACACTCCAAAAGATGCTAAGGAGCTTAAATTATCATATAAAACAACATTTAAAGATGGCCCAAAAAACCAAAATCCCCAACAAAATACTCACATCATATCACAACCACAACCCACATATAATGAATTACACCTAGGCCATTGTATACTTTGCACTCTGAGAATCACATGGTAGTCTGTACTTTGTGAAGGAAATTATAAATGAGCAAAAATGGCAATGTGTGAGAGAGGAAGAAGTAGTTGCCGAATGAGAGAATATGCAATTATATTTATGTCAAATATCACATGGTATAATGCAAGCTCACATCACATAAATAATATAGCCAAAAACAACCCCTGTGATATAAATATAATTTGTACCTTTGAAATCAGTCCTTCACCTACAAGATATTTTCTTTGTTTCAATCAATTTTTTTAATTCCTCATCAATATTATTGATGCTAGCTAGATGGTTCACTTCCTGGTGAAAGCTGTCACAACCTCAATTAGCTAAGTAATCAACTAGACCATTTCCTTCTTGAAGGGTATGTAAGATAAGGAGCTCATCAAAAGAGTCTAAGAGGAGCCAAATTTGTTGTAAAATGTAGGCTAGTTTCTAATTATGGGAATCTCTTACAATACAAGAATTGATTATAACCATGGAGTCCCCTTTGACTTGCTTGTTGCAAAAATCACGTTATTTTTCCAAGACTAGCCTGAAAAACAAGGCTTGTTGTTCTATAATATTATTTTTACCCAAAGGAAGTGGGATAGATTTGAGAGAAATAACTTCACCTTGGTGATCTTAGATACATACTCCAGCTCCTGATTTACCTAGATTGCCCTAGGATGAACCATCAAAATTCAATTTAACATGCTTAAAGTTAGGGGGGACCCAATGGACTTTATCTCTATCTTGAGAAGGGGCTACTCTTGTTTGTTGGCACCAACCAATAGGCACACGAATACCTTTCAACTCATAGATGATAGAACTATCTCATGAAGACAAGACTGGGTTACCTTTGAGTTTTGAGTCATTATCATTAACCACTTTCGAGATGGATTTTTCAATGGTATTGAGAACATTTTCAATTGAAGAAGGATTTTGATAGAAGATTATCTTTTTCTATTCCCACCATATAGCCCAAACCACTAAAGTCAGAATGCATGTCCACAAGATGGAGAAGAGTGAATTGGAGTAAAGCATATGCCAAGATTGAAAGAGGTTCCATAATTTATTTGGGATGAGGGTGAGGTAATGTGATTTTCTGAGAATAAAAAGCCAACAGTTCTGGGCAAAAAGACAGTTGAGGAAATGGTGATCTCCATTTTCAATCTCTTCGCTACAAAGAAGGCAATTGAAAGGCTGAGATATATTGAATTTAGAAATCTTGTCACTGGTTAGGGCCCTCTTTTTCAAGGCTATCCAAAAAAAACACCCAACTTTGGGGAAAGTAACATGATTCTAGCAAAATGAGAAGGCATGATAAGGAGCATTACTTGTTACTTGCCATTGAATAATTATGTATCCTTCTTTGATAGTATATATGTCATCTTTGCTAGGGACCAAAATAATTGATCTTCCTTACCTAAAAAATAAACTACCTTGGTTGCTAGTAGTTTGGATAGTCTTTCTGGATCATTTAATGAGATAGGTAGGTCCCCCAAATCCTTCCAAATCACTTTTCTAGAGAATAAACATATTGTAGATTGGAAGTCTACTAGATAAAAGTCCCATAATCTTTTCATAGAATCAACCAAGGCATCCATGAGCCCCAATTTGATTAGGGAGGGGGGAGCCATTCTAAGTGTCTCTCCAAAATTTATCTTGCTCCCCATTGTTCACTTCCCATGAGATATACTTAATAATTGTATCTCTTGAAGACATCATAAAGTCCCATAAAGTTGAGCCCCTTGGGGGGTCTTGAATTAACACTCTTGAAGGCCTGTTGTTATATAAGTATTTGTATTATATAATTTGGCACCATTATTGTGGAGCTTGGAGTACATTTGCCAAACTAACTTAGTGCCAAATGTTTTATTTCTATTTGCCAAATCATGTATCCCTGCACCGCCCAAATATTTCACTTGAGCCATGTCTTGTGTTAGATAAGAGGGATTTTATTTGCACCATTTATATTCCTAGACCATAAAAAATATCTTATAAATTTATGGATTGTTTGAATCACTAAAGGAGGGGCTTTAAGAACTAAGAGGTAGTAATTAGGAATAGATACCATCACTATTTTTATGAGGAGAATTTTTCCAACAAGTGAAAGCCATCTGACTTTCTAAGCTACTACCCTTGCTTTGATTCTACCAATAATAAGTGAGTAGTAGTTTACTTTGTTAGCTCCCACTAAAAAAGGTATGCCGAGTTACAAAGAAGGAAAGTGATCCATTGAAAACCCAAAAGTGTTGACAATTCTATTTGAAATAATCTAATTAGTATTGATGAGGTAAATCTTTTATTCGTTCTCATTGATTTTTTGACTAGAGGTTGCAGTATAAAGGTCTTAAACATGTTTAATTTTCCTAGCTTCTTTAACATTGGATGACTCAAAAAAGCAAGGTATCATCAACAAATACTGAATGAGTGATCGAAATATCTGAATCCCCAATCATTATCCCTTGCCAAAATCCAAGAGCTTGCTGAGTTTGAATATATTTTTTGAATGCTTCAACCTAAATGTAACACCCCACCAAGGGATCCAAAGAATTAACCTAAAATTTTGCTAAGTTTGGTAGCTTTTTTTTTTACATGAGAGTAATATCATTTACAACTGATCTATGAATAACGGAAGCAATAGCAATAACCATCTAAAAGTAAACATAACAGGTTACATTCTTTAAGGATCCCTTAAAGTTGAATTATATCTAAATCAAATAACATTATTGAATCCATCTAATGCAACAACCACATGAAATAATAATGATAAGTCCAAAGTTTATACATTACATTTCTAAATGGTCAATCATCCACTGTACATGTCACAGGGTATGAAAGGCATAAAAGAATATACATATGTGAAATAAGGTACATCATTCTATTCTAATCCATGATACAACAAGTAAAGATAATCACATGATACATCATCATAGAAGATATATACATCCATCATAAAAGATCAAACATATTAAACTAAGTGCATGGTTCCTTCCAACCATAAATAGCATCATTAGACCAACATAGATCCTAGCCATCCCTCCGTGCATAACATTCCAAATCACTGAAGAGATCATCGATATTAACATAGTAGGAATGTCACACCTATACATACTACATCATATGCAGATAATAATCTAACATGCAAATATAAGCATAAGATAACATCATCTAACATATACTAATCATCAATGAAAGGATACATATCCACCATCATAAAGAATGCATCAACCACGATGTCTCAAATGGATCTCAAATGATAAGAGTGGAAAAACACTACCACCCGACTGCGTGGAACCTAAGTGGTCCACTCCCACCGTGCTGAGGAGATAATCTCAAGTCGCAAATAGGCTATCAAAATCACATAGCATAGAAATACTCTCTAAGTCCAGGAATCCTAAAAGTATACTAACTCAAAGGTTCCAATCAAAAAACCGACATCTAATTTTAGAGGCACACAATGACATGTAGGAAACCTACTATGCAAGTGGGAAAGTGTCATCGCATATATCATGTAGAAGTTACCCTGGCAGTTAGCTAATACTCCATGGGTCCCTACTGATCCTCATGTGGTCACTAGTATCCTCTCATACTGACAAGGCATAATATGGAATGCAAGGTCGCAACCAAGTGTTCTCTCTACTCCCATCCTAGTCTGTACAAGCACTTGAGGCATGGGCAAGAACAAAAAAAAAATCTTTTTAGGTTCATTAAGTTAGTATTAGGTGAGAATGTTTTCACTTATTAAAACAACTTACAATGAGTTACCCTAGAAGCCTCTTAGGCCCCCAACCGCCATTGCAAGCCACTTCTCGACACTACAAGCAGATTACCTACCCTAAGCTCATGGAATCATAAATCACCTCAGTCCTATACAAGCGACTGAAAAAAAATACCAAAAGATAATCCACAATAAGAACATCAAATATCCACAATAAAAGCATCAAATCTCCATGAGCAACTGAAAAGCATACATAGAAAATCATGACCAAATAGTTCTCTATTGGCAACTAAAGGTATCACTGATAATCAAAAGTATCCATTAGTTCTCAATAACCAAAATATATCTTAAAATCATACTGATCGAAGACTCCAAAATGGTTGAGTCAAACATGTCACAACATGACATCATCAAGAAATAAATCAACATCTCAGTCCCATCATGGCGACTAGAAAGTAATTTGAGGATAACTAATCGGTGAATCAAAATTGGTTAAGTTAAATGTCTCATACATAAGAATCTTAGCTTCTCACAAGAAGACTAGAAAACAATAACATTCAGTAATTACAAACATTTCATAGAGCATTCCATCACATAGCCATGGTTGGTTTTATAAGATCGAAATTAAAACATCATCATGACATCACAATCATAACCCCCGAGCCTCTGGTAGACATCTTATAACTGGTCAACACTAGTCAACCCAAAACTCAAAACAAATAGCATAGAGAAAATACAATGCAAGCACATGTTTTGGTTTTGCTAAAATTACATAATTGAATTAAGTGTGGAGGTATCAATTTTCGTTCCCAATTTTAGATATTGAATGGAGGAATGTTTTGCACATTTTTCCTAACCCATGTGTATGTTTGGGTAAATAAAGGTTTCCATTTATAACTCTAAAAATCGATCTTCCAATTATTAAAATGATATTTTGTTTATATAAACGTTATTTGCAAGCATCCCCCATTAAATTTAAATAGTAAATTTTGACATGAGAATTTACCAATTTCATAAACATCTTTTCTTCATAATCCAAATTAATTAATTAAATCTATATAGTTAAACTGTAATATTACCAAAAGAATTCATTATTATAAAAGATCATCCTTTAATTCTAATCATTTATCAAATTATGATAATTATTAATTATATATATATATATATATACACACACACACATACGTACATAAATATAAATATATATATATATATAATTATTAATATTAACATTTTATAAAAAATGAAATATAAAAATTGAATTATGAATCTGAACCATGTAACCTGCGGTTCATATCATTTGAAAGCAATTTAAAATCGTTGTATATTTATTGCAATTAATGACTCCCTCTGTTAAAGGGAAGCCGTGCAGCCTGCCACTGTCGCAGGGCCTGCGATGGTAGGCACAGATGCCAACGCATACATAAGGAAGGAATGGGGTGGTAACCCCCCCCGCCCCCAAATTTGATTTATAATTTTATTTTATAATGTTTTCAATAACGTTTTTCAAACGCAATTATAAATACAAATCACGATGTGATTTAATGAGTTCTCATTGCGATATATCATTCGATCTTTCAATTAAATATATATGTATATATATACATATTATGTATATATATATACATACATATGTATATATATACATATGTATGTATATATATACATACATATGTATATATATACATACATATGTATATATATACATATGTATGTATATATATAAATGTAATTATGTATATATATGTTTATATGTATATATATATATATATATGTATGTATGTATGTATGTATGTATGTATGTATAAGTTATGCTTAATAAATCTCTGCGTATATGTGTGTGTGTGTGTGTGTGTGTGTGTGTGTGTGTGTGTGCGTGCATGCACGCGTGCAGATCTGAATAAACATGTCTATATCTACACAATTTTAAAGGCTTTCAATTTTAAGAAAATCCATAAAATATTTGTTCTCCAAATTTACTTAATAAATTTTCTAATGGATTTGGCTTTAATTTAATCCCTAGCCCCGTAATCTTTTCAGATCTATGCATATAAGATTTTCTCAAATAAATAGTAACTACCCATATTGAGAAAGCATACAACCAAAATAGGAAAAACCCTCAGAAAGCATATGGAAGACACAAAGAAGACAGGAAGTGCAAGATGCAGAAATAACATAAGCAAAATCACAAGAGTCTACCCGGATTCTGATGCTAATTTGCTTTTCCTTAGAAAACCCACAGAGCAAGCTCCTCCCTTCTCCAAAGTTCTTGAGTTCTCCAATGCTCCAAAACGCTCTCTCTAAGCCTCTAGGAGTGCCCGAATATAAAGGACTCTCAAGAAGCACCTAGAATCTCTCTAGAAACAACTAGAAGGTGTAGACAACTAAGCACGAGCTTTTTTCCAACCTTCTAGATGAGTCATAAGGTTGTATACACCATGTGCTTAATTTGTGCACTAACCCCCGTGTTGTTGACATAAGTGAAATAAAAAGGCACGTTAACTCCCAGGCAAGCTTACAACTTTTATTTTAATCTTTTATAACTTCTATTTAAATTTTATTATAACTTTTATTATTATTATTTATTTATTACTTTATTATTATTTTATTATTATTATTATTAATTACTTTTATTTAATTCTTTTCTCAGTTAATTCTTATTTAATTAATTTTAATCCAAAATATCAAAGATCGTGATATTATATTAATTTTCTCCAAATAATTAATTTTATTAATTAAATCTATTTATTTAAGACTTAATTAATAGAAAATTCACCATAGACCTCCAAGATAAAATATGAAAACCCATCAGAGAACAATCCATACAAAATCAATCTAAAGGGTTAAAAACCATGAATTATGTCATCCCACACATTCGGTGGGTGAAATATCTAGATACTTGTCCTATATTTCCAGGACAATGGTTTAAGGGTTTGGGATTTGGACTTGAGAATTTATCTCCCTTCTTTTATCATTGAGATAATGTAATAGGGTACGCTCATCTTGGCAATTTAGGGAAGTCGATACCTGGTACCTGTAACCTGCATAAAAACCATGCATGTACATACTATATATATATATATAATGCTAAACTAAACAGGCAATGGCAGGAAGTGGTACATCGTGTAGATCCCAACTAGCAAGTGACTACAACTCCCTTCCTTAACCATATCAGAAATGCCATACAATAAGAGCAAGCACGCACACTATCCACATGCAAGTATGGGGTAAGTATCTATAATAAAAAACATGTGCTAATAAACCATCCAACTAATCATCATCAATGAATGAAAGCAATGTAATGATCATCATGCACACATGAAATGTAGAGTCTAAATAATCTCATCATATATCAACTGAATCCATAGCATAATGTCTGATAGTCTCAAAACACTACTACTAATCCATCAACATAAAACTAGTCTAACATAGTCTGATAATGATAACATCAATGTGTCTAGAAAGATGTGAACGAGGGTAGGCACTACATCCACCCCCCCTTAGGTTAGGATGGAAGCCTAAAAACATGTAGGGATATAACTCCCGTAATCTGGCTGCATCCTCCCAAGTAGCTGAAGAATCATCATTAGGATCCCATTGGACCCTTACCTGCTTGATGGTTCAACCCCTGAGGGTCAACCCCCACTGCTCCAGAATATGAACCGGCTCCAAAGCCAGCTGCCTGTCCTCTACCTGCAAAGCATTCCAATCAAGAACATGTACAACATTAGGGATATAATGCCTAAGAACTGAAACATGGAAAACATCATGAATGCGAGCTAGGCTGGGTAGTAGAGCAAGGCAGTAAGCAACTGGGCCGATCCTCTCAAGAATCTCAAATGGTCCCACAAAGCGAGGTGCTAGCTTAGAACCCTTTCCATATCAAATTAGACTCTCTTGTGGATGCACTCTCAAGAAAACCTTATCTCCCATAGCAAACTGCTTATTTGTCCTATGTCCATCAGCATACTTCTTCTGCCTATCCTATGTCGTAGTCAAGTGCTCATGGATACGCATTACTTGTTGCTCCATATCATGAAGCATCTTAGGACCCAACAAGATACAATCCTCAACACTATCCCAACTCAAGGGTGTACGACAAGGACATCCATATAATGCCTAAAATGGTGCCATGCCAATAGAACTGTGATACCTGTTGTTGTAAGAAAACTCCACTAGGTAGAGATAGTCCTCCCAATGTGTTTACCTATCCATCACATACATCCTTAACATATCTTTCAAAACTTGATTCACCCTCTCTATCTATCCATCTATCTTTGGATGATATGCCAAACTGAAATTTAATTGTGCTCCAAGCTCATGCTGCAACGATGTCTAGAATGTGGATGTGAATATAGGGTCCCTGTCAGAAATGATCTTTTAGGGAATACCAGGCAATCTCACAATGTCACGCATGAAGACATTAGATACAAAAGCTATTGTGTAGGATGACCTGATTGGTGAAAAAATGTGCCACCTTAGTCAACCGATCAACAATGACCATGATAGCATCATGAAAATGAACAGTCATAGGTAATCCTACTATGAAATCCATGGAGATGATATCCCACTTCCATGAAGGAATGAGATTAGGCTACAACAGTCTAGCCGGGTGCTGGTGTTTTTCCTTAACTCTCTAACACTCAAGACACCTAGCCACAAAATCAAAAATGTCTCACTTCATCCTGGACCAAAAGAATAAATGTCTCAAATCAGCATGCATCTTCTTGACACCTGGATGTGCCGAGTGGGGTGTACGACGAGCTTCTGCTAGAATCAAGGTGTGAAGCTCATCTAGTAAAGGCACATAAATCCTCTCCAAATGTCTCAAAAGACCATCTAACTCTCTGATGTAGCCTACAAACTTACCCTCCAAAGGTCTTCCTGAATCTATTTCTCTACACACCTCCTGATACCAAGAATTTGTAGGAAGTGCCTGAAGAATCTGACTCCTCAAATCCACACTAAGAGTCATAGATGATATCACATGTCTCCTGTGACTCAAAACATATGCCACCACATTCTCCTTTCCCTGAATTTACTTTACCTCAAAATCATACTCGCATAGAAATTCCATCCATCATCTTTGGCGAGCATTCAAATTAGGCTGAGTGAAAATATACTGAGACTGCGATGATCACTATGTAGCTTGAATCTATGCCCCAACAAGAAATATCTGCACCTTGTCAAAGCATGAACTGCTGCTGCTAACTCAAGATCATGCGTAGGAAAATTTAGCTTGTGATCCTTAAGCTTGCATGACTCATATGCAATCACCCGTCAATTCTGCATCAAAACTGCTCCAATCCCTTCAAGAGAAGCATCTGTACATACTATAAAATCTCCCTCTAGATCAGGTATGACTAAAATCGGTGCACTAGTCAAAAGCTCCTTGAGCTTCTGAAATGCTTCCTCACATTTCTTCATCCATATAAACTTCTTTCCTTTCCTCTGAAGGGAAGTGATAGGATGTGCTAGCCTAGAGAAGTTTTGGACAAATCTGCTATAATAACTAGCTAGGCCCATGAAACTACGAATCTCTAACATATTAGTCAGTGTAGGCTAATTTTCTATTGCTTGAATCTTTGTAGGATCCACTGAAATACCATCACTACATACTGAATCTCAGATTTGAAGAATTCACACTTAGCTACATTGGCATAAAGTTGATTGTCTCTTAAACACTATAAGACCAATTGCAGGTGTTCCTGATGCTCCTTCTGTGTCTTAGAATATATCAATATATCATCAAGAAACACAAGTACAAACTTTTCAAGATAAGATTGAAACACACCATTCATCAAACTCATGAAAAATGATGGAGCATTAGTCAACCCAAAAGGTACCATTATGAACTCATAATGCCCATAGCGAGTTCGAAAAGCAGTCTTGTGAATGTCTGCCTCCTTAATGCAAAGCTGATGGTATCCTGACTTAAGGTCAATCTTGGAGAATACTATAGCTCCTTTGATCTAATCAAATAAGTCATCAATCCTAGGCAGAGGATACCTATTCTTAATAGTCACCTTATTCAACTGTCTGTAGTCAATACAAAGGTGCAAAGAATTGTCTTTCTTTTTCAAAAAGAGCACTGGAGCTCCCCATGGTGATACAGCAGGTTGAATGCTCCCTTTGGCCAAAATTTCCTCTAACTAAAGACGTAACTCAGCCAATTCTTGTGTAGTCATACGATAAGGAGCTTTAGAGATAGGCTCCGCTCCAGGAATCAGATCAATGCTAAAATTGATGTCCCTCTTCGGAGGCATGCCTGGAATCTCACTTGGAAAAACATTTGTGTACTCCTATAGAATAGGGTGATCAAAAGTATTCCTCATGGGATCTTCCTCATCAAGATCATTTACCATAACAACAAATATTTGACATCCCTTACGAAAAATCTGCTTCATTTGCATTGCATAAATCATCCATAGAGATATAGGCCTTGATATCCCAACTATCTTCACATCATTCCCTTGATCATCTTGGCATAAAATCATCTTCTTTTTGCAATCTATACTAGCTCTATGAGAGCCAAGCCAATCCATCCCCAAAACCACATCGTAAGAACTAAGAGGTATGACTCGAAGGTCAACTACCATGTCAAAACCTCCTAAGCTAAGCCCACACTTATGAACTATAGAATCTATGGAGACCTTAACACCTGAGGATAGTTCCATTTACCAACCATGATCTTGCTTCACTACATCCAACTTACACTTAAAAAATATAGATGGTGAAATAAATGAATCTGTAGCTCTTGAATCAAACAATACTAAAAGAGATATACCTCGAATAGAACTCATGGTCTCTACCACTGTTCCCTGATGATCTACCTGATGGTGATCTACTATTGCAAACACTCTATGAGCTCTACCTGCATCACCAACTGTAGGCTCTGAAACTGTAGGCCTAGGTCCTAAAAACTAAGGTGCTCACTATGGACATTGAGCTGCATAATGTCTAATCTATCTACATGAAAAAAATTTTGTATTTCTACCAGATCCTTTACCCATGGGTGGTACATTTGATTGCTGATGGCTATTTCTACTAACAAAGGACTAACTACTTTGAGCTGGCTGATTGGGTGGATTCTGTTTACTGCGCTGAGTATTGCGATTGTTCTTGGAGTTAGAACCTCTACCACCACCTTGAGCCTAAGAATTTGATCCCTTCTACTGTTGCATCTTGCAATGAAAAGATGCAAGTCTTTTATCCTTAGTGACATAGTGAATTTCACTAAGTTGAAGTACGGTGCCATCAAATGGAGATACGGTGATTGGAGATTGTATTACTTCAGAAATATTTGATTACGTTTATTATGATAGACCTGTCAGAACCTAAAAAGGGGTTAGAAAATTGAAGTACAAAAGGCCTCAACATAAATCTCAAATTTTTTGATTAGTCACTTTGTCACTATCAAAAAAATTGAGCACTTCACTATTAGCGACATGGAACCTTCACCAAAAGTAATGGCAGGCAATCACTTTTAAGTTTTTCGGTGATCGTAAGTTTTCCAAGCTATGTGATGGATGTGCAA
Source organism: Cupressus sempervirens (assembly GCA_028749045.1). Taxonomy (NCBI): domain Eukaryota; kingdom Viridiplantae; phylum Streptophyta; class Pinopsida; order Cupressales; family Cupressaceae; genus Cupressus; species Cupressus sempervirens. Next base: position 331,496,177 of record CM053786.1, on the reverse strand, counting down.
TTTTATTGTTATGTTAGAAGCATTAATGAGGGTGGTTATGACTTTACTTGCCTTCATCTTTCTGGCCCCAAATTTTGATGAGTCCCCAGAAGTCGCTATGTTGCTATAGGAAAATTTGTCTTTCTCGCTGTTAGTGACATAGTGCCCAGACAGAAAGTAATACTGCGGCCACAGAAAGTGGGTCCTAGACAATGCTCCATTAGATATCAGTTATAAAGTTTTGGCACATGATGATATCTAGTGGGATACACATATACACTGAGAAAAGTGATGGCACCAAAGGTCCCTATATCGCTATCGGGAAACTTGTTCTTCTTACCATTAGTGACATAGCGTCCAGCCAAGAAATAAACACACGGTGGGACCCAAGCAACGTGGTAATATGAATAGGTTTTTAAAATATGAATTTAAATGCCAATAGGATAGGGCTTTCTCATGTTATCAATAACTGGACCCATACCCTAATTCATGAAACATATGAAAGTTTATGATCGTCATATTGATCTCAAATCTATGATCATCGCTATCTCCCTATTGTGAGTTGCACGAAGGTTATGAACATTGACATAGAGACAAGGGGCCCACCATATTTCTTTTAAGTAATGCATCAAATATCTCCCAGATTATCAATACAGAATTAATGATGGTCGCTATCTCGCTATGGCAAGGTGCTCACTTTTTATGTATAGAGATAGCGATTCAACGACACGTGTCCTCAAAATTATGTGGGTCCAATTCAAAAGTGCCAAAAATGAAGGAAAGGTACACATGGAAAATTTTCATTAGGTTAACTACCAACTTGTCAAGTAGAACATGAGTCATCTTTGCTTGCATCCCTGGATCATAGGATTTTTCAAAAATCTACGGTGTAAATTTGAATGTAGAAGGTGATGCCACCCTATGCATTTATGAGAAATGAAAACTTTACGTGTGAGAAAAAAATAGAGTATAACACAAAATATTTTCTTAATTCCACCTTATGCTAATAAAGATTCTAAGTGTTTCTAAGCAAAAGTAGTTATTGAGAAGACCGTACTGAATTTGGTAAGATTGTGAAGCAGTTTGTTCACAGAAATACTGAGAAGAACTAGAGCAAAATTCAAAGTAAGTATTTGCACTATAATCCTTGCACTATTTTAGTTTCTTTGAGAGTTAATTAAAAATGGCTCCAAAGTAGAAGGTGGTTTCTGGTCAAGAGAACTATTTGGATAGGAATGTCCACGATGATTTTCTTGAACTGCTCCCTCATTCCACCGTTGAAACTGTAGAAGTTAAAATGCTAACTTCATTAAACCCTAGGTTGAGAATAGAAGATGGGCTATATGACAAGGGAAACTAGGTTAGGGATGCAAAAACTTCACAGACTGGTCTTGTTTTGTTCAAAAAATGGTTTTCAGAGAGGAACCTTTTTTCCCCACATGCCAATATTTGGAATTTTGATCTAGGGAAACTGGTGGTTCCCAGTGTTTTCATGGACTATGATCTTTTGGAAGCTATAGCTAAGAACTACAACCAAGCCCTTAGAGTAGTGAGGAGAGCTGATGGTGAAGTCTTGATTACAATTAGCCTAGAGGAAATTAGGGAGGGTTTTAGTTTAGGGCCTATCACTGATTATCATGTGCCCATTGATTTGAAAGGGTTAGAGAAGGAATATATGTCTAAGAAAGAAGCAGTTAGGCAAGGTGCACTGAGGCCACACATAGGCAAAATTGGAACCCTGCTAGCAATAACAACATCTTCCAGGAAGCCTTTCGAAAGGGCATATTTCAATTCTAGGGCTATAGAAATATATAGGTCCCTGTGCAAAGTTTTTGGGAGAGATGAAGAGGAGTTTATGCTTGTGGATTTTATGTATATGATTACTCAAATTTCCTCTTTTGGTGTGGATATAAATTTTGATTTTGCTTCCTACTTAGCTAAGGAAATTCACATTGGATTGATTGAAATTGCTAAGGGCAAGGTGGAACAAACTTTTGGCCATTATTCTTTGTTGATGCACATGTTCTTGTTCAAGGGAGTTACATATTTTGGTAAAGAAATGGAATTAAATAGAGAAGAGAATGGGGAAGCACTATTAGTTCAATTGTGGAGTGTAGATATGACTTGGGATGCGGAGAATGCCAGTTTTGTCAGGTTTGATAGGTATTTTGCTTCAAAGCTGAGATGCCTCCTATTAGGGGACAATCCCATAATCCCCAAAGCGCTAATGGATATCATTAGGCCTATGGACAATCCAAGTGGTTTGAAAGTTTCAGATAATTTGGGAGATGTTATTCCATACTCTGTTTCTACTGTGGGCCCTACACATAGAGTTGGAGGTAAAATATGAAGATAAATTAAGAAAAGCTCTCACATATTTGGGGGACAAAGTTGAATGGCCACTAATTCATGATCAATTGCCTAGGGTGATTAGTATCTAGGAGGAGTTGAAAGCCAATGATGAGGCTTTAAAGCCTATTATGAATAAATGGGTGAGAAGGAAGAAAGAAATGACATTTTTGTGTTTCTCTATCATAAAGAATTCTTATGATCAAATTGAAAAAATGTTTGATATTGTTTCTAATCTTGCTGATTTTGACATTAAAAGGATTCATTTACAAAGAATAATAGTAGGATACTTGAACAAGTACAAGGGCCAAAAATTTAGTTTGTTTCCTCATGCCCTAGATAAAAGAAATAATTTGAAAAAAAAAGGTGAATGGGTGAAGGAACTTGATGATATTTTTTTGTTTAAGGATGAATAGAATTGTAAATGAAACAGGGCATGCATGGTGGGCTACCACAACGAAAGAAATGGCGAAGGCCCAAATATTCTTTGATTCTTTAAAATAGGAATTTGTTGCTATTGATAATGAGTCTAATTATGTGTTAAAAAGACAAAGGGATATTTTTCAATTCAACTGGCTAGATGATATATTGTTTGACAAGTGGATGGCAGAAATAGCTCCTGGTGAATAATTTGATGAAGATGAAACTAATAGTGATGAGGTACAGGGTGAGGACATCCAAATCATTGACACTATCACTACACAAGCCCAATGGGAAGAAGAAGACAAGAATAATTAGTCACTTTAAGATGTAGACTCAGGCTCACATGATGCTGATACAATTGAAGAAGAGAAAAAAGTGGAAGTTACTCCCACCATACAGGATAAAGACAGTGAAAACCCATAGGTGGAGATTAATGTGCAATCATTAGAACAAACTTTGTCATTGGCCAGCTTGGTAGTTGCATACATGAAGGATGTAACAAAAGCAGACCCACTAAAAGGAATGTTTGATGTATAAGTCTTTCTGTTACTCACAATTTTGTCTTTTGTGATAGGTGTATGCAAATATTTCTTGTAAAGGGCACCTGTCATTTTCTCTTAGCCTAAAGCTTGTTACATCTCACACTATATAAGTGAGATTCTAGGGCTAGAAAAAGGGTATGATTTTCTAATGTTGAAGTAAGATACTTAGTTTGTTTTCGGTCCAAGTTTTGGAGCAAGTTTATGATGTATTTTCTCTGTTTGTTCCTGAGAATGCATTAATATAGAATGATCTCTGTGTTTCTCCTTAAGGTCATTCTGAGTTTACTAAAAATGTATACAATTTTCAAAGAAAATGAATACAAATTATGAGCTATCCCCATATCAGTTATTTCTGAATTTTGTCTCCTTTTAGTTACTTGGTCATCTTGATATTGTATGAGTAAAGGCTTGTGCAATTGAATGCAATCCAGTTAGGTTGTATATCTGTTCACCACTAATTAAGTAAAAGCTTTGATGAATTTGATAAGGTTTCTAAAGTAGTAGGAAGGATTTTTGAATTATGAATTCTAATAAGAATTGCTGATAATATTTGTTGTAAGGAAACAAATTAGATCTAAGGATTCGTAGTTGATTCTAAACCCTAATGGATTAGGCACTATTCAAATTGATTCAGTTGGAAGAGAAACATGTCATAAATGGTTTTTAAATGTAGAATTATAATCAATTTTACTTTTATTTCCTGAATATCTTCAAAGTTGGTAGGTACTTGTTTGCATGGGATGTTTTAGCTTCAGTTGAGAACACGAGCAGATCTATAGAAGAATTTTGGCCATATCTGTTATATAGGATGTGTTTATCAAATTGTCAAGAATTATGCATGTATTTGGGGATTTGAGATGAGAATTAGAATGAAACTAAAATAATTCTCATACAGTGTTTCCTAGTCTTAAATCATCCTTGGGTATACCCACCCTAGTTTTGTAGAGCTTAAAGAGTAGAAAACCACCCTTGGTTTTGTTAAAGTTGGGGCCAAATGGTTTGCACATATAATTGTTAATAGGAATTGGCTAATCCTTAGATTGTGTGAGTAATATCATTTTGGTATTGAGCATTTTGTTGCTTAGTAGTTTTTCAAAACACCAACAAAATGGCGAATCTACCGGGGAGTTGTCTAACACATTTGGAAAAAGTATTACAGTTTCTTTGGTCCTGTTGTGTACATGTGTGTCAAATTATCTAAGTTTTTCCCATGGTCATAAGGGGATATTTTTGTGACAAACCTTGAGAATTTAAAGAGAGAATAGCCCAAGTGCCATAGTGACACACTGGCGTATCCAGTTTCTCCAGGTGTCTTATCTAACAAGCAAGGGTTGCAGTCTTATCATCTCAGTGATTTGTCTATCTATGTTAGATATTTCTATTTCTATTTGTCTATTTTTTTTCTTGGAGTCAGGAATAATTGTCATTGTGTATTTTCCCAAGAATAGGGTGGTGACTCAATCAAGGTTTTGAAGCTAGTGCTTGTTTTAACAAAAGGTGAATATGGCTGACAAGAGAAAGAACACAAGAGCTTACATGAGAGCCAATCCTAATGTACCAATGTATATAGATTTACCCCAAGGTGGTAGGAAGAACCTAAATAAGAAAAGGATAGACCCAAATCCTACCTGGAAACTGAGGAGTAATGTAGTAGTCAATTCCCAATACCAACTAGTGGTAGGGAGAGAATCTTCTTCACTTAGCTCTAAATCAGAAACTACAAGACTCTTAGGAGGATTTTTTAGTACCCCATTACCAGATGAGAGAGTTTTCTAGGAAAAAGATATGTCTCATGTAGGAAATGCTTCACCAAGGCTAGATCTCATAGTAGATATGAACCATAGGCTAGGATTTAGTAGTTCACTTGATGATCCTTTTAATCCCAGAGCACCCCCATACATGGAGCCCAATCTTAGAGATCTGGAGGATCCTATTGATTCAAAGGCTACTTCTATAGACCCTAAAGAAGTGCAATTTGAGATAGGATTTCTAAAGAAATGGATTGCTGAGGAAGAAGCTAAGTGCATTCATCTTGAAAAGGAGAAGGAGCAAGCCACCTTGGATGCCATAATAGAAAGAGATGTTCTGCTGAGAAGGATGGCTACCTTGAAGGAGCAAAATAAAAGGTTAGAAGAAAAAACTATGGCTCTCTATACTGATGTTTTTGGAGACGTAGATAGTCTGAGAGCTAAAGTTCAAGAATAAGAACAACGCCTAAATCAAAAGCAAGAACTAGTTATTGCTCAAATCTAAGACTATAAACTTGTTCACGTAAATCCTGTAGAACCCATTGTGAAAGCTGCAGACAAAGGAAAGGTTAAAGCTAGAGGAGTCCGAATAAATCAACCGCAAGCTTAGCCAAGCAAACCCATACAACCCTCCATGTCAAAATTAGATCTAGATTTGGAGAAGGCTAGAAAAGAGAAGGAAGATCTTGCATAAGAACTCAAGAAGGTGGAAAATGAAGCCCAAGCTACAGAAACTAAGAGAAAAATCCAGTTCCTTAAGACTAATTCTACATTAGCCTCATGGCCAAATTTATCCATCCTAGCTGTAGCTTCTGTACCTCCCTCTGGAACAATAGTCTTAGTTTAAGGAATATCTCAGTCTGCTCCTGCCTCATCATCTACCACTTATACTCAAGCCCTTGTTGTCCAACTTCAACCATCCCAAAATTTTCCTCTCAACCAAGCTAATATAGCAAGTACCTCAAATATTCCTAGTTTCTAGAAGAAACCTATATACATGGAAAAGTACATAAAAATATCATTTGCAAGTATTCTTGGTGCTCCACATCCCATATCTTTTGATTTAAGAGATAAAGTGGTTAAGTTCTCTGGAAATAATGCTATTACTGGTGAAGAAAATTTGAGAGTTTTTATAGACATGTTGAATGATTATGAAGTTGAACATGAAGATGTGGTCATGAAGTTGTTTTTTCATTCATTAATTGAGGATGCAAGGGATTGGTTCAAAAGGTTGCCTGATGACAGTATTACCTCTTGGAGTGACTTGGAAAATTTGTTCAAGGAGCAATATGGAGACAACACTAATGCAAGATTCATGTTAAATGAATTCAATAACATCAAGAAGAATCCTAATGAGTCCACATTTGATTTCAATGTTAGATTCCAAAAAGGTATGTACAAACTATTTCAAGTTATGAGGTTGAATGAGGATGTTTGTCTCACGACATATTTTAATGCTTTTGATAGGAAAATGGCTTATCAATTGAGGGATAAGGATCCAAAAACCTTAAGGGATGCCTATAAAGTTGTAGTAAATATAGAAAACAATAGGAAAGCATCTAGAAAAATGGGTAGGAGAGATGAGCCAAAGATTTTCAATCCCCAAAATAATAACAAAAGGGAGGGTGATAAAACTCCTATAGGAAAGAAGCTAGAAGAACCTACTATAGGCTAGGTGTTGGAATTGTTGAAGAAGATGAATCCCACTAATTTAAATAAGCCAAATGTTGCTGAGAGAACCCCTGTGAATAATACCAGTTTCAATAGACAACCTAGAATGCAAAATTACCCTTACACTACCCAGTGGAAAGATGGTAAGCTAGTTCCTAACTAGACACAAAATGTGAAGGATAAGGGTACCCTAGACCCCCTACAAAGGAACACTATAAATATGAATGATGATGTACCATTGTGCATTGAATTCCATCACCTCATTCTTCTAATTATTGTGTTGTTGCTCAATCATTTGCCCAAGATCAAGGTGTGCAACTTGAAGAAGAAAGTGAAGAGAAAAGCCATGATGATATAAGTTGCAATATGGTAAGCATGTGTGATGATTTTATAGATTCTAATTCTGAAGAACTTGAAAATGATATTACTAGTTAGAAAATTACTTATCATTTACATCATCAGCAAGTTCTTTTATATGATGAAGGTTATGATAAAGATAAGGTATGTGTTACATCTTTTGATGTAGGTCACATAAGCTTAAGAATTCCCTCCAAAGAAGAGATTGAAATAATTAGAGTAGAAATGATTTCCCAAGTTCATAGTAACTACAATTTGAGAAATAGAATAGTAAATAATGGTGCAAGAAAGCCATCCAGTGTATTCATCAAAGATATCACCCATAAGATAAATGATAAAAATAAGAAAGTCAATATAGATGTGCCTAAGATCAAAGACAACAAGGTTAAGAAGTGGGAACCAAAAAAGAAGGTTCAGTTTCAAACAAATGAAACAAAAAAAGTAGTTGTGCAATCAAAGAAATCAGGACCTGATACTATTAAGAAAATAGTGGTGCCTACTATTCAAAAGACTTCAACTCCAGGTATTCTTGTAAAACCCACTATTGTTGAACTTGTTGATATAATATCCATGTTGTCCCAAATAATTGTAAAAGTACCTTTGTCTAAACTTCTTAGAATTGAAAAGCATAAAAGTAAGGCTTTATCATGGTTGGGAGGGATAGGAAACAACAATACTATTGGAGAACAAACTATTATCCAACAAACCCCATTAGTAGTAGAGGATAGTAGTATCATATCTTAGATTCCCCAAATGTTTTTAGATGATTCCTTAGTGGCATTTATACAAGATATTGACCCATTTTTCCTCAGTCTGATCATAAAAGGGAAGACCCTAAAAAATTGCATGATTGACTTAGGAGCTTCTAACACCATAATGCCTTTCAAAGTAATGGAAGCCTTAGGGTTGAAAGTGGACACCAAGCATGGCAGATATAGAGGAATGGATGCTAGGGAAGTCCCAGTCATAGGTACCACAAATTCTTTACCATTCAGATTAGCTACATATCCTAAAGTAGAATTAACCATCACAATCCTTCTAGTGGATATATCGAGCCACGCTATGGAATGTTACTTTCTAGAAAATGGAGTGTTGCTATGGGGGGTAGTTTGAAATGTGACTTAACCTATGCTAATTTTCACATTGGAGATAAAGTTGTCAAAGTAAACAGAGAGCCAAGGGTTGGTCACATTTCAAGGGAAGAAATTGACAAAGATGCCACTTGTTTCTTAGATATTAGTGTAAATGCATTCAAAGCTGAATTGATTATTCAAGAAGTTGAGAATTTGCCTACTATAATTGAACATGAAGTTGAATGTTGTACGAACTCAACAATATTATGGACAATTTTTTTTGATGGGGCTAGTTCTAAAGAGGGTGCAGGGGCAGGGGCAGTTTTTGTTTCTCCTAAGAAAAATACTTTTAGATACTCATTCACTTTAAAGTTTTCTTGCACAAATAACATAGAAGAGTATGAAGCCTTGTTGTTAGGATTAAAAGTTGCTACCCACCATGGAATCAAGAAATTGCATGTTATAGGTGATTCAGAACTAGTTATCTCTCGGATAAAAGAAACCTATGCATCCAAGAATAGGAGATTAAAGTAGTATAGAAATGCTATTTGGGACCAGATAGAATCTTTTGATACATTTGGTATCTCATGGAGAGATAGGACTCAGAATAAGATGTCTGATTTATTAGAAAACGTAGCAATCAAAGCTAAGGAGATATCATTTGCAGGAATCTCTCAAATTGAGTTACAAAGTAGACCTTCAATACCTGATAATGTTAAAAATTGGCAAGTCTTTGAAGATGACAAAGACATTATAATTTTTTTGTTAAATGAAGACAAATACCATGGTCAAGAAATGGATTGCATTGATTTTATTAAAACTATAGATGGTAAGGAAACCATTTTTGGCTAGGAGATTATACAATTGAAAACCAGCAAGGTGCCTAAGGGGTTAGTAGTTTTGGAAAGTATTTTTGATAATCAAGATAGAATAAAACTAGGAGTTAAGGACCCTAAGCATTAGGAATCAGAAGAGATAAACCTTGGTACTGATGAAGCTCCTAAAAAAGTTTATATTGGCCAAAATTTGCCTGCTGAAATCAGAAAAGCATTGATTGACTTGCTTAGGAAGTATAGACATGTTTTTGCATGGTCATATGATGACCTTAAGGCTTATATGGAAGATTTTTTCCAAAATGTCATACCACTAAAGGATAATGTAAAACCTTTCAGACAGAAACAAAGACCAGTAAACCCTACCCTAGCTCCCAAAATGCAAGAAGAATTGATGAAATTAACGGATAGGGGGATAATCAAACCAATTAGACATTCCACTTGGGTTTCAAATTTGGTACCTATTAGAAAGAAAAATGGAGACATAAGATTATGTGTGGATTTCAGGAATTTGAACATTGCATCCTTAAAGGATAATTATGGATTACCAAATATGGAAGCCATGTTGTACCAAGTAATTGGTTTTGAGTTAATGTCCATGATGGATGGTTTCTCTAGGTACAATCAAGTTCTAGTAAAGGAAAATGAACAATTTAAGATAGCTTTCACAACTCCATGGGGAAGCTATGTATATGTAAGAATGCCATTTGGCTTGATTAATGCAGGAGCTACTTTCCAAAGAGCTATGGATGTGGCATTTCATGATTATATCAACAAATTTATGATTGTATACCAAGATGATATTACAACCTATTCTAAGAAGGCTGAGGATCACTGCAGGCATTTGGAGAATTTTTTTATCAAAGCTTTGGAATATGGAGTATCCTTGAACCCAAAGAAATGTACATTTGGGATGACAGAAGGTAGATTACTAGGGCATATAGTGTCTAAAGATGGGGTGAAAATAGATCCTGAGAGAGTAGAAGCTATTGATAAAGTCCCCAGTCCAAAGAATGTAAAAGGAATTCAATCCTTCTTTGGCCAAGTTAATTTTCTTAGAAGGTTTGTTACCAATTTTGCTGAAATTAGTAGACCTATCTCAAAGATGCTCAAGAAGGGAGCTACTATAGATTGGAATGGTGAGCCTTCACAAGCATTCCAAGATATTAAAACTACAATAAAAAATGCTCCAGTACTGAGAACTCTAGACTACACAAAACCCATGAATATATTTTCTTTTACATCTTTCCATACTGTAGCTACAGTCCTGTTGCAAAAGAATGAAGAGGGATATGAACAACCAATTGAATTCTTCAGTAAATCACTACAACCTACTAAACTGAAGTATGAAATAAATGAGAAACAAGCATATGCCCTAGTGAAGGCTATAAAGGCCTTTAGATGCTACTTAGTAGGTGATTGTCATTGCCTTTGCACCCAGTGCAGCTATGAAGGACATATTTTCTCAACATGAAGTATTAGGCAGAAGGTGTAGATGGATCAACAGGATCCAAGAATTCAATATTGAAATATAGATAACTAAGTTGGTAAGAGGTCAAGGTTTGGCTAAACTCATGGCTGAGTCTAATTTGGATGCCAAACAGATAAATGTGGTAGTTGATTACCTCAGATCAGACTTATGTGACATTAATCATTATGATTGGTACACTAATGTTATATATTACCTACAACACATGGAAGCTCCTCCCCATTTGCCTAAAAATGAAAAGAGGAGTACTAAATTACAAGCCATCAGATACATAATTGTCCAAGGCAATTTATGGTGGAGAAATTTTGAGGGAGTGTTGCTGAAGTGTATTGATCAAGAAAAGGAAAAAGAAGTCTTAAATGAAATGCATGCTAGAGTGTGTGGAGAACACTATATGGCCAAGACCAATGCATATAAAGTGATGAGGGTTGGATTTTGGTGGCCCTCCCTTTTCAAGGATGCTCAAATTATGATTAGGAAATGTGACCCTTGTCAAAGGTTTGTTGGAAAATTGAAGTTCTAAGGTAATACTCCATTGAAGCCAATGGAGGTCCAAGCACCCTTTCAACAATGGGGTATGAATTTCATAGGAAATATTTCCCCCAAGTCTAGCACTGGCGATTCTTGGATTCTAGTGGCTACTAACTGCTTTACAAAGTGGGTAGAGGCTATCCTCACAAGAAATGCAACAAGTAAAGTTGTCAATAATTTCCTATTGAATAATATTATCTCCATATTTAGTTGTCCTCAAAAAATTGTAACAAACAATGCAATGTGCATTAGGTTTGAGGAATTCATCAAATTTTGTGATAAATATGGAATAAAAAGATCATCATCTTCTCCTTATCATCCACAAGGAAATGGATAAGCTAAATCCACAAATAAGAGCCTGTTAAAAGTTATTAAGAGAACCTTGGATGATAACATGAAAGCATGAGATTCTATGTTACAGTTAGCAATATGGGGTTATAGGGTAACTATGAAGAAAGCCATTGGTGTAGCTCCATTTGATATGGTGTATGGAATTCAAGCAAGAATGTCTCAAAAATACCTGGTAGGTTTGTATAACTACATTCAAATGTATGATAAGGATATCATTGATGATATGCAAGAAAGATTGGATGAACTAGTTGGGCTAATTGAGACCAGGAAAGAATCATCAATCAGAAACCAAAAGTTGCAACTACAGGTTAAAGCACTTTATGATAAGATGACAGTGAGCAAGAAATTTGAAAGTGGAGATTTGGTCCTCATGTGGAATGCTAGGATAGAAGATAAAGGAAAATATGGTAAGTTTGATCCCATATGGTTAGGTCCCTATCTGATTGAAAACACATAGGGAGAAGATTCTTACATTATCAAAGATTTATTAGGAAGCATTCTTGAACTGCTAGTTCATGGACAGTTCTTGAAGAGGTATTTTTCTTGAAAAATACTTATTTTCTCCATGAATAGTAGTCTAGGTTTCCTTGTACATTTTGTTTAATCTTTGTGTCTTCTGTATAGTCCCTATATATTCTTTTGTTCTATGTTCTTGCTCTCTCTAAGTTGTCAGTTTAAAGCTCAGGTGTGTGGTATGCTTCACCCAAAAATTTTGAGCCCTCATTTGAATCTAGAGGATTAAATGTCCCCAGATAGAGCACCTATTGGTCTGATTTTTGCAAGATATTTTTCTCCATTTAAAAAAAAAATCAAAATTAAAATTTTTAAGTGGAGACCAGGGTTTTCATTTTAATCTTGAAAAATCTTGGTAGCATTTGAATTTTCTTGTCAAAGCCCTAGGTCTCGTTTCCTTTTAAATTTTTTGGGTGCAAAACCTTTTAAAAATATGCGAATATTCTCCATCCTTTTCAAACTTTCCACACCATGAGTCTCCCCATTTCATCTTTGTTTCTCATCACCCGATCCCTAAAAGATCTATGGCGATCACTATCTCGCAATGAAAAGATGCAAGTGTTTTATCCTTAATGACATAGCAACTTCCACTAAGTTGAAGAATGGTGCCATCAAATGGAGATACAGTGATCGGAGATTTTATTGCTTCAGAAATATTTGATCACATTTTTTATGATAGACCTGTCAGAACCTAAGAAGGGGTTAGAACATTGAAGTACAAAAGGTGTCAATAGAAATCTCAACTTTTCCAATTAGTTGCTATGTCACTATCAAAAAAATTGAGCACTTTGCCATTAGTGACATGGTGCCTTCACCAAAAGTAATGGCCAACAGTTACTTTTAAGTTTTTTGGTGACCGTAAGTTTTCCAAGGTATGTGATGGATGTGTAGTTTTATTGTTATGTCAGAAGCATTAATGAGGGTGGTTATTACTTCACTTGCCTTTATTGGCCCTAAATTTTGATGATTCCTTGGAAGTCACTATGTCGCTATTGAAAAATTTGTGTTTCTCGCCATTAGCGACATATCACCCAGATGGAAAGTAATACTATGGCAACATTTTAGAGAAAGTGGGTCCCAGACAATGCTCTGTTAAATATCAGTTATAAAATTTTGGCACATGATGGAATCTAGTGGGATACACATATACATTGGGAAAAGTGATGACACCGGAGGTCGCTATATCGCTATTTGGGAAACTTGTTCTTCTCACCATTAGCGACATAGCGTCTAGTTGGGAAATAAACACACGGTGGGACCTAAGCAGCGTGGTAATATGGTCAAGTTTTTAAAATATGAATTTAAATGCCAGTGGTGTAGGGCTTTCTCATGTCATCAATAACTGGACCCACACCCTAATTCATGAAACATATGAAAGTTTTTGATTGTTAGATTGATCTCAAATCTATGATCATCGCTATCTCGCTATGGTGAGTTGCACGAAGGTTGCGAATAGGGACATAGTGACAAGGGGCCCACCATATTTCTTTTAAGTAATGCATCAAATATCTCCCACATGATCGATGCAGAATCAATGATGGTCACTATCTCGCTATGGCAAGGTGGTCACTTTTTATGTATAGCGAGATAGCAATTTAGTGACACATGACCTCAGAATTCTGTGGGTCCAGTTCAAAAGTGCCAAAAATGAAGGAAAGGTACACATGGAAAATTTTCATTGGGTTGACTACCAACTTGTCAAGTGAAACATGAGTCATCTTTTCTTGCATCACTGGATCGTAGGATTTTTCAAAAATCTACGGTGTAAATTTGAATGTAGAAGGTGATGCCACCTTGTGTATTTATGATAAATAAAAACTTCATGTGTGAGAAAAAAATAGAGTGTAACACAGAAGATTTTCTTAATTCCACCTTACGTGAACAAAGATTCCAAGTGTTTCTAAGCAGAAGCAGTTATTGGGAAGATCGTGTTGAATTTGGTAAGACTATGAAGCAGTTTGTTTGCAAAAAGATTGCAGAAATACTGAGAAGAACTAGAGCAAAATTCAAAGTAAGTATTTGCACAATAATCCTTGCACTGTTTTAGTTTCTTCAAAAGTTAATTAAAAATGGCTCCAAAGTAGAAGGTGTTTTCTGGTCAAGAGAACTATTTGGATAGGAATGTCCACGATGATTTTCTTGAATTGCTCATTCATTCCACCGTTGAAACTATAGAAGTTAAAAAGCTAAATTCATTAAACCCTAGGTTGAGAATAGTAGATGGGTTGTATGACAAGGGAAACTAGGTTAGGGATGCAACAACTTCACATACTAGTCTTGTTTTGTTCAAAAAATGGTTTTCAAAGAGGAACCTTTTTGCCCCACATGCCAATATCTGGAATTTTGATCTAGGGACGCTGGTGGTTCCCAGTGTTTTCATGGACTATGATCTTTAGGAAGTTGTAGCTAAGAATTGCGTCACTGATTATCATGTGCCCATTGATTTGAAAGGGTTAGAGAAGGAATATATGTCTAAGAAAGATGCAATTAGGAAAGGTGCACTGAGGCCACACATAGGTAAAATTGGAACCCTGCCAGCAATAACATCATCCTCTAGGGAACCTTTCAAAAGGGCATATTTCAATTCAAGGGCTATAGAAATATATAGGTCCCTATGCAAAGTTTTTGGGAGAGATGAAGAGGAGTTTATGCCTGTGGATTTTATGTATATGATTACTCAGATTTCCTCTTTTGGTGTGGATATAATTTTTGATTTTGCTTCCTACTTAGCTGAGGAAATTCACATTGGACTCATTGGAATTTCTAAGGGCAAGGTGGAACAAACTTTTGGCCATTATTCTTTGTTGATTCACATGTTCTTGTTCAAGGGAGTTACATATTTTGGTAAAGAAATGGAATTAAATAGAGAAGAGAATGGGGAAGCACTACCAATTCAATTGTGGAGTGTAGATTGACTTGGGATACAAAGAATGCTAGTTTTGTTAGGTTTGATAGGTATTTCACTTCAAAGCTGAGATGCCTCCTATTAAGGGACAATCCCATAATCTCCAAAGCACTAATGGATCTCATTAGGCCTATGGACAATCCAAGTGGTTTGAAAGTTTCACATAATTTGGGAGATGTTATTCCATACTCTATTTCTATTGTATTTAGAGTATATGGTTTTAAAGGAAGCCCTTACGCACTACCTTACCAAGTGCCTTTGAAGGTAGGAGTTGCTAAAAAATTGTGGTAGCTAGGAGGAGTGGAGGAAACCCTTCTATTGAAGAGACAAAAGGGGTCAATTTTTCCTACTTGCACAGTGGCTCATCAATTTGTAATCACAAAAGGGGGTTGGCTTTCTTTGCACAAGATTTTGAATCCTTATAAGATGAGTACTTCTTATCCTCATTTTTGTGATTATGAAGGTTTTTATCATTTGGCTCTGAGGCACAGAATTAAGCTTGGTAAAATCGAGCATGAATTTTATTTTCCTGAAGACTTAATAAGGACTGAGTACTCCTTTCAAGAGCAAGAGACTAGAAAAGAAAAGTGGAGAGTCTTTTCTAAAATTTTGGATTTCATTCATTGTTTTGATCCAAATTATAGTCCTTTGGATGATGTAGTTACAAATGTAGATAAGATGAGAAAAATTATGAATAATTTTCCTAAAATAATAGAGGAAATGAATGAGAAGAAGCAATTATTTATTAGGTTTTACCTAGATAAGGCTAGGGAAGTAATGAGAAGATTGGGTTTTACTCCCAATATAAGGGCAAGCCAATTAACTATCCAGAAAAATCCAAGGTATACTATTATTCAAAATAAAAGGAATACTGTGGACAAAGGCAAACAAATAATTGAGTCCACTAGTAATTTTTTGGAAGAGAGGCCTTCTAAGCCCTCCCCTTAGAGGAGAAAAATAATAAGGGAGGAGGATCCTCATGTTGAGGAGTATTCATCTTCACAGTGTTGGGTGATGCGACGCGCTCCCCTGCCCACAGGTGGTTAATTATGTGGTGTTCCATGTTCACTAACAGTCATGGCTTTTGGTGCAACGAAAAATGGGCCCAACAATTGGTATCAGATGCTAGTTGTTGTTCAGTTATCCTCTGTAGGAAAGTCTCACGGTTAAGTGGGAGTCTCACAGTTGAGTGGGAGCGATGGAAGATGAGGGTAAGTTGAGGGTTGACAGGTTTAATGGGCAGAACTTCCAGTTATGGAAGATGCAAATGGAAGACTATTTATATTAGAAGGATTTATGGAAGCCGTTGGAAGGAAAAGCCAAGAATCAGGGAACTATGTCAGAGGCTGAATGGGATCTTTTGGATAGAAAGGCACTCAGAAGCATTCAGTTATGCTTGGCACCATCGGTGGCATTTAATATTACAAAAGCAAAGATGACAGAAGATTTGATGAAAACCCTAGCGACACTGTATGAAAAGCCCTCCGCTTCAAATAAGGTATTTCTCATGAAGCGTTTATTTAATATGAAAATGGCAGAAGGTGGATCTGTTGCAGATCATTTAAATGAGTTTAATACTATTACTAGTCAATTATCTTCTGTGGGTATCAATTTTGATGAAGAAATTAGGGCTCTCTTGATTTTGTGTTCTTTGCCTGAAAGTTGGAATGGCTTGGTAATGGCGGTGAGTAATTCTGTTCCTGGATCTAGTACCCTAAAATATGATGATGTGATTGGTGTTATTTTAAGTGAGGAAACTTGTAGAAAATCCTCAGGTGGATCTACATCAGGAAGTGCTTTAAATGCACAAAGCAGGGGCAGAACGACTGAAAGAGGAAGTAACTCTGGAAATCGTGGGAAATCAAGAGGAAAGTCAAAGGGGAGGAGGTCTCAATCAAGAGGACCAAATGATTGCTAGTACTATGGGAAACCAGGGCACAAAAAGAAAGATTGCTAGAATCGAAAGAAAAATGAAGGAGATAAATCAGATGGAGACAAGGAGGCAAATATGGTAAGTAACAAATCCGAAGAGGATGCTTTGCTTCTGTCTTTAGAGAGTGTTGATGATTCATGGGTTCTAAAATTGGTATCAGAGCCTGGTTTTGGCCATGTCATGGGTTCAAATCTCCTCGGTGCCTTCCCGACCCGTGTAAGTGCCTGGTATGCGCATCGAGGGGGAGATTGTTGGGTGATGTGATGCGCTCCCCTGCCCACAGGTGGTTAATTATGTGGTGTTCCATGTTCACTAACAGTCATGGCTTTTGGTGCAATGGAAAATGGGCCCAACACACAGACCCCTTTGAGAGTTGAGGAGGAGCAGCTCACTGATGAGCAAATTGAACAAATTGGGTCACAAGGTGGAGTTTTTGTTACCTAAGCAGAGATTGATGAAAGGAATCCCTAGTAGCCTCCTGTGCCAAGCTTTGAGATGATTGTAGCCTATTTCAAGGGAAGGGAATTGGATCCTATTTTGGAACAAGCTAGCCAAAAATTTTTGTTAGATGATAGTTTTTTAAAATCTAGGGCTTTCCATCAATTTTCTTGGAGGGAAAACATGCACATTTTTGAGGAAAGATGTAAGAATATGAAAACAGAGCATCCAAAAATGGATGAAGCCTCCATCCAAAACCAAATAAAAGAACAAATGATGCAAGAATTCTAGAACATTACCCCTGAAGAGGGAAGGAAAATGGTAAAGATTTCCAACGTACTATTGTTTCCTAATTAGGATATTGCAGATGCATTAATTTTCAATTCTGTTTCTAATAAATTAAAGTTACAAGACCCAAATAAAAAGGAGTTTGTAGGGATTACTTTTAATAATGACCAAGCTACTCTTGTCATGTGGTCACTAAGAAGAGGATCCGGGATTGAATCAACACAGCTTGATGATTTAGGACTGATAGGGAATATCATTGTAAGGAGAGTTGGTGATACCTCACATGTATAGGCAGCCCACATGAATGTAGATTATTCTCAATTTGCCTTGGCTACTACAAAAAGGGAAGAAAAGGAAATGATTGAATTATAGAGAAAATATGAGGTAGTTGTGGATGCCTAAAATAAAGATGTAAAAAAGAGAATTGAGCTTGAGAACAAGCTATTGGGAAAATCCACTAGGCCTAGAATAACATACCCTCATCCCCCAGTTGAACCCTTCAAATCCACCCCCCTCATAGAAATACCAGATACACCCCAAAGGCCACAGTACTACACTGCTAAGGATTTTGAAGAAGAAAAGGGTAAACTATGGGCCCTACATGTAGAGTTGGAGGTAAAATATGAAGACAAATTAAGAAAAGCTCTCACATATTTGGGGGACAAAGTTGAATGGCCACTAATTCATGATCAATTGGCCAAGGTGATCAGTATCTGGGAGGAGTTGAAAGCCAATGACGAGGCTTTAAATCCTATCATGAATAAATGGGTGAGAAGGGAGAAAGAAATGACATTTTTGTGTTTCTCTGTCATAAAGAATTCTTATGATCAAATTGAAAAACTGTTTGATATTGTTTTTGATCTTGCTGATTTTGAAAATAGAAGGATTCATTTACAGAGAATAATAGTAGGCTACTTGAACAAGTACAAGAGCCAAAAATTTAGTTTGTTTCCTCGTGCCCTAGATAAAAGAAATAATTTGAAAAACAAAGATGAATGGCCAAAGGAACTTGATGATATTTTTTTTCTTAAGGATGAATAGAATTGTAAATGAAACAGGGCATGCATGGTGGGCTACCACAATGAAAGAAATGGTGAAGGCCCAAATATTCTTTAATTTTTTAAAATAGGAATTTTTTGCTATTGATAATGAGGCTGAGTATGTGTTAAAAAGATAGAGGGATATTTTGCAATTTAATTGGCTAGATGACACATTATTTGACAAGTGTATGTCAGAAATAGCTCCTAGTGAACAATTTTATGAAGATGAAACTGACAGTGATGAGGTGTAGGGTGAGGAGATCCAAATCATTGACACCGTCACTACACAAGCCAAATGGGAAGAAGAAGACAAGAATAATCAGTCACTTTCAGTTGAAGGCCCGAGCCCACATGATGCTGATACAACTGAAGATGAGAAAAAAGTGGAAGTTACTCCCATGATACATGATAAAGATGGTGAAAACCCACAAGTGGAGATTAATGTGCAATCATCAGAACAAACTTTGTCATTGGTCAGCTTGACAGTTGCATACAAAGAGGATGTAACAGAAGTGGACCTAGCAAAAGGAATGTTTGATGTATAAATCTTTTTGGTACTCATAATTTTGTCTTTTGTGATAGGTGTATGTAAATATTTCTTGTAAAGGACACCTGTCATTTTCTCTTAGCCTAAAGCTTGTTGTATCTCACACTATATAAGTGAGATTCCAGGGCTAGAGAAAGGGTTTGATTTTCTAATGCTGAAGTGAGATACTTAGTTTGTTTTTGGTCTAGTTTTTGGAGCAAGTTAATGATTTATTTTCTCTATTTGTTCCTGAGACTGCATTAATATAGAATGATCTTTGTGTTTCTCCTTAAGGTCATTCTAAGTTTACTGCAAATGTATACAATTTTCAAAGAAAATGAATACAAATTATGAGCTATCCCCATATCAATTCTTTCTGAATTTTGTCTCCTTTTAGTTATTTGGTCATCTTGATATTGTATGAGTAAAGGCTTGTGCAATTGAATGCAATCCAGTGAGGTTGTATATTTGTTCACCACCGCTATTAGTTCAATGGATTAAGTAAAAGGTTTGATGAATTCGATAAGGTTGCTAAAGTAGTAGGAATGATTTTTGAATGATGAATTCTGATAAGAATTGCTGATAATATTTGTTGTAAGGCAACAAATTAGATCTAAGGATTTGTAGTAGACTCTAAACCCTAATGGATTAGGCACTAGTCAAATTGATTCAGCTAGAAGAGAAACATGTCATAAATGGTTTTCAAATGAAGAATTATAATCAATTTTACTTTTATTTCCTGAAGATCTTCAAAGTTGGCTGGTACTTGTTTCCATGGGATGTTTTAGCTTTAGTTAGCCACTATTGCTAAGAACACGTGCAGATCTATAGAAGAATTTTGGCCAGATCTGTTATATAGGATGTGTTTATCAAATTGTCAAGAATTATGCATGTATTTGAGGATTTGAGATGAGAGTTAGAATGAAACTAAAATAATTCTCATACAGTGTTTCCTAGTCTTGAATCATCCCTAGGTATACTCACCCTAGTTTTGCAGAGCTTAAAGAGTAGAAAACCACCCTTGGTTTTGTTAAAGTTGGGGCCAAATGGTTTGCACATATAATTGTTAATAGGAATTGGCTAATCCTTAGATTGTGTGAGTAATATCATTTTGGTATTGAGCATTTTGTTGCTTAGTAGTTTTTCAAAACACCAACACTCTTGAAACACAAGCTCCAATCCATTTACACCAACTCTTTGAAAATCCAAATTTTTTTAATACTTTGAAAAGGAATTCCTAGCAAATCCTATCATAAGCCTTTATCATATTAAGTTTAATGTTGAAGCTTGAAGACTTGGAAGAATTAATTGAATGTAAGACCTCATGAGTAACTAGGGCCCCTTCCATTATTTCTCTCCCAGGGATAAAGCCACATTTCACTTGAGAAATGAGTTTAGGAATCAAATGTTGCATTCTCATATAAATAACCTTTGTTATAATCTTATATATTGTGTTGCATAGTGAGAGAGGCTTGATTTTTGAATTTTTTTTGGGGTTTTCACGTTAAGGATGATGGCTGCATTTGTTGTGTTGAAATATTTAAGAATAGCTTTTCTTTTTTGTGATTCTTCAATTATCCCAAGAAAATACCTGTAAATAAAGTCCCAACAAGCTTGAAAAAATAATGTTCCGAAGCCATCTAGGCCAAGGGCTTTGTTTAGAGGCAAGGAAATACCACCTTTTCAAGTTCATAAATTGTGAAAGGAGCCATTAATGCTATGTTACCAGAGTCTGAGACCAAAGAGGGGATAGATCAAGAAGGTCTTGAGAATGAACTTGAATAGTTGCTGGTAGGTTAGGTGGATCTAGCAGATTTTTAAAAAACCTTGCCCCTTCCTCTTAAATGCCTTGAGCATTTGAGATTGGATTTCCATTCTCTAAATTTTTAATGGTAAAGATGTGATTGGCTACTCTCCTCTTCTTGGCAAAGGCATGAAAGAATTTTGTGTTCTTGTCACCTTCTCTTAACTACAATTCCTAGGATTTTTGACACCAATTGATCTCTTCTCTATTATAGAGTTCATCCCATTCCACCTGTAGCTTATATTATTTCACAAAATAATCAATATTCATACCCTATTTGATAGTGATATCAAAAATGTCTGCCATCTATTTTTAACTATCTCTTTTTCTTTAAAAATATTTTTGAAAACCAGCTCGTTCCATTTTTTAATGTGTTTTAGAAAGTTGATGCATTTTTGAGCCAACACAAAATTGAGCATTGGTCCACCACTATTTTAAAAGAGGCAAGAAATCAGGATGCCTAAGCTGCATCCTTTCAAATTTGAAGGATGGTAGATGTTGGAATCCCTGATTAATCCTTGGAAGGTCTAGTGGTAGGGCAATGGAGAAATGATCAAATCCTGGATGGGCCATAATTTTAGATTGGAAAGTGATGTTTGATAATTTTCACTCTTGTGAATCAAGGAACCTATCCAATCTAATTGCAACTTGAGAGAAGTTTTCCCTCTTTTTAGTCCATGTAAAGGCACCATTGTTAGGATCAACATTGTCCAAGTTATTATCCTCTAGAAAGTTTGAAAAATCTTGCACTATTTTGAGAGGAGGACATATCCCACCATGTTTTTCTGAAGATTTAAGAATAGCATTAAAGTCCCCCCTAGAATTATAAGTAAATCATTTTGAGACTAAATGATATGAGTCAATTCTTTCCACAACCTCAGTTTATCTTGTGTCATTGTGGGGCCATAAATATTGATTAAGATCAAGGATAGATCAAACCGATCAACTTTCACTAGTTGTGAGTTATCTTGTTGATCTAAAAGCTTAACTTGTACTTCTTTAGAATCCCATAAAACTATAATATCACATGAAGCACCAATACTTTGTTTGTTAACCAAGATCCATTATGTCCATTTACTAATTGTTTTGTCAAAAATTTCTTGTGACATCTTAGTTTCCTGTAATAGGATTATTAATGCTCCCATAGAATCAAGTTCTGACTTGATCCTATTGAATTTGTTAGAGGTATTTAAGCCTCTGACATTCCAAGAGTAAATCCTCATTCCTAACAAGGAGAACCCTTAGTTATCCTTGTCAATATTTTAGATGGTGTAAAATTATCATCCAAAGTGGACTGAATGCCTGTTGCTATTTCTACCTTTATCTTCAAGCCTTTAGGATTTCTTCCTCTCTTTTTAGGTGTTAGTTTGCACTAGGAATTATAATTGGGTGATTGCTCAATGGATAATATTAAGTTGTGATCGTAGCCCCCCAATGAGATAGTTTGATCTAGCTTATTTGGTCCTAAATTAGTCAATTGAGAAACTTCATTGATGTCACTGGCATCCTCAATTATTGTGCTATTCTGAAAAGAATTTTGAAAGTGATTGAGCTACTTAATGTTCAAATAGTCCTCTTGAAGGGGTACATCTAGGGAATCCTTTGAAACCTAGGGATATTGATCCAGATGATTTACAACAATGAAATCCTTAAAAATTGGTGTACCTACTTGAGCTTCTTGGTCAATGACATTGTCAACCCTAAGATAACTTAGTAACAGATTTGACTTGGATACCTCTAACTCAATAAGACCTCCCTCTATGATTTTTGTGGGAGAGGCAACACCATAGGGCTATGATATGGCATTATCAACTAGTAATTTATCACGTCGAAGCCTTAGGTCATAATTGAACATATCACTTTCCTTTGTTGTAGATTCATTAATTATTTTCACTGTCAAATCTGCTATCATACTATTAGAACATTTCCAAGCTTTTAATTGCACTACAAAATTATTGTTAAATATATTTTTCATATCTATCATATTAGATAGAGAATCTTGAAACATTAGCTGTTGAATAAGGGTATTGTATTCAAAAGTGCTTGATTCTGCTTGATCAAATTCTACGGATTTGCTAGCTAAAGGACATATCTAAAATATTGTGGGGGCATAGTGCAACAATAGAAGAAAGCTTCTCAAAGTGTGAAAGAAGAATGTAAGCACTTTGTAAAAATGAAGGATGATCTAAAGAGGATTGATGAGTGGGCAAGGAGATGCCAAAGATAGTTCATTGATGAGAATCATGTGATTATCTTGGGTTTGAACCCAACTTGAGCATTTTGTAGGATCTGTACAGTGGTCCTTACATACAAAAGCTCCTTACCAAACTTGTAGCTTACATTGAGAGGTGAAATGATCCAATTTGTATTGGTATTTATAATAGTATCCTCCTACTATAAAACAATATTTTGAACCCAAACCTCCATTTTGTAGTGATAGTGATCTTATTTGGTAATAGCTTTGAAGGGTTAATTAGGACACAAACTTTGATATCTCAATGAGGGAACTCAAAAGGAATGAGATCATCTTTGATGAAGATACCAATATTGTTAGCAATAATTTCCACAATGTCAACATCTTTATATTCCAAAGGCAACAGAGGTAGGGAAATCCAATGTGCAAAAAAAAGGAAAGCTTTGGTATCTAGTTTAAAGTTTGGGGACTAGATCATAGTGAATAAACCCAAGCCTTGGTAGAACTAACATTTTTTTTATTTATGAATGAGATCAATAGACTCAAAAATAGCCACAAAAAAATTAGATTCGGGGTCTGAGTGAAAAATATCCTTCAACCCAGCCCAAGATTGAAAGGCCCAAGATTTAATATCAGGAAATAATAGTGAGTTACCTGAGAACATACCAATGAGAGTTTTTTGTTGAAGGAGGCTAATATGATCCTTTAGTGTATGCTTTGGTAGAGTGATGTTGACTAAATTATGTAGGGCATGATGAGGTGTAGCCTTTTCTCGATTAGAAAGTTGTGCATGTAGTTATTCTTGCCAAATTTGTTTGAACTGATTTGGATTGAAGGATGCTCTAGATTGCAAGTTATGGAGAGTATCATTAGAAGGAGCTCTATCTTGTTTCTAAATTGGGTGAGCAATATGAACTAGGAAGCTAGGAGGAGTACCTTCATAAATGTTGAATATCAGTCATTTTTGTCTATAAATCACTACTCCCTACCCATTATGCATTTTAGAATGATCTAATTTTTTGAAATGGGGCCAAGGAGGTTTTTAATTTTTTCTCCCCCACTCATGTATTTGAAATATGAACCATTTGAAGAATGCAGATCTTACTTGTGAGAAACCTTGTGTTTCAAAGCTACGTGACTTGTTGATTCTCCATGATCATAGCTTGATATTCCATTGAAAAATAGAGTTTAGTGTGAGGAAAGAGGAAAACCTATGTTGGTTGAATGAGCTCTTTCCTAGATGATCAACTGCATAAAAAATTTCTTCCTACTGCATTAGTGGGCTTAGCTTGTGAGCTCCTATTTTTGGCAATTAGGGCTTGATATTAAATCTTGGGTTAACTAAAAAAGTTTTCAAAGGTTGGACTATTTTTTTGACACTAAAAATTTTCATGACATCATAATTCTCTCCCTAGGATGAGAAATGAACCTTGGTCATGTTTTTTTGAGCAAAGGGAAAGGCTTGAAAACCCATGTTACTGTCCCAATGAGTTTGGGGTCTAGCTGGTTGCACAATCAAGGTGCCTTAGAAAATGTTCAAATAATCATAGTGACATTGGGGTTGAATAATTTGAAGCTTGTGACTAGGATGATGAGAGGAGAAATATTGTTGTTGTCTTTTCAAATCCTGAAAGTCCCCTCAGAAGAAGCTTTGAGTGAATCTCTGATCTTGAGCTTGTGCTTGCAGCCCTTGCTATGCCGTTATGCTCTCCATAATTTATATAGAAATTACAAAAGAACTTAAATAATTACCATCAATTCTATGATATTTAATAATTATAAGAAAAATTAATACATATTAATTAATTAAAGAGGAACATACATAATCTAACCAAGGGGTCTCATAATGTTGAGCAAGCCTCGACTTTCAAATAAGAGAAGTATTAGCTTAGGCTTAACCTCCCAATCACATACCTTATCAATCCCCACACAATCTTTAACAAGAAAGGCCCTCCCTACCTTGGGGATAGACTTGGGGCACTATTAGTCCAACCATCCAAGCAATAGCAATGTTTAGAATGTCCGCTCAACAATAGATTGGAATGCCTGATTAACTGGCACTGCCAATATCATGTGATCTATAGAAGGCACACATGCCTTTAAAAACCTTGGCAAAGGTTTTGAATGGATTAATGATACTCAATCACCACCACTTGACTTGACAACAAGGTATATGAATTGGACAAACATGAGCTTACTGGAAAGTTCTTTAAGTTTAAGTAAATAAGTTATCATGATAGTTTTGATTTCTATTCTTTCTTTTTGTAGGAATCCATTTCACCTCTTCACCCCCTTTCATTGACCATCCAACTAGGGTGAGTCCTTGGTATTTTATCATTAATAGAATCCTTCATTAGCAGTTCATTGCAAATACTCAATTGATGCAAAGATGATAATTCATCATTGGCATGAAGCCAACTTTATGACTCAAAGACTTCACTCTTGTTTAATCACAAAATTTTTATCATCAGAAGTAAAGGATAAATTGTTCAAAGATAAGAGACAAAATTTTCATATTTGATCTAACTCTAATACCAAATAGTTTTTTTGTGATACTGCTATCAGGATTTAACTGTATGATTTTGAGTCAAACTCATTGACCCATTTTTTGTGAGTAGTAATTCAACATGAATCCATCTCTCATGAGAATAAATGGAACACTTAGCACTCATTGGAAGTGTTCCATTTATTCTCATGAGAGATGGATTCATGTTGAATTACTACTCACGAAACATGACTCAATGAGTTTGACTCAAAATCACACAGTTAAATCTTGATAACAGTATCACAATTTGACTTTTCATGGAAATTATCTCCTACTTACCAAATAGTTTGTCATAGATATTGAATAAAATAATAAATTTTGGTTGTAATAAATTGAACATTAATCGATTTGTATCATAGATATTATTTGATGAAGAATACTTGCATTGACATATATATAAGATAAGAGTAGAGGTATCTACATGACTTGATCAATGATAATATGACTCAAGTAGTCCTGACTGGCTAGGTCACAATGCTCTAAATAGTAGAAGGCCAAAGTAGATTTTTGATACAGAGAACTCGTACAATGACATTACTTGGTTTCACATACAATGATGGGAACCGAGTGAAAGGAATAAAAATGAATAGAAAGAAGGAGCTAGATGGAAAATAAAGAGCCAAATGGAAAGAAGAATGGAGTTATGTGTGTGTGTGTGTGTGTGTGTGTGTGTGTGTGTAAATGATGAAGATGCCAACATAGAAAAATAAAGGTATGAATCTTGATTATGTTTAAATATATAAATGTTTTATACGTTGGCCAAGTAGCTCATGTGTGTCCAATGTATGCACCTTGTTATGAAGTCATTAGGTCCTTACCAAGGTAGTTAGAGGCCATATATATCAATTAGATCAATGGACTAAAGTAGTGCCCCATTCCATAGATCTAGTTTAGCAATTCTTTCTCCCCTTTGTTTGTTCCTGCAACCACCCATGCAATATTTCCACAATAATAACAAGTTCTCCCATAATAAATCAATACCAAAATATAACATAGATAGTTGTAACAATAGTTAACTACCATCATCTAGTAGACAAGCAACTGCTAACTACCATCATCAAACATATGACAAGTAACAACTAACTACCATCATCATTAAGAAATTATACATAATAATTGTTAACAACCAATTTCATATGAAAAATGGTTAATTATAACTACCCTTTTGACATGATCAAGGAAAACAATAGTTTTTAACTAATCATCTCAACAACTATAATTTATTTTTAATTCGGTCAAAATTTTGGGATGTAACACTTTCATCAACTAACTATTTGGCACTAATGATAATGAAAATGTGTAATGGAAGTAACAATTACAAACATAAACAAAACAATTTTTCCATTGTACGTTTAATCAAATTCATGACTATAAGAATTAGAGTGTTATGAATTCAAGTGAAAAGTTCAAACTTTCATTTATTTTGGTATGATTCAAATGACTTTCAATGATGAGTGACACTTTTTTCATGATTATTCTACCTAATACACCTATATTCCTATTATGTTGCTCATCAATATGTGACATTGCTAGCATATTCCTTGTGTGTTTATTGTCTTATCATGATATAACCATTATTTATGAGAAGTGTAATAGTCATTTTTCTTTTCTCCTCACTTGGGAGGAAAGGGTCCTATCTCACTCTTCTATTTATCTTAAAACATTAGGTTTATAACTTGTTTCTTTTATATATGACATCCTTTCTTGTATGGATTTGTTATTGTACATAAGGATCTTCTCTTTTTCAAGAGATTAACATCATAAGTTTTAATCTTTTGATTTTCTTGAAAATACATGTCCAATATAAATAAAACCCACTTCGGGAGCATAATGTTTCCTTCCTTCCTTTCTTTTCTCTTCTAATACATCTAATTGTTAGAAATAAGAAATATTTAGAGAGAGGGGGGGAGGTGGGGGATAAATTAGTATTCCACAAGTTTTTTCCCAACTATGGATATCGTTAACAATATTTAAATGTGCATTTGTAATTAAACTAAAAATTAAACATAATATTAATACAATGTAACTCATAACACCATTATTGGTTAACTAGGGAAAACCTAGCTAAGAAAAAATCTTGATGGTGATGGTACCCACAAAATGATCCACTAATCAAAAGTATTTTGTGAAAGATATTGATCCTATTAGGACTGTATTACATCCATATAGCTCATTATGACTTGCAATCTTAGATATATATTCTTCATACCTTGTAATACCTTCTTTCAAGTGTGTACATTCCAAAACATTGTCAGTGAAGTGCACTGATAAAAAAGGTGTCTTTCTTGGCAGTTAATCTTTATAATAGAAAATTTTCTAAGTTATCTTCTCCAAAACATAACTCAAAAGTTTTCTCATTGGATATATAATATATGTTTCCATAAAAAAGAAACTCATTTTATTCCATTAGGAAAATTTCTAACAATCTCCCCCTTTGGCATTAATGACAACATATAGGGAAAATTGGCTAAGTCCGAAAAATTTTCAAAATTACAATTTTTTTGAAGTTCTTCACATGGCCATACAAAATTTCAAAATGTGGATCATTTACATGTATATTCCATATTTTACACTATACCCCCCCTTAGCTTATACTCTACCTTCTATTATACCTTATGTATCCCTTTACAACATATAATACTCCCCCTTACATTACACAATTTTCCATACATACATATTCTCCCCCCTTTGACACCAATGAAAAGGGTGAGTCAAAAACTATATACAATTCATAACTTTTAGTCTGCCTCCAATTTACTATGCTAATGAACTAGTTAACAAGGTACTATAATCAACAAAGCTCCTCTTTAAGCTAACTAGGCATGTATCCCATTCATTCTTCACTAAAGTTGATACAGTGATAAGTGTACATAGGCCAATTCAATAGCTTGAAAGTTTGGATAAGTAAAATTTTCATAAGATATATTAGCCTAAAGACATTCATCAAGATAATTTTGCACTGGGTCAATCTTTAAGGATACATGTTCTCTTAGTAGAGAAAATCTCTACAATATCTTTTTCTTACTTGCCTCCAACAATGTGCACTCATCATGGATTTTGTTGATTCTTTTCTCCAAGTCAATGAATTGAGCATCTTCACTTCTTAACTCACTAGCTGTACTTCTCAATTCATCTTCTAACTCTAATATATTAGGTCAAGGTTTGAATGTACTCATGTGACAAGGCACATTTCTCATAGAATTATTTTCCTCCATGTACACACTTTCTCAATTATTTGATAGATGTATCCAAATTTTCCAAATCATCCTTGACATTATTACATACCTTGCTAAAGAGCTTAGCATAATTTTCATCTTGGGCTTTTATAGTAGCAAATTCTATTAATGTCTTGAATTGAGTATCAAATTATTCCAACACCCTACTTTCTTTTGTTGTGGATCACTCTCACTTATCAAACTTTGCATCTTATTTTTCATTTTCTCAAGAGTTTCTTGGGTACTCTTGGTTTCATTAATGATCTTGTTTATTGAATAATTTGAAATTTAATCCCAACTTTTCAATATCATTCTCTTTTGTTCTTGTTAGCTTGCTCATAATTTTTTCCAAGAATGAATCCAATGGAGACTTATATGAGTTGGGTATTTATTTTCTATGCTCCTTGGTGGGTGTGACTAGTTGTAACTATAGGTTCTGACTATCATCTTGCTCTTTGGTCTGACCTCTCACCTCCGTCCTAGTCTTCTCTACCTCTATCTCCTTTTGTCTGGCTTCTTACAAGGTTTCAACTTACTATCTTATTTCTCTTTCCTTCTCTACCTCTATGGAATTTTCCTCTTCTTCCTTCCTCTTCTTCTTCCTTTAAACTAGAGATGGAATAATCTACTATGTTCTCAGCTACAAAATTGCGAAGACTCAATTATGATTGGGTACCAAATGGATATGCTGAAATAGTTGAAAAGGGGTTCTCATTGGTGTCCACTATAGTAACTACTCTCCCTATCATCAATCTCCCTTCCTCTTAATGTGACATATCCACATAATCAATGGATTGCTTTTGCTTAGGTGCATCCAAGGTAGTGTGAATTGCCTTGTCTTCAATCATTGATGGGATCTATACTGCTGGTGTAGAAGTAACCATAACTATTAAAATAGGTATAATTGTTGCTAGTATAGGTATGGAAAATTTATTTCTTTCCTCTTTTTTTTTTGTCATGTCATATGTGGTGTCCATAGGTATTTTAACTAGTTCATCTTTTTCTTCTTTCTCTTTTTCTGTAGGGGTGTTTATGTGAATGTGTTGTACTAGTTGTCTGATCAAATGGGTCCACCCTTCATAATTTGTAATATGGCATACATAGCCCCAACCTACAAGTGACACTTGTTCTCATCTCATATTTTTACATTTAGAATATTATATCTTACAAAAATATGACCACCATTAATTTTCTAGTGCATTCCCAACTCTCCTTTAGGAAAAAAGGGTCCCACTAACATATGTATGATCTAGATTGATGTGAGCCAATGAAAAAACATCATCTTCTAATGAACTAGGTCCTACCATAATCTTTCTTTTCTTAGGTACCAAGCCACATGGAGAAATATTGTGTTTTCATGAAACAACCTATTATTGATGCAAAAATATGATGACCATTAGATATCTCTTCATTCTCCTTAGTAACACTTTGAACATTATGGACCCCATACAAACATGTGGCACAATCTTGTATCTTTAGGAGACAAACTATCAATTATGAGAAAATGCAATCACCATTTAAATTTTTTTTTTTTTTGGTTATAACAAACTTCTAGGAAACCTTTGTTGACATATCAGTCAAGTTTTTTATTAGTGACACACACTTATTCAGATTATATATAGCTACCAAGCTCTTTGTATAGCTATTAGCATTTTCCATTTATTTCAGTTGTCACCAAGTTCTATAGTTGCTACCGAGTCCCTTGGACAAATCTTAGTGTTTATCAAGCAGTCATAGTTATAGTGAAGATTGGCAGTGTAAACTGTGCATCTCAGTGTATGTTGAGTTTACCAGTGCAAGCTGAGCTGTGTAGTGTTCATTGAGTTCATGGTTAATGTCATGCGAGTCTAGTGTTAATTGAGCTTCTCAATTTTAACCAAGTGACTTAGCTTATACTGAGCTTGAGGTGATAGTTTTTACTGAGTCTTGCCATAATAAACAACTGATTCAGTTTATATGACGAGTTTCACAATATCTATGGAGTCACTAGTGCAAACTGAGTTCAAGACTATTTGGAAGTGATTAGTATGGACCAATCTTCTATGTCTATCGAGTGCATGAAAATGTCGAGCATTAATAGTGGATGCCGAGTATTAGAACCTCATCGAGTCAGTATTTAGAACCCCAGTGTCTTCATGTGGGCCAACTTTGTAATATTTGTGTTAACTTGTATTGTGGCTAACTTTATAATTTGTATAATTGGCTTGGTATATATGTAATGTATTGTATCATATCCAAAGTGTGTGAGTATGATGAAGATATGAATGCAAATGAAATCAGAGAAAAGCATAAGGAGTGAATTACAAAGGCTACAATAATATAAGGAGCATAAAAGTCATATCTATCATAGCAAGGTGATCAGTACTTAAAGGAACCTCATTTAGAAAATGAAGTTGCATATTAGAGATCATCTACTATTTCATCCTAATAGGTGGATCAATCAAATCCTTTCATAAGGTAGACCTAATAGTCTTTTGTAAATCTCTTTACCGAGTGTGTACTTAATTGTATGTTTGTGAATCCTTTCATAAGGTGGACCTAGCTATCCTCATTGCTCCTAATAAGGCAGATAATTAGAATTGATCAATGTAAGCTTTAATAGGCTAACTTTATACTATAAAACTAAAGTTTGTGGGTATCATCCCCACCCCAATTTTACTTTCTATTTGGAAGGTTTCTGGGTCACCAAATATTTGTGTCACAGTGTTATGAATGCTTTCATATTTTTAGTTTCTTATGCATGCAATCAAATCAGATTACATGTGATGGATTAAATTCTAATTGGATTTTTGGATTAAGAGTTGAAATTGTTGAAGTTTTAGAAGTTACTGATTCACCTCTACCCTCTTAGTAACTTAGCATAGTCTTGAATATTTCCAATAATTGGTATCCAAGCTTTGTGGTTCTTAGGAGAAATTTTAACAGCTTGAGCAAAGATCAAGGCTATGGAGATATTCAAACTTGACAAAGCTATTGATAATGAGAAGCTAGATTTAGAAATTTCCATTGCCCAACTCAAGAAAGCAAAGGAGCAACTCTCCCAATCCCTGAAAAGAAGAAAAGAACTTGCAATTCAAATGAATGACCATCTCTACATTGAAGAACTTCATTCATGTAATTCAAATGAAACCAATGATGCAATCAAAGAACTCCTATAAAAGAATGGATCCCTGTAAGAAGAAGTAGGAAAAATAAGAAGAGAACAAGAAATTCAGTCAGTAAGGTTTTGTGAAGTCATTGAATAGAAAACCAAGATAATAGAAGAGATAGATGGAAGGAACAATGAAATTTAGAACCAATCCCTTCAACAAGCAGACCTAATTGATTAGCTCTCTAATGTAAATGAAGAAATCATGAGCCTAAGATTTGAAAATGAAAGAATCAGTAATGATCTAAATTATGAAAGGCAATTAAATGAAATAATGAGAAATGCTGTAAACATTGAAAGAAAAATCAATGAAAGATTATAGAATGATCTAAACTCTGAGAAGAAAATCAATGAAAGAATGATGAAATCTCAAGTAGACATGAATTGATTGAATGAGGAAAACCTCTATAGGCTAGAAGGAAAAGTAGGAATTGGATATACAGAAGAAGGAGAATCATCCAAGCAAGGAGCTCAAAAGAATCAAAAACCTACTTGAAATCACTATGGTAAGATAGGTCATACATCAAACAAATGTTGGAGCAATGGAAAAGAAAAATTCAATGTAAAATGCTACAATTGCAATCAGCGTGGTCATAAGACTAATGAGTAAAAAGAGAAACCAAGATTTGAAGGAAAATGTCACAAATGTAAGAAACATAGACACAAGTCATTAGAATGCAAAACCAATGTATTAGATCTAGCAGAGAAAATTGTGAAAGTAATATTTGGTTGGGACTACAACACCTAGTGCAGATGTCATTATTGTGGAGAATTTGGACACATTGGAATAAATTATGTAAAGCATCATTTGAGGAAAAGAGACAACACTAAAAGATGTTTCATTTGTATAGAACTTGGTTATCTTGCTAAGAACTGCATGAATTATGGTAGAATTGAAGATGAGAAGAAGGCAAAAGATGATAACATCCAAAAATAGATGAGACAACAATGGGTTCCTAATTTTACCAAGGATATAAGTCCAAGTAATGATGAACAAGTCACTCAAGAATTGGGTGACTCTATCATTTCTACTTGAGTTCTCAAAGGAGAAATTGGAACTATGCTATGAAAGAAAACATCCAAAATAGTTCCAAATTGAAAGATAAAAATGATCCAAATTAGTATTTAGGATACAAAGGGATCATCGAGTACAAGTATCTAGAGAGTTATCTTCTCTACTGAGTGAGGTTGGGTCACAGACTCTATCGAGAAAAGTTGGGAATATAAAAGATGCATATGGTTACCTAATCATGAAGACTTCATAGAGTGTTCAATGTAAGCATATTGGATGACAGTCTATCAATATGATGTCAGTCAATCTACCTTTCGTACTGAGCATTTATGGTGAAATTTTGACAAAAATAATGAAATCAAAATCATTTCTTACGGTGAAATTTCAAGTGCTATTGCAAAAGAGCGATCTTCAGAGCTTCCAAGAAATTTGAGCAAATTTCCAGTGAAAGTTTTTAAATTCCCTCAAACCCTACCAAGTGAAAATGGCATCTAGTAGCAACAAGGTTAAGTGAGGATCTAACATGTTGGTTCATGGAGTGGAATAGAAAGCACTTGATTTAAAGCTCACTCCTACGATCGTTGAAACCCTAGATCCAAGTGGAGCACAATTTCAAATCCCTCCAAAGGTACTTCTGATCAATGATATTCACATTAATTTCAAATGCATTATTCAAGAATTTGGTACATTGGAAATGGATGATGTCCTGTGTCAACTATGTGTAAATGGAATTTTGAAACCTGAGCACCAAAACTTGGAAACCAAAGGGTTAACTCATATCCCTCACATGCCCTGCAAATTTCAAGTAAATGGATTAGATCTATCCTTAGTTAGGTGCATAATGGTTATTTTTGGTTGGAAAAACTAGTGTTGATCATAAAGAAGATGATTCATTGAATCACTAGCCCCCTAATGCTAGCCAAGACAAAATGACAAAAACCCTAGGTTAGGAAAAGTTGGAAAAGAAAACCCTAGTAGAATGGGATGGAAGAGGAATGAAAATTAGCAGTGTTTCTAATATAGAATTGAATTTTGGTATTCATGTCATTATACATAAGATTTATAGCTCTAGTAGGTTAAACAATGTGTCATGTGAAGCTATGGACTTGGCATACAAGGTGGTAAAGAACAATTAATCATTTGACCTTACCGAGCTATTGCTAAGAGGGGGGGGGGATTAGAAGTAGCAAACTTTAAGCTATAAAACTTTTAATTGAAATAAATACATGAATGAAACATATCTAATTAACATAAAAATAAAGGCATGCATGAAAATAGACAACACAGTATTTGATCACCCAAAAACCCTCCAAAATAAGAAGGTAAAATTGGGGTCAGGATGACACCCACAACTTATCACTGCAACAATATGTAACTTGTTAAGGTTACAAAGTTTGACCATCATCAATGGTCTGCCCTGTGAGAGGCCTACCCTATTAAAGGCTCCAACACCCTATAAAAGTGATATATCTAAAGGATTTACAAACATTCACTTGGAATGTCACCCTGTTAAAGGATTTACAAAATGGCTGTTAAACCAACCTATCTTCATAGGATTTTCATTCTCCTAATACAATGGCTAAAAAGTATAGTAGAATGTGTTGACCTGATAACTTACAATCCTTAGTTATTGATTTTAGATCCTTAAACTATCCAATCTGATCTGATCCTCCTTTATCTAATATGATTCTGTTCGAAGTGCTGATACTCTATTTTGATAACTGATACTGCAATGATGTCCTTCTTCTAAGTCTTTACACCCCTTTCAAACTTTTCTAGTATTCTCTCCTTGCATGCATTCTCTTCTGACATACACTCTCATACCTTCATTGAATTATGGGGTTTTGACCTCCTTAAAAAGGTTTCATGACTTAGGGTCAGGTATGAATCTACGATTGAGATTTATCCATCTTTCTTGCTCAAATATTTCCATTTTTCTGATTGGCTACATGTTGATTTCATAGGTAATAAAAAAGATTCAATCTTATCTTTAAATCCTCTGAGATTCTTCATATGTCAGCTCAAAAATAGTTTACATCTTAGTTTGTGAGGACACAAACTTTTATGTTGATTCTATGTTACTTGGAACTTACTGATTACTTGTGTTACTCGGTACATATAGGAATTCTATCTTGCTTGACACCTATAGAAATTATGTCTTGCTCAGCACATATAGTTCACTTGATAGCTAAAACTTACTCGGCACTGTCTATCTTCTTGGCATCTGAATTACTCGGCAGTTGATGAATTTTTGGCTTAACACATACTATATCTTGACATCTATATTATACTCGACATTATATAAGAAAATTTATTAAGTGTGTTGACACTCAATTGTCAAAACCAATTTGAGACCAACAATTTATTCTTTTATGTTTAGAAATTCTTCCTTTCAAAAGGCACTATTCCGTGTAGAAAAGATGTGCCTGTGTTATATCAGATAAATGAGTTTATTGCTAAAATGGGTGAAAGTAATAATAGTATCATGGATAATTATTTTGATGTATTCAAAGAGAAAATGAACAATAGGTTCTGAATCCCCAAGGAACTAGTTGAAGATTATAAGGATGATGTATGTTTCATGGTGTTTTGTGACAAAGTTTACATTCAGGAAGTTAAGCCTAGAATTGTATAAAACCTCTTGGTTATGAGGTCAATATTGATGAAACTAAAGACACCATTGAAGCTCTTGTCAATGAGCTAGTTGATCCTAAGGCTACGTATTTTGGAACATATGATGAAGCAAAAGCTAGGCTTGAACTTGAAATAAAGCTTTGTCAGGCAGTGAACAAAGGGAAGAAGAGAATTGCAAAACTGAAATCTAGTTCAACCCTTTTTTTAACCAAGGGAAAAGGTGAAGATGAGGAAGTAGAGGATGCAAAATCTATGGAAAAAGAGCCATTAAAGAAGAAATGAAAAGTAATTATTACCAAGCCAGCCAAGCCATCCAATGCAGTATTTACTAGAAGATCTTCAAGGAAGAAACCTGACAAGGAAGGAGGAGATATTATATTTAGAAAATCTCCACCCACCTTCCAAGATAGACTGAAATAACTTCAGGAAGGAGTATGAATAAAAAACTTTAAAGCATTGAAATATGAGATGAGAATTGAGGAAGAAAAAAAGTAGATTGAAAACCTGGTGATGAACAAAATGGGTAAGTGGAAATACTCACCAGACCAACTTACTTCTTAGCTCCCTAATATTTTGTTGGATAAAATAAAGCCAAGATGGGATTTTGTCATGCAAACTATCAAAGACATATATGGGCAAACATTGAGGTAGCTATTACTGAGCATATCAGAGGCAAAGGTAAAAGAGTCATTGAAGAAAAATCAAGAAAAAATGACTCTAAAGTTTAATACTTGTCTAGTTTTGCTTAAGGACATTGAGCATGTTTTAAGGAATGCAACAAACACTTGGAAGAATATTTATCTATTACATAAACCAAGTGATTTTCTAGTTGATGTTAAAGATGATGATGATGAAGAAGATAAGGAGAAAGATGAAGAAGAGAATATTGAAGAAGTAACTCATTTTGACATTGAAGAAAATGAAGAGGATTGAGGAAAAGAGGCTATTAAGGAAGCAAAGCTAGATGATGAGGAGACTGATCTAGTTAAGATAGTTGCAATAGTCATTGTCTCACTTCCTCACTCTCCAAGCAAACTAGTGCCCACATCAAGCATGGAGAAAGCCCCAACAAGTTTGATTGTGACCACCAGTGCCAATCCAAACATCCAATCACTCTTTTCTCCTACTTAGCTCAGCACATCACTGACAGAAGTGACCTCCACTTCATCTACTAAGCTACAAACTCTTCCTTCATCAACCAAGTTGACTATGTCAATTTTGAACACTTTAGTTTTGAGCACACCAATTGGATTCTTCAGGTATTTATGTAAATATCTCTTTAATAAGCAGAATATTAATTTTTACAACAAGTCCTAGCATGCCTACTATTATTTCTATTCTGGGTACAAAAGTAATAAGTGTATGGATAGTTGAGCCCAAGGTTCAACCGAGCACCAAATTTTTGAGTAAAGGGAAAGAGCTAGAGGAAGAAATTGGTTTAGATGAGGAAATTTTTGTCCCAAATTGGGAAATTTCCAAGCGTACTTCAGACAAAATGTAGTTATTTGGTGAACTTCTCGAGAAAAAGGCTAAACAACAGAAACTAAGAGAGGAGAGAGATAAGGAATTTAAAATAATTGAAGGTGCAAAGAACATTTTGGTAGAGGCCATAGGTATTGAGGTTGACTCTTCTCAACCAATTTCGTATTAGCTAGCAGAGGTAGTATAGAAATTTAATGAAGATACTAAGGGACAAGATAAGTTAGTGTAAAAAGAAGAGAAGAAGTTTGATAATAAAGTGCTGGAGCACATTGCTCAACAAATAGCCATTTATCAAGTAGAACTTTCTACAATTTTGGGCAATTTAGAAGCATCTTGTACAAATGTGTCATCACTTTTTGGAAAGCTTTGTGATGTTTCTAAGTTTACTAAAGAAATAAAGGATAAATTATTCAAAATAGATGAAGATTTGAAAGCTAGTGCTCAGCAACTGTAACTTGACCCTAGTACAAGCTCTACACATTTTCAAAGGATAAGATTTTTGTCAGATATTCAAGTAGAATTTCTTAGAGAAGAAGCAAGGATTATATCCACATTGATAGATATACAAAATATGATTCTTCTCATCATGGATGTACTACAGAAACATATTGTACATTCAAAAACTCTCATCCATGACAATAACTTCTCCATTGTGGATCATATGATAGAATTATTAGTAGAAGTCCAAATTGCACTTCACACATTTAAGATCCTATAAGACAATTGGGATAACACCTTGGCGATCATTCTCAAGGTACATTCAATTTTTTATTATCTCATTTTGGTGCTACTATGTAAACATATAGAATAAATCTTTGGCATTAATATCAAAAAGGGGGAGAAAAGATACATGTATAGAGAAAGTCATATGTTATAGGGGAGATCATGCAATAAGTTGAAAAATCAATGGGGGAGTAAGATCTGTATAGAGAAATATGTTGTATATAGAAAGAAGATGTATAGTGTACTACATGAAAGAAATATATCCCTTACAAAATAAATTTTGAATAATCTCAAAAATAGTATACTCTACCAAGCTAGTATTACAAGGTGATGGATAAAAGGTATTTAGGAAACTTTTTGAATTCAGTTTTGGCTGATAAGTGTTTTTGTCACTAATGCCAAAGTGGGAGATTGTTGACATATCGGTCAAGTTTGTTATTAGTGACATATACTTATTTAAATTGTATATAGCTATTGAGGTCTTTGTACATCTATCAGTGTTTTCCATGTATTTCAATTGTCACCAAATTCTATAGTTGCTACCAAGTCCCTTGGAAAAATCTTAGTGGTTACTGAGTAGTCACAGTTATAGTGAAGATTAACAATGTAAATCGTGCATCTTAGTGTATGTTGCATTTACCAGTGCAAGCCAAGCTGTGTAGTATTCACTAAGTTCACAGTGAATGTCATGTGGGTCTAGTGTTAACCAAGCTTCTCAGTGTTAACTAAGTGACTCAATTTATACCAAGCTCGAGGTGATAGTGTTTACTAAGTCTTGCCAAGGTAAAAAAGTGATTCAGTTTATATGATGTGTTTCACAATATCTACCAAGTCCCCAATGCAAACCAAGTTCAAGACTACTTAGAAATGATCATTATGGACCAAGCTTCTACATCTACCAAGTGCATGATGATGTCAAGCAATGACAGTGGATGTCAAGTATCAGAACCTCACCGAGTTAGTCTTCAAAACCTGAGTGTCTTCATGTGGGTCGACTTTGTAATATTTCTGGTAACATGTATTATGGCTAAATTTGTAATTTTTATAATTGGATTGGTATATATGTAATGTATTGTATCATATCCAAAGTGTGTGAGTATGATGAAGATGTGAATGCAAATGAAATCAGAGAAAAGCATAAGGAGTGAATTAAAAAGGCTATAGCAGTATAAGAAACAGAAAAGTCATATCTATCATAGCAAGGTGATCAATACTTAAAGGAATCTCATTCAACAAACCAAGTTACAAAGCATAGATCATCTACTTTTTCATCCTAATAGGTGGATCAGTCAAATCCTTTCACAAGGTAGACCTAGCAATCTTTTGTAAATCTCTTTACCAAGTGCATACTTAATTGTATGTTTGTAAATCCTTTCACAAGGTGGACCTAGCACTCCTCATTGCTCCTAATAGTGTAGATCATTAGAAGTGATCAATGTAAGTTTTAACAAGCTAACTTTATACTATATATAAAGTTTGTGCCTAGTTTCACTTTCTATTTGGAAGGTTTCTGGGTCACCAAATCTTTGTGTGACAGTGTTATGAATGCTTTCATATTTTCAATTTCTTATGCATGCAATTAGATCATATTACATGTGATGGATTAAATTCTAATTGTATTGTTGGATTAAGTGTTGAAATTGTTGAAGTTTTAGAAGTTACTGATTCACCCCTCCCCTCTCAATAACTTAGCATAGTTTTGAATACTTCCAACAAAAAGGGTCCCACTAACACATGTATGATCTAGATCGATATGGGCCAATGAAAAAAAATCATCTTCTAATGAACTAGGTCCTACTATAATCTTTCTTTGGTTAGGTACCAAGCCACGTGGAGAAATATTGTGTTTTCATGAAACATCTTATTATTGATGCAAAAATATGATAACCATTGGATATCTCTTCATTCTCCTTAGTAACACTGCAAACATTATGGACCCCATATGAACATGTGGCACAATCTTGTATCTTCAGGAGATAAACTATCAATTATGAGAAAATGTGATCACCATCCAATTTTTTTCTAGTCACAACAAACTTCTAGGAAACCTTGGGCCAAACATGTGCCACATGCTTTCAAATCATTTTTTTGTGTTGAGGATATTAGATCTCATTAACACACATAAACCATCAATTTGGGGACCAACTTTTCTACACCACTATAAGGCTTAGAAAAAAATAAATCAAGGTTTTAAACTTAGGATAAATCTTAGACCATGGGATAAAATGTCTAAACAATGTTGTGATTACTAAGAAAATAAAAAGGAGAGCCAACTCATGATGCGACAATCATCGACTTGAGTCATATGCAAATATAACTTAGAAATTAACATACAATGGGGTAGACACTTAAAATCATAACATTAGGCAAACAAAAGGAACCCTCTCCATGGTGTGACCCTCCCTTTAAGTTACTCAAAGAGTATCTTAAAATTTGAAAATAACAAGGGTTTTCAAAGGTTTGAGAAAGGATTTCAAACTCTTAGGGTAATTTCTCATCAAATGGAAATATGTAAAAGCCAAACATAAAAAATAAATGATTTTTTCTTACACCATCCCAAGATTTTTCAATTTACTAAAAAAAGGGATAACACAAGCTAACGATGAAATGATTATGTTGAAGATCAAACTCAAAGATGCATAATATTTCATTTAGAAGATGAAAGACTAGAGAGAATTCAAGATCCAAGAGAAAGGAATTAATTAAACAAGTGATGAGCTCAAAATCAGTTATGTAGCTAAAGAAAGATAATGATATACTAAGAGATGAACTTGAAATCACTTTACTCAAGATGAGCATGATATTAGATGAGTGAAAAGTAGAAGCATATCTAAAGACTAAGGTTATAAATTTAAAGTCACAACTCACCAAGGTAACATCTAAACTTGAGGATACTTAGTTGAGATTACTGAACTTTAGAAATACAAAAACATAGTAAAATGAGAACTTTTTCAAAAAAAAAAAAATCTAGAGAAGTTATTCAAGCATAGAAAAACTTGATGAAAAACTAATTACATAAAAACCTAAAGGCAATATGAGAGGGTTTGGTTACATTGAAGGAGAATCATCAAAAGGATTAGAGATTGCAGTTGAACATGGACTTGAGAAGGAACACAACAAGACATTAGAAAAAATTAACCAAATCACACATTATTTTGAGAAACCTAGATATCAAAGGTAGATGCTTTATATGTAATAAGTATGGATGCATGAAGAGGGATTGCATAGATAACATGAATAGTAAGCCCTAAAGTACTATAAATGGCTATTATTGTTTTCTTTATGAACCCAAATCATAAGAATGAAAGAAGACTAATCATAGATCACACATGATGGCAAATGAAAGGAATAACATGGAAACTGGTACACCTTTATGAATGATTAACATTATCAATACTGGAGCTATGTGTTATAGTTGAAACAACTTTGGATATATTTTTAGAGATTGTATATTGTAGATTAATTAATTTGGACCAAGGTATAACATTAAATTTTTTCTTGTCATATTTGTAATAAATTAGGGCACACAACAAGACTTTGCATGCTCAATGAATTTGCAAACACTATGAGAACACTTAATATGAAAATAAAAATTTGGTAGAAGAAGGAAGGAGAATGTGAACAAAACATAGGTTGAGAGCATTCATAAGATATTTTATAGAGAAGGATCCATGCTATACATGAAAGTATGGAAGGAAAAGACATAGGACAACATAGAGAAAAAAGTGGAAGCAGTTCCTAGCACTGAAGCCTCTACCTCAACATAATTCATCAAATTATAGCTTTAAAAATGAAACATTCATTAATGAATCATCAAAACTTGAATGATAAATTTAAGATATGCAAAGTCAGATTCAACATTATTAAGCATCATTTCTCCCAAACCTCAAATTTTAGATGCTAACTTGAAGATATGGAATAATTCTAATGATTTTTGAGTACTCTATAAAGTTCTCATTATCTTTTTGTACTTTTACAAGATATAATTGATGTTAAAGTGTTTTGAAAAGAATTTAAAGGC
Organism: Cupressus sempervirens; assembly: GCA_028749045.1. Classification (NCBI taxonomy): domain Eukaryota; kingdom Viridiplantae; phylum Streptophyta; class Pinopsida; order Cupressales; family Cupressaceae; genus Cupressus; species Cupressus sempervirens. Next base: position 331,454,410 of record CM053786.1, on the reverse strand, counting down.
AAATTCATATTCATTCTTCACCATTTGAGAAAAGAAATAAAATACAACGAATAAGAAGTGTTTGGGAGGAAAATTGAAGTCATTTTCAAAAGTGAATTAGATGCCCTAATGCATAATCAAATTAAGGTTATCAAATTGTGAAGTAATCTTAAGTCTTACTTCTTCATTATTTGAAAGAAAGAGATTGTATAGCTATGCCATAAGTTTACAACATTAAAGATAGGTAAATATTTTAATTCAAGAAACATCCATTTATATCCATGGGAGAGGACCCTATGGATGCATTTTTATAATTCCCTAGGAAAGTATTATATTTTGAGGATATAAGAGTCTTTATAAAATGTAAATTAGAATCAATTGGTGATGGGGACATAGGCACATATCATAATAAATTATATTTTGATGACAAGTCTTTTAAACAAGGGTTTGAGCATTTAGCTAACATCAAGATATTACAATTTGTTGACTGTGAGGAATTTGATGAACAAGAAGGGATAATAATTATATTGAGTGTGATACATGATGACATGTTTTGGATGAGATATCAAACAACCATGATATCCAAAGAGTTAATACACATGGTGACTTGATTAAGTGATACTAGTATAATTTGAGTAGCAATGAGTAGCAACTAAGCTTGTGAAGAAAGAAGTTGAAAATAACATAGAAACTAAATGGTATATAAGGGAAATGCCACAACTTGACAAGATGTAAGGTTGATAGCTAAGATACATGGGTAAAAGATGCATTACAATACAAGACATAATCATATGGAAACAAGAATCATTCAAACTACATAAAACATGGTCATAGATAGAGACCAAATTGACACAAGTGAGACCATAAAATAATAGCTACTTGAGAAAATTGAGAGTATTAAGCATGATAAACACATTGATTCAGATTTGGATCACTAGAAATTCATTTATTCTTCCATATTTTGCACAAACTACCCAACATAGCACACTTAGTATGGGTAACATATAAATGTAGCATGAAACTCATCATTGACTACTATAATTTGTGATGTAGTGCAAGGTAGGAGAGTCTCTAAAGGAGATATACTAGTATAAAAACACAAATATTTAGATCCAAAATAATTCCAATTATTATAATAGAATTATAAGATATACATCCAACATGCTCGGTTTTAATGCTTCTTAGATTACAACCAAATACATCAACAATTATAATAATTGTTTTGCAAGAGCTCACAAGATCCAAACTCTAGCTAGCTCAGACTCCTAGTTTGGTAGAGAAATCCAAGAAAAATCTAAACCTGTGCTAACAAACCACCAAGAAAGCTTCTTATTTTCCCAAGCTCACACTTAGCTACTAGCTTTTCTAAACTTCATTCTCTTAGCTCTCACACTTCTCCATGCTGAATGATAATATCCCTCTAGACTTCGCAAGACCCTATAATTATACTAAACCAAGCCACAGTTTGAACTTAGAGAGTTACATTAAATAAACACTCACATATTAAATAAACCCTCAAGCCACAAGTCAACTTGGACATAAACATGAAATAACTAAATACTTAGGACAAGCCCCAAGTTTACAATGCATAACCAACTCAAAAGACCACATAAGAATATGTACGCTTAGGCATAGGTCCACGTGCCATCTAAATTCAAAAGTGTACACACCAACTCCCTTAGATTGAATCTTGCAACTATTATCTCCAAATTCTACCAATAAATTAGGAACATGCAACTAACAACCACCAATACATCTCTAACTCCAAGACAATAACTCCAAACTCTATGGACACATAGGAAAAGGTTCCCAAATATGTTTGAAACATATCCACAACTACACAAAGCATAAGTCTACAAATCCAAGCTTAAATACCTACATACAAAATGTTGAATACCCTAGGATGCTCCTATGTTAGACACCCCAAGTGCGAGGAAAATATGTTCTTAATAGCTGGAAGAACATCTTTTAGGGTTCAACACATAACCCCTAAATTGGTTCTTCAAATACATGTCCTCTACTAGATCAACTTGTACACTCTTTCCTCTATTCCACTTTTGCAAAAATCTTCTTGCAACTATCATTTGTTTCCTCTGATTCTTTACATTTGTTTTTAGTGTACCACAAGTCTGTTTACCACACTAATCTCTAACTCTTTGAGAGTTCTTCAACTTGACTTGGCTACCAAAAATTAGGTTCCTCCTACCAATCTCTACATTCTACAAATGAATCAAGGAATGTTTCCTACCACCCTTCTCAACAATAAATACATTCTTAACACAATCATGCACTCCCACATACACAATCATACTACCAAGGTCTACCAAGTAATATGTGATAACTACTCATGTCCATAATATCACACCACACTTGATCAACGTACTACCCAATATGAAAATTAACAAGACATTTCTCTCTTACTTCCAAAGCATGTTCATCTTGTAACCAACTTGTCCTAGTCAAGGATGTCTCATTATCTTCAAACCAAGTGTCTAAGCCATCTCCCCAACAACTAGGTTATCAGTACTACCACCATAATTTTAGCATTTACTTCTAGAATTAGAATAAATCCTACAAAAATTCCTCCTTTGATAAGGTTCTAGTGTCTTCTTACCAATAATTACTCTTTAAATCAAAAAACTATCCCCATCCACCTTAGGCTTATTCACAAAGTGATTAGCTTCATTCACCACAATAGCTCTTCTGTCACTAGCCTTCTGTGAACATTCAAAAGATCTATGTACTTCTTCACCACATATGTAGCAAGCCCTTAAATGTACCCATGTTCTCTTCCTTTATTCATAAGGTTTTGGTTTATCTTCAATAATTTTTTTTATCCTTCATAGAGTGTTCCTTCTTCTCTTTATCTCTAAAATTACCTTGATGTATTCTCTTCAACTTCTCTTCTACCCTTAGAGCATATTGATAAGCATCCTCAACCAAAGCAATATTCAACATACCAATCTCATCCCAAATATTGAATCTTAAAGCATTAATATATCTAGCCACCTTTTCCTTAGAAATTTCTCTATGCCTAGATTGCATAGTCAACTTATAAAACTCTTCAGTGTAATCCTTCATAGTTAGTTCCTTCTATTTTAGATTTTGAAATCTCTTGAACAATTCAAGTTCATAATTATCAGGAATGAATTTATCCTTCAAATTTGTAACCATCAATCTCCACCTAGTGATCTAAATTTCACCTTCTTCTTCTCTATCTCTTTGTAATTATTTCCTAGCACATCCTTTCAACTTAGTTTGTGCTAACCTCACTCTAAGAAGCTATCTAATAACCTCTAACTCAAATTAGTCTTGTGATTCACCAATCCAATCAATTAGGTCTTCATGATTTAAGGTACCTAAGAAATTAGAAACATCCATCTTATGCTTTAGGTTCAAGTGAGATCTAGATCTATCACTTCGACTAGCTTTTTCTTCCATAGATCTTTCCATGTGATCAAATTTGTCTTCACCACTAGATCTACTATCTTTAAATTCTTCAACAACTTCCTCATAACCATCTTTAGTACCCATATTCCTAGGTACACCAATAATAGATCTCATGATCTCATTCTTCATCAACTCCATCTTATATCTAAAATATGATCCAATCTTCTCTAAATCCTTGTCTCCACATTATCACAAAGATCATTAATTTCCCTAGGGTAAAATATTCTTGGAGGCATCTTTCATGATCTTTACAAACCCAAAGAAATAAATCCACAAGATCAACCATCACCAACCTTTGTCTGATACCATAGTGCAAGGCAAGAGAGTCTCCAAAGAAGATATCCTAACCCACAAAAAAAACCATGCAGTGGAATATAACAACAATATAGATATTTTGATAAAAAATATTTCCAATTCTTATCATAGAATCATAAGATTTACATCCAATATACTCAACTGTAAGGCCTTCTAGGTTATGACCAAATATATCAGCAATTACAATACTTGTTTTGAAATGCCTCGCAAGATCCAAACTCTAGCTACCCTAGACTACTATTCTAGTAGAGAACTCCAAAAATAATCTAGACTTCTACTCACAAGCCACCAAGAAACATTCTTATTTCATAAGCTCACACTTAGCTACTAGCTTTGCTAAACTTCACTCTCTTAGCTCTCACACTTCTCCATGTTGAATGTAATATCTCTCTAGAGTTCACAAGACCCCCTACTTATACTAAACCAAGCTATGAGTATACCTTAGCAAATAAATTAAAATAAAATATCACATATTAAATAAACCCTCAAGCTACAAGTCTTCTTGGCAACATACATTAAATACATGAAATAACTAAATACTTAAGAAAATCCCCAAGTTTAAAATGCATAACTAACTTAAAATTCCACATAAGAATATGCACCCTTAGGCTTAGATCTATATGCCATCTGACCATCGAAATCCAAGAGTGTACATGCTAGCTTCCTATAATTGAAGCTTGTGAATATAATCTCCAAATTTTTCTAGTAAATCAAGAACACATGACCAATAGTCACCAATATGGATCTAACTTCAAGATTATAACTCCAAATTGTATGTGCACTTAGGACAAGGTTACCAAATATTTCTCAAACATATCCCCAGTAATGCAAATCATAAGTCCATAATTTTGAGCTCAAATTAGCCATGCATACAATAGGTTGATTACCCTAGGATGCTCCTATGTCAATTTATAGAATAAAGATATCATAATAGACAACTTTGGTATACTAAAAGGATTTCAAATTGAAATAAAATAAAAAAATATAATTCTAAGGGTAGTATTGAAGAAATATGCAGAGACCATATGCTTTATGGTGGAAACAGATTACACTTACATGGAAGTAGTTGAACCAACTAAGATCTTCATACAACCTATGGGTTATGAAGTAATACAAGAGATGCTTGAAGCCTATGACAAGGTAATATTATTTTGGAATTAACAATGGAAAAGTAAATTCTGGGGGGGGTGGGGGGGTGGGTGAATCAACAATTAAAACTTTAACCTCAAAAAAAAATTCACCTAACATCCATCTCACAATTTTATCATGTAAACTAAAATAACCTAACCATACATAACATTCATAGCTTAAAGAAAATTCAAAACATAAAAAAAGTAATTTGGTTACCCAAAAACTCTCCAAGGATAAGGTAAAGCTGGGGTGGGGATGACACCTACAAATCTTCGCTACTATAGTTGTAAAGTGTGGCCAATTAGGCTGCAAAGTTTTGATCATAAGCTATGATCTACCCTATGAAAGGTCTACCATGTCAAAGGCTTACAGGACTATTAGGTCTCACCTTGCTTAAAGGATTTCAAACTCATAATTAAGTAAGCACTTAGTTAAGAGATTTGCAATAGCCTATTAGGACTACCCTATTAAGAGGTATACTCTGTATCACTCTGTTCTCCTTAAACTGATTCTAGAATATTTAACTCTATCTTAGCCATTATGCTACCATGAATGCCATATCTTCGCTAAGCATTTGTCTTCTTGCGCATATCATTCTCACATATTCATCCATAAACTCTTTAGGGTTTTACCTCCTTAAATAGGCATAGACATATATGGGCTAGGTCATGATCAATGACTATAGTTGATCCATAAAGCTACCTAATTCATTCCCTTTTCTAATTGGTTGCATGCATTGCATAGGGGTTCCCAATATGACTCAATTCTTATCTTCTATAATCAAAATATCATGTTTATGTTAGCCAATTGTTTTTTACATAGTAGTTTGTGCCATTACAAACAATTATGTCTTTGACTAGTTACTCGGCATCCAAAGACTCTAATGCTCAGCCTTCACTATGCTCTTAATGTTGTAACTCAACTTCTAAATAGTTGGACACTCATTGTTTACTTGGCACCTGAATCACCTAGTACATATAGTTTACTAGGCTCCTTCTGTTGGCTCGACACCTAAATAACTTGACACGTATTGACTACTTAACACCTACTAGTGCTCAACACTAACTATCATATTGCTCGACATGTATTGTCTAGAGCCTTATGCTCAACACACACTATGCACTTAGCTTGCACTGTAATTCTACTAGGTAATGACTAAGTATTTTGTTACTACCTTGTCAAAACCAAAATGAGATCAACAATCTCCTCCTTTGACATGAGTGGAAAAAACACTTTTTCATGGCACATACATCCTTATTCTATGCATAAGTTAGATAAAATATCTTTGTGACTCAACTTCCACACAATATTTTCAAAATTCAAAAATTGCAAAATTATTGTCTATCTTACATACCTTATTACTCTCCTTGAGTAAATGCTTCATTTCTATTTCTATTTCTATTACTCCTACTGAGTAAGTATCTACCTTGACAAACATTCTCCAAAAATTGACAAAACTTCATAATCCCCCTTTTTTAACACTTGCCATTTGAGTTGTACACTAACAATGTATTTATCCAAAATGGTTTATGTAGCTCCATTATTATCTTTAATGTTGCATCCCAATTATCACATGTTGCATTTAATGAATGAACTTGAATTTCTAGATTAGTAGCTAGGTCAACTAAGCCTTCATGGGTAGAAAGTTGGGAATCTTTCTTCATCAAAGTTTTTTCAAAGGCTAGTTCCTTGTGTAATACTTCCATGTGTGATGTCAACATGTATTGGATACTAATCAAAGTAGATCTAATATTGGCATCTTGTGCTTGTAGCTCGACAAGCCCACTCCAAGTATTTAGCATTGTCTCTAACTATTATTGGGAGATTTTTTCAATGTAGTACCTATAAGCTGCAAATCTACTTATAGCTGGTCAATAACCTATTGATTTTCCTTGGTGAATAGATCAACATTGCATATTATTCTATAGAGAGAAAACATTTTCTAAAACCTTCTTAACACCTTCTAGTTTGGTTGCTAGATCAACTTGTATGAGTGTAATAGCACTAGATATATTCTCTAAGACCTTGGTATGAAATTTCATTTCTATTCATTCTAATAATTTGACATTAGATTCTAGGTCTTCATCCTTTATCTTGTCCACAATCATGAAAAGTTTCTCTATTATAGGCTTATCTTCATTTATTTTTGGGGTGCTAAAATCAACTATGAATATTTCTTTTATTTCATGAAAGACTTTCTTTTACTTATGCTCCCTCCTTAGGATTTTTTTCCTTTTCTTCCTTTGTAGAGCTTCTTGAAGAATGCTCATTTCTTCAATTGTGATTGTATTTAAATCAAAATTTGGTAGCTCAATCACCTCATCTAATATGACAATCTCAAATGATGTAGCTTTAGCACTCCTTGGTGTGTTGGGACTTGACCTTGATATTTGGAGTGGTGTTGCATGTGTACTCAGCCTCTGAAGAGTGTGACTACTAAGAGGAGTTATAGAAACTAGTAATGTAACTAGTGTCTGTATTACAATTTGATCCTCAAGTGCAATAGTCAACTTCAGCTCTTTAGTCTTATCTCCTTCCTTTTGAACTTCACCCTGTGATGGTGGAATGGGTATATGACTTGCTTCCTTACCCTAATGCAATTTTGTTCCATCCTTGTTAGCAATTACTAGAGCTACTAAACTTTAACTAGTGCTGGGTACCAAGGTGACATGATAAACAATGATGATATAAAACAAGGTATATGGAGATGATTCATCTAATGGAAGGCATATGGTGATGATTTATCTCATAAAATAATATTAGTTTGCATTTGTTTGTAATAAGAATATCCTATTATATGGTCAAGGAATATAAGGTATCCATATAAACCTAAATTCACTTAGTCCAAAAGGATCCTAAATTTTCATGTTTTAGAGAAATAATGTGACTTTGCTGTGTTTTATGAGTCATTATATCTTAATAAGGTTTTAGGAGTTGTAAATGTTCAGTTTATAAGGTCTTATGGTGTAATATTGGAAAAGTTCCTTGTTAGCAACAAATCTTGTGGACAACTTTTGACAAAAAGTTACAACTTTTCACCCAATGGCTTTAACCTTTCAAATATCAGCTATAACCATTGGGGATAATTTATTTAGGCCCAAAAACCCTTGAGATATTCAAAGGTGTGATATGTTGTGCAGACAAACCAATTTGGAGAAGGAATAAACATATTTTTCAAGCATTTATTATTGGTACAGAGTTGTATGGATTAGGAGACAAAAATTAATGTCATGATTGGATATATCTCTAAGTCCTTGTTCCATTACATTTTTTTTTGTTCAATTTGATTAATTTTGAAGCAAGTTATTGCAATTTTGTTGTGACTAGGTCAACAAACCTTGAAATTGAGTGTTTTGATGGATTTTGGGTCCTAACTTGCAACTCCATGGTTGGAATTCAATGGCCTCCTATAATTTGCAAGATTAGGGTATGTATTCATAGATTCCAAAGTGGTAGATTTTTCTCAGAAGATTTAAAGGTCCTATGATTAAGCCCTAAGTTGAATATCCCTATGTATTCAACCAATGTCATGAAGGTTTACAGGGAAAACAAGGAGATGAAGACATAGTGGATGTTTGTTTCATCTTATAAAAATTTGGTGAAGACATTCCAAACCAATTCTTAAGACCTAGGAACCCATTCTTGTTCTTTACCAAGTGTTCCAAGTCTAATTTGGCCAATTAGGCCTATGAAGCCTGTGTGAATTCAAGGGTTTAGGAGTAGGTTGGAGAGTTGAAATTTAGAGGGTAGATATAAGTCTCAAAAGGGTTTTTAGAAGTATATTTTTTTTGCCAAGTTCTTTGGAGGAATTCTAAGTTGTTTCCCCAAAACTAGTAAAAGTACTACTAGGAGTTTTAGGTCTCTTAGTGCATTTGTGAGTTGCAAAAGTTGGGGAAGCCAAAATATTGTTGAATCCTAGTCTTTATATGTCCCTTGAAGTTTCCCAAGCATTGGTTGGGGTCAAGAAGTTGGCTAGTGACCATTTCTCAATTTTGTGTTCTAGATCCAAGGTTGTCTTTTTGAGTCACTTTGTGAAAAGTGGTTGTGAAGTGCAATGGGTTGTGTAGGAATTTGTGATAGTTTGAAGTGTTGTTTAAGGGAGTCTTGTAGACTCTTGAAGATTAGGAAAGGTATATAATACTTGAAAAATTGGATTTTTTGGACTCATTACTCTTTTGTTTTTGATCTTTGCACCATGAACTATTTAGGCTTGACATTGATATACTCATGGGTTTGACTTCTGCCTCTTTCATTTGAATGACAACTGTTGGCATTGTAGATGGTGTCTTTGTTGTATCAACTTTTTTTCCTAGGTTTACACTTTTATCTGTATGTAGATCATATGATTCCTTTGCCTTTACCTTTTTAGATTATGGGGGGACATTTGATGTGTCTTTATTTTGCTCCTTTGTAGATTTAGTTTCTTCATTTTGTATCTCATTCAATCTTACCAATATTGAATTACTACATAAAATTGCTGCAATGGTGGAGTCTTGCAATATTTTCTTCAAATCCTCCTTAGTCAAATAATTAACATTCTATGATGTTGTACCTATAACATCTTTGATGCTCACTGAGTCCTATTGAATCACTTGGTCTCCATGTGAGGGGCTAGCACTTGACACTTGTACATCTTTTACATCTTATTTCTCTTCTTTAGCTGCAACCTCCTTTGTTACTCCTTTAGTTCCCTTCATAGTACCTTCCTTAACTAGGTTATCCTCTCCTTGCTCTCCTTTCTCATCCTCACCTTTCTCACGTTCATGCTCCTCTTCATCTCCTTTCTTCTCAACACTTTGTATGGATAACCCATAAATGACTTTCCAAAGCAATATGCTTTGGATTACCACTTCCTTTATCTATTTCTTAAAAATGTGAATTGCTTGATCTTGGGAGAAAATATCCCCTTATATTTCACCATGGATTTATCCATTATCTGCTTATCTAAAGTAGGCATAACTTGGGCTAATGTAGCCTCCCTTATTTGTCTCTCATTGGTCAAACTAAATTTCCACTTTTGTTGAACTCTATCATAAAGACTTTTTGGTAAAGAGTTGGTAATCTCTAGTGGACTAGTCTTAAAGGTTGCCATCATATCATAGATGGCCTCTTCAACCTTGTTTTTATCAATACTCCCTAGCTTATCAAAATCAACATGTGTGAAACCTGACAAATCTACATTGGTTCTAATGTTTTCACACAAATTGTCAATGTTAGAAGAGGTATTGTGACTTACCACTTTGAATTGACTTAAGTAATCAGACTCTATCTTCTCCTCATCTGAATCTTCCTTAGGTGTGTACTTCTTCCTTATCCTTTTAGTAGGCTACCTTGGCTCTACTATGGTACTTGCTCTCTTTCATTTTGTCTTTGGAGCATCTTTTGGTTATACAATGGCTGCCCTAGTGCTTGACCTAGTTATAGGTACAATTGAATTTTTCTATGACTGCTTCACAATCTTCTTAGGTTTCTTGACTACTTGTTTCTTTTCTTTCCTCTTCTTCTCTATTTCCTTTGGTGCTTCCTTGGTACATTCAACATCATCACCTTTATCTTCACCTAGGCCTTGTGTAAGTTCTGATCATGCTTGGCCTTGTTCATCTTCTTCTTCATGTTGGAATAGTTTAGAATAATTAGGGGTGGTGGGATGGTGAATTAGTTATCCAAGGTCCAAAACTCCCAATAAACTTTACTTTTTAGTTCTTAACAAAACTCATACAAATATCTCTTTATTATCTATCTTGCATGTATCCATCATATCATTCAAAAATTAAACTTGTAGGTTACTATCCTAGGTCAAAATTTCACTTCGCAAAAATGTAAACATGAAACATAAGATAATTATTCACACCTATGATACAAGGATTTAATGTGGAAACCCAATTTGAGAAAAACCACTACTAACATGCTCCTAATTCTCACTCTTTTGAAGTGATTTCCTTTGAAAGGCCAATCCTGTTAAAGGTTATAATACACACTATTAAATCTAACCTAGTCAAAGGAATTCAATCACCTTATTAGCAGTGAGCCTTGTTAGAGGACTTTAGACTATTCCATTAGAATGTCACCTGGTTAAAGGATTTATGGATGACTGTTAGGTGAACCTTAATCCAAAGGATTTACCCTAAACTGATACAATGATTAGAGAGTAACAATTAGGCTTTTTATCTAATAACACATTACAACTTACACAAATTACAAATCTCTATTTCGGTCCTCCATTCTGCTTGGCTTCATTCACTTCAGCTTTGACAACTTTTTCACCCTTTAATCATTCATCCTCTTATGCCTTTTTGCTTTGCATGCCAATTGTAGACTCTATAGTTCAGCCTCTATATGAAGCAATATCCTAGACTCCTTATCTTCATTGGGTTCTCACACGTGCCAACTATTGCTTTAAGCCTTATATCCTCTTATAAAGATAATATAGGTATTTTTTCACTCAACCACATTCACCTATTCTAGGGTTAGGTTAGATTCATTGAATCTTCCCACTCTTCCTTTTTCTCCCTCTAAAAACTTCCTTCTCAATCTTCCTTGAATTCACCTCAAAATGATTTACCTTGAATTCTATACCACCAAATCATCAAGCTTATCTTCCACATGGTTTACACAATCCAAGAAATTAACCTTGTCAGCTCAGATTCATCGAATTCATGATCTAATTCATAATGATGTCACTTGGCATTAACTAACCTCTGATGCTCAACATACACTATATTTACTGACATCCACTAGCAGTTCACTTGGCACATACTAAATTTTATGGATGCTTAACACCGACTAAGCTTTACTCAACTTACACTATGTTCACTTAGCATACACTAAATCTTCACTTTACTCAAGTTCACTTGATTTTTTGCTCGATGTGCCCTAACATTTCTCTGGCACCAACTATTCATTTGGTCAAGCTTGGTAGACAAAATTCTTCTTCCTCGTTCTTCTTGACTTAGTCAGTGCATCCATCCTTTGCAACCTTAAGTAGATAAACAATACACTATATCATCATTGTCTTAATTGATCTTTGTACTTCTTTTACATACCATAACTCAACCTTTCCTCGAGGTGCTCTTGTTATCTCATTTGATCAAATCCTCTTCATCAATCAAACAAATGATAGTACTCAAATCAACTAAGCAATTGTCTTACCAGTAGGTAGCAGGTTTGACATCAGTGACAAAACAATGATTGTAACACATTCTCATACTTGCATCAATCTTTTCTCAATAATCTCCCTCCTTAGAATTGATGGCAAACCAATACCAACAAAAATACCAAGAAGAAAATAATACTTTGTATTGAAATCTCTCCCTTTATCAACAACTTCCATCTTGTGTATAGGCCACAAAATTATGTTATGATCAATATTCAATTCTATTCACTCTTACTTATGACTCCCTCTTGGTTAGCAAACTTAATCTTCATATCTCCCTCAATATTTCATCTTACAGGGCTTCTCCTTCTAACTTTCTGACTTTCTTTGATTACTCCCTCTTTCTACTAATTAGGTATCTATCTCTTTGTCTGTACTTATTTCTCCCTCAAGGGTATGTCTCCCTCTTTCTCAATTTATTTGGAATTCTTCCAAATATCTCCATACATCTATCTTATCTATTTTGGCATTTCATATTTCTCCCTCTTTGACAAAAATACCAAAGACTTGTCACTCAACATGCATATGTTAACAATTTTAGGTTCTCCCTCTATCACCTAACTTGTGACTAATCTTCTATTCCAGCTCTTGTATTACTTTAGGAAACTCCTAAAGTATGATCCACTACATCCATGTGTAACATATGTCATTCATCTCAGTTGATGCAGGGCACCTCTCATGCTTCTTAAATAGCTTTGGATAGGGGTATCACCCCTAGTTTACCTCTTAGATACTCATGAGCATCCTAAGGTAAATATTTTGTGAATATATCAGCTATCTATTCTTTGGTATTCACAAATTCCATCTTCACTTCTTTGTCTTGAACCAGCTCTCTTAAGTAATGATACTTGATAGCTATATATTTAGTCTTTGTGTGCATCACAGGGTTATTGGATATGTTTATTATATTGGTATTATCATAGTAAAGTATACCAAGTTAACTAATTTCCTCCTTCATTCCTTTGACTAGCTATTTGATCCATACAATATTTGTATAATTCACTACAAAAACAACATATTCAACTTAAATAGTAGATTAAGATATGTAGTTTTGTTTCTTACTAGTCCATGTAACTAGTCTCTTTCCCAAGAAAAATGCTCCACCACTTGTACTTTTTTTGTAATCAACATTTCCAACTACTATAGGCTCTCGATTCAAATTTCTAATTTTTCTTGTAGTATAGACCAAAGTTCTCTACTTCTTTTAGATATCTCATAATTCTCTTAACAACCATGAAATGATTTTCCTTAGGATTTGCAGAAAATCTTGCAACAATCTCAACAACTAATGCAATGTCAGGTCTATTATGAACTACATTTTTCAATTTTCAAATCATAGACCTATACAAAGTTTGGTTCACATAAGCAAAATCATCATTCTTTGATAGTTTATGTCCTATCACCATAGGTGTGCTAACAAGCTTGGAATCTTACAATCCAAAAATTTCAATATTTCCTTCACATAGTTAGACCAAGTGATGTAAATACCATATTGCATTTGATAAACTTGCAAGTTAGCAAAGAATTTAATTTCTCCAAATATGGATATCTCAAATTCTTGCTTCATTTCATCAACAAATATCTTGCAAAGTACATTTTGTCCTCTAAATATGATATCGTCAACAAAAAATTCAGCCAGTAAATACCTTTACCACTTTCAGTCTTTAAATACAAATTGTTATTGTCATCATCTCTCTCAAAACCAATCTTCATGAGATAATTATGAAGTCTCTCAAACCATGCTCTAGGTGCTTGCTTTAAACCATATAAAGCTTTGTGTAGTCTACATACCATATTCTTGTTGTTAGCATCAAAAAATCCTTTAGGTTGTTCAATGTAGTATCTTCTTCTAATATACCATTCAAAAATGTAGATTTCACATCCATTTGGTAAAATTTGAAACCTTTTTATGCAAAATAAGCAACAAAGTTCTTACTCCTTCCATTCTTGCAATAGGGGCTAATGTTTCTTTGTAGTATATTCATTCTTCTTGAGCATACCCCTTGCAAACTAATCTTTCTTTATTTCTTGTGACTTCACCATTTTCATCTAACTTGTTTCTATATACCCACTTGGTTCCAATAAAATTCTTGTTATTTGGTCTGGGTACAAGTGACCAGGTTTTGTTCTTCTCAATTTTTTCAATCTCTTCTCTGATGGCGTGACTCTAGTCATAATTCTCTAACACATCTCTAATTCATCCCTAACTAATTTAGGTTCATGCATGCTCAATAGACATGTATCACTTCTTACTTGTTTCTTATCATAGTTTTGGTCTTTTATCTCCAATAGTTTGTGTAACAAGGTGATGTCCCTTGACATACTTTGAAAATATTTGTTCTTCTCTATTTTGTTCAATAGGTCTCTCAACTTTAGAATCACTATGTGCTTCTCTATCAGGTAATTCAACATCTCTTTCAAGTGCACTAATCTCATTATCATAATGTACCTCAGATTCATTTTACAACTTGTCACCTAATTGTTGTTGTTTAGTGTGGAGCCTGATCAGTCCCCAAGTGGGAGATCGTTAGATTGTGGTGACTGATCAGGAAAGTACTATACATACTTCATAAATAGTGGGAAATTTTTTTTTTTTGGAAGTAGCCAACATGGTAGCCGACATATTATGGCCGACATGTTATAACCCTAAAGCAGTTTAATACTTGTATAAAAAGGGCTTAGGGTTGGGTATTTTTCATGTGTGGTGATACGAAATTGGTTCTTGTGGCGGTATTGAGCTGTAAGGGATTACGGATTGTAATCAGGTTGTAATCACTGGATTGTAATAAGATCGGACTTGCTGTTTGGTGGACGTAGCCCAGGGATTGGGTGAACCACGTTAAATCTTGGTGCCTTGTATTTATTTCTGTGTGTTCTATTATTTTCTGTTATTGGTTATATTTGCATGTAGTTTTTATTTCTGTCCATGGTTTTTTCCTAACAAGTGGTATCAGAGCAAGGTTGTCTTTCAGTTATCCTCTGCAGGAAAGTCTCACGATTAAGTGGGAGTCTCACAGTTGAGTGGGAGTGATGGCAGATGAGGGTAAGTTGAGGGTTGACAGGTTTAATGGGCAGAACTTCCAGTTATGGAAGATGCAAATGGAAGACTATTTATATCAGAAGGATTTATGGAAGCTGTTGGAAGGAAAAGCCAAGAATTAGGGAACTATGTTAGAGGCTGAATGGGATCTTTTGGACAGAAAGGCACTCGAAAGCATTCGATTATGCTTGGCACCATCGGTGGCATTTAATATTACAAAAGAAAAGACGACAGAAGATTTGATGAAAACCCTAGCGACATTGTATGAAAAGCCCTCCACTTCAAATAAGGTATTTCTCATATTATTTAATATGAAAATGGAAGAAGGTGGATCTGTTGCAGATCATTTAAATGAGTTTAATACTATTACTAGTCAATTATCTTCTGTGGGTATCAATTTTGATGAAGAAATTAGGGCTCTCTTGATTTTGTGTTCTTTGCCTGAAAGATGGAATGGCTTGGTAATGGCGGTGAGTAATTCTGTTCCTAGATCTAGTACCCTAAAATATGATGATGTGATCGGTGTTATTTTAAGTGAGGAAACTCGTAGAAAATCCTCAGGTGGATCTACATCAGGAAATGCTTTAAATGCACAAAGCAGGGGCAGAACGACTGAAAGAGGAAGTAACTCTGGAAATTGTGGGAAATCAAGAGGAAAGTCAAAGGGGAGGAGGTCTCAATCGAGAGGACCAAATGATTGCTGGTACTGTGGGAAACCAGGGCACAAAAAGAAAGATTGCTGGACTCGAAAGAAAAATGAAGGAGATAAATCAGATGGAGACAAAGAGGCAAATGTGGTAAGTAAAAAATCCAAAGAGGATGCTTTGCTTCTGTCTTTAGAGAATGTTGATGATTCATGGGTTTTAGATTCTGGTGCTTCTTTTCATGCTACACCTCATAGAGGTTATTTCATTGATTATGTCCAAGGGGATTTTGGGCTTGTTTATTTGGGGGATAATGAACCCTGTCAGATTGTTGGAAAGGGAAAAATTAAGATTAAGTTGCAGAATGGGAATCATTGGCTACTACATGAGGTAAGACATGTTCCAAAACTAAGTAGAAATTTAATTTCAGCAGGGCAACTCGGTGATGAGGGTTGTGTAGTTACTTTTAATGATAAAAATTGGAAGGTTTCAAAAGGTTCGCTTGTAGTAGCAAGAGGTGTGAAAGTAGGCACCTTATATCTTGGTACAAGTCATATTGTTCCTTCTAATTTGATTGTTTCAGAGAAAAATGAATATTCAGGAACAATTAGTGCAGTTGAGCAGGGAGAACAAATAGCTGCTGTAGATTCTGATACAGCACTGTGGCACAATAGACTTGGGCACATGAGTGAGAAAGGTATGAAAGTACTTCATTCAAGGAAAGTTTTACCAGGTCTAAAATGTGTGAATATGGATTTTTGTGAAAGTTGTGTGTATGGAAAACAAAAGAGAGTGAGTTTTGTAAAGACAGGGAAGGAAAACAAAAAGGAGAAATTAGAGCTTGTGCATACAGATGTATGGGGACCGGCTCAGGTATCTTCCCTTGGTGGCTCTCATTATTATGTTACATTTATTGATGACGCAACTAGAAAAGTATGGGTTTATTTCCTTAGACAGAAATCTGATGTATTTCAAACTTTTAAGAAATGGAAATGCTTAGTTGAAAATGAGACTGGTAAGAAATTAAAATGTCTCAGATCTGATAATGGTGGTGAGTATTGCAGTCATGAATTTGAAGATTATTGCTCCACTAATGGTATTCGTAGACAAAAAATTGTTCCAAGGACTCCACAGGAAAATGGAGTGGCTGAACGCATGAACAGGACTATAATGGAGCGCGCAAGGAGCATGAGGTTGCATGCTGGGTTGCCCTTACACATGTGGGCGGAGGCTATCAATACTGCAGTATATTTGATTAATAGAGGTCCCTCTACTCCTTTGGGCTATGGTATTCCAGAGGAAGCATGGACTGGTAAGAAGGTGAGTTATTCTTTTCTCAAGACCTTCGGTTGTGAAGCTTTTTCTCATATAGACTCTGAAAATAGAACCAAGCTAGATGCTAAATCAAAGAAATGTGTCTTTGTTGGATATGGTATTAATGAATTTGGCTATAGGCTTTGGGATTTTGAAAATCATAAAATTATAAGAAGTTGAGATGTCATATTCAATGAAAAAGTGTTGTACAAAGATCTGTTGCAGCAACATGAGAAGAAAGAAGATGATTATGTAGTGCTGGATGATACTCCAAAAGCTGATGTTCCAGCCATTCCTCATGATGTGCAACAACTGCAACAACAAATACCACACACACCAGTGAATGTTAGACGGTCAACAAGGCCAATTAGACCTCCACAAAGGTTTTCTCCCTCTTTGTATTCTATTTTACTTACTGATGCTGGTGAACCTGAAAGTTATGATGAAGCTGTGCAGGTGGATACTAAGATTCAGTGGGAGTCTACAATGAAAGATGAAATGGACTCTTTGCTGAAAAATAAGACATGGGATTTGTGCAAGTTGCCTGCAGGTAAAAAGGCTTTACAGAATAAATGGGTTTACAGGTTGAAAGAAGAGGAAGGAGGTAAGAAAAGATTTAAGGCCAGGTTAGTTGTAAAAGGATTTGCATAGAAAAAGGGAATTGATTTTGATGAGATATTTTCTCCTGTTGTTAAAATGACTTCTATTCGTATTGTTTTAAGTCTTGTGGCTACTGAAGATTTGCATTTAGAGCAGATGGATGTTAAAATAGCCTTTCTTCATGGTGATTTGGATGAAGAAATATATATGGCTCAACCACAGGGTTTTGAGGTCAAAGGTAAGGAGAACTTAGTGTGCAAATTGAAGAAAAGTTTATATGGCTTGAAGCAAGCACCTCGGCAATGGTATCTGAAATTTGACAGTTTTATGCATGAGCATGGATATAATAGATGTCATTCAGATTACTGTGTTTATTTTAAGAGGTTGGATGATGATAGCTACATTATTTTATGTTTATATGTTGATGATATGCTTGTAGCTGGGTCTAACATGGATCATATTAAGGGGCTGAAACGCCAATTAGCACATGCATTTGCTATGAAGGATTTGGGGGCAGCAAAACAAATCCTTGGTATGAAGATTTGCAGAGATAGGAAGCACAGAACATTGACTCTATCTCAAGCTGATTATGTTGAGAAGGTGCTGCAACGTTTCTCTATGGAGAATGCTAAAGCTGTCAGCACACCTTTACCTGGTCATTTGAAATTGACTAAGGAGATGTGTCCCAAGACACAGGAAGAGGAGGATAAGATGTCCAAGGTACCCTATGCTTTAGCTGTAAGAAGTTTGATGTATGCTATGGTATGCACTAGGCCAGATATTGCACATGCAGTAGGAGTCATTAGCAGGTATATGAGTCATCCAGGTTTTGAGCATTGGCATGCTGTCAAGTGGATTCTCAGATATTTGAGAGGAACATCCAATAAGTGTTTACACTTTGGGGGCTCTACTACTAATTTAAAGGGCTATGTTGACTCAGATTTGGCTGGGGATATTTGTACCAGGCGGAGTACTACAGGTTATGTCTTTACTATTGGTGGGGCAGCCGTGAGCTGGGTTTCTAGACTACAGAAGATTAATGCTCTCTCCACTACAGAGGCAGAGTATGTTGCTGCTACAGAGGCAGCCAAAGAGATGATATGGCTTCAGTTCTTCTTGGAAGAATTGGGACATCCTCAAAAGGATAATTATTTGTTCACAGATAGTCAGAGTGCCATTCATCTTGCTAAGAATTCAGCTCTACATTCTAAGACCAAACACATACAGTTGTGGTACCATTTCATTCGATCAGTTTTGGAGGATGGACAGTTAAAGCTGGCGAAGATACATACCAATGAAAATCTAGTAGATATGTTGACAAAGGTTGTAACAAGGGAGAAGCTGAACTCCTCTTCAGCTTCAGTTGGTCTTTTAGACTAAATGTGAATAAAAGAACAACAGAGTCCAGGGTGGTTTGATCCAGTGGGAGCCCCATGCGGTAGTTGTATTGCTACAAGATCAGTCTCCAAGTGGGAGATTGTTTTTTAGTGTGGAGCCTGATCAGTCCCCAAGTGGGAGATTGTTAGATTGTGGTGACTGATCAGGAAAGTACTGTACATACTTCATAAATAGTGAATTTTTTTTTTTGGAAGTAGCCGACATGGTAGCCGACATGGTAGCCGACATATTATGGCCGACATATGGCCGACATGTTATAACCCTAAAGCAGTTTAATACTTGTATAAAAAGGGCTTAGGGTTGGGTATTTTTCATGTGTGGTGATACAAAATTGGTTCTTGCGGCGGTATTGAGCTGTAAGGGATTACGGATTGTAATCAGGTTGTAATCACTGGATTGTAATAAGATCGAACTTGCTGTTTGGTGGACGTAGCCCAGGGATTGGGTGAACCACGTTAAATCTTGGTGCCTTGTGTTTATTTCTGTGTGTTCTATTATTTTCTGTTATTGGTTATATTTGCATGTAGTTTTTATTTCTGTCCATGGTTTTTTCCTAACAATTGTAACTCAGTTCTTGAATGTAGCTTGATATTCATTGTATGTGACTTGACAGTCACTAAAACTTATTGTTGTTGATTTGAAACTTGGTTCACAACATTATTATCAATCATGTCATCATAGAAATACACAAAGCATTTGTAATCTTTAGATTCTTTTGCAAGTTCAGCTTCATGTACCTCTGTATATTCATCAAACTTCACATTGCACTTTCCACAACTTTGTTAGTGTTAGTATTTATACACTGATAAGATTTACTTCTTGTGGAATAACCTAGGAATATATCTTCTTTAATTACTTTTACCATCAAATTTTCTATTCCTATTGTCCTTCAGAATATAGAACTTGCTTCTAAATACCTTAGAATATTTTATATTGGGTGAGTATCCATACCATAATTCAAAAGGTGTTGAATGAGTACCTTTCTTGACTTGTACATAGTTCAGGGTATAGACAATTGTACTTATAGCTTATCTCCAATATTTCAAAGAAACATTCTTCTCCATCATTAGTGTTCTAGCACAATCCACCACAAATCTATTTCTCCTTTCAGCAATCCTATTTTGTTGAGGGGTTCTAGGTGCAGAAGTTTGTCTTTTGATTCATCTATAATTACGAAACATCTCAAAATCATTTGATATAAATTCTCCACCTCTGTCAGATCTCAGACATTTCAATCTTTTTCTAGTTTCCTTTTCTACTATAGCCAATTAACACATAAAAATTTGAAATGCATTAGATTTTTGATTTACAACTATAACTGTCATCATCCTAGAATAATGATCAACATATACGATAATTTACTTGTCACCTTTATAGCTTTGCACATTGATTGGTCCATATAAATCAATATGAATTAATTCAAGATTTCCTTGATTTAGTCATCTTTCCTAACTGACATTGTTTACATATTACATTGTCTGGTTTCTTCAATTTTGGAAAACCTATGACTCTCTTCATCTTACTGAAACTGACTAAATTGTCAAAATTAACATGACATATTCTTTTGTGTCATAGCCACACATCATCAAATTTTACAACTAGACAAGTAGCATCATTCATTTCAAGATAGAAAATATTATTTCTAGTTTGATCATCATTACCAATTAGCTCTCCATTAACATCATAAATCTTGGCTTTTCTATTTCCAAATTCAACCTTACAACTAACACTATTTAGTTGTGACACACTTAGAAAATTATGATTCAGTCCTTCTACATAATAGGAATTTTAAAAAATCTTATTTGTCAACTTAATTGATCTTTTTCCTTTGATAAGACATGGTGCATCATTCCCAGATCTAACACTATTTCCATCATAATGCACAAGGGAATTGAACTTATTTTTATCTCCAGTCATGTGATTGGAACATCCAATATCAATAATCCATCTATCACTCTTATTCACATAAGATACAACAGTTGCCTCATCTTCTCTAGAATCATCTATTAGAAATAGGAATTACTAGGTGGGGGTGGGGGGGGATCAGTAATTTACAAATTTTAGTCACCAATTAAATATTATTTATTACTTTGAACCATACATAAGAAAGCAAATAAGTAATGTTGAATAGTAACAGTAACCATGCACAAAGATAACTCATAACACCATATTTTGTTAACTAGGGAAACCTTGGTGGGGATGATACCCACTAGATAATATACTGATATATTTTCCTTGTTAAAGGATGGACCCTATTAGGAGTCAATAAGAAAATTCAGTATAGAGAGTCCCTATTAGGAGACTTTGAATCCTTGTTAGGAGATTAGGAGTTGTAGTACAATGGATGCAAGATGAGCCCACTACCCAAACATTAACTTCCAATTAAAAGAAGAGCTTACTGCCTAAACAAGTCATTAATCCTTTGGTATATAGGTGCTATAACTTTTTCTTGACTAATCTATGATCTTCAGCTTGATCTTGGATCACAAAAATAGCTTCTCAAAATGTTGCATATATTGCTTCACAAAAGTTTTCATATCACAATACAATTGCTGAATACAACACTTGCACAACACATTTCAATTCACAAGATTTACTTTACATAAATACCATGCCTTTTTCACAAATTGCTACTAGGTCGGCTAAGACCATAACATACTTTTCCAACTTAGAGTAAACTTCTAGTCAAGTAATTATTTTGTAAACAAAATAACTTCTTTACCTTCAATTCCACTTTTCTATTTCACTAGTAAAACATGAATATCTCCTTTCTATATGGTCCATATTGATGTCCAAGGTTATACACATTATCATGAACATGTATACTATCTCTATCTAACTTTGTTAATCATAATATGACATCAATAACAAGTTACATACAAAATAATACACTGCTGTAGACCAAATTCATACTTAGATAATTTTCTAAGTACCAAAAGCTAAGTATCTTTATTCCTAAGGTTTTCTACAACCATGTACATCATGTGTTTCCATAAATGATAGCAATTACATATCTTTATTAGCCCATTGTCAACATCATCCTTCATTGCAACATAAACAACTTCATCCTCATGATCATCAAATTCTTCGTTGGATTCCTCTTTAACAATGTAGCAGGACTTATTTCCTTTGTCTTTGACATCTTTATTGTTCTCATCTCTTTTTCTTCTAAAATTTCCTCCACTTATATTGTCCTTCTTATCTAGACATCTAACAACAATATGACCAACTTCATTACAATTGAAACATATGATAGGAATCTTATCTTTGTATTTTCCTTTGCCTTTATGCAATCTCCTAGCTAGCAATGCTTCAATTTGTCCTACATCCTTCTCATTTGTATCACTATCACTGGAAACATGTTTACTCTTTTTATTTTTCTTTCCATTAGGTTCTTTTAGTGACAACTTAGCTTTAAAAGTAGATTTAACATTCTCAGATTTGAAGTTATCAAAGTTAGAGAGTTCAAAGGCAATAAGCCTACCTACCAATCTTTCAAGGGTTAGATTAGTGCCAAGTATACATCTTAGTTCTTGTATGGCTAAAACTCTAATAACATAGATGGGAAGAACTATCCTTAATAATTTTCTCAATATAGTTACATCATCAATCGTACCATTAGCTCCTTTTATAGCATTTACAAATTCTTTTATTCTAAAGAAATATTGAACAATGTTCTCACCTTGTTCCATTCTCATATTATCAAACTTACCTCTAAGACTTTTAGATTTAGCTCTCCAAACATTCCTATCTCCTCCATAGATGGTTTGAAGAGCATCCCATATCTTCTTTTTAGTATCACAATCCTTGATATCATCAAATTCAAAATAACTTAGGGCAGATGTAATCTCCAACATTGCCTAATTGTGCTCTTTCTTCTTTTTCAGATTTTCGGTAGTGAGGGCTCCAATAGGGTCAACATGTTCAATAGTAATGGTAGTTTGTGCATGATCACCAAGTCCTCCTAGGTGTAGCTTCATCAAAATTTTTCATGTAGGAAAGTTCTCCTTTTTAAGCTTGGGTACCTCTCTCTTAGGCATTTTGATCTTTAATTTATAGTACCTTCAAACTATCTCTAACAAGAAACCAACTAGGCTTTAATACCAATTCTTGGAATAGTTTAGAATAACTGAAGGGGGGTGAATTAGTTATCCAAGGTCCAAACTCCTAATAAAAAATTGTAGTGATTAACAAAACTCATACATATATCTCCTTATCATGTATCTTGCATGCATCCATCATATCATTCAAACTTAAACTTGTAGGTTATTGTCCTAGGTCAAAAGCACTTTGTAGAAATGTAAACATGAAACATTACAAAATCATTCACACATATGACACAAGGATTTTATGTGGAAACCAAATTTGGGAAAAACCACCAATAACATGGTACTAATTCTCACTCTTATGAAGTGATGCCCTGTGAAAGGCCAACCCTATTAAAAGTTACAATATACACTATTAAATGTGACTTGGTTAAATGATTACAATCACTCTATTAGGAGTGAGCCTTGTTAGAGGAGTTTAGACCATTCTGTTAGAATGTAACTTGGTTAAAAGATTTACAAATGGTAATTAGGTCAACCTTAATCTAAAGGATTTACCCTAAACTAATACAATGATTAGAGAGTAACAATTAGGATTTGATCTAGTAACAAATTACAACTCACTTATAGATTATAGATTTCTATTTTAGTCCTCCATTCTTCTTGGCTTCATTCACTTCAACTCTGATAGCTTTTTCACCCTTCAAGCATGCATCCTCTTAAGCATTCTTTCTTTGCATGCCAATTGCACACTCTATAGCTTGGCCTCCATATGAAGCAATACCCTAGACTCCTTGTCTTCCTTTAGTTCTTGCACATGCCAACTATTGTTTTAGAAATTTTATCCTCTTATAAAGAGAATTTAGGTATTTTTCTTCTCAACCACAATCATCCATTGTAGGATTAGGTCAAATTCATTGGATCTTCCCACTTTTCCACTTTTCTCCCTCTAGAAACTTCCTTCTCAATCCTCCTTGAGTTTGTCTCAATATGGTTTACCTTGAATTTTATGCCACTAGCTCATCAAAATTATCTTCCACATGGTTCACACAATCCAAGAAATCAACCTTGTTGACTCAAATTCATTGAATTCATGATCTAACTCATAATATTGTCACTCAACATTGACTAACCTTTGATGCTTGACACACACTATGTTTCTTGACATCCACTAGCAGTCCACTCGGCACATACTAAAGTTTATTGATGCTTGACACCTACTAAAATTTGTTCAGGTTACACTATGTTCACTTGGCATACACTGAATCTTCACTTTACTCAACTCCAACTGATTTTCTACTTGGCTTGCTTGGCACCAACTCTACACTTGGTCAAGCTTGGAAGACACAATTCTTCTTCCTTGTTCTTCTTGACTTAGTCAGTGTATCTATCCTTTGTAGCCTTAAGTAGATAAACAATACACTATACCATCACTATCTTAACTGATCTTTGTACTTCTTTTAGATACCATAACTCAACCTTTCCTCTAGGTGCTCTTGTTATCTCATTTGATCAAATCCTTTTCATCAATCAAACAAATGATAGTACTCAAATCAACTAAGCAATTGTCTTACCAGCAGGTAGCAGGTTTGATAGTAGTGACAAAATAATTATTGTAACACATTCTCATACTTGCATCAATAATTTCTCAAAGCTTCATCATCATCATCATCATCATCATCATCATCATCATCTTCTTCTTCTTCTTCTTCTTCCTCATCACCTTCACCAAACTTCTCTTTAAGCTTCTTCACTAGTTTGTTCTTCTTTCTCAATACTAAGGCAACTTGCAAATTTATTGTTATCCTTGATTTTGCCTCCTCATAGTTTCCAAAGGATTTTTCATCCTTATCAATTTCTTTTGCTAATAGAGTTGTGATTTCTACAGAGGCTTCATCCACATTGATTTCATATGGAAAGGGTTTTAACCATCTAACCTTGGCTATTTTTGCTTGCACATATGTGTAATCTAAATCAAATAGGAATCACACATCATTATAATATTTTTCCACTAAAGATACAATAATTCTCATTCTTTGGTTCATGGATTTCTTGAAATCCTCAAAATAGTTGGTCACCACTGACTCATAATTGTCTCCAAGTTGCTTAATGAGCTCTGCAATCTACTGGGTAACTGATCTATTGTTCTTCCAAACTATTTTACCAAAAGTGGGAAATGTGTTTTTCACATAGAAGAATATGCAAAAAAATAAAGAACCAAACTTACAAGATGCACTTTTGGCCTTCCTTATGGCTTCCAAAATTTCTAATAACTATTGTAGCTGTAACTTGGCTAGGTCATAGGAATGGTCTCTCTTTATAATTTTATAACCTAAATCAACTACCATACAGGAACACTATTCAATTAGCTTGACTAAAAGAACTTGTGAGCTATGACTCTGACAACAAAAGTAACAATGGGATTTGTAATGATGTCAATTAACATCCCTCTCTTTTTCCACATGGCACCTATATTCTTTTAAATAACTTCCTTTGCATTACTTTGCATACTCTTTGGTCTCTCAAGGGTGGGATACCCTATAACCCTATGTATAATCATTTTAGATATGTATAATCCTTTTAGAGATTCTGATTGGTCCATTCTCTAACCAAATTTGATTGTCATGAATCTAGCTCAAAACAATTTTGATCCATTTAGTCTTAAACACTTGAGGAAAGTCTAGGGCACATGTTAAACCTTTTCACACTGAAATCTTATTCTTCTCCTTTAACACTCCATTGTCACATAGCTTACTATGGATGTCTCTAATCTCCATGTCTCCAACTTCACCAAGTTTACAAGTATAACAAAAACACACATATTGAATCATTAGAACCTTTGGCAGTATTACAGATAGTGCACTAGATAGATCTCCCTTGTATGCAATCTGAGGAATTGCACAAAATGGGGGTTGCCTAACATCATTTCTTATTAACTTAAGATTGAAAACCTCCTTCTCCTCTTTCCTAACTATTGAAAAAGTACTAGCTACCATTTCAACTTCCTAGGGTTTGCAAAAAACTAAACAACTCAACTCAACACAAGCTAAATATCTTTTGAATCTATACAAATGGTGTCAATTGTAGTTGACTCTTTTTTACAAACACTTGAATCTCTTTTCACCACTTGCCTTCATGCTTTTTGTGCTCTTTAAAAATCTATTAAATGTAACTAAGTAAAAAATTGACTATATAACCCTTCAAATTTGACATTAAACGCTCAGTGCCTATATGGCTATAAGCTCAGTGAATATAGGATCTTCAACAAACTTGACTTATATAGGATTTCCAATATGCTCAGCTAATATACTGAGCTTAGCTCATACCAACATAACTCCATCATTCGACTTACTCTACAATTCCTTTCATGCTCAACATCAACAATAATTTATTCCATGCTTAGAAACAACATAGAAAATAACATATCTATAAAATAACTCATACTTATAACTTCTTCATTACATCTTAATTCATGCATATATATTATTTTTAGATCTTAGATATTTGGAACTGATGCATAATGTTACATTTCAAATATCAGTTCCACACATACCTTTAATTGCCTAGTTGGGGGTGATGTGATCACTTGATCCATTGGATGAAGTGACCTCATCTTGACTTGATGTGTTGCAATCTTCCTTCTTTTTCCATGTCTTGTTCATTTGTACCTTCACCTTTTCAACACCAACCTTTTATTTACCTTTTCTTAATTCATTTCTTCACACTGGTGATCGAGTTGGACAGTTTCTACTGACATGACTAGTCTTAAGACAACTAAAACATGTTATCTTACTGAACCATCTATTGTAATTGCCTCTAAAATGTGTTACTATGAAATTCTCTAGAACATGTCCATATTCTTGAGAATAGTGACAACTATACCTTGTATTGTAATCCCAATTGTAAGAATTTCTATTATGGTTTACCTTTATTTTCTTGTTTGATGTCCACTTGGGCTTGGATCTACATTCATATGCATTGTGTCCATAATTTTGACAATTGTAACAATAACCTTCAAATATTCGAGTGTTCATGGTCTTGGTACTGCATTCATGTGCCTGATGTCCTTGCTTGTTTTTTGTATTTCTGCTTGGGGTTTTGGTTGATAGTTTTTCTCCTATAACATTTGATGTATGACCAAATTTTCCACAATTATGATGAGTGGGTTTTTTTTCTTACCTTTTTTGTTCATTTGTTCACCAATTATAGATGATTCTCCTTCCTTGGTAATAGTGTATCCCAATCTAGTAGTATCATTATTAGGTCTTGGTGATTCCATCAATTTCTCAAAATACTTTATGGCTTCACATGGCTTGTTAAGCTTTTATTTCTCTTCTCTTGATTCATTTTTATAGTATATCATTCTATGACTTCAAGGTTGTGATCTAAATTTCCTTTCTATTTAATTCATGATTTTCAAGCATCAACTAGTTCATTATATCCAATTGCATGTTGGCAAGATTTCAAACATCTAGTGTCTTCTCTTTATTTCTATTAGTAAGTATTCTTTTGTCTTCTTCAATCATGAATTTGTCTTGCTCAACTTTCTATTTCTTTTCACTCATCTCATAAAGCAATATTGATTTTACTTCTTCTCCTCTTTTGAGATTCCCAACTTCTTCATTTAGGGCTCCATTATTTTCCATCAAATCTACAATTGTTATATCAAACTCTTTAGAGTTTCCACCTGCAAATAATTCAATAGTGTCTATTTCTTTATAGTGTGTGTCATTTTTTGCATAGCTATTCCTTTCCTACTCTTTAATGATTGTTGCAGTACATCTCTTGCTTTATTTAATTGATGTAGCACAAGCTATATTTCAATCTTCTAGTTATCAATATTATTTTCTAATAAGTAGACTTCCATCTTCAAGATCTTACCTTTCAATTTGTCAAGCTTTCCTTCGAGAGAACTAAGCTCTGATACCAATTGTTTGAATTAACAATGCAAAAGTAAATTCTAAGGGGGGGGGGGGGGGGGGAGTGAATCAACAATTAAAACTTTAACCTAAAAAATAATTCACCTAACATCCATCTCACAATTTTAGCATGTAAACTTAAATAACTTAACCATATAGCACATTCCTAGCATAAAGAAAATTCAAAACATAACACAAGCAATTTGGTTACCCAGAAATGCTCCAAGGAAAAGGTAAAATTGGGGTGGGGATGACACCCGTAAATCTTCACTTATGTAGTTGTAAAGTGTGGTCAATTATGGCTACAAATTTTTGATTATAAGCTATGAGCTACCTTGTGAAAGTTCTAACCTTTCAAAGGCTTACAAGACTATTAGGTCTCACTTTTCTTAAAGGATTTCAAACTCAAAATTAAGTAAGCACTTGGTTAAGAGATTTACAACAACCTGTTAGGACTACTATGTTAAGAAATTTACTCTATATCACCTATTAGAATGATTCAACATCTAATCCTTCAATTAGTACCTTACTGCTTAATATCATATCTCCTCCTTACTATTAAATCCTTGATCCTCCTAATCAAATATGTTTTCATTCTCCTTTTACTACTTCACTATGTTCTTCTTAAACCAATTCTGTAATATATAACTTTATCTTATCAAGTATGCCACCATGAATGCCATATCTTCTCTTAGCATTCATCTTCTCACACATATCATTCTCACATATTCATCCATTAACTCTTTAGGTTTTTACCTCCTTAAATAGGCATAGACATAGATGGGCTATATTGTGATAAAAAATTGTGGTTGGTCCATATTTCCACTTAATTCATTCTCTTTTCTAATTGGTTGTATGTATTGCATAGGGATTCCTAATATGAATCAATCCTTATCTTATATAATTGAAAAATCATGTTTATGTCAAAAAAAATGGTTCACATAGTAGCTTGTGCCATTATAAATAACTATGTCTTTGACTGGTTACTCGACATCCAAAGACTCTAATGCTCAACCTGCATTATGCTCTTAATGTTGTAACTTGGCTTATGAATAGCTTGACACTCACTGTTTACACAAATCACTCGACACATATAGTTTACTTGGCTCCTTATGTTGGCTCGAAACCTAAATGACTCAACACAAATTGACTACTCGACACCTACTAGTGTTCAACACTAACTGTCATATTGCTCAACATGTATTGTCTAGAGCCTTAGGCTCAACATACACGATGCAATCTTTGCACTATAATTTTGCTAGGTAATTACTAAGTGTTTTGTCACTACCTTGTCAAAACCAAAATAAGATCAACATATTAGAATTAGAAAGAGATCCAACTTGTGAGAGATGGGATACATATAAATAGAATTCTAGTGTAGTTAGAGAAAAGTTGTATAGTAGTGTTAGAAATAAGAAAGTAGAGAAAATGATAAAAAAAGATAGTTAAGAAAGAAAGTATGAGAAAAGAGGAATGGAAAGAAATTAAGAAGAATGCTAGTGAGATTCATTCAAAAAGAAATCTTGAAGGAACTAGTAATGAACATGAAAAGTATCCTACTATAGAGGCTACTAACATACAAGCTATAAGAGAGGACACAAAAAATGATGATGAGATAGAGATCACAAGAGTTTAGTTTATCCCTAAAATTCATAGTACACCTAGAAAGACTACAAGGTCTATACAAGAAATGAAGTTAGAAGCAAAAGTCAAAGAATATTTTTAAAAGACTAAAAGAAATATGGAAAAAGACCATGGCCCCAACAACAAGAAACTAAAGATTACCATTAAGAAGAAAGAGAGGGAAGTAGAGAAGAAGGAAGAGTAAGAGGTTGAACATAATATTGTAGCAGAACCAAAGGAACTTGAACTGGGTTTAGAGGTAGAGAGAAAAAAGTTGAAACCATACCTAAAGAAAGTCTCCACAAGAATTGAACATAATGAAAACATAGATCGAGTACAATAGTTCTACTAGAGATATGATGTGAATCAACAAAGTATGCTTGAAACTTCTATTATATAGAATTTATTGAAATTCAAGAAGAATGTTGTTGAGCTTTAAGGCAATATACAAGACCATTTTTTTGGGAAGCTATAAGAAAGGAGACTTAAAGAAATATAAGAGGATAATAAAATGAGAGAAGATAAACTGGGAGAATTATGCACTTTGATCAATTTTGAAGATATAAATAATGTTTTTGAGAATGTTAAGCCTAAACTTAGAACATCTATGAGACTAGTCAAACTCATGGTAGCATATTATGATAAAGTTGAAGGTGAAAGTGAGAAAGAACTATTAGAAGTGTTAAATATCATACTATGATGAACATGAAACCCAAGAAGAAATTAGTCTAGATTAAAAATAAATGAGCTTACCATCAAGATTGGAAATGTTGAGGAAGTTAAATAGTTTTTGAGTATAGTAAAAAACCCTAATTTTTATATTAGTGGCATACTAATAACTTTAGATGCAACACTTAGATATAGATAATGTGAAAAACATTGGGAATATTAGTGAATTAGGAGATATTAGGAATATCATGTCTAGAGAAGTTAGTATAGAAGAGAATACTAGTGATCATGCCAAGAATGATAACAAGAAAGAAGAAGAAAAAAAAGTTAAATAAGATGAACATGAAGAAGAGCCTAAGAAATATGGTCATAACATGGAAGTATATTAGAGAAAAAAACAATATGGAAAGAATGGAGACTACATTTCCATCTATATAAAATGTAGATAAATCTTCATTTCATAAAGTAGATGATTCCATTAAGGATAATGATTAGAATCCTATGATCTGGCAAAGAACAATAGATGTAGTACAATTAGACAATAAATATTCTATTATTGAGAAGAATTTAGTGGAGAAAGGTAAAGCAATTACCACACCTTCAACACTGAAGACATAATTACCTATGAACTTTTGACAAGTCGTAGTATACTTAAAGCCAACACCAACCTAGAAAAAGAGGATATAGATGTAGATGGATTTATGAAAATTTCTCTGTATGCCTATGCAAAGGATAAAGAGAAGATTGAAAAGAAATAAGAGAAACATAAGATGGCACTTGAAAAAAACACTAGATAGACTAAAAAAGAGATTGCTTATGCCATTTCAGCTATAAGAAGCAAATATTGTAGAGAACTTGGACATGGTAATTGAAGAATTTGATAATCATTACACCACTGTGTTCGAGGAAGAAAACCTAAGAGAACAACAAAATTTTTAATAAAAATAATTTCAAAAGGTATGTGTAAACATATAAAACAATTTTCTAGTTACCAATGAATACATAAAGGATATAATATATTGAATCACTCAAGAAAGGAAGATGTACAGAATTTGCACTAGATCACCCCACTATGTTCAATATGTAACACAATTTATTAAGAAATATGGGGCTAAGTTAGAGCAAATAGCAAGTGAGATGGAGAAACATGAATTGAACATAATTGAATTAGACAAAAGAGTGAGAAATTTTTTCAATATTATTCATTAATCCTTATCGTCAATATGTTTTTCTTATTCCAAAATTTCAACTATGTCAGCCACAAATCTTGGTTCTTTCATAAACTATTATTTTGTTGACACTTAGTTGTCACTATTTTCTTCTGGTTAGTCTTCATTAAATCACTTGGTCATCACATAATTTTCTTTCTTGGTCACCACTATTTATCTCATTCGATACTATCACTCAACAATATCTGATACTTAGCCAACATTATTATGTTCACCAATGCTTAAGTTCCTTAATCTTTTGCTTCAAATCCTTCATTGACCATGTAAGATTGCTACTAAGTAAAACTTATCATTATGACTTGTTTCAAATTTGAGATTCATCCAACTATCATCTTCACTACATGTGTTTATTGAAAAACATTATCTTGTCAAGGACTAACTTATCAATTTCCCATTGTAATTACATCTCACATTTCAACTCAACCTTTCACTAGGTCATCTCATGATCTCTTCTTTATAAATATTCTTCATCAATCAGTAGATATGACACTCTACACTGTTAGTAAATGTCTCTCAAATATGTTTCACACTTTGTCTTACCAATAGGTTTGACATCAATGACAATATAACAATTGGTCCAAACAAACTCTCAACAATTATAGCTCCAACAATCTCCCTCTTTGGCATTGATGGAACCACCGATCCAATATAAAAAGATATGTAATATCTTCAATTTACCATGCAATCCATAAAGTGACACAACACCTTCAATGTTCAATTGCATTGCTCCCTCTGTGTTTGCATTCTCTCTTTTATTTAGTTTTATTCTGATACTCATCCATGCAGTCTTAGGATGCTCCCTCTATCAACACTCTTTCTTTGTAGAATCATATGTCTCCCTCTTTACAAAAATTAGTCTTCTCCCTCTTACTTTATATCTTATGATCTTTATCTCCATTCTATTCCTTGTGATGGTAATTGCCTACACTCTTCATCTCCCTCTTTGACAACAATGCCAAAGACAAATTTGTGACCATAGAAGCACTAGGTACACTTTCATACATCTTCATCATGTAGAAATCATTAGTCACTTATTTATTTTCTCCTTCTATCATTAGGTTCATCTTCAAGATCATCCTTTGCATCATTTCATACATTTAGATAAATCCTAAAGTGCGATCTTCTACATCAATATGTATGATATTCTTATAATAATATTTGATGCAATGCCACATTTCACCTTAGTTAGATTTAGAGATGGGAATATCCCCTAACTTTTATCTCAAGTACTCATGTGCTTCCTTAGGTAATTCCTTAGTGAACATGTTACCTATTTGTTCCTTAGTATTCACATATTCAAGCCTCACTTCTTTGCCTTTTACTAGCTCTCTAGAGTAATGATACTTGATCTCAATATGTTTTATCTTAGCATGCATCACAAGATTCTTTGAAATGTTTATAGCACTTGTATTGTCACAATAGATTACTAAAGGATCATTAATCTCTTCCTTCATGCCTCTCAACAATTTCTTGATCCAGACAATGTTAGAATAACTTACTACTGCAACAACATACTCATCTTCTACTATGGATTGAGAAATGCAGTTTTGCTTCTTGCTTATCCATGAAATTAGTCTCTCTCCATGAAATAAATCACCTCTACTATTGATTTTTCTATCATCAACATATGAATCTTTTTCTCTAATGATTTGATCTTGTTCATGATTTCTTCTCACATACTTTGTTAGGACAAGCTCTTTTCTTCTTTATTCTTGTTGATGTTCACTAGGTTCACCTAGTTCAACATGTTCAATCACTTTAAGATCCTCTTGTATTTTTTTTGTATCACATGTTCACCAGTTTGATGGACAACATTCTCTACCCATTTCTTGAAT
Organism: Cupressus sempervirens; assembly: GCA_028749045.1. Lineage (NCBI taxonomy): Eukaryota > Viridiplantae > Streptophyta > Pinopsida > Cupressales > Cupressaceae > Cupressus > Cupressus sempervirens. The sequence continues at coordinate 331,421,065 of CM053786.1, read as the reverse complement.
TTTACACCCTAACACTTGGTAGGTTGTTGTTTCTTGGTAGGGCCTCTCTCCTGTGACTCAATAGTGCTCACATTTTATATTCCCTTAGTTGGTTTCTCAAGTTTAGGAATGGTTCTAGCTTCTCTTTCATACACATATACAAAGTTTTTTAGTCTTTAGGTCCTTTCTTTCATTCCACCTCATTCTTCTCTGCAAATTTATCAACTCTAACATTTGGACTTTCCACAACCTTGTTAGTGTTAGAATTTAAACATTTTTATGCTTTACTTTTTGTGGAATAACCTAGGAATATACCTTTATCACTTTTATCATCAAGCTTTCTATTCCTTACATCTTTTAAAATATAACATGTTATTCCAAAAACTTTGAAATAATTAACATTAGGTGCATGCCCATACCATAGCTCAAAAAGTGTTTTGTTTGTACCTTCATTAACTTGTACTTAGTTAAGAGTATATACTATAGTGTTGACAACTTCTCTCCAATACTTTGATGAAACATTATTTTCCATCATCAATTTCCTTGTAGTATCCATTATGGATCTATTCCTTTTGTCAACTACACTATTCTATGGTGGAGTTCTAGGTGTAGACATCTACCTTTTGATTCCTCTATCATTGTAGAATATGTTGAACTCTCCACCTCTATATGATCTTAAGCACTTTAGGCTCTTGCCTATTTCTTTCTCAACTCTAGCCAAATACTACTTAAACATTTGCAAAGCATCATAATTTTTCTTTGAGAAAGATTACGATCATCATTCTAGAGAAATCATCAACAAATAAGATAAAATAATTATCTTCACAATAGCTTTGCACTCCAATAGGATCACATAAATCAATATGAAATGATTCAAAAATATCATCAAAATAAAGAGATTTTCTCTTGAAACTAAACTTGGTCATTCTTCCCAATTGGCATTGTTTGCACATCATCTTATCTGGTTTACTCAATCTTGGAAATCCTCTTACTCTTCTTTTCTTGCTGATCTCAACTAAATTGTCAAAGTTTACATGACACAACCTCTTATATCATAGCCAAACATCTTCATATTGTGAAAATAAGGATGTATCTTCAAATAGGTCTAGATAGAATAATTTACCTCTTGTTTTCTCTTCACTTCAATTTAGTTCACCAATAGCACCATAGATCTTTGCCTTCTTGTTTAGAAATTTAACTTTGTAGCAAAAAATGATCAGTTGTGCCACACTCAACAAGTTATATTTCTAACCATCAATCCAATATGCATTATCACATTTGATTTTTTCATTCTAAATAATTGATCCTTTACCTTTCACATAACATGGCACATCATTTCCAAATCTAACACTATTACCATTATACTGAATCAACCTTTCAATCTTACTTGTATCACCATTCATATGATGTAAATAACCACTATTAATAATCCATCTATCATTTTTTCTTATATGTGAAATTAGAGAAGTCTTTCACATTTTTTTCTTCATCAGAATCATCTTTCATAGCAACATAAACAAATTCATCATCATTTTCATCAACACCACTACCAAAAGTTTCTTTAGGAACGTGACAAGATTTCTTACCTTTTCCTTTGTAGTCTCTTTTACTTCTTCCATCTCTATTATGTCTCATGTCTTGGTACCTATTGTCCTTCCTCTCATCATTATCTTCTCTATTAGGATTTAATCTTGCAGCAATATGACCAACTTTATTACATGTAAAAAATATAATAGGAATTTTACCTTTATATTTACCTCTTCCTCTAGGTAGCCTCTTAGCCATTAATGCCTCAAGTTCACTTAGCTCTTCATCTAATTTACTATAACTAATCAAATGTTTTTCCTTTCCTTCTCCTTTCTAGAACCATCAAGAGTCATTTTCTATTTGAAAGCACCTTCAACATTAGTAAGTGAGTAATTATCAAAATTAGCCAACTTAAAAGTTGTAAGTCTAACAACTAGACTATCCAAAGTTAGATCATTTCCAGGTGTGCATCTCAATTATCTTATTGAAAACACTCTAATTACACAAATAGGAAGTAAAGTTCTTTCTGATCACTATCTCCTCAAATATTTCACCTCCAACACTTTTGATAGAATACACCACTTCTTTGATTTTTGCAGCATATTGTGCTATATTCTCACCTTTGTTTATTCTCATGTCATCAAAATTTTGTCTTAGAATTTCTACTTTAGCTCTCATCACATGTGTGTCTCCTCCATGGATTAATGCCAACTTGTCCCATACTTTCTTTGCATTTACAGTCTTTTACTTCATCAAATTCAAAATAGCTTAGGGAAGATGCAAGCTCAACCATCGTTTGGTTATGCTCTTGCTTTTCTTTCATCTTCTCAACAATCATAGGTTTGGAAAATTCGATGTACTCATTTTCAAGATAGTAAAGTGTGAAATATCCAATAGCTAATAGATGTAACTTCATCAACCTTTTCCTTGTTGAAAATATCTCCTTTCTTAGCTTGGGTATCTCTTTCTTGTACATCTTGATCTTTATCTTTAAATCCTTCAATCTTTCACATAAGCACCACAAGCTTTGATATCAATTGTTAGAATATTTGGAATAACTGGGGGGGAGTAGTTATCCCCAGGTTATGATGTACAAATTAAACACTTAAAACTTCAACAAACTTGACCCAATTATTCATTAATTCAAATTATTCACTACAATCCAACTTATTCATTCCATTTTAGGTTTATGTTCAATATGTGCCAACTTGTAGAAACTTATCACAATAAAAAATAAACTTAAACTTAAAGTTAGTAAGTAGCATAAACACATATAAAATATCTACGCAATGTTTGATACTAAGATTTAAAGTGGATACCCAATTTGGGAAAAATTGCCTGTAACATGCTACCACTTTTTCACTCTTCTGAAGTAAGCTATGTTAGGAGCCAACCCTATTAAAGGTTATAAAAAAGACTCTTAGATATGATCCAATGAAAGGATTTAATCACCCTATTAGGAGTGGTCTTGTTAGAGGACCTAAGAACATTCCATTAGAATGCCAAATTGATTAAAGGATTTATAAATGACTATTCGGTCAACCTTATTGAAAGGGATTTTATAACTGCCAAAATGGTTAGAAAGTAACAACAAATTTTTGATCTGATAACATGCAACTCATTTTACAAATTTAGATCTCTATTAAACTTAAACATGGTTCATTTATTGGACTCCATCATTCTCATCATCACAAATCTTCTTAGAAACTCTTCAAGCAATCCTTCACCTCACAAATTTTGCACTTCTCCTTTCAAGTCTATTCATCACTTGTCTTCACAAGTTTCTAGTCCAAAAACCCTCTAAAACATATCAGATACCTCCTTAAATAGGTAGCTTTGATTTATTTTTTTGCTTAATCATAATCATAGATCTTAGGGTTTACCATCATATCCAAAATATTCAATGAATCTTTCCTTCATTCTATTATTCCTCTCCTTCTCAACACTTCTACAAGAATCTTCTTAAATATTAGCCTTTGATCACTCAACTAATCCTTTCTTTGTATTAAATAATACAAATTATCAATCCTTATCATCAATGCATATTTCTTTCTCCAAGATTCAAACTATGTCGGCCACAAATCTTGATTCTTTCATAAACTATTCTTTTGCTGACACTTAGTCATCTATGTATTCTTCTACTTGGTCTTCACTATATCACTCAGTCATCACTAAATTATCTCACTCAGTCACCACTATTTAACTTGTTTGATACTATCACTCAACAATCTCTGATACTCATCCAACATTGTTCTACTCAACAATGCTTGAGTTCCTTAATCTTCTGTTTTAACTCCATTATTGATCTTGTAATATTGATACTCTTGCAAGCTTATTATGATGTCTTGTTGTAAATCTAAGCTTCATCTAACTATCTTCTTCATTGCATGTGTCGATTGAAAAAAATAATCTTGTCAAGGACTAACTTATCAAGTTCCCATTGTAATTCCTTCTCACATCTCAACTCAACCTTTCACTAGGTCATCTCATGATCTATTCTTTATAAATAATCTTCATCAATCAATAGATATGACACTCCATATTGTTAGTAAATGTCACTTTAGTTGGTTTGACAATTGGTCTTACCAATAGGTTTGACATCAATGATATATAACAATTATTCTAATGAGGCTCTCAACAATTGTAGCTCCAAAAAATTTAATATCAAAATTAGATATGTTGAAAAAGAAGTTTGACATCTTACTTGAGGCAAACATGCCATATGAATAATTCATCGATATGGACCTACATAAAGTAGAAATTTCTACTTATACCATATGTGTAGTAATACATTTATTAGAATTAGTGAAGAAGACTTGGGGTGTGGAATGTGAGGCATTGAGAATTTTTTTTTTAGATCGTACAAGATATTTGGAATAGAGATTAGTTTTTGGCACCACAATTTTGACATGTACATATTTATATGACTTACCTTTGTTATTGGTATCAAAGGGGGTAAAGATGGTAAAAATGATATAAGAAATATAAGTTAAGGGGACCATAATTAACGTACAAAGTGGGAGTATAAATGAAAATATGGATAATATAGATAGCTATTATGAAGGCTCACAAGTTTGTAAGTTTTTGAAGATCATTTTGGTACTTAGCAAAATTTTCACAAATGATTTCATCAATTCGAAATGGGGATATTTTTGGCAAGTTGGCCAAGCTAATCTTTTGGTATAATTTTAATTTGATTGTAAGTAGAAAAGCTATCCATGAGTTAGTACATTTCATATTTCGCTATCATGTCCAATATCATATCAATGTTTAGTAGTGGAAAGTCATCCTTGGGATGGTAATACAGTTTACAAATAGAGAGATAGATCAGGGAATCCATTCTAGCTAAGGTAATGCTAGAATTAGATAAGAGGAATATTACCAAGGCTATGGAAAAGAACAAGTCAAAATTTTCCCCAAAATATATAGCTTTCCTTGAGCATGGATGTCTTCATTTATGGAAAAATTATACAAGGTTAAGGTTGCTTTTTTGAAAACAATTATTCAATTGTATATTATTTTTGATGTTACAAAAAATATCAAGTATCTATTGAGCTATCAATGTCTATCAAGCTCACTTAGGTCTTGAAGACAATCTCCATTATATGATTAGAAAAGTTAATGTCTACCAAGCTCACTCAAACATCGAAGGAAAGTTAGCAAAGATTTAGTGTTAACTGAGCTCACTCGGTTAACAAAGGAAGGTTGGATGGAACCAGTTTTAATTTATCTCACTTAGTTATGAAAGGAAGTTAGTTAAGATGTAGTGTTCACCAAGCTCACTTGGTTAACATAGGAAAATCATTTATGAGTTAGTGTCTACTGAGTTAGGTCAGCTAGTGAAGGATTTTTCCTATAACAATATATTGAGTTTAATAAAGTTATTTTTCAGTTATAGCCTATTGAAGGGATGAAAATTATTTTTTAAAAGTTGAATTCAAGATGACTTAGCAATGTAAATGATATATGTATAAGGTCAAGCTAAGGATTGAAGTGTTTGAAGACCTCTAACAAGGTTGATCCTAACAAGGTGAACTAAATCCTTTAATAGGGTCACACCTAATAGTGTGTTTTGTAACCTTTAATAGGGTTGACTCCTAACAGGGCTCACTTCAAAAGAGTGAAAAACAATAACTAGTTGCACTTGGCAGTTTTCTAAAATTGGGTTTCCATGTTAAATCTTGGTGTCTCATGTTCATGTTATTTCCTTAATGTGTATGAAACTAAGTTAATTAAGGTTAAACACATTTAAAATATTAAGAGTTATTATTTCAGTGCGTATTGAGTGACAATTATTGTTAGTGTCAACCAAGTTGTGTTGTGTTATCTAAGTGTTTCTGTTCTAACCAAGTTATAACAATATTTTAGTTTCAGCAATGTCTTGGTTTTGTGTTGACATCTTAAGGGATCTTGGATTTGTTTTTGTGGTAACTAATTCACCCCTTCCCTCCTAGTTACTCCTCTTATGTTTCCAAAATACTTATGGTAAATATTTGATTTGATATATTATTATGAAGAACATTATCTAACTGAAGGAAGCAATGCATAGTCAAATTGATTTCATTAGCAAGTTTCACTTGGAGCACCACCAAGCCTACAATTTTGGGATATGGTAGTATGAAGAGTATATATGAAATATGTGGGTCCCCTTTTTTAGTTTTACAATTGGAATAAGTTATGGAAGGAAAAATAGTTGATAATTTGATATCACAAAAATGGAGTATGTAGGACAACATGGTCATTTTGACCAAGGAATTAATTTGACTTGTTAAATAAAAGAGTTAGGAAGGTAGGGATGACCTCATAGATGTTAAAACTAACCTAAAAGATGTTAATATTATGATTTGGTAATATCTTTGTAAGATTCAAGGATGTCTAGATAGGAAATCTTAATGAAAATAGTATAAAGGTAGATTTTTTTATACCAAAGATACCAATGCTAATAATACGTGATGATTGATATGTATGGGATTTTTTTATATTGGTTAGATGATAATTTGATGAAAACAAAAAATCATAGGTTTATATGCATGTGGATATGCAAGGGACATCAAAGGACTAATCATATAGTTGAGATATCAACATAATCACAATTTTGGTATTTATTTATACTACTCGTAAAGTTGTATATCATTGTAAGAGTAGTGAGCTCAACTTTTTTTAATAAAAATCCTAATAGGGTTGAGGCCTCTAACAAGTTATAGTCTTCTAACAAGGATATATACACTACATGTATGTAATACACTCTTAATAGGGTCAAAACCTTTCACAAGGTACTTTTGATTAGTGGATCATTTTGTGGGTGCCATCCCCACCAAGGTTTCCCTAGTTAAAAAAATACACTGTTATCAGTTTCTTTGTGATTTTCTTATTATTTTTGTTTTGTACATTCTTACATGTAGGTTTAACGTTAATCTTTGACATTCATAATTGGGAAAAAAGTGTTGGAATAATGATTCCCCCCCAATATTCCCTATATCTGATAGAATTATAATTTTGTTGAACATCAAGGGATGAGATCTAAGTTAAGGAATTCAAAATATTATTCATTGTTTAAAATTTACATCCATGACTCTATGATGTCATTTTTATAGATCAAGTGGATTTGTGGAGATTTCCTACATTATTCATTACAAATTCAACATTGCCAACACAAAAGCATTGTTAAATCCTTATTGACAAAGGTTTCTTCAACCAAGATGAATATTTACATCTATGTTTCTTCCTATCATGTTTCATATTTTAATTTCAATGTTGATCTGTCAATCTAGGATTGGCCCAAGTAAAGCCCTCATCAAACCAAAAAAAATAATCCAAGTTTTATTGTGTGAAGGAGCATGATATTTGAATAATGATTGTAGATCCAAAAACTACTTGTTGAAACATTTTTGAAGAAGTTGGGTCAAATTTTATACTATTTCCTAGAAAACCATCTATCTTCTTGTGAAGTGTTTAGACACTTTACCAAAAGGTTAACATGTTTTTGGATGTTTTAGAAAAATAACATTTTCTAGGTTTTATGTTGTGATCACAAATTTGCACTTGGAAGTTCCATCATAGTTTCAAATATTTTTTTTATAGAGAAAAAAGGTATATTCCCTTACACATTTTGAGGCAAGTAATTTATCATTTATTTAATATTTTATCTTAGACCCATTTCCATATTTCAATTGGGTTGATTGTATATATTTAACACCTATATCTATCTTATTCTTCTCATTAAATCAATTATTTCAATTTCATAATCACATTGCACGTCTACAATTATTTTATATTGCATGAAAGAGAAATTTATTACATACTTTATTGATGGAATTTAGTTTTAGCATTAACATCCCTTCATCCTACTTGGGTTTTAGTAGTCTAACATGGTTTGTACTGAGAGTTATGTTTAGAAGCATCTCTTTCTCTTGTATTTGAATGTTAGTGTAACACCAGAGCCTATATTTACATATAGTATTGAGTGCTTACATTTCCCCTCTAAACATATTGGTGAGATCAACTTGTGCCCCTTTATTTTTGGAGTTAGGTTATTTTTAGTGTTCATGCTCTTTTGGAGGACCCGACACTTTCCCTCATTTTATTTTATTTTGGAGTTATATTTCTTCTTTGCACATCTAGACCTACCCTTGTTTACATTAGAAATATTTAGATCTTTTTATTTTCATGGATTTCAACATTGAGTATGTACTTGTAATGTCTTAGATTTGAAGAACTTCAATGATGGTTTAACACATATTCAGTGAAAGGCTTGTATTTAATTTGCATTTTCCTCTTTCTTCTCATCTCTCTTTGTTTCCTCTAGACATAATTGGGGTAGAACCTAATAAATCCTCCTTGGTATTCCCCTTTCATTGTAGAAATATTGAGGTAGAAACTATTCACTTGCATCCTCCCTATTAGATAACTAGGGGGAGGGGGTGAATCAATTATTCTTAGTTACCCTATAGGACCTTAAATAATTTTTAGAAACTCAAAAACTTAAACTTTGAATATCTCAACTTGGTAACTATATTCAAACTTTACAATAATATCTCATTCACCCTTCACTAGTACATTGATATCTTTCAGTGAGTATCAGAATAATAATGTAATGCCCTACCAAGGGATCCAAAAGAATTAACCTAAAGTTTTACTAAGCTTGCCAAACTTTTTTTTTTGAACAAGAAAGATAAAATATACACACCAAACATAAAGTAGCGGAAGCAATAACATTTCGTAAGGATCCCAAGATGTTGAATCACATATAAATTTAATCTAATACTAATTCCATTAAATACCAAATCCATATGAAAGAATAATTATAAAGTCCAATGTCCATAATATACATTTGTTTCAAAGCCTCCTGGAAAATTAAATTCAAAATGCTCAATCATCCACTGTACATATCATAGGGTATGAAAGGCTAAAAGAATATACATATGTAGAAATAGAAATACATCATCATCCTCGAATCCATGATACAAAGTAAAATAAATGTAAATGAAACCACCCACCATACATGATACATCCATCCATCATAAAACACCACTATCCATCAGAAAACACAACTAACTAAGTACGTAGTTCCTCCCAACTATCAATAGCATCATAAGACCATCATGGGCCCTAGTGATCCCCCATGCATAACATCCTAAGCCACTAGTCAAATTTTTGGTACTATCATAATAGGGACATCACTACTAAAACATGCTACAACATAAGCATAAGGAAATCTAACATGCTAGAATAAAGCATAAGATGATCCTACAAAGTAGATAACATCACAGGCATCACATGCTAATCATCAATATAAGGAAATGTGTCAGTAAATAACATCATGTAAGCATGATAAACAAGCATCCCAAGAAGCTCAAGCCATGGTGACGACGAATGAATCTCAATGGTAAAAGTAAAAAGCACTACTACCCGACTACGTGGAACCTAAATAACTCACTCCCACTGCGCTAAGGAGATAGTCTCAAGTCCCAAATAGGATATCAAACCACATATCAAAATACTCTCTAAGTCTAGGAAATCTTAAAAGTATTCTAACTCAAAGGTTCTAAGATAGATTGACATCTAATTCCTAGAGGCACATAAAGACACATAGGAAACCTACTATGTAAGCAGGCAAGTGTCATTGCACGAATCACATTGGAGTTACCTTGGCAGTGTCTTAAGACTCAAAAAGATTATCATAATAATCACATCAGTTCTCAACAAGCAACTGGAAAGCATCAAAGATAAATCACAATATCCATCGGTTCTCAATGAGCAACCATAAAGTATCTCAATAATACCAATCAACGACTCACAATGGTTAAGGCAAACATGTCACAACATGAAATCAACAAGATCAAAGAAAACACTTCAGTCCCATCAAGGCAACTAGAAATTAACCCAAGTATAACTGACCGAGGATTAAAAATGGTTAAGTCAAATAGGTCACACATTCACCTCAGTTTTACAAGAGAACATTGGAAAGCAACAATGAACAGTAAATACAAACATATCATAGAGCATACCATCACATACCATGGTTAGGTAAAAGTAATCAAGATCAAGTCAACATGATACCATACTCACAAACTCTTGAGCCTCTAGTAACAACCTAAATTGGTCAACATCTAATCAACCCTAAAACCCCAAACACAGATACAAAGTGTGAATTTCATATTTTGGTTTGATTTGAAAACATCTCGTTGAGTTAACTGTAAGGTTTCAATTTTCAGTTTAATATATGTTTCAAGTAAATATGTTTCATAATTCACCCTTACAAATTAACCCATTCTTAGTCTGAATTTACCCTTATTGATTTTAAGTCAATTTCCTAAATATAATCCAAGAGTAATTTATTTATTTAAAATATTAAATAATACTTGTTGATTGATTTTTTTATAAAAACAAATAATCTAGACTTTATCAAAATTAGTATTATTAACAATAAATTTAAAACTCCATTAAATTAACTTCAATTATTAATTAAAATTAATTAAATTATATTTAAATTAATTAATTAATAATTTATATAAAAGAAAATAATCATATTAATACTATTTAATTATTTATTAAAATAATAAATAATAAATATACTTATTAATAAAATTAATAACATATAGTAATTAAAAATTAATATTATAACTTTTTATAAATAAATATTTTAAAATTTATTAATAATGAAATAAACTATGAATAAAACTTATAAAAAAATTACAATTTAATATATATACACTAAAACCCTTTATAACGTAACACAAAAATCAAAATGCCGTGTGATTTGAAATCACAGGCTAGTCATGCGCTTATGGCTATTATCGCAGTCGTATTGCAACTGCAATCACAAGTACAACTACGTACAACAATTAGTTGTCGGTAGGAGATAAGAAGGGGGTGGGTAAAACCCCCTCCCCAAAATATTATTTTTTAATTATAATTTAATTATAATTATTATAACGTGTTTAAAATTATATATACATTTTTAGAATTTTATAAAACCATACCCCTATGAAATTATATATATATATATATATATATATATATATATATATATATATATATATATATATATATATATATATATATATATATATATATATATATATATATATATATATATATATATATATATATATTAATAACATTTGCAAATATAGTCTGATAGAAGAATTACTATCAACCATTCGAATTTCTCATTTTAGAATTTCTTTTCTTTAAAACCCTACCCAGGTTTAAATTTCTCAATCTTAATTCTACGGAACTAAGGTTTCTCATTGATTTATTTTTCTTTCAATTATATTAGACAGATGAGATACAATACACATATCATAGATTCAGAACAAGAGAACAAAAGATTCATGCAATGAAATCCAGAGAATCGATTTCAACAATCATAAAGAAGACAAGATTATCTAAATACCAAAATTCTAACTGGGTGAACAAAACTCAAGAACCTACCTAGTTCTGATGCCAAAATTGCCACGCCCAGAAGATTTGAGAGAGAATTCGCTCCTATCCAAGATCTTCTCTCTAAAAATTTTCCCAAAAATTCCCTTCTAGAATTCGCTTCCAAAATTTTCTTCCGAAATTCATGTCAAAATTCCTCCTAAAAAATGAACCCCCAATTTGAGATAAAGAGTCTTCTCCTCAAATCGGGGCACTAATTGTACGTTCACCCAAGAGAACTCTCTGCTCACCAGACTTGAACTCTATATTAACTTTTCTTAATCTTTCATTTATCTTTTCCATGCATGTTTATTAAATTATTAAATATATTTATTTACTTATTACGTGACTTCACTTTTAATTAATTTATTAAATTTAATCCCATGTGCACTTTATGCAATTAAAATATCTTTATTAAATATACTTGTTTTATCTTTTTAATTAATTTCTTATATTTTAATCTCATGCATGCATCATTCGAACTTAAAACTTTTAATAAATTAATATCTTTTCCACTTTTAAATTTATTTTCAAAACTTAATTGATAAAATATTTATTAACTTAAATAATAATAATATTTAGAATTTATTTTAAAATGAACTCTAAATATATTATTATTAAATTAAATAAATATTATCACGTTCTAAATTTATTCTTACAACTTTTATCATCAAATTTAATTATTTTTATTTAATTAATTTCCTAATTAATTAAATATAATTAAATATTAAAATATCATAATAATTTTTCATTAAATTAAATCATTAATTTAATCTTTTAATTAGACTTAATTATCAAAAAATTCACCAAAGACTCATAAAACAACATATGAAAACCCATCAAAGAAAAACACATACAAAATCAAACTAAGGGTTATAATCACAAATTAGCATCATCTAATGCATTGGAGGGTACATGACTCAAATAATTGTCCTAATTATCAATTAGGACAAATGGATAAAGGTTTTCGGATTTGGACTTAAGAATTTATCTCCCCTCTTACCATTGAGATAATGCAATAGGGTACGCTCATCCTAGCAATTCAGGGAAGTCGATACCTAGTACTTGTAACTTGCATAAAATCCATGTATGTACAGACACAATATTCTAAGCTAAACAGGCAATGGTAGGAAGTAGTGCATTGTGTAGATCTCGACTAGTAGGTGACTACGACTCCCTTCCTTAACCACATCGAAAATGCCATACATAAAGAAAACAAACACGCACACCATACACATGCAGTATGGGGTAAGTATCCATAAGAAAACACATAGGATAATAAACCATCTAACTAATCATCATCAATAACTGAAAACACTGTACTAATCATCATACATACATAAAGTATAGAGTATCAAGTAATCTCATCATATATCAATTGAATCTGAAACAATAACTGATAATCTCAAAACAATACTACTAGTAATTAGGCAGAAAACTAGCCTAAAAGAAAAAGAGTTCGACAAAAATAACAAAATGCAAACTAGGGGCAGACACTACATCCTCCCCCCCTAGACTTAGGCTTACTCTTGAAAGCCTACAAGAATGGTAAAACTAAAGAACTCATTGTGCGGGTCCCATTAGACCCTTTCCCCCCTATAGGAGAATATGACTCCACTGAGAGCACTACAACACACTTAGAGCAATATGGTTTTGGTTTAATAGTAAACTGAAAACCATATTGATCCAACATTAATCCCTTTTAACAACTACTAAAATAGATCCCCTAAACACTCTAAACAAAGGATCAACATCCCTAATCCATTGGAAAACATACAAGATGCTATAATAACCATAAACCATACTACTATAAAGCATAGATAAAAGACACATCTTTTGCAAACATAATAGTTCCAATTTTTAGTTTGCCTATATTTAGGTTTACGTATAATTTGAGTTTTGAAGTCTAGTGTTGAAGTATGAAAAATATACAACTAAATGTTTAAGTTTTCTTTCAATTCAACTAGTTCAAGTTTCCGTTTGAAATAGATATACATAATAGTTTAAAGTTTTCATTTTTGTTCAACTAGTTAACAACTAGTGGTGTTCGAATATACCCAAAGCTTCCAATGTAGAAACTTGGGCTCGGATACCAGATGTAACACCCCACCAAGGGATCCAAAAGAATTAACCTAAAGTTTTACTAAATTTGCTAAACTTTTTTTTTATAAACAAGAAAGATAAAACATACACACCAAACATAAAGTAGCAGAAGCAATAACATACAATCAACTATAAGCATACATAATAGGTTACATTTCTTAAAGATCCCAAGACATTGAATCACATATAAATTTAATCTAATACTAAGTCTGTCAAATACCACATCTATATGAAAGAATAATTATAAAGTCCAATGTCCATAATATACATTTGTTCTAAATGCCTCTTGGAAAATTAAATTCGGAATGCTCAATCATCCACTATACATGTCACAAGGTATGAAAGGCTAAAAGAATATACATATGTAGAAATAGAAATACATCATCCTCCTCAAATCCATGATACAAAGTACAATAAACATAAATGAAACCAACCACCATACATGATACATCCATCCATCATAAAACACAACTAAGTACATGGTTCCTCCCAACCATCAATAGTATCATAAGACCATCGTGGGCCCTAGCCATCCCCCACGCATAACATCCAAAGCCACCGATCAAATCGTTGATACTATCATAATAGGGACATCACTACTAAAACATGCTATAATGTAAGCATAAAGAAATCTAACATGCTAGAATAAAGCATAAGATGATCCTACAAAGTAGATAACATCACCTATCACATGCTAATCATCAATATAAGAAAATGCGTCAGTAAAGGGTACAATGTTAGGGTACAACCCTATTCACATATTTTCACCAAAGATCATCTAGACCTTCTCACTCTTCAATGAGTGGCCTATTTGAAGGACTTACAAATTTTCAATGGAATGTCACCATACAAATGAATTTAAAATTTAAGACTGTCAAGTCCACTTGGTTAAGAGATTTTCTGTTATAATGATTAGAGAGTAATAGTAAAATGATCTAATAAAATGAAACTCAGATTACTTGTTTAGATGTTCATTCTACCCATATCATCTGCTTACTAACTAGTCATCACATCATTACTTACCTTACCTCAACTTTGTACTCTGATCTACTGGTAGGATCTCCTTTAGCAACTTTATCATCACCTTATCAGTAACTTGATCTGAAGCAAATCATACTTATCTTTTTTATAGACATAGTTTTTCCACTTCAACTCCATAGATTTTTCTTCTTGATCATGATCGTCGATTAATATTTTCTAGCTCAGGTTCATCAAATCTAATCATGATTTTTCCTTGAACTTTGTGTTCCTTCTTGTCTTATCAAACATGCATAAAATCTCCACCATCATATCTTGTTATATTTATTCTATCTGTTGATCCCATTAACAAATTTTTTTCCTTATCTTGGAGTCTTCTCAAATAATTCAAATCTTTGCTCAATATAGGCCTTAACCTTGATTCTTTATAAATTGTTCTTTTCTTTCCTTTCTCAGTCAACACCATACTTTCTTAATTAATACTATGCTCAATTAACACCAGAATTTCTCTTTATTGGTGAATATTTTTCTTCTTGGTTAACATATCTTCTACTCGGTAAATACTAAACTTGTAGATCCTTAATCCTTTCACTATGTTGCTTCATTCCTTGCTTAGCAACTGAAATAACTTGTTTATACATTTTATGAACACTTCATGAAATAATTAAAAAAAATCAAACTAGTATTATAGTATCAAAGACCAATCAATAAATTTTCTATTCAAGGTTCCATACTTAACATCACTTGTAGAACTCATCTTCAATATTTATCTTCTTCTTCTCTATCTAACAACACATCCTTGATTACAACTTACATGAATTAGTAATATACCAACCAAGTCGATATCAATGACAATATAACAATTGATCTAACATTTCCACATATATACTCTATAGCTCAAATTTGACCTTTCCCTTCATCATTTTCACAACAATCTTTTGCCTTGCTTGTATTATTATTAGTTGTTGTGGCTAACAATCTCTCCCTTTGACATTGATGGCAACACATTATGAAATATACCATCCAATACCAAACTTCATCAATAATATAATCATTCAATCTCAATAGATTATTGTAACACATTAATACTCTCCATTACGTTATAATGCTTCATTATTTATCTAGCTCTCCCTCTGACAATAATTTTTAATATGTGAGATTATCCCCCTTTCCTTTGCCTATTTGTTAATAATTTCTATATACTCATTCATTTTTCTCCCTTGTCAACAATACATATATATATATATATATATATATATATATATATATATATATATATATATATATATATATATATATATTTCAACTATTCCTGAGCTATGTTTAGATCTTCTCTCTCACTATAATTACATATTTCATGTTCATATATTCTTTCCCTTTGAAAAAAATGCCAAAGGTGGCTAAAAACTTTAATATAACTATAGTTGTACCTTGTGCCTTTCATGTACCAATGACTTTGTTTCAACACATCTTTGCTTTCTTTCTTTCATCTTCTTTACATATTTAGGACTACCTAAAGACTAAACTCTTGCATGTTAACTCCAAATAGATATTCTAATAAACCATGAATTGATGCAATATGCACCTTCCTCTAGTGAATATTAGATAGGGGAAAGACCCCTAGCTTCCCTCTTAGACACTCAAATTAATTAATGACTAAGTAAATATATCTACAATCTGTTCCTTTGACTTCATATATTCCAATTATCTAACTTGTTAATTCTCTTGAATAGTGATATTTAATAGATTTATGCTTTGTCTTTGCATGCATCAATGGATTTTCAGAAATATTTATATTGTACTTGTATTATCGGAGAATATAATTACATGATCTATCACTTCCTCTTGCATACCTTCTAAGAATTATTTTATCCACATAATATTAGAGCAATTGATTTCAACAACTACATATTTAGCTTTAGATGTGGATTGTGAGATACAACTTAATTTCTTTCTTATCCATGTCACAAGTCTTTCTCCTAAAAAAATGCTCCATCAATAGTGCTCTTTCTATCATCCACATTTTCTTCCCAATAAACATTAGTGTATACTTTCAGCTCAAAGCATCCATCGTTCTTATACCATAAACCACAAACTTGTATCTCTTTCAAGTATTTAAAGATTATTTTCACAATAGTCATTTGATGCAGGAGCATCTAGAGGTATAAGGGCAATCCTATGTCAACTAAAAAAAATGTACTTAGACTTAGTTTCTATTTCATATGTTTTCATTTTTGGATACCCATTTGGGTCAAATAAAGGTTCCAACTCTCATAGTTCCACTATCAGTGTTCTAGGATAGAGTATTCGAACACCTTGGGTTACGTGTAAATGCCAAAAAAATAGGAGTATGTAATTGAGCCATCATTTTGGTGAACTAGAAGGTGTAAATTGACCAGATGAATTTAATTGTAATTTAGAGCACTCCAAAAAAAGAATCAGGTCAAAAGGCCCCATGGTTTGAAAGTTATCGCAGTTTTTCAGTTTTTGGAAACCTCCTAAGAATGCTTCAAAGTTAGGTTAGGGGCATTAAATGACCTTGAAAAGGGCCAAAAAATGATGGATGAGAAAATCTCTCCATAGGGCTATAGAGCACTTCAAGAGCTTTTCAAAAATGTAAACAATTTGTCAATCGAAGCTACGGTTCAAAAGTTATGCCTCTCGAAAGTTCGATTACCGTTTTTGGATTCTTCTAGATTTGTGTCAACTTCTAACACAGCTTTTGGAGCCTTCTATTTGGTCGATGGATGCCAACTAGCACTTTCTAGAATGTATTCATAATCCTTAACCCTTCGAGGTCTATTTAAGAATAATTTTGGCATTGGAAAAGGTAGTTCGGAGTGGAGTTTGAGAGGAGGTACTAAAATTAGAAATTATCTCTAGACTTATACTATTGTAAGCCCTTAGGGCATGTTTTGAAGTCTATTTTCTCTGTACTAAATGTACTAGCATATTTTCATAGTTAATAAAATTTCCCCTTTCCTGTTGTGTCCATTTTGTGCTTGGGTTGTGTCCCCATCAAGTGGTATCAGAGCCGGTTTTTCTGAGTGTGTAGACAGAGCGCCGACTGTGAGGTAGTTTGCACCAGGACTGTGTGGTTGTGGGTTTGAGTTAAGAAGATGCCTTCATGAAGAGAGTGTGGTGGAAGGGCTAGAGCTATTAATATTGAGGAGGTTAGAGCCCTCCAAAGGAAGGTACAAGCGTTGCAAGAGGAGCTCCGTAGAGGAACAAATGTCGCTGCAGGCGAAAAAAGTGAGGATGACAATGAAGAAGAAAAAATTGGACCAGAAGGGGAATTTGACGAGGAAGTGTTGAATCAGGAAGAGAAAAGGCTTTTTAGGGCCATTACTAAGTTTGGAAAAAGACCTACAATAAATGTGGGTGTATTTTTAGGAAATTTGAAACCAGATGAGTTGATCGATTGGATCGATGAACTGGAACAATACTTTGAGTATGAGGATATCAAGGACCTAGATAAGGTTAAGTTTGCAAAGGCCAAACTGAAAGGCCATGCCAAAATCTGGTGGCAAGAGGTTCAATTAGAAAGAAATAGAAGAGGAAAGGAGAAGATCACAAGGTGGGATCGTATGGTGGACAAATTGAAGAAGAAATTCATTCTTGTTGATTATGAGCTTGATTTGTTTAAGAAGATGCATGGGTTAAAGCAAAGCAAGTAAATCAATCCAAGAATATACAAAGGAGTTTTATCGACTTCTAATTAGAGTAGGGCATACAGAAGCAAATAAGGAGAAGGTTGCTCATTATATCAGTGGGTTGCGACCTAGCATCTAGGAGGAATTAAGTCTGGTAAGAATGACCAGCATTGAAGAGGCATACCAGTTTGCCCTACGAGTTGAAGAGAAGCTAAATAAGAGGTTTGAAGGGAGAAAAAGAGGGTGTGGTCAAGGAGGAAGGGGTAGTGGTAGGTCATCTAGAGGCTGAAATGAAACCCAAAAGAAAAATGAAGATGTGGGTACTAAGTGCAAGAACCAGAGGAACGAGGGTTTCAACCGCTCTCGTGATCAAGACTTTGGAAATTAGAGAGGAAGAGGTAGAAGATGTGGAAAAGGAAGAGGAGGCTTTCATGGTACCTATTTCCATTGTAATGAAGAAGGTCATCATGCCTTTGAATTCCCTCAACGACAAGGAAGGATAGATAGGAGAGTTGAGGGTCAAGCTAGGGTTGCTCATGTGGATGAGGATGCACAGTCATCACATTCAGAGGATGCAGAAAGAGGAGAGAATTTAGTAAATGAAAGGGTCCTACTAAGTGGTGAGATTGAATTAGGACAAAGAAGGAGTTTATTTCGTACCAGGTGCAAGTGTGAGGATAAATGTTGTGATGTGATCATTGATGGTGGTAGCACTGATAACTTGGTATTAGAGGAGATGGTCTCTAAGCTGAAGCTCAAGAGGGAGAAACACCCCCAGCCCTATCGGATTTCTTGGGTGAAGGATGATCATAAGGTCCTAGTAAGTGAACAATGTTTATTGAAATTCAAAATTGGGAGTTACCATGATGAAGTTCTCTGTGATGTTATTCCAATGGATGTTTTCCATCTATTGTTAGGTAGACCGTGGCGGTTTGATAGGCATGCAGTACATGATGGTCATGTAAACACATACTCTCTAACAAAGGATGGAGTTTGCCACAAACTGAAGGCCATGAAAAAGGAAGACGAAAAGGTATGTAACAGTGCTAGGATTTGTCTTGTTGATGGAAGGAAGTTTTTAGATGGCATGAAACATTAGCGTATGTGCTATGCTTTGATTCCTAAGAAAGATAAAGAAGGTAGTAGTAAAATACAACTTGAAGTTTTAGATTTACTAGGTGAGTTTGGAGATGTCATCTCTGATAATGTTCCAGAAGGATTGCCACTGGTAAGGCAAATCAGTCATCAGATAGATTTAATTCCAGGAGCTAGTTTTCCTAACAAGGCTGCTCATAGGATGACTCCTACTAAAACTGAGGAGCTAAATAGATAGGTTCAGGAGCTATTGAGGAAGGGCTTGATTCGAGAGAGCCTGATTCCATGTGCAGTACCTGCAGTACTAGCACCAAAGAAGGATGGAGAGTGGAGGATGTGTACAGAATCTCGAGCTATAAATAGGATAACCATCAAGTATCGATTTCCTTTTCCAAGAATGGATGATCTTATGGATTGCTTGAGTGGAGCTCACTACTTCACAAAGATAGATCTCAAGAGTGGCTATCATCAGATATGGATTCGAGAAGGAGATGAGTGGAAAATAGCCCTCAAGACCAAGGAGGGTCTTTATGAGTGGTTAGTCATGCCCTTTGGATTGACGAATGCCCCAAGCACCTTCATGCGGCTTATGAATGAGTACTTAAGAAGTTCTTGGAAAAATTTGTTATTGTCTATTTGAATGATATTTTAATTTTCAGCAAGACTTTGGAAGAACATTTATTGCATATTCGTAATGTCCTTGAAAGGTTAAGGGAAGAGAAACTGTTAATTAATCTAAAGAAGTGTATCTTTGCAAAAAGGGAGTTAGTCTACTTGGGGCTTGTTATATCACCTGAAGGTCTCAAAATGGATATAGAGAAAGTAAAAGCCATCTTGGAATGGCCTACTCCAAGGTCTGCTAAAGAGGTAAGATCATTTCATGGTCTGGTTAGTTTTTACAGGAAGTTCATTAAGAATTTCAGTGGCATATGTGCACCCCTGACTGACACAATAAGAGGGGATAGAAAAGAGTTCAAATGGACTGTGGCAGCTGCGAGAAGTTTTGAATTGCTGAAGAAGAAGGTGACAGAACAACCTGTGTTGGCACTTCCAAATTCTAGAAAGGTGTTCCAAGTGGATTGTGATGCTAGTGGCAGTGCTATTGGAGCTATATTGAGCCAAGAAGGTAAGCGTATTGCATATTTTAGTGAAAAATTGAATGATGCAAAAAGGAAGTATTCTGTTTATGATCAAGAGTTCTATGCAATAGTTCAGGCCTTAAAGAAATGGAGGCATTATTTATTGCCAAAGGAATTTTTTTTGTATACTGATCATCAAGCATAACAGTACCTAAATAGCCAAGGTAAATTGAATCAAAGGAATATGAAGTGGGTAGAGTTCTTGCAGAGCTACACATTTGTTGTGAAGCATAGAAGTGGAAAATATAATAGGGTTACAAATGCAATAAGTAGGAGACAGTTGTTGCTTACAGTAATGCAGGTTGAAGTAGTTGGGTTTGATGAACTCAAGAATCTGTAACCTGAGGATCCTGATTTTGCTGAAGCATGGAAAGCTTGTAAAGAGCCTATTGTTGTAGACAGAACCAAGTGGCTAGACTATCTGATTCAAGATGGTATGTTGTTCGAAGGCAGTTAATTATGCATTCCAAAGAGTTCCATGAGGGAAAATATGATTAAGGAGAAACACAATGGAGGGATGGCAGGACATTTTGGTTGAGATAAGACCATTGCCATTCTTAGAGAACATTATTTTTGGCCTTAGATTTCACAGGATGTGAAGAATTTTGTACAGAGTTGTCAAATTTGTCGAGTTGCCAAGGGATTTAGTCACAATACTGGACTTTATCAGCCATTTCCTGTTCCATCAAAGCCATGGGAGGACATAAGTATGGATTTTGTTCTTGGATTGTCGAGGACACAAAGGGGTAATGACTCAATATTTGTGGTGGTTGATAGGTTCTCCAAAATGGCACATTTCATTCCATGCCACAAAACTCATGATGTTGTCCATATTGCAGACTTGTTTTTCAGAGAGGTGGTATGACTACATGGTCTTCCAAGGAGTATAGTTTCTGAAAGAGATACTAAATTTGTGAGGTATTTTTGGAGGACATTGTGGAAGAAGTTGAGAATAGACTTGAAATTTAGTTCCACACATCACCCGCAGACTGACGACCAAACAGAAGTCTGGGTAATTTGTTGAGATGTTTAGTTGGGGATAAGCCCAAGGGGTGGGATTTTATTCTACCACAAGTAGAGTTTTCTTACAATAACCCTATAAATAGGAGTACTGGAAAATCATCATTCCAAATTGTATATGGAAGTAGCCCAAGGATTGCACTAGAATTGAGGAAGATAGAGCAAGGGGAGAGGACAAGTGTTGAAGCTGAAGAATTTGCTGAACATATCAAGCATCTACATGAGGAGGTTCAGGCACATATTACTAAGATGAATCAAGAGTATAAAGCTAGGGCTGATCAAAGGTGAAGACATAAGGAATTCCAAGTAGGGGATCTAGTCATGGTACACTTACGAAAAGAAGATTTCCAGCCGGTACTTACAACAAGCTGAAAATGAAGAAATTTGGCCCCTACAAAATTTTGAAGAAACATGACTCAGGAAATGCATATGAGGTGGAGTTGCCAGATGGTATTCACATTTCTCCTATTTTCAACATTGTAGACTTAACAGAGTATCATGATGATGGTGCAGATGAGGAGCCGATGTTAGAGCCATGTCCAATTCCTGCTTCTAAAAAGGAGGAGATAGAAGACATTTTAGATCATCGTGTGGGTAGGAGCACTAGACATAGGCAGTATGAAGAGTATTTGGTCAAGTGGAAAGGACAACCGATAGAGGACTCAACTTGGATTTCAGCAGCTGAGGTTTCCCATTTGGGATTTCCTCTACCATTCATAAAGTGACAAGGTCACTTTTCAATCCACCCTGGGTGTCTGATGCAGAGCATCCAGAGGTATAAGGGCAATCCTGTGTCAACCAAAAAAAATGTACTTAGACTTAATTTCTATTTCATGTGTTTTCATTTCTGGATACCCATTTGGGTCAAATAAAGGTTCCAACTCTGACAGTTCCACTATCAGTGTTCTAGGATAGAGTATTTGAACACCTTGGGATATGTGTAAATGCCTAAAAAATAAAATTATGTAATTGAGCCATCATTTAGGTGAACTAGAAGGTGTAAATTGACTAGATGAATGTAATTTTATTTTAGAGCATTCCAAAAAAAGAATCAGGTCAAAAGGCCCCACGGTTTGAAAGTTATCGCAACTTTTTAGTTTTTGGAGACCTCCTAAGAATGCTTCAAAGTCAGGTTAGGGGCAGTAAATGACCTTGAAAAGGGCTGAAAAATGGGGTACAAGAGAAGCTGGTCCATAAGGCTATAGAGCGCTTTGAGAGCTTTCCGAAAAATGTAAACGATTCGTCAATCAGAGCTACAGTTCAAAAGTTATCCCTCCCGAAAGTTTGGTTACCATTTCTGAATTCTTCTAGATTTGCGTCGACTTCTAATGTAGCTTCTAGAGCTTTCTATTTGGTCAGTGGATGCCAACTAGCACTTTCTAGAATGTATTCCTAATCCTTAACCCTCTGGGGTCTTTTTAAGAATATTTCTGGCATTGTAAAAGACAGTTCAGAGTGGAGTTTGAGAGGAGGTACTAAAAGGAGAAATTATCTCTAGACTTATACTATTTTAAGCCCTTAGGGCATGTTTTGAAGTCTATTTTCTCTGTGCTGAATGTACTAGCATATTTTCAAAATTAATAAAATTTCCCCTTTCCCGTTGTGTCCATTCTGTGCTTGGGTTGTGTCCCCATCATCATTTGTGTCTCAAAATTAGAAGAAAATCTTGCAACAACCCCTACAAAATGAGCAATATTTGGTCTTCTAGAACAACATATTGTAGCTTTCCAATCAAAAATTTGTAAAAAGTTTGATTTACCTCTTCAATATCATCTTCCTTAGATAGTTTACACCCTATGATTATTGGTGTGCCAACTAGTCTAGAGTCTTCCATACCAAATGTATTTAAGACCTTGATATAATTGGATTGTGTTATGTAGATACCATCCTTTACTTTATGAACTTGCAATCCAATAAAGAATTTTATCTCTCCAAACATAGACATTTCAAACTCCTTTCTCAGATAAAAGCACAAACATGTGTCACCCTTTTATAAAATAAAAGGTTAGCAAAAGTATAAATGTTCAACTTTAATGTCATAAAAGTAGTATTATTATTTAGAATTTGGAAATGAATTAAACTAGTGAAATGAGTAGAAATGGATGAAGTTTAGGATTATAATTTTTAATTATTAATTATAATAAGAATTGATATATGTTTCTAATTTTTAAAGATGATTTTTTAGTTGCTGAAAATGTTGAAAATTAGGGGTCTAGTTCCCACCACAAAACTATATGGAATAAACCTTTTTTCATTTGATCTCAAGTTATGTCATATATGATATATATAGATAGATCAATACAAAATTAAATTGGGGTTTTGACCTATATTTTCTCTTTAATAACAATTCAAATTTTGACTCACTTGAAATCGAAAGTTTTCATGTCCCGCCACATTTTTAATAACAAATTATCTATTCCAGCCAAAAGAAAAATTATATATTCTTGAATAGGAATATCTCCTTTAGAACATCATAGGATTTTCAAAAAAAAAAATATGATTTACTATTTTTTTTCTTTCTTAAGATCAACATATTCTTGAGTGTTAAAATACATACTTGTCGTATTTTTTCAATTACAAATATCTAATTAAAACACTATAAACTCTATATGACAATATTCTTGACTTTGACATCTATAAAATGATTTTTATATTATTATTAAAATATCATTAAAAAGAGTAAGACTTATTGAAACGTCATTTTCTTGAAATACCTTTATTTCTTTAGTAATTGGACACAAATTAGTATAAAGCATGCATTTAATAGATATTTCCAATTTAAAAAGTGTGAGAACTTATATAAATTAGATGCAATGAATTTACCTAGATCATATGGTTGAAAAAAAATTATCTTTAGATATAAATACTCAAATTCAATTATTCTGATAAGTCATCTTGAAAGCTTACACAACTTTGTACTTTTACCCTCTCATTTCATTTGAAAATGTTCTACATATCAGTTCATGTCCTCCAAATATAATGTCATCAACAAATATTTCAGCAATTAGGATCTTATCATCATATTTACTCTTTAAATATAGATTACCATTTTCACTTGCTCTTACAAATCCAATTCTCATCAAATATGAATGTAACCTTTCATACCATTCTTGGGGTTCCTACTTCAATCCATACAAAGCCTTCTACATCTTACATACTATGTTCCTCTTATTTGGATCAAAAAACCCTTTAGGTTGTTTAATACAAACTTCCTCCTCTAGAATTCCATTAAAAATGATGACTTTACATATATTTCATATATTTTGAATCCTTTAAGAGAAATACATGCAAGTAATATTCTCACTCCTTTAAGTCTTACAATAGGGGAAAAGGTTTCTCCATAGTCAATACCTTCTTCTTGAGCACAATCCTTGAAGATTAGTCTTTCCTTGTTCCTTTTAACTTCTCCATTTTCATTCATCTTGTTTCTAAAAATCTACTTAGTACCAATCACATTCTTATCTTTAGGCCTTGGTACCAATTTTGATGTATTATTCTTCTTTATTTTCTCAATCTCCTCATCCATTATATTAATCAAATCTCCATTCTCCTAAGAATGTTTAATAGTTCTAGGCTCAATTTCACAAATCAAGCATGTATTATTTCTCAACTTGCACTTCTTGTCATCACTCCAACATTGTTGTCTCCAACTATCTAGTTTGGTGAATGGTTCCTTCTAGCATAGGCTTGGTTCTCTATTGTTTTGCATTCTCTCCACTTAGTAGGGGCTCAATTGGTTGCATTGTTGCAAGTTACTAATGCTTGGATAGTTTTTTTGACTCAGTGTCCACTGACTCTTTCTTGGGCAAGGTACTCATTTCTCCTTCTCACACATAGAAAAACCTCTTGTAATATTTGGGTTCTTTATTTATTTCCTCAACAATATTTCTACAAACTCATTAATTCTTACATTTTCACTTTCTATTATTGTTTTAGTAGTCTTGTTCAAACATTTGTATGCCTTTCTCCTAGGAATAATCCTTCATCACCTTTAAAATCAAGTTTCCCATTTATAGCATCTTTCAAAATATAAATCCCACTTCCAAATATTTTGAAATAACTTACTTAAATCCTTCATCTCCTAGGAATAACCTAGGAATAATCCTTCATCACCTTTAAAATCAAGTTTCCCATTTATAGCATCTTTCAAAATATAAATCCCACTTCCAAATATTTTGAAATAACTTACATTTATTCTGTGACCATACCAAAGTTCATAAGGCATGTTCCCTTCTTTAATTGTACTCAGTTCAATTTATAAACTATAGTACTGATAGCATCTCTCCAATATATTTGTGCAACTTTCTCAATCGGTAATATTCTAGCACAATCCATAATGGATCTATTTGTTCTTTTAGCAGTATCATTTTTATGTTGTGTCCTTGATGCTGAAAACTATATCTTGATTTCATTCTCATTACAAAACATAGTAAACTCATTAGGAATGAATTATCAAACCTCAAACATTACTTACCTATTTCTTTTCTTTTTTCAATTTTTGTCTTATACCATTTGAACATATGAAATGCATTTGATTTTTCTTTGAAAAACATTAAAGACATCATTCTTGAGAAATCATCAACACATAAAATAAAATAGCTATCAATATACTAGCTTGACACTTTCATAGGATAACATAGGTCAGTATGAACCAATTCTAAAATTTTATTAGATGAGTGAGACTTACTTTTGAAACTTAGTTCCCAACTTGACATTTATTACACATCACTTTATCAAGTTTACTTAAGCTCAGTAAACCTCTTACTCCTATTTTCTACTTACTTAGATTATGTTATCAAAACTCACCTAACATAGCATTTTGTGCCATAAGCAAACATCTTCAGTCCTTGTAATGAAACAAGTAGTCTTAATAATGTCTAGACATAATATATTACTGCTTGCTTGTTCACCTATGCTAATCATATTTCTAGCATCATGATATATCTTCACCATTTTGTTTTGAAGATCTATTTTTTGACCTATATTATTGAACTAACCCACACTCAACAAATTGTATTTCAGACCTTGAATCAATGTGCATTATCAGATGATTCTTTCATTCAGCATACTAGAGCCTTTTCCTTTCATAGGATATGGAGCCTTAGTTCCAAGTTTAACAATTCCTCCATCACAATGTTCCAACTTCTCAAGTTTACTAATATCAGTAGTCATATGATGAGTGCATCCACTATCAATAATCCAAGTTTCATTCTTATTTACTTGATATATAAGAGCTTTTTCTTCTTCATACCTTTCTTCTTTATCTAAATAAACCTTCATTGAAACATATACAACTTCCTCACCATCCTCTTGATTGAAAATTTCATACTTGGTGTCTTCCTCTTTAGTTAGGTGACAAGCCTTATTTCTTTTGTCTTTGTAGTCTCTATTTCCTCCTTGATATCTATTCTAACTTCTAGATCATTCTTTTAATTTGTGTTCATGCTAGGACAACTAGAAACAATATGACCAACATTGTTACATTTAAAATCAAAGGTAGTATACGATTATACATTCATTTTCCTCTTTGTAGCCTCTTAGAAAGTAGTGCTTCAAGCTCTTCTAGATTATAATCTTTTAATTCACAATCACTTTCATCTTGTCTGCAATGAGAACTCTTTTCTTTTCATAAAATTCTAGTCAAACATGACTTAAATATAGATTCAATCTTAGGCACTACACAATTGTCAAACTTATTCAACTCAAAAGAAGTCAATCTACCAACCAAAGCATCAAGAGTAATATCATTTCCAAGTATAAATATCAACTCTTGAATAGAAACAAAACTCTAATAATATAGATTATTGGTAATAAGGCTCTAACAACTTTTCTTACCATAATTTTATCACTTATGACCCCACCAACTCCTCTAATAGCATTCCCAACTTCCTTGATTCAGTTTTTGTATTGCATAATGTTCTCACCTTCTTTCATCTCCATGTCATCAATTTTCCCTCTTAAGATTTGAACCTTTTCTCTCAACACATTCTAATTTACTCCATGTACAAGTATAATCTTGTCCCACATCTCCTTAGCAATAGTACAATATTTGATATCATAAAATTCAACATATACAAAGGAGAAGTAATGTCTACCATCAGCAAGTTGTGTTTTTGTTTCTCTCTCATTTGCACAACTATCAAAGGACCAAGAGGTGGCAATTTGTACTAGTTATCTAGGTAATATAATTTTGAGTCTCTAATACTAGATAATTACAATAGTCCTTCTTTTCCATGATGGAAACCTCTTCTTGTTTAGCTTAGGTGACTCTCTCTTGTACATCCTCGAATCTTTAGCTTATGTCTTCAAACTTATTCCTCCAAGAACCATATGCTCTTACACAAATTGTTAATTAAGTAAGCTGGGGTGATGGGGGGAGGCAAGGGGGGAGGGTGGGTGGTGCTAATCAATTATCCTTAGTTACCCAATGGACCCTTAAAACAATTTTTAGAAACTTAATAACTTAAAATTTTAATATAGTAACTTAGTAACTATATTCAAACCTTACAATAATATCTAATTCATCATTTACTAGTAAACTATTAGCTTTCACTGAGCATCAAAGTAATACATTGTTAACTATATACTCCATGTATTGAGTTGCAAAAATAAGCAGTAAACATCAAATAAGAATGAAATAAAATGTAACACAATCATTCACATATTTTGACACCATGGTTTTAATGTGGAGACCCTATTAAGAGAAAAATCATGCAGGACCAATAACCCAAAAATTTTACTCTTCTGAAGTGGGCTTGGTTAGGAGCCTACCCTGTTAAAGGTTACAAACACACTAATAAGTGTAACCTTGTTAGGGAATTTTCACCAAATATCATGAAGAACCTTTCACCCTTCAATGAGTGGCCTATCTAAAGGACTTACAAACATTCAATCAAATATAACTATACAAATGGATTAAATAATTAAGAATTTCAAGTCCACTCAATTAAGATATTTTTTTATTACAATGATTATAGAGTAACAATGAAATGATTTGATAAAAATGTAACTCACTTTTATTGCTTAGATCTCCAATCTATCCATATCATCTACTACCTAACTGGTCATCAAATCAACACCTTCCTTCACCTCAACTTTGCACTCTAATTTTTTTAAGTATGATCTCCTTTAGCAATTGAATCATCACCTTATCAATAAATTTACCAATAGAGAGTTCTTACTCCCTTATCTCTTTATAGGTCTTATATTTTTTCCACTTCAACTCCACAAAATTTTCCACTTATTCATGACCATTGATTAATCATTTCTAGCTTAGGTTCATTGAATCTAGACATGTTTTTTCCTTTAACTTCATGCTCCTTTTTGTCTATTTAAACATGCATCAAATATCCATCACTAGATCTTGTCATAATTATTCTAGTCATTGATCTCATTAACAAACTTTGTCCTTATCTTAAATTATTCTAGAACAATCCAAATCCTCACTCAATGCTAGCATTAACCTTGATTCTTTCCAAATTGCTCTTCCTTAACCTTGCTCAATCAACCTTGATTAATACTATGCTTGGTTGACACTAGATTTTCTCCTTAACCTTCCTTGCTCAGTGAATATTGTTCTACTCAATTAACATATCTTCTTCTTAATGAATATTGTACTTAACTGATTCTTTATCATTTCACTCTCTTGCTTCATTCCTTACTTATCGACCAAAATAAATTATTTATACATTTTCTTAAAACTTCATGAAATCATGTAAAATAATCAAAGTGACATTGTACTATCATAGACCAATTAATTAGTTTCCCATTCAAGTTTCCATACTTAACATTACTTGTAAAACTCATCTTCACTCTTTATCTTCTTCATCTCTATCCAAAAACACATCATTTAGATAATTGCAATTTAAATGGATTTGTAATATGCTCACCAAATTGACATCAATGACAACATAACAACTGATATCTAATGTATCTATAGATATACACCATAGCTTAGTTCCAACTATATTCTTCATCATCATCACAATAATATTTTCCTTTGGTTGTATCCTTATCAGTTGAGTCAAACACTACCTCCCTTCCTCCAATCACTCAAAATATCTTTTCCACATCAAAATTGAGTTTTTCGTAGAATATGCACCTTATTTTCCAAAATTGAGATATATTATGAGACACTAGGGGGTTCCTAGAGATTATGAGACCTAATTACACATTGCATCCTTTTTTAGCAAGGATGCCCTATGTCCCTACCAAGGACCTATTTGTTGGGTATCGTCCTCAGGCCTTGTATCAAGTTAATCAAGGCCATTAATTCCAAGTCTAGTTAGTTGATAAGAGAAATTTTATTCCAAGCGCTTTATAAATCTATTTGCCTCATTTTGCATCCACCACATACACAATCACACATAGGAATCATCCATATTCATATGTGCAAGCATTCGAGCATTAAAGAAAATATTCAAGCATTCAAGGAGACCCCTTTACAAGCCATTGGAGATAGGATCTCTAATATTCAAGGTTCTTTCAAAGAGCTACAAGGAGTTCATTTGGGAGCTTCAATATGTGTATGCATACATGTGCACTCACACACACACGTAAATGTGTGTGTGTGTGTGTGTGTATACATGCATATACATACATATAAACATATATAGATATATACATACATATATAACTATATCTATATATGTGTGTGTGTATATGTGTGTGTGTGTGTGTGTGTGTGTGTGTGTGTGTGTGTGTGTGTGTGTGTGTGTGTATGTATATATATATATGTGTGTGTATATGTATATATATATGTGTGTATATGTATATACATGTATATACACATGTATATATATGCATATGTATATACATATGTATATATATATATGTATATATATACACACATGTATATATATACATGTGTATATATATGTATATGTGTGAATACATGTATTAAATGTTGGAAAGATAGGTACTAAGAGTAGGGAGGGTGGGGGTGAATTAATACTACTAATTATTTCACCAATTCAAACTTTTAGCCTTCAAAACCATTAAATTGATAATCTTTGTCATTTTAGCTTGTTGTAATGAAATGACAATTCACCTATTGCTGACATGTAAAATTGTAAGCAATAAACATCAACATATAACATGCACACACATAACACCAATCTTTTGGTCTCACAAAATACCCTTTGTTAGAGGGGAAAACTACAATCAGGATGGTATCCACAACTCATCAATGCATAAATAAGGTTTCCCTATTAGGAGTTACAATGTTCACCTTCTAATTGACTCACCATGTTAGTAGTGATTAATACCCTAGTGAAAGTATCTAATGGTCCAATTACAAACTACTCTATTAAGAGATTTTATGTCACTTTTACATTGTTCACCTTGTAAGAGGATTTACAATTAGTTCAATCAAGAAGCTCGATTCCTATTAAGAACTACTTGGTTAAGTGATTTCACAAATTTATTGCAAATTGTTAAGTTAAAAAAACAAGGGTACATGACCTATAAATGCTTTACTTTTGCTCCTTTTGTCCTTCTATATTAACTATTTTGTGATCTGATCCATGATTGCTCTTCGATTCTGCATCTTCTTTCAAAAACTTCTTCTCATCCCTCTCTAATCTCTTAACAAATCTACTTGATCTTGTTTTATTCTAATCTTTCCTTGACATGTAAAACTTACACACCCTAATTAGGGTTTCTTTGGCATCCTCTCAAATCTTCCTTAATCTTGAACTTTCTTGATTCTTTGTTTACGTCAGCTTACATTTGATCTATTCTATCATTCTTGAGGTGGTAACTAATCTTATTTTTATTTTCTAAACCTTCCCCAAATTGATCACTCAAATCCTTTAAAACATATCTCTATAAACTATTTCCCTAGATTCCTTGATTTGTATAATATATTTCACCTTTTGTCCAAATTTAAAATCTTGCTCCTTCATGATTTCACATTAATTCTTGTTATTCCATTTACTTGTTCACTATGTTGACCAATAATATCAGTTCACCAATAGTGAACTCAGTTCCTTTGTACCAATAGGTCTTGTCTTTTAGTTTACTGATAACACTTTTCTTGTGACCTTTTACATGTCAATCCTATTTACTGATAATGACCAGTGTACCTACTTTCTTGTGTTGCACCAATAAGATATATTGTGTTGAGCATTTTGTTATCCATCTCAACTTTCATGCATCCTGATGATGGATCAATGAGTGTGATCCAAAATGTTGATGATAAAAAAGTATACATAATCTAATCTATAAGCCATTGATTGTAAATATATATCAGTTTACCTACTGGCTTAGTCTATTCACTTGTTGCTCAATCCTCTCAACAATAATTATGTCTCTTCAATGATTTTCTAGCAATTCCAAACATGCTTCAAAATCTTCATCAATAAACATGTGCAAGATTTTCAATCAACACATACACACTTGTGTATACAAATATATATGTATATGTATATGTATATCTACATACATATTACCACTCATTTATATTTCTATTTACAATTACTAAGCTTAATAGATAATTAATATCTATTCTTTTTGAAGTTTTTCACATTTTATAAGATTTAACTTGAGTAATTAGTTATAGTTGTGAAATTTCATCCTCATTTTCTCAAAATGAAAGTCACATTTCATATTTTCCATTATTCATTATTCATTGATATATTGTTATTCAATGTCACTAAGCTTAGTAGACATTTATTAACCATTCTCCTTGAAATTTTACTCATTTTACGAGATTTGACTAGAGTTATTATTTATGGTTATAAATTTGCATCCTCATTTTTCAAAATGAAGGTCACATTTCCATATTTCTCTCTCATACAAAGATAAGATAAATCATGAATGTAGTGGATGTTCAACTTTCAATGTTATGTGAATTAAAAAAATGTCCCCCATTTTGATACTTCATTTAAAAAAATATCTAACACTTATTTGATGTGGACTTGAGAACACATATTCTTCAATTCCACCACTTATTGTTATATTTGATATTCAACACCACTAAACATAGTAAATGATTACTTCTATTTTTCGCCAAATAATTTTTTTACACACTTTTATGAGATATAAGTTGAGTTATGACTATAAAATCAAGTACCCTCATTTTTCAAAATGAATGCCATGTTTCCATATATTCCCTCTCTTTGCTAATCTAAGACAAATGAAAAATGACATGCATATTCAACTTTCATCATTATAGGAATTTAGAAAACTACATATATATATATATATATATATATATATATATATATATATATATATATATATATATATATATATATATATATATATATATATATATATATATATATATATAAAGCACTTATTTGTGATAAACTTGACTTGGGAATATATACTCTTCAATTCTACCAATCACTTATGCATTGAAATTCAACACCACTAAGCTTGATAGATAATCACTAATTGTATTTTTCAAATTTGACATAAAGCCAACATTTTTCACAATGAATGTTAATGTACTTTTTGTAATAGACTTGACTTGACAATATACATTCTTCAATTCTAGTGCCTATTTACATTTTAAAATTAAACACAAAAATGAGTGCTAGCACTTATTTGTAAGAGACTTGACTTAATATGTATTCTTCTTCAATTCCACTCATCTTTTACATATTAAAATTCAACTCCACTAAGCTTACAAGATAATTCCCAACTACTTTTCTCAAATTTGACTTGGTGTTTTCATTTCACAATGACTACTCACATTCATTTGTAATAGACTTGACTTGATGATATATATATTCTTTAATTCTGCACTCATTTACGTCTTGAAATTCAACACCCCCTAAACTTAATAGATAATTGCTAACTATTTTTCTAAAAAATTGACATAAAGCATTCATGTATCACAATGAATGCTAGCACTTATTTGTAACAGCCTAGTTGACAATATATATTCTTCAATTCTACTACTCATTTACATATTGAAATTCGACACCACTAAATAGATAATTAATACCTATTTTTCTCTAATCTTTTCACAAATCATATCTCTTGCACATTTAAGGAAAGATTGCACAATGTCTATAAAATGAAATGTACACATTTAATCAATATACTTGTAAACTTGAACACGTCAATAGACAAATA
Organism: Cupressus sempervirens; assembly: GCA_028749045.1. Classification (NCBI taxonomy): domain Eukaryota; kingdom Viridiplantae; phylum Streptophyta; class Pinopsida; order Cupressales; family Cupressaceae; genus Cupressus; species Cupressus sempervirens. The sequence continues at coordinate 331,387,560 of CM053786.1, read as the reverse complement.
GTCCCCAAAAACACTATTTGGAGCATGACACCCATGGAGAATTGTTCCCACTACACTCATTGCACGAAAGAAAGAAATCTTCTGAGTGATATCAAACAGTGTTGAGATAAATAGTTTGACTTTATGTCTTACTACCTATTTTTCTCATAGATAATGCTACTTATCTTTTCATAAATGATATCTATTGCACATCTAAGATTAAGATTGCACAATGTATATAAAATAAATTGTATACATTTAATCAATATACTTCATAATGTAAACTCAAACATTCCAAGACACAATGTCTGACTGCTGCCCACCCTTCCTTTTCACCCTTCACTATTTGAAGCGCCCTATTTGAACCATGACCCAGACATATATATACAAAAGTATATATGTCTGTCCACTACCCATCCCTCCCCCTCTCCCTTCACTATTTGATGCCCCCTATTTGAACCATGACACCAATCAAGAACCGTTCCAAATGACACTCATTACTAAACCTTTGCCAATTAGTCTGAGTATAAAAATAATTACTAGGGTAGACTTTGCGGTGACAAGTGGCAGGGAGGTAAAAGACTACTATCATTGCACATGGTTTCGCAGCTTATAAATAAGAACTTGGAAAGCCCACAGGCAACAGAGTTCAATAATATAGATGAAGATGGGTTTAGTTTTGTCTCTCCTAGTTTTGTTTCTTTCTACACTATCTGCTCACCCTTCTCATTCTTCTCCTTCTCTTCTTTCTGATGAAGAAGCTCTCCTGGCTTTCAAGCGTTCCCTCTCTCTTGACTCTCAAAACTCCTTGTTCGATTGGTCTCCTCAACACTCCTCCTGCAATTGGACTGGCATTTTCTGCTCTTCTCGTCATCAACGTGTGGTTTCTTTGAATCTTACGGGTATGTCTTTGATGGGCACAATCTCTCCTTTCCTTGGCAATCTCTCTTTTCTTAGAGTACTTTCTCTCAAGAATAACAGCTTCCATGGCCAAATTCCTCCTGAGCTGGGGAGGTTGTTTCGCCTTAGAATACTTAGATTGCCTCTAAATGAATTGGAAGGCTCCATTCCATCTGCTCTAACAAACTGTCGTTCTTTGCAAAAGCTCATTCTATCACGTAATCATTTAAGTGGCAGTATTCCTTCCCAGCTTGGCCTTCTTTCACAATTACAAATCATTTATTTAGCAGAAAACCAATTGACAGGCACAATCCCACCTTCCATAGGAAACATGTCTGATTTGATTTCATTGGAGTTGGGAGAAAACAAACTCCATGGCTATATTCCTGTTCAATTGGGTATGCTTACTCAACTCAATGTGCTTGATCTAAATAGCAATAACTTGATAGGAGTCATTCCCACCGCTCTTTCCAACTGCACTCTTCTCCTAAACTTGACATTATCATTCAATCAATTGACTGGTCATATTCCCTTACAAATTGGCAAATTATCACAGTTGGAAGTATTACAATTGTGGGGAAATCAACTCACTGGAGAAATCCCAAGCTCCCTCTCTAATTGTACTGAATTGCAAACACTTGAACTAAATGTTAACCAATTAAGTGGTACAATTCCCTTGGAATTGGGCAAACTATTCCAACTTAAATGGATTAATTTGTACGAAAATCATTTTGTGAGTAAAAGCAATGGTTTGTCTATTTTAACAGCCTGGACAAATTGCTCCTCTCTGGAACATCTAGACATGTCTTTGAATTATCTCACTGGTATTTTGCCTTCTTCTATTAGCCAATTATCAAGTGATCTCTCCAATTTTCAATTGCAATCTAATAGAATTGAAGGAAACATACCAAGTAGTATCAGCAACCTTACAATGTTGGCAACTTTAGTCTTTTCTGAGAATCATTTGAATGGAACTATTCCATCTTCACTTGGTCAACTTCCACATCTTGAAAGATTGAATTTGAGTAATAACAATTTATATGGAAGTATCCCAAAAAGTTTGGGCGAAGCAAAAATGCTTGGGATGTTATCATTGAGTGAGAACATGCTTTCAGGGAAAATTCCTGACAGTCTCGGTAATCTCTCACAACTAAGATTTCTTATTCTTAATAATAATCAATTGTCAGGAAAAATACCTGCTATTTTAGGGAGGTGCCAAACTTTGGAGCTAGTGGACTTGTCTCACAATAAGATGAAAGGAAATTTACCTCCAGAATTAGCAAGTCTCAAAAATCTTCAAATATATTTCAACATCTCTAACAATTTCTTTCAAGGTTCTCTTTTAGAAGTCAGTAAAATGCCAATGGTTCAAGCCATAGATGTATCTGTCAATAGTTTCTCAGGTGGAATTCCTGTTGCACTATCAAGTTGCACAAATTTACAATATTTGAATCTTTCACACAATTTGTTTGTTGGTCCAATACCAACATCACTCACAACGCTCAAAAACATTGAAGACATTGATCTCTCTAACAACAATTTGTCAGGTGCAATCCCAATAGCTTTTCAAGAGATGAAAGCCCTTCGACATATCAATCTCTCTTCAAATAAATTAGTAGGAGAGGTTCCAAAAGGAGGAGTCTTTGCTATGATCAATAAGTCAGCAATTATGGGAAATCCTAGTCTTTGTGGCACATGGATAAATTTGTCACCATGCTCACATTCCAAACACAAACACCCATCAGTTACTAAGAAGGTGATAATCCCTGTTGTGGTTGGCATTACAATTTTCATCATGTCTTCTCTATTGTTTGCCATTTCCTATAGATGGAGACATACAAAGACTTTTGCTCTCAATGTATGGCCCCCAAGAATTTCATACGAAGAACTTTTAGATGCAACAAGTGGCTTTGGTGAAGGAAACCTAATAGGAGTTGGTAGTTATGGATCTGTTTATAAAGGGATTCTAAAGAATGGTACAAATATTGCTGTTAAAGTTCTCAATTTGCCTGATGAAAATGCTCTCCAAACTTTCAACAAAGAATGTAATGTGCTAAAAAGGGTTAGGCATCGCAATGTGATCAAAATCATTTCAGCATGTTCTAATTTTGAGTTTAAAGCTTTAATTCTTCCATTCATGTCAAATGGAAGTTTAGCGGGATGGCTATATCCTGAAGGAGGAGATGAATGCAGATTAAATTGGATAGACCGATTAAGAATAGCAAAGGAGATAGCAGAAGGAATGGAATACCTACATCATCATTGCTTTGTGCAAGTCATTCATTGTGACTTGAAACCCAATAATGTATTGTTAGGAGATGATATGACCCCATATATAGCAGACTTTGGCATTGCAAAACTCTTATTTGGGAATTCAATGAACTCATTGACATCTACAAATGCACTAAGGGGATCTATTGGGTACATTGCACCAGGTATAAAACTTTTCTTTACTTCTATATATAAATTATTTTATTTTTGAAATTGTATGAATATTTTACATGGCTTAAGAATTAATATTATTGTATTTAAATTATAGAGTATGGAATGGGTGGAAAGGTTTCAGTAGAAGGAGATGTATACAGCTATGGAATTCTACTTTTAGAGTTATTGACAAGGAAGAGGCCAACAGATGACATGTTTCTAGGAGGAATCAATCTACCAAAATGGGTAGATATGGATTTTCCAAATAAAATCTCAGAAATTGTTGATAACAACTTGATTAAAGATGTTAATGAAGCAGATTTATCAACGGTATCTTCATGCCTTATTCAACTTATGCAAGTAGGGTTGGCTTGCACAAGAGAACTCCCACAGCAGCGCCCAAATATGAGGGATGTAGTTAAAAGATTAGAAAAAATAACAGTGGATTTTCTGGGTACTCGATCTTTCCAATTGCCCATAGATATCACACCTTTTATCCAGGATACAGGTGGTCTAAAAGGGGATGAAAATTGTTCTACATCTACATCTTAATTCTAATTATTCTTCCTTTCCTGTAATAGTTGTTTCTTGTAAACTAACAATGCTCATTCTCAGCCTACTATGTCCGCAGATAATGCTAAACCAGTCCATTGTTGCTCTCATTGGATAGCTCGAAAGATGGAGTACTCAGCTCCTAACTACCGTCTGCTTATTTGTGTTGTATTTCTTCTGGTTTCTAGTGGTTTTTTCTTGTTTCTTCTGTTTTTTCTTCACAGACAGTGGCTTCCAAAGGGGCATGTCCTACAAATCAATTTAATTGTAATAAGGAAGTACTTATCCATATTGAAATTATTGTTTTCTAAGCTAGACTAAAATAGAGAACCAAAGGATGTGGTAATGGAAAAAATATCATGATATTATATTTATCATTAAGAATGTATTGCAATCTATCAATTGCTCCAATACAATCCTATAGTAGAAAAATTTATAATCATATGTGTAATAATAAGATTTATAATCAAATGAACAAATATGTGCACTAGGAGAGTTATCTTGATGTATGGATCAAAAGAATCTTTCCCAGTAATTTCTGGAGGAGTCTTTGAAGTAGGGGGTATAAAATAATCAGCATGAATTACTAAGATAACCATCAAGACTTTGTGCAAATATCGACTTATTGTCTCTCTCTCGAGTGACCAAAGTGATGGACAATCTAACAATTCCTTAGATTGTGACCAAAGATATGGAGGAAGGAACATCACTAATTATTCTTATTCCTTAGATTGTGACCAAAGATATGGAGGAAAGAGCATCACTAATTATTCTTCTACCTTTATCGTATCTTGAGTGTTTTCTTTTTTCTTTTTTTTGGGTCTTTTAGAATGTTGGCTAGACGATTTTTTTTGGGTTCCTTCCTAAACAGATGACAGGAAGATAGGAAGATTATCTAGCACAACAATTGAGTTGACTTGTTTACTGAATCTATGTCCAGACATATATAAATTCATATATTAATCTCCAGACTACAAGATCTATTTAATGAGTGAATGCAATTAAAATTCTGTGTGATATAGGCCATTTTATCAGGCTTAAAAAACCCTGTTATAATAGAGAGCATACCTATATAATTACCAAAAAAAAAAAAAAAAACCATCAATAGATGTTAATCAAAGAACGATTTCAAATTTTTAATTTGATTTTAAATACTTATCTCTAGACTGAAGTGAAGTAAAATTTGAGTAGACTAGATGCATGAATGTCCGTAAAAGAAATTCCCAATGAAATGAAAACTAATAAACATAAAGAAAATGACAGTTATTACACTATAAAAAGTTGAGCTGAAATAATTCACAAACAATGCATGCTACTTCAGCAATCTAGTAGTACATAAAATGAATAAGAACCACCTGCTCATCACTTATGTAGAGTGGTTACAACTTGAAGAGCAAAATTGAATTATACAGGAATTTAATGAAGCATAAAGTTGACAAGATGCTCATTGACAGGCATTTAGAAACAAAGTAATGTGCTAACTAAGAATGCTAATTTGATTCAAGAATCCATTAGCAGAGATCATAACTAAGCCTTTCATTATGAAGATCTTATAGCCATTTATCAATAAGACATAGGAGTTGTAGAAACCTCTGCAAGAATGCAAGTTTCAATTGGAGAAATAAAAATAAGAAAGCTCTCAAGAACAGTGCCCATTCTTTGAAGAGCGATAGTAGTTTGAAGAACAGTCACAAGCATTTTAAAGAATAGTGTATATCCCTCTTGCAAACTGTCATAAACCATTAAGGAGAATGGACATCCTCTACAAAAACGAGGATAAACCTTTAAATTATCTGTACAATGATTTTCTAGTGTAGCTGCTCAGATACTTGAATCATACATTAATTTCTTCAAAATGTGCCTTGTTTTTAAGCCAATGAATTATCGCATGTTATTCTTCAAGAGGGAAGATTATAAATGTTTTCTATACTCTCTTCACAACTACTTCAAGCATTTACTAGTTTCCATGGAAAAGAAATAAAGCAGAACACAAAGTAGAGGTATAAGATAGAGAAAATTAGACTATAAGTTGGCTATATTTAATACATATTTCAAACAATAAACAACATTTGGTTCCATAAAAATCAAATTACCGAGGATTATCTGGACTTGACCTTACACTTAATTGTGATGCAACTGGAAAAATGTGGGAGAATCAACAAAGTATGCGGATTGTTTCTTGCATTTGTGTTGTAATTGAGGAGAATGTTTGACCGGATTTGAGGAAAAGGCTTTAGAAACCTTCATTGCAAATGTTATTGGTAAATGACAAGCCAAATTCAGCAACCTTTTCTACTATCCTACCACTGGTACTCATGTGATGGGAACTAAAGAGCATGATGTGTATTTTATCTTAGCAGAATGTTTCAGAGATACTCACAACATGATAAAAGATCTGCGCTAAAAATGTCTGACAACCAACTTCAAAGAGATATAGGAATTATGGAATACCCCAATGACAATATACGCACTATGAATGGAAATGTTTTCTGATTTCTGTCGATAACATCAACGCATATTCAAGATGAATCTTTGTCAAAAACTGATCTGATTAGGATCTAGGATAATTAAAGTTAATTTAAATATTTAATTAAGTGAATTAATGTAATTGATGTGCTTAAATGAATAAAGCATAATAAGATAATGAACTTTAAAAGAAAGAGAGTAGCAAGATAGAAGGAAAAACACAATTGATAGTGGAGTTTGTTCGGGTGGACTACATCTCCGGTCCTGCTCTAATAGGGGTACCAAAATAATTAGCTCCAAAAATCAATTACACATGTTTACAAGATCTTGAAAGCAGCATAATTCTCCATTGCATAGAAATAATCATAATATATCCTTCTTTATCACCTCGATACCCTTTCAAAGGCCTACTACCCCTTTTTTATACATAAAATTAGCCAAAATTGCGCTATAACCACTAATTACAAAAATAACCCCCTTCAACTAATTTAATATTGGTAATAATCCCTTTTCCATTTTATAAATTTGGCCTTGGCTCAATTTTAGGGGTTAGTTTTAATCCATATTCTTATTTAATTAAGGATAGGCAGAGTTAGTTTTAATCCATGTTCTCATTTAACTAAGGATAGGCATGATATGATATGGTTTAAATAATGTTTAACCCAAAAATGCCTTAAATGCTAAAAAAAGTACAATGGCCAACTAATATTTTGGGAGGTTGGTGTTCAAGGTTTCAACCCCAACTATCCTCCATTCCCTCTTTGGAGCAGTTTGTTACTCTTCATAACAAATGTCTTACCAAATAATTGTAAATTGCATGTTTGGTGTAGCAGTAAAGCCAAATGCTTTGATAATGGAGGTTACGAATTCGATGTCTTACCAGATGATTGTAGATTGTATGTATGGTTTAGCAATAAAGTCGGACGCTTTGAAGATGGAAGTTACAAGTTTGACTCCATTCTTGGAAAGTTTTCAAACAAACAACTCTTCCAACTCTTAGTGCCAGTGACACCTCCTTATTTGTTCTCCAGGTGCCATGTGTTCACATATGACTAAACCAAATTTTCCACATCATCATGGTTGTCCTTCTGGTGTTAACACATGTTAACTTTTTAATGGACCACATATACTTGTTATCACGTCACTAGGATGACTAAGGTAGTGACATCATGATGACATCGTGTTGATCTCATCATTACTAGCATTTTCTCTCCAACTTCAAACTACCAGAACTTCCACGTATGACCTTCATTTTTTATGAAACAAATGTCGTTTGAAAGCTCTTGACAAACTCTTTAATTTGGTATTGTTTTTTACCACTTTGGAGATGATGAATGTTTTATTTTGTTATGATTGGTCTTTGTACCTAGTTTGACCACAACTTTGACTAGCCATATCTCAAACGTATGGACTTCTTTTTGGCTTGTTCAGGTTGTGTTGAGTCTAGTTTCTCAAGAAATTTGAATTGGAGCAAATTTATAGAGTGTTGGGGATACTTCAAATTTCACTAAAAATTATCCCCTAGATCAAGCCTCCCTATTGAAGAGCATTCTGACCTCTGAAAGCTTAATTACTTGGAAAGTAAGTGAGGGAAAACTTCCCTCACTTTACTAATATCCATCCATCTTACCTTGCTTGGATGGATCCCCTTCAATCCCACTTAGAGGTATTTAGTTAATCCTCTTCATGAACTTCTGACATTCTTGTCAAGGATAACATCTTCAGGCAACTTTGACATGTACCTTGCTGAAAGATCATCAATAGATGGAACTTGAATGTCAGTGTCCAAGATCATTAGATTCTCATACAACTTTAGATTCTCAACATTAACAACTAAGAAAATTTGTATGTATGGAGGAAGATTAAGACAAAAGACATTGATACCAATCTTTTCTAAGATCTCAAAAGGACCATACCGGATAGGTTCGAGCTTCCTTCCTTCACCTTGCATTCTTTCCCTGCTAATATGTAACCAAAATCTATCACCAACTTGGAAATGGTGATCAATGTGATGCTTATCATGTTGAGCCTTGTAGTTTGCTTGGCTCTATTCTAACTATGCTTCTACTGCTTGATGGATTGATTGTACCCTCTAGATGAACTTTAAAGCCATTTTTGCATCATGGCATCCATCTGCAACATTGTCCTTCCCAAAAAAAAATCCATTGGTATCTTAGGCAAGTATCTGAACCTAGTCTCAAAAAAAGACCTCTTTGTAGAAGAGTGTGCCACATGGTTGTAAGCATGCTACACATAGTGAATATTTTCATTCCATAACTAAGGATGCTTATTGCAGTAACCTTTGAGTAGATGAACAAATGTCCCGTTGACTACCTATGTCTGACCATTGATCTATGGATGGAAGGTTGTGTTGGAAATGTAATGTTAGACAGGTGACTGAGAGGGGGGGTGAATCAAGTTTCACTTAAAACTTTTCACTTAGAATACTTCTTTATCAGATTGTCTAATCTACTTGTATGCATGAAACATAAAGCAATAAAGAAGTGAAAAACATAACACTTTGACATAATATTTGGTAACCCAGAAACCCTCCAAGGAGAAAGCAAAACTGGGGTGGGGATGACACCCACAATGCTTCAATACTATAGTAATAAAGCTGGTCTGTTAGGGCTTACAATTGATCAATTTTGGTGATCTACTCTGTTAGGAGTATGAAGAACTGTTAGGTCCACCTTGTGAAAGGATTATAAAATACAATGAATTGTGTACTCTATTAAGAGATTTTACAAATGATTGCTAGGTCCACCTTGTTAGAGGATTTACTTGATGCACCTATTAGGATGCAATCAATATGATGATCCTTATTTGCAACTTGATTTTGTTGATATAGATCCTTTGAAGATTGTAATCACTTAACTGTGATAGATGAGTCTCTACTCTACCCTTTATACTGCTTGGTAGCCTGTTAATTAATTTGTTCTATCTTTTTCTTGCATTCTATATTCTCTTTCTCCACTTGCTTGCATTACTTACATCTTGTATGACAAAACAATTTGTCTTTCTTATATGTCCATCAAACAATATTTTCATTCCAAGTCAGCTTCAAAACAAGAGGTGCCTTTACAATTATCAAATTACATCTTTAGGTTAGTTGAATGTTGATGCTTGGGTCACACTGTGCACTCCGGTGTTATGCTAATGCTCAAGCAATTCACTAAACTTAGGTGATACTCTGACACTCAGGTAATACTAGATGCTTGGGTTATACTCTAGCACTCATGAGGTGACACTGAAAACTTGCTTGCACTGAGACCTCAATGAACACTATGATCTCGGTTCACACTATTGACTCGGTTTACACTGAATACTTTCAATATGCTCAGGCTACACCGAAGTATGCTGACTAGAGGAAATCTTGGTTGTAGTATTAACTAACATTCTTGAATGACTTAAGTGTTTTGTCACTAATTGACAATATGTCTTGCCATAGGGTCAACAATCTCCCCCTTTGGCATTAGTGACAAAAACACTTATCATGTGTCATTCTGTCATCACACCAAAAACTCTTAATCAAAATTTTCATTCAAACTCCCCCTTTATATATGCTTGGGTCTATAACTTACTTTGAACTAAAAAACTGTGGCTCGGTCATAACTAAATGAATTTTGGTTTTTCAAAAAATAAAATTGTTCATTCACTTTATAAATATACATACATGTTTCCTATTGTACATTTTCCCCTACATATACATAGATGTTTCTCCTTATATATTTTCCTCTATATTTTCCCCCTTGTTTTTGTTACAAAAGCCATAAACATATCTTTACAAATTTATACAAAAATGATTAAGGAAATCATGATGCACTTTCAAAATTAAAGACATAGTTTTATCCCAATTTTCTTTCAATAGCTTCAAAATGTGTAGTTCAATCTAAAGTTCAGCTGATAACTCCATCATGAGATCTGCAACTGAAAAAATTGTATCATGAACTAGTGTCTTTGCATGTGCAAGATATTTTTGTATGACATCCATGTGAGGAAGCATCATACTCTGAATATCTATTAATGTTTTCCTAATCTTGGCTTCTTCCTTTATAGCTCAGCCTATAAATATATCAAAAATCTGACCTTCACAAAATGATTTGAGCTAGTACTTGAATTAAGTGCTAACTTACTAGCACTATTCTTCAAGTTTGTTGGTCTCATATTGGTTTTGACAATTGAGTGTCAACACACTTAAGAAATTTTCTTAGTAGATGCCAAGTATAATATAGTTGCTGAGTTACAATATGTGTCGGGCCAAAAATTCAACAAGTGTCAAATCATTTAGATGCGAAGCAGATAGATAGTGTCGAGAAAAGTTCAACTGCTGAGTGACTAATAGATGTCAAGTCAGTATATGTGCCAAGTCACTATAGGTGCCAAGCAAGATAGAATTCATATATGTGTCGAGCATCAGTAATCAGTAAGTGTCGAGTAACACAGAATCAACACAAGAGTTCGTGCCCTCACAAACTCAGATGTAAACCATTTTTGAGCAGATAAAAGATACATCTCGAAGGATCTAAAAGATAAGATCGAATCTTTTTAATTCCCTATGAAATCAACATGCAACCAATCAGAAAAATGGAAAGAAATGAGCAAGAAAGATGGATGAATCTCAATTGTAGATTCATACCTAACCCTAAGTCATAAAACCATTTTAAGGAGGTCAAAACTCCATAATTCAAAGTGTGTATGGAATGCATGAGAGAATGCTAGCAAAGTTTGAAGGGAAGAGAAAAGGGTGAAAAGACTTAGAAGAAGGACACCATTGCATCATTAGTTACAAGAACAGAGTATCAGCACTTCGAATAGAATCATCTCAGATCAAAAAGGATCAGATCAGATTACACAGAACAAGGATTTGAAATCAGCAATTGAAGATTGTAAGTTATTAGGTCAACACATTCTCATGAAACCTTTTTAAGGACATCAAAACTCCATAATCCAAAGTGTGTATGGAATGCATGAGAGAATGCTAGCAAAGTTTGAAGGGAAGAGAAATGGGTGAAAAGACTTAGAAGAAGGACACCATTGCAGCATTAGTTACAAGAACAGAGTATCAGCACTTCGAATAGAATCATCTCAGATCAAAAAGGATCAGATCAGATTACACAAAACAAGGATTTGAAATCAGCAATTGAAGATTGTAAGTTATTAGGTCAACACATTCTACTATACTTTCTATCCATTGTATTAGGAGAATGAAAATTCTATGAAGATAGGTTGGTTTAATAGCCATATTGTAAATCCTTTAATAGGGTGACATTTCAAGTGAATGTTTGTAAATCCTTTAGATAGGTCACTTTTAACAGGGTGTTAGAGTCTTTAACAAGGCAGGCCTTTCATAGGATAGACCATTTCTGATGGTCAAACTTTGTAACCTTGACAAGTTACATATTGTTGCAATGATAAGTTGTGGGTGTCATCCCCACCCCAATTTTACCTTCTCATTTTGGAGGGTTTCTGGGTGATAAAATATTGTGTTGTCTATTTTCATGCATGTCTTTACTTTCATGATAATTAGATATGTTTCATGCATGTATTAATTTTAGTTAAAAGTTTTATAGCTTATAAGTTTGGTACTTCTGATTCATCCCCCCTCTCAAAAGTATTCTTCCCACTTGTAAAATCCAACAAAGTCCTCATCAGTCTTGGCCAATTTTTCCTTTATTTCCTTGGTGAAATTTGAAGTATCATACAATTTTTCAAATAAAGAGACAACATTAGTTACAATTCTTTCTAATGTAGCAATAAGAGTGGACAATACCACTTGATCAATGACAATCTTCTTGGCTACATTTTCCAAAACTTTATTCTCAAATTTTCTTTCTGCCCTTTATAGAAGTTTATCATGGCCATCTAAATCATTATTGAATTTATGTACATTGTCAATCAATTGTTCAATAATAGGGGCTTCATTATTTCCCTCAACTTCCATCACATCCAAAAATATGCCCTTGATATCTTCAAGAACCTTTCCTCTATCCCTTTCTGCCTCAATTTTTCACTATTGAGCATTTTTCCTCCATAGATTGTTCAAAATCTCCATTTCTTCAGTAGAGAGATTAGATTTATCCCAATTTGGAATCATAATCCCCTTATCAAGCTCAATCTCTTCTGTAACATTTTCTCTTTCTTTTCCCTTTGCACTCAAAGAAGGTATAATTTATTTTCCTTTGTCTTCATCCTTCTTTGCTTCTCCACTCAGTTGACTCTTGCTTTCTTCTCTATTCCTTTTGTCAACTGTATCCTCATCCTTATTTGATTTTTTCTTGGTTATGCTTGGCCCAGAGGTTGTTAGAGTTTATTGCTCGATTGCTACTTGGGTGGATGAAGGAATTTCTTTCTCCTTCTCTTTAATCTTTTCCATTGTTGCACTTGATGGAACAATGGCTTGGCTCGAAGAAGTGGGTAGAGAGGCTATTACTTCAGCTTCCATCATCTTTGAATCTAATTCTTCAATTATTTGTACATCTAGTGTTGCATCTTTATATCCTTATTCTCTTCCTAAAAATATTTTTCCACAACTTTTTTGTGGACTGAACAACCTTTTCTATGTTATTAGAAAAAATTTGAAAATATTTGAATGTGGGAGTTTTCTTGTTTTCATGCTGGGTCATGTCATTCTTGAATTCTTCTTTAGTAAAATATTGCATGACACTTTTCAATGCTTTTTCTTTGATGTATCTCTTTGATTTCACAACATTTGACCATCTATATGTTACTACCATAAGTAAGGCTTCTGGGGCTTGGTTTTTTAGCTCATTAGGATCATATTTCCATCCTTTTATCTTCTCAACCAAAGCATCTTCTATTTGTTGCTACTCTTCCTTGCTCCTAGAATCATATCTAATATATTTGTGCCTAGCCATGCCACTTCCTTCCTTCAATCTCTTCAACTATTTCTCAAAGGATAATAGGGGCTTCTTCAATTGGATGATAGCTACATTTTCTTCTTTCTATTCATCATCACCCTCCTAAAGCTTCAATTTCCTCCTTGGCTTCTTGGATGTGATCATAGGAGTAGTTGCCTTCTTAGGTGTATCTTTCTTAGGTGATGTCTTGTAGTCTTAGGATCAGCTGGCTCATTTAGTAGAGCCTTAATGATGTCCTTGGTTTCATTAATATTTACTTCATAGCCCAAAGGCTTTACCCATACTATCCTAGGTATGACTGCTTGAATATGAGTTTTCACAATCAACTAAGAAGCAAATATCTTGTTCATATTTCTCAACCATTTGTTGAGGAATTCTATATCTATTTTGTATCTTTTCCTTAAAATTTTCAAAATATGCATCCATAATTCCATCAAAGTTTTCTCCTAAATCATTGATGAATTCATTGATCTAATATATGATAGGTCTATCCTTTCTCCAAACCACATTACCCTTAAAATGAAAGAAATTTTGCACCTAGAAAAATAAACATACTAGGAGAGAACCAAACTTACAAAAATTCTTCTTTGATTCTTGAATGCTCTCCATGCTCTTTCTTAGTTGGCTAAGGTACAACTCAGCTATATCAAAAGATAGATTGTTCTTCACAACTTTGTATGCTAGGTCAACCACCTCATAGGGTACATTGTTAGTTTTTCTCAAGTTGTAGATCTTGTGGGTAATTATATGGATCCCAAACTTGATTTCCATGTTTGTAACATTATTCTTCATACCTCTACCATCCCGTTCAGCTAGGGTTTTCTTCACAAGCTCACCTCAAGCTATGGTTTTGGTAGTTTTAGGTCTATCTAGCATAGGATAACCAGTAACTCGATGGATTATCTTCTTTGTGATCTTAACCAGTTGCTCAAGCTAGAAAAAACATATCATGAACCTAACTCAAAACATATATGATCCACTTAATTTGAAATTTTCATGACATATAAAGTGCATGAGTCAGACCCTTGACTTCTAAATGTTTGTGTTCAAATTTTAGCACTCCATTTCCACACAATGCATTGTAAGCCTCATTTAACTCAAAAGAACCCAATTCTTGAATCATACAATGATAAAATGACCTAATATTGTGGATAACTAGTACCTTTAGAGGGATGACCGAGTAAGCTCCCATGGGTCTTTCTTCTCAAAAATTGCAGGATAAAACTTGAACTTTGGTGTCTTGGAAACCACATTCTTTACCAACATATGAGAACCCTTCTTCACCTTCACATTGAAGCTGGATGCCATTTCGCTTAGTGAACGAAGAATTTCACTTGAGATATAACCTTCCTAAAATGTACTTCTACAAATTCACTCAACAACACAACTATTTTCTCTTGATCACTTAGGGGTTCAAAAATAGCTCTACACAATCTGATCTCTAAATTCATAGTGAGAAAATAAACTATTGATTCCATATTTTACAAAAAAAATCAAGTTTGAGGGCCTTATAAATTCTCCATACTTGGTAGGTAAAATGACTCGACATTGTCTTTAAATCTTTGGGCTGGACATGAACAATCCATCCTGAAGCTTGGTTAGAACTAGTTTCCAACCTAACTTGACTCGATGAAGCTTATTAGCTTGGTTACAATTGAGATTCAACTCGATCAAAATGTAGTTTCTTTTACTTGACCTTGTGCATCTTAATATGTTGATGTGGATTGTTCTTCCTTTTTTATCTTGAACTAAATAGGATAAAAAATGAATAAGATGAAAATGGAATGGATGAATATGTGGGGGTATGATATGATATGAAGTATGAGGGGGAATATAAGACCTATCCTTAACCCAAATTCCCAAAAGGAAAGATCCAAATGGATTAATCACAAAGAGGTGATCAATACACCAATGAATCAAACAATGGAGAATATGAAGAAAGAAGGAAATCATATAATCTACTATAGAAAGCATGTACTTGAAATCCTAAATGAATAGAAGGAAAATACTAACCTCAAAGTAGGGAAAATTTGGAAAATGCTGATTTCTAATGTTTGTGTACATTTTTGGAAAAAAATTCAACCTGCTCTGGACTAGAAATGTTGAGACAGAGAAAACCCAAAAAAATTTTGTCCTTTCGAGGATAGGTCGACCTTGACTCAAATAGTTGGGCACAATCTTACCCAAAAGGTTGATATTGACCTATACTGCTTTGACAAAAATTTTATTTGCAGATCTCATAAGTTCACTGAAAAGGGTATCCAAATCCAAACTTCAATTCATTGTCTTGTACCTGTACCTACAAGAAAAATGGTTTTGTTGTTTAGATGAGGGGTTTGCCTTGGTCAAACCCCGGTTTAGAATCAACCTTAATAATGTAATTGAAATAAAGAATGCTAGCAAGAAGTAGAAGTAAATCTAACAATGAAGCTATGCTATTCAATAGATATGCAAGTGTATTTCACATGTAATTAAGTATGTTGGTATGAAAGCGTAAACATAACATTAGCAAATGTAAATTAAAACCTCCATGATTGTATGCTTGGAATCCACCTTGAGAGAAGAATGAATAGATCTAGAAGATGAAAAAAAGATCTTCAAGGAAGATCACACCACCATGATGGTTAGGTATAGGGTTTGAATGATGAATCTTGAATGCTTGAGCCAAATCCCTTCAAAAGGCTTGAACCCTTGAACCCTTGATCTTCAATGGAGAACTTTAATGGGGAAAATAGCTTGGATACATCCTTGAAAATTATTGATAGAATGCTTTCTTGATTGTGAAAATAATGGATCATTGATATCTTCACATTCATTAGGTTGTTTCTCCTCATGGTTAGGGAAAATGAGAGGAAGAGGCTTCCTTATATAGTGATCTAGGGCATAAACTTCTAAAGAGGCCAACATTGGAGAATTTAAATCCAAATTAACCTTAACCCTTAGAAATGGACCTAGCTTAAATGCAATTTAAGAGTTTACCATTCAGAAATCTAAAACAGTCAAACCGGAAGTGGAAAATAAAATTTTCCAAAGCTTGATATCCCGAAACCTCCGAAACCTAAAATTTGGACCTGAGGTTAGGGTTGAGGTTGACTTTGCCCTAGGTCAAGGTTGAGGTTTCCCTTGACTTAGCTTCAGGTCACCATCGACCCAAAAAGTCAAAGTCTTTAGTTCCTTAGAAAAAGTTGTCAAAAAAAGGCTCGAAACAAGGGGAGAGAAGCAGAATAGGGGGAAAACAACCAGATCCATGAAAAGACCTATTCAAGGTGCTTGCCATGACCCCAGAACACTTACTTAAAGGGCCAAATGCTCTTAACATGGAAGTGCTTCCATTTTAAGATGATACATTAAGCCCCCACTTTAGCAAGAGTATGGATTCAATGTAAACTCTTGGTAAAGGAGAAGGAAAAAAGAGATCCAAGTGGATTCACAACAAGATAAAATAACACTTAGCTAAGGATACAAATCATCAGGATAAGGATTCTAACTCAAGATACCCATACAAGGGTGCGAAAACAAAAAGAAAAACCAAAACAACACAAAAGAAGGGTTACTACTAAAAAAACCCAAATCAACTAGCACAAGAAACCTGGGTAAAAGAACAAACCTATGTCACCATTTTGTAAAGGAAAAGGCTAACAAAAGTATAGTTGTTCAGCTTCAATGACATAAAATTGGTATTATTATTTTGAATTTGAAAATAAAGTAAGCTAATGAAATGTGTAGAAATGGATGAAGTTTAGGATTATAACTTTTAATTTTTTGGAATAAGAATTGATATATTTTTTTAATTTTTTAGCTGTTGAAAAACGCTGAAAATTAGGGGTCTAGTTCCCACCAAAAAACTAGATGGAAATAAACTTATTTTCCTTTGATCTCAGACTATGTTATAGATAACATATATAGCTAGAACAATCAAAAAATAAAAATCAGCTTTAGACCTATATTTTCTCTTTTATAATGATTCAAATTTCAACTCACCTGAAATTGTTAGTTTTCGTCTCCCACCACATTTTTCAAAACAAATATATCTAACCAGGAGAAAAATTATACATTCCAAAAGAGGACTCTCTCTTGTAGAACATCATATAATTTTTAAATTTTTTTATTTGATTTAATATTTTTTTCTTTCTCAAAATTGACATCTTTTTTAGTGTTAAAATACATGCTTGTAGATTTCTTTATTTACAATATACTATATCTAATTAAAACACTATAAACTCTATATGAGAATATTCTTGACTCTGAGCTCTATAAAATGATGTTTATATGTTATTAAAAAAAAATCATTAAAAATAGTAAGAGTTATTGAAATGCGACTTTTATGAAACAATTGTATTTCTTTAGAAATTGAATACAAACTAGTATAAAACATGCATTTGATAGACATTTCCAATTGGAAAAGTGTGAGACCATATATCACTTAGCTAGAATGAATTCATCTAGATCATATGTTTGGGAAATATTATTTTTTAGATAGAAATACTCAAATTCAGTCGTTCTAATAAGTCAGCCTAAAAGGTGACACAACTTTGTATTTTTACCCACCTTGCTAAGAAATATTTCTCATACTAATATCATATTTGGAAAGCTATCATAAAATCATAAATGATTATATAAGAAAGACAAGAGCAACACTATAAATAAAATATCTTCATGATCCAGTCCTACTAGCATGAAAGCAAAAAGAAATAAAAGAAGAAGTGATTACATCACCTAGTAACATGCCCACCTTAATGTGAATCACCAAGGGAGGGAGAGCCCAACAGGTGGCCAAACCTGATAGTTGACCCATAAATTGTGCTCATAGTTGTAATACATCTCCTAACAGCTTCTAAAATACATTTAGATCCACCTTCTTATATCACTATGAATATGAAATGTGTGTCTCCTTAGGAATTAGCAACTTATGTGTGTTACCTTCAGAAGATTTAGCATATTGAAAAATTGAAAAATGTGTCTCTTCAAGATTTAGCAACTTATGTGCATTAACATTCCAGATTAAGCATGTAGAAAATTATAAAATGTGTGTCCCTTTAGGATTTAGCAACTTATGTGTGTTACCTTTAGAGATTTAGCATGTAATTTGAAAAACTATAGTACAAGGGAGACCCTATGTATGCCCCCCTTGTTATCGTGGTTGTCTACTAGACATGATAATGAAGAGAAAGAGGACAGCTACTTCACAATGCAAGAAGATATCTTGTTTAACAACAATGTATGTCATATTCTTAGCGAGCAATATGGACCCCTACATCCAATAGTATAGATAATTGTGAAAAGGGTATGTAAGTCATGGAAAAAGGATCCTTAAAGGAAGAAATCTTATCAAAAATACCCCCACCATAGAGGAGTTCTTTTAGAAAAAATCTCATCTATCAAAGATAAAACCAAGCAAGAACAAATATTCAATCATCAAGCCCCATGTAAAGAGGAGGAAGAGGAATCTTTGGAAAGAGGGAAACAACTCTAACACCAAAGAAAGAGTAAGAGTTTATTAAGAACATAATTTGCAACATAGAGAAGAGCTGATGAGCTAGGACAACAACCTCTCATATAAAAAGATTATCCATAGTCAAAACATCTATCAGTATGATGCAATAATATTGCAATATAAATAAGTACCACTAAGCTAAGGAAAGCAGTTCCCTAGACAAAGAGTAAAAAGGAAGAACCTTGCCCCTCATGGAAGAAGACAAGGGATACCTTTGCAAAAAAAATGTCTTAGCAAAGATATCTTGAATAGATTCTATGAATGAGCATAATAAAAAATATAGAAAAATAAGAAGAGAATACCAATTAAGCCCAATAAAAGGCCTAATAGATCCTAGGAGACTAGATGAAAATACACTTCTTGCCCCCTATTCTAGAGACAAGAGGAGAAGAGATTTATATTATATAAGAATAAGGGTAATATCCTATATCAAAATTATGAAGCAATTGTAAAACTACACATGAGAAAGATATAATCCCTAAAGCAGCTCTTTCTCAAACATATAATTTGATATGTTTACAATCAGCAAGTAAATATGTATTATGATAATGAAAAGGGCATTTGTATTTGTGTAGAGCATCAATTAGAATAGGTTTGAAGATTTCTTTCTTGGAACTCATTAATTCAATATACACCTTTTTAGCCACCTCTTGACGAATATTAGGGTTGTGATGTGAATATCAGGATTTAACTGTGTGATTTTGAGTCAAACTCGATGACCCATGTTTCATGAGTAGTGATTCAACATGAATCCATCTCTCATGAGAATAAATGGAACACTTAGCACTCATTGGATCTAGGTGATGCTCACAGGGGTGAAGCACCGAGACTTCCCGGGAGGTCACCCATCCCAGTACTACTCCAGCCTGAGCGCGCTTAACTACGGAGTTTCCTCCACAGTTAAACCCAAAGCTTGCAACCCCATTTGCAAAACCTTCACCAAGTGTTGTGCCTTATGAACCATTCATTAGAAAGCCCCTTAAGCTCATCAATTGATAAGTAGGAGATGATTTCCACAACTAGTCAAATTGTGATGTGAATATCAGGATTTAACTGTGTGATTTTGAGTCAAACTCGATGACCCATGTTTCATGAGTAGTGATTCGACATGAATCCATCTCTCATGAGAATAAATGGAACACTTAGCACTCATTGGATCTAGGTGATGCTCACAGGGATGAAGCACCGGGACTTCTAGAGAGGCCAACAGTGGAGAGTTAAATCCCAATTAGCCTTAACCCCTAGAAATGGACCTAGATTAAATGAAATTTAAGATTTTACCATTCTAAAACCTGAAATAGATGACCTCAAACTAGAAAATGAAACTTTTTGAAGCCTGATATCCTGAAACCTCCAGAACTTGAAATTTGGACATGGGGTCAGGGTCGAGGTTGACTATACCCTAGGTTAGGGTTGAGGTTGTCCTTGACCTAGGCCAGGGTCAAGTTCAACCTTGACCCTGTAGGTCATCATTGACCCAAAAATTCAAAGTCTTTAGTTCCTGAGAAAAAGTTGTTAAAAAAAGGTTGGAAGTAGGGGGAGAGAAGAAAAGCATAACAGGGGGAAAACAACTAGATCCATGCAAAGACCTATTCAAGGCACTTGCCATGACCCCAAACTACTTACTCAAAGGGCTAAACAGTCTTAATAGGGAAGTGCTTCCATTTTAAGATGATAGAGGAATTGATGTAGGATATTCTTTGGATTCATAGTTCCAACCATCTCCTTGAATGCTTAGTTGGATGTGGATGTTTCACCCAACTCATTGGTTTAGATGACAATAACTTCATTGTATTTCCTCTTTTTTTCCCTCTAATTTCCTTACCTATTTTTGATTCATCTGATTTTTGATCTCTTCAACCTTTGTTTTCCCTTTGTTTCACTAGTATTTGTTGTAGCTCGATTCATACAATTTCTTGCCAAATGACCTATCTTTTTGCATACATAATATCTCACATTAGTATGTCTTTTCCTAAAGTGAGTTCTTACACAATTTACTCCAATGTGGTTGTATTCTCCACATTGATAACATATTCCCCATGTGTTGTAATCCCAAACAATAAATGCTCTTTGTTTGGTTCCATTGTGCTGATTATTTGGATTCTATTGTTCTAATCTGCACTTAGAAGATTTGTCACCATGCTTATGACAAATGAAATAGTTTGCTTCAAACTTTGATTTGGTTCTACATTAATTTTCCTTGTGTCCATACTTGTTACAATTATAGCAATAACCTTAGAACTTAGGTTGCATAGTATTACTCCAAAAAAAAATTGATGTATGACCTATTTTTCCACAATTGTTGCATGTAGGTATTTTGTTCTTCTATGCTCCTTGATGTGATGATTCTCCTTGATACCCTAAATAGCAGTGCCTTTTGGTCTATTCAAAGTATGTTCATATAATTGATTCACACTTTCTTGTCACCTCAATCTTGTTTGATTGAGTTCCTTTTCAGCTCTTAGATTATTCTTGAGTCTGTCATTCTTTGCTCTTAGATTGGTGATTTCATGATTTGTATTATCTAGTTGATTTTCGTTGTATGCCTAATGTTGAGATAGTTGATGGATTTCATTAGCCTTTTCTTCTAACCTTGATGCAAGTAATTTTTTATCTTCATCTTCCATTTCTTTGTCGTTCACTAATTTTTTATTTTGTTCCATGACTTCACATAGCCTGGTCGAGTGCCTTTCCTACTCTCTTTTCAATTTCCTTACTTCTTCTTGTAGAATGGTATTCCTTCCTAGTAAATATTTTATGGTTGCATCTACATCTCCTAAACTTATTTCTCTATACAGGGCTTCTATTCTTTCTTCTATGTATATATTATCATTCATCTATGTAGCTAACTCTTTTCTTCTTTTAAGAGAGTGATTGAGTTTCTCCTTGAGTTTTTTGACTTCTTCCATAGCCATATGTAGATCTAGTTTGTCATTATCAATAGCTTTCTCTAACTTATACACTTCCATTTCTCATATCTTTACTCTCAATCTGTTAAGCCTCTGATAGGAGAATCTTTCTTCGATACCAATTGTTGGAAATGTAATGATAGACAAGTGACTGAGAGAGGGGTCGAATAAGAAACCACTTAAAACTTTTCACTTAGAATACTTCTTTATCAAATTTTCTAATATATTTGCATGTATGAACCATAAAACAATAAAGAAGCAAACACCATAACACTTTGACATAGTATTTGGTAACCTAGAAACCCTCCAAGGAGAAGGTAAAACTAGGGTTGGGACGACACCCAGAATGCTTCACTACTACAATAATAAAGTTGACCTATTAGGGCTTATAATTGATCACATATGGTTATCTACTTCTGGTGATCAAATTTTCTAATATATTTGCATGTATGAAACATAAAACAATAAAGAAGCGAACACCATAACACTTTGACATAGTATTTGGTAACCTAGAAACCCTCCAAGAAGAAGGTAAAACTAGAGTTGGGACGACACCCATAATGCTTCACTACTACAATAATAAAGTTGACCTATTAGGGCTTATAATTGATCACTTCTGGTGATCTACTCTATTAGGAGTATAAAGGGTTGTTAGGTCCACCTTGTGAAAGGATTTTACAATACAATGAAGTATATACTCTTTTAAGAGATTTTACAAAGGATTGCTAGGTCCATCTTGTTAGAGGATTTACTTGATGCAGCTATTAGGATGCAATCAATAGGAAGATCCTTGTTTATGTTAGAGTAAATAATTAATTAATTATTATTTATTCTATTTATTTAAGCTTACTTAGGTTAATGCATTTATTTAATATTTAGTATTTAATAGTTGTAGTGGTTAGTTGTTGACAACACACGAGTTTTTTCCCTTCTAGCATGTTCCACCTTATCTTCTACCTCCTTCCAGCTTGTTCTACAAGCTTCCATGAGGCCTTTATATTTGGTCTATCTCTCATTGTAAATTCATTCATTCACATAGCAATTTTATTTTCCTATTGTAAAATATTTTCTCCGGCTTTGTTTCCTTCAAGCTCTTGCTCCTTCGGTTTCCCTCCAGCAAGCTATTTGCATGTAGGTGATCTTGGCAAGCTATGGAGTTGGATTTCATCAACTCCTACATGGTAGCAGAGCCTCCCTGCTACTTCTTGGTTGAAGAATTTTTTAAACCGCGATTCGGATACACAAACCCTAGTTTTTTTGTGATTTTTTATTCAATCGGGAGAAAGAAATTTTTTTTAGTATTTGGAAAAAAATGAGAAAGAGGGTTTGACATAACAGATCTATCATTTTTTGGGCTTTTTCTTTTTTTTTTGGAGGTGTGACGGCGGCGATTCAGAAAAAATAACTACAGAGGTGATTTCCAAATAGCGATATCTCCCTCATACGGACTCATTTTTTCGAGCAATTTTTTTTCTGTTTTGGGGTAGAATTTCATGATCTGTACATTGGTGCAAGTGGTTTGACATCTCTATTCCTAAATTTTTTTGCAACTCACAAATCCCAATTTTTACCACTTTAAATGCGTTGTACGAGCTCATCTTGACACATAATTAGGTTCTTTTTTTTTTAAAGTGAATTTTTTGTCTACTTTCTAGATCTATAATTAGATTATAGATTCTATAGACAGAAATATTACTTTTAGAAACAGGCCCTAAATTGGCTATTGCAGTTGCACTAAGTATAGAGTTCCCAAATTATGCATTAGGGGGGATTGATCTTTTTTTGCATTTTGGGGGAGCATTTTCTTTTCTATAATTTGCTTTAGATAAGACCCTTCTACAATGGTAGATCCATTTATGACTCATCTCGCACCACACAACTACCACACCTAGAAGGCACAAATGACTAGGCTTCTCATGTCAAGAAGCTTATGGTCTTGTCTGGATGAGCACCAACCTGATCTTACACACCCTTTTGAGGTTCTACAACACAGGGAAAAAATGGATGAAGCCATGGGATTGATTGCAGTCAACATTTCAAACAGTCTGTTATTTCACTTGAATGGTTTGACTACTCCACAGGCTTATTGGCAAAAATTTCAGACTTTGTTTGGTCAAGTGAATGAGTTCTGGGCACTTCAGTTGGATGCAAAGTTGACATCTTTGACACCTACCAATTTTTCCACCATTGAGGACTTCTTGATGAAGCTCAAATCTTTGCGTACACCTTTGCAGAGATGTGGGAAAACCAAGACAGATGATGAGTGTATCTTTTTGATACTCTCAAAGTTGAGGGGATAGTATCAGATCTTCTCTTACACTTTCTACTCCACTATGGATGCCTTGGGTGACAGATATAGGATGCCTTCATTTGAGATATTTTGTGATTAATTAACTTGTGAACAATCCAAGATCACTCTGATGGATTCACTTTCAGGTTCACTGTCACAGACATTACTTGCCAAGGATACACAGGAGCAGAAGCCAAAGCAAATATCAGATTCCCCTTCTACTAGTTCATCATCTTCTTCTAAGAAAGAGAAAAAGAAGACTCACACTCCTACCTATTCTTGTTGTCAAAAAGGATCTCATGATGAGGCACATTATTTTCAGAAGAGATTTGATGGCTATGAGAAATAAATTGCAGATTTGCAAGCTCTTCTTCAAAAAAGCACTGTTTATTCTTCATCCTCTTCTACCTCACAGGGGTCTGCCTTTCAGTCTTCTTCCACATCTTTTCCATCTACATTGGATCTTGGAAAAGATCATGCATTACAGGCTTCCATTGCATCTCCTTTACAGGTCCCTTGGATACTAGATTTAGGTGCTTCTCACCTTATGACATCTTCTTAAGGTGTCTTCTCTACTCTTGAAGCTTCTCCTATTCCTCATATTCTCATGGGGAATAATATTTCTCTACCAGTTGACAAGAAAGGTTCAGTTCACATCCAACATGGTATATTCAATGATATATTGTATGTTCCATTTTTGTTTTCCAACCTTCTCTCGATTTCTTAGATTACACACAATGGATCAGTGAAGATAGTTGAGTTCACTGCTGATTCAGTCTTCATTCAAGATCGTGTAACAAGATGTCTTATTGCTACAAGGGTAGTTGATCCTTCCACTTGTCTCTACACCTTATTGCACTTTGGTCCACCATCTCCCTTGTTGGAGCATACTACTTCTCTTTCGCAGGAGCATCATGTGGTGCAGTCAGGATACTTGAACCTTTGTATTGTTCCTGAGATCCTTGTTTTGACTGCCACACCACATCCAATTGAGGGCTTTTCTCTTTTGCAGGATTCTACTTCCACTCTACCTGACCCTCTAGCTTCATTCATCAAGCCTCCAAATGTACTTGTTGTGAATACACCTTCCTCGGGGATTCCCTTTGTGGTTCCTCATACACTCTCCTCCCTGCATCAACTAGGCTTTCCAATTTTCCCTCTTATTTAGGGGTTCCCTTGTTTTGTTCCCTTGTTTACTCTACATTGGAGTTTCATTGGTTCAATTCTTTCTTCCAGGGCTCCATTATTCTGGGGGGGCTTTGGCAGCTTTTCTATCTCTCATGGTGGGGTTGGTTGTACTTATGGTTTTGAGAGAGTCTCTTGAAACATTTTCGGTGAAAGTTGTACTTGGGGGGTATTGTTGAGGCCTTCCTTCCTTCCTTCATTTTTTTAACATGTTTTTTTACCTCTTTTTGGGGGAGGGTTTTTTCCATGAGGTTTTCCCTCTTTCCCCATTTACAGAGGTTGCATATTCATGTATTGTACATGGGTACCTAACATGGCCTCATTGTTAGGACCCATTATGCATTTCATCTTAGTTTTGTGAGCTTAAGGCATTCCCCTAAGTTGCACTTAAGGGGGGGTGTTAGAGTAAATAATTAATTAATTATTATTTATTCTATTTACTTAAGCTTACTTAGGTTAATGCATTTATTTAATATTTAGTATTTAATAGTTGTAGTGGTTAGTTGTTGACAACACAAAAATTTGTCCCTTCTAGCATCTTCCACCTTTTTGTTGAAGTGTGCTTAGTTGTCAACCTTATCTTCTACTTTCTTCCAGCTTGTTCTACAAGCTTCCATGAGGCCTTTATATTTGGTCTCTCTCTTATTGTAAATTCATTCATTCACATAGCAATTTTATTTTCCTATTGTGAAATATTTTCTCATGCTTTGTTTCCTTCAAGCTCTTTCTCCTTTGGTTTCTCTTCAACAAGCTATTTACATGCAGGTGATCTTGGTGAGCTATGGAGTTGGATTTCATCAACTCCTATAGTTTACAACTTGATTTTTCTGATATAGACCCTTTGAATATTATAATCACCCGACTATGATAGATGAGTTTTTGCTTTTCCCTTTATATTACTTGGTACCCTATTAATTAATATGTTCTATCTTCTTCTTGCATTCTATATTCATTTTATCCACTTGCTTGCATTACTTACATCTTGTATGACAAAATAATTTTCCTTTCTTATATGTCCAAAAAAACAATATTTTCATTCCAAGTCAGCTTCAAAACAAGAGGTGCCTTTACAATAATCAAATTACATCTTTATGTTGGATGAATGTTGATGCTTGGGTTACGCTATGCACTGAGGTGTTATGTTGATGCTCAAGAAATTTAGTGAACTCAGGTGATACTCTAGCACACGAGTAACACTGGATGCTCTGGTTATACTCTAGGAGTCGGGTGACATTAAAAAATTTCTTGAACTGAGACATGGTGACTACTGTGAGCTCGGTTCACACTGCTGACTCGGTTTACACTAGATACTTTCAATATGCTTAGGGTGCACTAAAGTATGTTGACTAGAGGAAATCATGGTTGTAGTATTAACCAAACTTTGTGAATGATTTAAGTTTTTTGTCACTAATTGACAATATGTCTTGCCATAGGGTCAACAAGTTGTACTCTTCTTCATCTTGGTGTCTATGATTCCCCACAAAGATGACCAAAATTCCCCCAAGAATTGAGAATCTTGATCTGATATAATAAAAGTGGTAACCCAAAACGAATCCATACAAATTAAAAGTACAAATGAGATGTCAATTTAGCAGTGGCCTACTTTTTACAAGGCATTAAAGTACAATTTTTGCTAAATTGGTCAACTACTACATATAAATAATCAAAACCCTTTATAGAAATAAGTAAATCCCCCATAAATTTGATAAACACAATGTCCCATGGATGGGTTGGTGTAAAGGTGTGTACAAACCCAACTTCTTATTACTTGGTTTGCTAGTTGCACACATTCCACATCCTTTTTATATACTTAGTGGCAATTTCTTGCATATGAGTCCAATAACAATATTTCTGCAATTGAGTCAATGTCTTACTCCAAAATGTCTTGCAATTAAATAGGTATGTGCTTCCTGATTCACATGTACTTGTTCATCTTTAGGAATGCATAGTTTTCCCAAGTGGTACAATAAGTTCTCTTGCACATAGTAATCTTTCTCTTCTGCATGTTTACTTTGGATTAAAGTTTCATAGGTATCCTTAAAGTTCTCATCATTAGCATATTGTTCCTAAAAACTTCCATGAACCATAGAAATATTTTGAAGGATTATCAAAGCATTATTAACAGGAGGCGTAGAGAGCATATTTTCTACTTTGTTATGGGTACCTTTCTTATACTTAATTACCAAATGAAACTATTGTAGAAAACCTAAAGTGCCTACTTTATCGCAACTAAGATTATGAGTGAAAATATTGAAGTGGCTTGCAATTAGTGTGGGTTATAGTATCTTTCCCCATTAAATAATGTTTCCATTTCTTAACACTCTAAACTAAACCATAAAGTTCCTTATCATAAGTGAGATAGTTACTTACTACTCCTAAAAAAGTTTCAGAGTGGTAGTAGACTGGTTTACCTCCTTGCATTAGTACAACTCCCATAGCAATTTTTCTTGCATCAATCTCAATCTCAAATGGTTGATGTAGAATTGATAAAGCCGAAACTAGTGCAATGCTCAACTTTGTTGATCTCATATTGGTTTTGACAATTGAATTTCAACACACTTAAGTCATTTACTAAGATCATGTTGAACTAGTAATGTATGCTTACTATGATATGTAAATACAAGACTATATCGAGTTCCAATGGGTGTCAAGTCACTCACGTGCTGAGTCACTCAAGTGTCAAGTAGACAATACATGTCAAGTGATTCAAGTGCTGAGCAAATAGTAGATGCTAAGAAATTTAGGTGTCAAGTCAAAAATAGAATTATAGTATGCATCAAGCATCAATAACTTCAAGTGACGAGCATCACAGATTGGACATATTTGTTTGTGATTGTACAAACAACTATGTAAGCTATTTTTTAGCAGACATAAGGATAGAATATGATCTTTTGAAGATAAGGATGAATTTGTATGTGGATTCCCTATGCAATTACATGCAACCAATTAGAAAAAGGGAAGGATTAAGCAACAAAAAGGATGAATCTCAGTCATAGATTCATACCTAACCCTAAGTCTTCTAGTCTTCTTAAGGAGGATGAAACCCTAAACTTCATAACAAGTGTGTAAGGAATAAAAGGAGGGGAATAGTGAAGTTTGCATGTGAAAAGCAGAGCATTCATGAAGACTTAGAAGATATAGAGAGTGAATTGTAGAATTAGCTTGAGAAGAACAAGTATAGAGGATACAACATTGACATACCAGATCAGAGAGGATCAAGAAGGACATTTTATGGATTTGATCTTTAATCAGGCTACCAGAGCTAATCACAAGATCTATGTTGAAACATCCTAACAGGTGATTTTAGTTAAATCTCCTAAGCGGAGTAGTCCTAACAAACTATTATAAATCCTTTAACAAGGTGACATTCCAAGTGGATGTTCTGAAGTCCTTTAGCCAGGCACTCTTTTAATAGGGTATTTAAATCCTCTAACAAGGTGGGACTTAACAGTCCTTGTAAGCCTTTAATATGGTAGGCCTTTCACAGGATAGATCATATATCATGGTCAACACTTTGTAAGCATAATTGGTGACACTTTATTGCTACAGTAGTGAAGATTTGTGGGTGTCATTCCCACCCTAGTTTTACCTTCTCATTTGGAAGGTTTCTAGGTAATCATATCAGGTGTCAGGTGTGTGTGTGTGTGTGTGTGTGTGTGTGTGTGTGTGTGTGTGTTTACATGTTTGCATGCATTTACTTTACATGTTATTTATAGTTTGGATATTATATGCATCTAATGAAATGGTGAAAGATTTAGTTGTTAAATTTTAAACTTTTGATTCACCCCCCCACCCTCCTCTCAAAAATGTATGTTCCCATCTGTAATTCCAACAATTGGTATCAGAGCTAAGTTCTCAGAAGAAGAAGCTTTGTAGCTTAGAGGAAAGATCTTGAAATGGAAGTCTACAAGTTGGGAAAGACCATTGAGAACTAGGAGATTGAAATACATATCATACTACATCAACTAAATGAAGCTAGAGATGCTTTGAAGAGTTCCTTGAAGAGAAGGAAAGAGATTGCTATAGCAGAAAATGACACACAATACAAAGAGATTGACACCACAAAGCTATTTTCAGATGGTAACTCCAGTGAATTTGATACAGCAATTGCAGATCTAATGGAAAAGATTAGAGCACAAGCTGAAGAGATCAGAAATCTCAAGTTGGAGCAAGAATCACAAGCTATATTGTTGTGTAAAAGAAGAAGAAAGCTATAGAATACAAGGCCATGATTTAAGAAGACAAAAGAATTTTGGCAAATAGATTGGAAGAAAAGTCAACAAAGCTATCCAGGATCTCAAACATGAAATTGGATACCTTAAGCCAAATGATGAATGCTCGTCATGAGTTGACTATTAAGGACATTGAAATAACCACTTTGAAGTTGCAGAATGAACAACTACAGAATGACTTGAAAAGAGAAAAGGAATTTGTTGAAAGTTTCAACAAGCCAAATGAAGCCATCAAGTACTTTGAGCAATTGCTAAAATCCCTAGATCTAGTAGAGATACATCAGGATTGGGCTACACAAGCATTGAAGAAGGAGAATCATCCAAATTTACTGAGGAAAGGAACAATAAAGGTAAGAACTCCAAACCTAATTGTCATCATTGTGGTAAGAAAGGACATACAGCTAATGTGTGTAGAATCAAGAATGCATATTAGAATGCTAAGCCTAAGAACATTACTCATTGTCACAAGTGCAATAAACAAGGTCATCAGGCACATGAATGCAGAACCAAAACCATGCATGCATCTAAATTTGAAGGACACTGCTACAATTTTCAAAAGTATGGACATAGAGCCTTTGAATGTAGATCCAAGTTCACATGGTCATCAAGCAAGCGAACAAAGGTAAGAAGCTATGAAAACTCCTATAACTAGGATTACAATACAAGATATAGCTATCACTATTTTCAGGAATATGGAAATGTACCTAAAAATTGCATTAGGACTCACTTCAGTGGTAACTACAAGAGATGGTTGAGTCAAACCACATGTTTTAGCTATCACAAGACTGGTCACATCAACAAGCATTGTCCAACTAGGTCCAAGGCACCAAGTTGTGAATTTGATAAAGGTAAAGGCAACACAAATGTTGAACGCATTAGGAATGAGATGCACAAGACATGGAAGAAGAAATATGCTAACAATACATTAAATGGAGAAGGGATCACTTCACCCAATGGGTCAAGTGGTCATACTTCATCAAACTAAGCAAATAAGAGGTATGTGGGACTGATACTTAAAGTGTTGCATGTACATGAGTTCCAAAAGAAATTAGCATTGAAATGATTACATTAGCATGAATTAAGATGCAAGAAGCTGTGGAAAATTCAAGGTTAAATCTTCAAGTTTTCATGTTGTTGTCAAGCATGAAAAGTCTTCTGTGTATGCCGAGTGAAAAACTAGTTAATGTTGAGTTGCTTGTCAAAGACAATTAGAGTTGAGTTTGTAGTAGCTACCAAGTGAAGGAAGTCTCTGTAGATGTTGAATGGAACAATAATTGTGTTGATGCTGAGTTTTATAGTTGTACACGTACCAAGCATTAAATGCAAAGTTTTGAAGGGTATAAGGTCAATTTTCACATATTTTTCATCATTATGAATTCAAAGTGAGAGCAAGTAGACTGAAGAAGTGATTCACAAACCAGTTCAAATTGTTTGCAAGGATTCTAGCAATGATCAAGCACCAATTCATTGAATTTTAAAGGTATTCTTCATAAACTGAGTTGCACAGTTTAAATTTGATAAATCGTAGTTTGACAAAATGGCCTCTAGTTTGAAGAATGCAAAGGAGAAAGAAGCTTTTGAGGTTCAATTAGTTAGCAATGAGGTCAAATAACCCAATTTCAAGGCCATCCCATACATTGCCTATAAACAAGATTCGTTAGGTGTATTATCCATGATTCTGCCTAAAGTCATAATGGTACAAGATGTGAGAAAATGTTACAACTACAAATTAGGAGGCATAGGTGACATGGAGATAAGGCAAGCATATGATAAATTGTGCAAAAATAGAGTCTTGAAGGAAGAATTTAAGATTGTGGAGAGAAAGTATTTGACTTGTGCCCTATATTTTCCCACGGTTTTCAAAAATGAATGGATAAAAATAGTGTTGAGCAAAATTCATGATCGATTTTTGTGTTTAGAGGGTGGAGCTATCAATATTTCAAAAAGAATTGTTCATAGGGTGACTGGCTATCCAACCCTAGATCAGCCAAAGACTCTACGTAGTGACTCCAAAGAGGTAATTAAGAAAAATATAGGTGCTAAATGGAACAAGTGTGGAATGACCATAGATACCATTATAGATCCTTTACTTGACTTTACAATAAGGGTTATTTCCCACAAGTTTTATCAGTCAAGTAGGTTAAATAGTATAACCTACATAGCAGTCGATGTTGGTTACAAAATTATCAAGAAAGATCATACTTATGATCTTGAAAAACTTCAATTATAGCATATAAATGAGAACCTAGGTGCCATTAGGAAGACAAAAAGTGCACAATGTAATTTGCATCAATACTTGTGTGCATATTCTTCTATGTACAAAATGAATTCCCATTTTTTGGCAAATTTGGATGGAAGACAAATAGATCAATGGATGTCCAAATTAATGGGTATATTGAGCAAATGGGAGAAAACTTTGAGTCAATTATGACAAGCTATTTTGAAGACTTTGAGAAGTCTATAAAGCAAAGGTTGAGGATACTTGACTCCTTAGTAGAAAAAAACTACAATGACATATGTTTTCTTTTGGATATTGATTACACATACATTTAGGCAGAAGTACCTAGTATAAGATGGTTAAGACCCTTAGGTTATGAGATCAATGTTGATGAAGCCTCAACTACCATCACTGCACTCCTAGTAGAGGAGATTGATAAAAGAACAAAAATATTTGATAACTATGATGTAATGAAATCTAAAGTTTAAATGGAGTTGAAGATAGCCTCCACACTAAAGAAGAAAGAAAAATTAGTGAGGAACTTGAAGGCAAAATTTGGAGAAAGTGTAGGAGATGATGAAGAGGATGAAGAGGAAGAAGAGTTAAAAGCACAAGAACCTATAGCTTTAACCCAAGGCATGGGTGAGGACCAAGAAGAGAAAGGTGTCAAGGAAGAGGAAATCAAAGAGGCACCAGCCCAATCAGCACCTAAGGAGAGAAAAGCCAAGACACAACCTGTGGCTAAACCAAAAGCAAAGAAGATTGTCAAGCCCAGCCCAGCAAAGCCAACAACACCAACAACCAGGGCAAGTAAAAGGGCTACTACTCAAAAGGCCAAAGAGCCAACCAAAGAGAAAATAAAGGCTACTAAATAGAAGGGCCTAGTGTAGAAGAAACAAAAGAGAAAATATATTGCACAACCAGAAAAAAATGATGAAAGAATAGAGTCTAAAGATACAAGTTAGTTTAGAGTGGTAAGTCATGCACCTAAATCTAATCTTGATAATATCTGTGATAATGTTAAGAATAATGTAGACTTGACATGATTAAAAATTATTAACTTTGAAAAACTTGGTACAGAAGAGCAGAACCAAGTAGAAGAGTCAATCTATGAAATGTCTTCTAAGTTCAAGAACTCTCCACTTGAATTGGACAATACAATGCCAAAGGAGTTTATAAAATTGTAGAAAATAAGTGGCATTATTGCCTGAACCTAGAGAAACAAATAAGAGAATCAACACTAGCCTAGGTGATGCCAGAACTAACAAAAGGGAAAATTGTCAAGGCAAATAAGAAGTATGGTAGCAGATTTGCACCTAAATATAGGGCATTTAACATGCTTTAGAACAATATTGAAGATGTTGTGAAGAAATCCACTCAAATTTGGAAATTTATGTATGGTCTAACAATAGTTAAAGAAAGAGAAGAGGATCCCTTTGAGGGAAGAAACAATGGAGATGAAGAGGAAGACAAGGAAGATGAAATCCTAAAAATAAAAGATGATACAATTGTGGAAGAGACACAAAAGAAGACACGTGAGACAACTACAGTTGAAGAGCAATAGGAAGAATAGAGTGTGCAAGACACACAAATGTTGAGTGTGATCCCTCCACATGACACAAGCATGCCTGTAGATATTATAATTGTAAAGGATGTTCCTGATAGTTTAACCTAGAATATTAATCCTTTAACTGTAGAAGATCTCAAGAAGATTCTTGGCCAATCCACGTTGCAAGAAAGATTGTGTGAGAATCTAGTATTGGTCAGTGTTGATGAACTTTAGAAGGTAGTAGATTCCATTACAAGGGATAAGGTGAACACACAAGAACCACCTTCTGACATCCCTTCAGCTACTAGTGCTCAAAATTTAACACAAACATCAATAGACACATCAACAAAGGTTGACATAACTAATAAAGTTGATTTGGTTGAAGAGCAATGGACTACAAGAGAAAAAGAAACTACAATAGAGAAAACATGATAGAAAGACACTTTTGTACCTATAGCACAAATACAAGGTTCAAGATAGATCATTGAGATTGATGGACGCAGATTTGAATAAATTAAGGACATTCCAAATGAGAAGGAGCAAGAAGCTGCTCAAGCATTGGTAACATTACCAACATCTAGCACTCCTAAAAAATTTCTTTAGGAGCTGAGCACTGAAGTTGTACCATTACAGATATCAGCACCATGCTCAAGTTCATCCAAGGTTGCTAAGGTAATTCTCTATGGAATTACAACTCTAGATGAAGAAATAGTGATACCTAAATATGATTATGTAACCATAACATTAGAGCAGATAGGCATAATGCAACAAGCCTTGGAAAAGAAGAAAAATCAAGGGATAGTTAGGAAGGATTATAGAAAAAGGCAAGCACTACAAGAAATCAAAGATATATTTTTTAATGCATTCAACTTGCAAACACCTGAAGAGTCAAAGCCACTATTAGAATAGTTATCAGAAATTGTGGAACAGGTGAACAATGAAGACTAGGACACCAATGCAAAACTATTGGAATGGTATGAAAGGAAATTTCAAGGAAAAGTGAATGAAAAGATATCTGGTGACATAGCACTAGAACAAGTTGAATTTGCTACAAAAATTGAGGAAGTGAAGCAAGTACTTGAGAACATATTCTCATTGTACACTAAACTATGTGATCCCACACTCTTCACACAAGAAAAAAGCCATAGAATTATAAGTCTAGAGAGAAATTTAAAATTATCAGGTATGCAACTACCTCAAAACCCAGCTTAGAGTGAGAAGCATTTTTAGTCATTGCTTCAATCACAAAGTCAACTAGCTATGTTAACAGTAGAAGAGGCTAATATAAGAGCCAAATTTATTAATATCTAAGCCTCCCTTACTCCTCATATGGAGATACTCCATAAAGAACTAGGATTTGCAAAAATATTGTTGAAGAAATATCCTAATCTTTCTACATCTGATGGACTAGTTCACCTTGTAGTAGAGATAGCAATCCAAATAAAGTCACTAGATGTTGCATGTGACAATTGGGATGGTACTCTAAAAATAATCATGGAGGTCCAAAAATCCTTTTTGGATAGATACACCATCAGTGTATAGACCCTTTGACATAAGAGTTAAAAGGGGGAGATAAATAAGCAAGGGGGAGATGATAAAAGAATAATAAGGAGATACATGTGAATAAAAAGGGGGAAATAAACTAAATAAATCAAAGGGGGAGAAAACAGAACAAAGAGCAAAAAAATCATATCAGATAAAGAGTATCAACAAGAGACAAATCTATTTAGAATGGAGAACGTATTTTTGATACAGATTAGGCACATTAACTAAGGGGGAGTTATAAATTTTGAGGTATATATTCTACTAAAAAATTTGAAGTTTTGTATATAAGCCAAGTTGTGAATATATTATACTCAAGAAGGTTAGATTCAATATGTAAAGTTAAGTGTTTTTGACACTCATGTCAAAAGGGGAGATTGTTTATCTCAGATTGGTTTTGACAATTGAGTGTCAACACACTTAAGTCATTTACTAAGATCATGTCAAACTAGTAATGCATGTTGAGTATGATATGTACATACAAGACTATGTTGAGTTTCAATGAGTGCCAATTCACTCATGTGTCGAGTAGACAATACATGTCAAGTGATTCAAGTGCCGAGCAAACAATAGATGTCGAGCAGTTTAGGTGTTGAGTCAGAAAAAGAATTATAGTATGTGCCAAGCATCAATAACTTCAAGTTTCAAGCATCACAGATTGGACATATTTTTTTGTGATTGCACAAACAACTATGTAAACCATTTTTTAGCCAACCTAAGGATAGAATATGATCTTTTGAAGATAAGGATGAATTTGTATGTGGATTCCCTATGCAATTAAATGCAGCTAATTAGAAAAAGAGAAGGATTAAGTGGCAAAAGGAATGAATCTTAGCCATAGATTCATACCTAACCCTAAGTCTTCTAGTCTTATTAAGGAGGAAAAAAACCCTAAACTTCATAACGAGCATGTAAGGAATTGAAGGAGGAGAATAGTGAAGTTTGCATGTGAAAAGTAGAGCATTTGTGGAGACTTAGAAGATATAGAGAGCGAATTGCAGAATCAATTTGGGAAGAACAAGGATAAAGGGTACAACATTGACATACCAGATCAGAGAGGATCAAGAAGGACATTGTATAGATTTGATCTTTAATCAAGCTACTAGAGTTAATTACAAGATTTATGTTGAAACATCCTAACAAGTGATTTTAGTTAAATCTCCTAGGCGAAGTAGTCCTAATAGACTATTGTAAATCCTTTAATAAGGTGACATTCCAAGTGGATGTTCTAAAGTCCTTTAGCCAGGCACACTTCTAATAGGGTGTTGAAATTCTCTAACAAGGTGGAACTTAATAGTCCTTGTAAGCCTTTAATAGGGCAGGCCTTTTACAGGGTAGATCATGTATCATGGTCAACACTTTGTAACCATAATTGGTGACACTTTATTGCTGCAATAGTGAAGAATTGTGGGTGTCATTCCCACCCCAGTTTTACCTTCTCATTTGGAGGGTTTCTGGGTAATCATATCAAGTGTCAAGTATGTGTGTATTTATATGTTTGGATGCATTTACTTTACATTTTATTTACAATTCAGATATTATATGCGTCTAATGAAATGGTGAAAGTTTTAGTTGTTAAAGTTTGAAATTTTGATTCAAACCCCCCCCCCCCCCCCCCCCCACCCTCCCCCCCTCGGAAATTTATGTTCCCATTTGTAATTCCAACAAACTTTTCCTTCAAAGTATTGAAATCCTTCTACTATGGACCTCTCCACTCAAATATTTCCTTCATAATAGTTAATGAATGCAAAAGTGATGTAATATAAGAGAAATTTATAGTGAAATTCCTCTAGTATTGAACTGCACCTAAGGAAATCCCAACTTCTATAACTATACTTGGCATAGGTCATTTTACAATTCATTCAACCTTCATAGGGTCTACTTTCAACTGACCACCTCCTACGACATAGCCTAAGTGCACTAAGGATGTCTTAGAAAAATCGCATTTAGACATCTTTACATAAAAAAAATTCTTTTCTCAATAAATCCAAGGCTCTTTTACATGAATTACATGATCATCCCAAGACTTACTGAAAACAAGGATATCATCTCAATAAACTATGATTGAGAATAGAGATAAATTTCTATCTAATTCTATGTTTAAGAATAGAGGTAAATTTAATAATACTTTTAATTAGTTGAGAGATTTGCATAAGTGTAGTTTATTTGATCCTAGTAGAAGTAATAGATTTTTTGTTAACAATAAAGCGATAAATTACAATAATAAGTTTGGGCAGAACTTAGTAGTTTCTAATGCTAAAGATTTATGGGTTAAGAGCAAGCATGGGATTTATGTTCTAAATTTTTAGATGTTCATAAGTCCTTATGGAATTTAAAAAAATTTCCTTGGATATCTAATGGAGGAGCATCCTTGGATAATTGGAAATCTTGTATCATCCAAAAATAGTTTTCTTTATTTCTTGTTTCTTACTTATGGTCTGAGTGTTTGAGGTGGTGGTCACTTGATCTCACATTCTAGATTATGCAAAAAAAATCTTATCAAGTACCTATCAAAGATCATTCTCCTAAGGTTGCATGTCTTAATGTTTCATATACTTGGATATTTGGTTCATCTTCTTGTGTATAGTATTTTTCATTAGCTCTTCAAGTGATGCATGGTAATTTTCTTTTTCGAGGTAAACATCTTATCTTGTGATAGTTTGTGGATTTACATGTGGTTTCATGGATCATGTGAGAACCTTTATCTAAGGGGGTGAGTGCACCAAGATGGTGTACAAAAAGCGGCATATAAGTGAACAAATTTTTTTAAAATTAGGTAAACCTAAACTTGGACAAGAGATTTGAGGGTCATCCACTAAAAATGACAAGATGTGTAAAACATATAAATTTTAGTACTCTAAATCTACTTTCTAAACTACTAAAGATTTTACAAAATGGATAAGATTAGGTGGGTCAAACCATGCACACACACAAAATAGTTCCTAATTTCTTTAGAAAGCATAACATAGCTATTTCCATGTGTAGCACAAAAGACATAGTCATATTTAGTATTTTGCATATCCCTTTGGGAGGATGATAGATAAGAGTCATATCTAGAAGTTGTGTATTTTTTTGTTATGAATTATTGAACAGGCTACATCTTGAAATTTTGGTACATGTTCATGCGTTGAGCATAACTTGCATCAAAATAATTTAAAATGCAAAGTTGTTTTTTTTAAATGTGTATATATCAAGTGTAGAACAATAATATGTAAATTATTTTAGAATCTGGTTAAGTATATCAAAATTTATTAAAAAATAGGTAGACATACGTCTATGAGGAATGTCAAGGCATTGTTTAAAGTAATTAAAGTTTATAATGTTAATGTTGTCCAAAAAAACAAAAAAAATATGGTTAGAAAGCTAAGAAGATGTGTAATATTATGGTGGTGATTTTGGAGATACCCACTTCACCATTAGCATAATTGATAGAGACAAAGATAAGAATTCATCTTAGAAGATGAAAAAATATCTAAAGGAAAAAAGATGGAGGGATAACAATATCCCAAGCCTTTTTTTCATTTCCCTAGGTTATCACCAAGCTATTGCTCGATTAGGTTTTTGGATTCAAATAAATTGATCAAGTTATGAAAATAAAAAATGCATTCAAAACCTAATCATAAAAACCCTAATCAGGTTTTGTATTACTACTATGCAAGGTTAGATTAAGGGAGGGAGTGAGGGGGAGAGAGAGAGAGAGAGAGAGAGAGAGATTAGGTTATGTATTATACTAAACAAGTGTCTATCATATCCCCTAACCCTTGTCTCCATCCCATCCTATCTCTCTCTCCATCACTCCCTTTTTCACATTTTTTGTCTTTATCCTATCCCCTAATCGCCCTCTCTCTCACACGCACATTATCTCTCTTTATCCTATCCCCCTCTCTCTTTCTCCTCTCCCCTTCTCTCTCTCACTCTTTATATCATATCCCCAAATCTCTCTCTCTCTCTCTCTCTCTCTCTCTCTCTCTCTCTCTCTCTCTCTCACACACACACACACACATATCCCCTAATCTCTCTCTCCATCAAATCCTCTTCTCTCTCTCACCCCCACTCCCTCTCTCTCTCTCTCTTATTCCCTCTCCCTCTTCATATCCCCTTCTCTCTCTTTATCCTATCCCCACCCCAAGGTAAACTTTAAGCAACCCTCCTTGGAAAAGTGATATAAAAATATTGGTGAATCTTACATTATTTTGAAAAATAAAAAGAATTTTTATTATTTAATTAGCAAATCTTACACTATTTAAATATTTTTATAACTGAATTTTATAAAAATGTGGCAATTTTAAATATTTTTAATAACTAAATTATTAGCCAAGATTTCCTAAAATTAGCCAATTGGTGAATATTAGCTACAAAAAAATACCTTGCCCCACCCTCTCTCTCTCTCTCTCATTCTCTCCATCACTCCCTATGTTCTTCAATATACCTTTGTGTAGTAGTAATACATAACCTGATCAAGTTATAAGTCCATATGGATAATGCATTCATAACTCAATAACCCGATCAAGTTATTGAAAACTATAAATAAAATAGCATGTCAACCATTATTATGTTGTTTTAGTGTGGTCCACCAGATTCTACTATTGTTTCACATGTATTTCTATATTAGGTATGCAAGTACCAGGTTTTTTGTGCTTGGAAATGCTAAATTTGATATTTTTCATGTGCCAACATCTTATATTATGTTAGTATCTTGTGATTGAGCATAAAATAATCATGCAAATTTGTTTTATTTAGTATTTTATTGTGTATTTTATTCATGCTATTATTTGTAGGATAATTTGCATCTACAATCATGGGAAATAACAAGAGAGGAACAATTGAAAAATGAGAGGCAACAAAGGCAAAAATAAGGGAGCATATGAGGAGATTATGTGCAGGTACATCATCAAATGCCTCCAATGTAAGTGATGAAAATCTACCTATTGATATTGATGTCACAAATGCACCTAATTTGACAAACAAAAATGTTCAACATACCCCACTTTCACTTTTAAATAACTTGATTGTGTTATTGAGGTTTTTGCTCTTTTTTTGTTGGGTGCCCACTTTTTTGTACACCAACTCGGTGTACTCATCCAAGGTCACTAATTTTTTTATGCTATATAATGTATATATTCATTTAAATTTTGAAGATTGGTCCCATATTGTTTAACATGTGTCCTATTTTAGAAATTATGATCTTAAAGTTGACCTATGTGTACTTATGGTTATATATGTAATGTAGGATGTATCTTGTGTAGGATGAAGATGAGAGATGTGATAGAAAAGGATAGAAGTGAGAAGAAAGGGAGTTGGTCTATAATATGGATTCTTTTTATTGGCCACAATAGGGAAGGCATTACAACCTGACTTATTTGATGTGTAGGAATTTATTTTCAATTGTATCATGTTGTGATTCTTTTCTAGGGGTTTGGTCATCTCCTTTTGGGATACACAAGCCTTGTACTACATCAAGCCCTTATTGAGATGAGAAACTTTTTGACATGGTTAATATGAGTACTTGCCATATTATTTTGGGTAGAATTGACAATTTGATGTTGGGCGTATTCATGATTTCCAAAGGAATGTTGTTTCCATCATCAAATAGGGAAAAAAGATTTACTTTACTTTAGCTTTCAAGTATGATGAGAACTTACATTTTAGATGATCAGACTATTTAAGATAAGAAGGTAATAGATCTACACCAGGTGGGTGATAGGTTTTCTAAGGTTGAGAGTTTGCTAGTGGATTTGGTGAATAACCACAAACTAGTCTACTTGAAAACTAGTGTCAATTGAATACTATAGAATGTTACCAAAAGAGATGGCATTGTGATATAATATGACTAGTGGAATCATGAGATTAGATTAAAGGCTAACGTATTGACTAATTTTAGAGGTGGAGTTAAATAGTTGAAGATGAAGTAGAAGTTTATTCTAGATTGTTATGGTAAAAATGGTGATAGTAATTTGGGTAAAGATTCATCGGATAGAAGGTTGTAAAAATACTAAGTTACTTGATGTCATAGATGTTATTCTACTAGGGATTGGGAGAACACTTATAGAATAGTCATGTGTATAATCATAGTAGTTGTTGTTCTTCAAATGGAAAAGATAAGTGGGTAAAGAATGTTCATATAATCTAGACTTTGTTTCATGTCATATGTTCATAAATTCCTTGTATGTACAATCTCATATTTATCCAAGGTATTTGATATAGGATAATCCTTAGGTTATTGAAAATATTACATCACCCAAAACTATTTCCTTTTAGTTTAGCTATTTATTTTTTATTTGATCATTTTTCCTATTGTTCTATCTTGTGATCAATCCAGTGAAGTCATTTTATTATGTAATACTTATTTTATGGTCTGGGCATCATGGACATCCTATGTCTATCTTTGCATCCTGATATGATGTTTCTAGATGAAGTTATCTTAAGATTTGTCTAGTCTTATTCAAGATTTCTTGTTCTGGTAGCTAGGTTGGCGAGATTCAACTTGCATGGAGATTTATGACATGCAATATGTGATGACACATTTTTTCTATGTTTTAATACATTTAATTGTCCCTCTTGTATGTCTTCACAACACAATGCATTTATTTGAGGATTATTCTTATGATTTGGATCCTAACCTTTCTATTTATAGTACATTTCCTTTCTCTAAATTAATTACCAAATAAGCCAACTTATGGCTAGTGATCTAGTATATAAGTAGGTTAAAGGTTCTAGTTTTATTAGTTCTACGAATAGAAAGTGGTGTAAGGTGGTAGCACAAAGTGTGGCAAAAGTGATAGATTGTTGAAGGCAGATTGGAAAATTGGAAAGTTATGTTTTTTGAAGGTCCATAGTTTTGAGGGATGATCAATTGTGAACTTGCTAATAGCTTTATATGACAATTGTGATGTAATAATTATATTTTCATTCCAACTCAATGTTAATCCATTGATATTTTTCTAAATTGTATGATTTATTTTTTAGTTTTTTTATGCATTTTAATTGTTTCTTTTTTATGGGTAAGAGGATGAAACCAACATTAATTATTATTATCTAGTTATAGTTTATTATTATTATTATTTATTAAGCTTGACTAGACTTGAACCTAAGTCCTCCCAAATGAGAGGCTCACAATTTACCATTGTGTTGTAGGCTCTTGCCTCTTTTTCTTTGTTTCTTACTCTTGATGCAAGGCTAGACATATTCCATGGGTACTTTCTGATATTGAGAAGGAAATGCATGAATAATAATATGATTGAGTGCCTCCAATTATTTTGTACTTTCTTATCTTTCAAACTGGACTTGAATACATCTTGAGAACTTGATCATAAATGATGATTAATGCCTTCAATAATTGTACAAAATTATGGATCATGAATTGCTTCTAGTGAATTATTATTATCCAATAAAGTGATAAAAATCCCTTTTAAATCCAATTCAAGATCAAACTCAAAAAGGAGGCCAATTGCATTTGGGAAGGAAATAATAGAAAACTAAGAGGAAATTGTGAAAACCCAAGAAAAATATCCTCTTGTAGAGGTTGATGCCAGCCTCTACCCCAAGGTAAGCACCAATCTTAGCCTCTACCCTAGGTTAGGACTAATCTCAACCTTTACCCAAGAGGTTTTTTTTTTCCATGGAATTCCCTCTAGGCTCTCAAGGGTAGAGAAAGAACAATAAAAAATGGACAGAAACTTCAGAATAGATAACATTCAATCATAAATGCATCCATGTTCTAGGAGATCATTAAAAAGAAGGGCTAAAAGTTCTTACAAAGAAAGTGTACACATTTTACCATGGTTCACTTTCTTATAAAGTTTTAAAAGAATTGTAAGAGTGCACAAAATAATAAAATTAGGGCTCTTGTACCACCAAAATGTCCCAAATCATTGATTGACAACACTTTAGATGTAAATGTTAGAATGATTTAGAATAATTGGGGGGGAATCAATTATCCTCAAGTCCAAATGTACCAATTTAACTTTTGAATACTTCAAACAACTTATATCTATTAATTAAGTAGCTCAGTCTCTATAGTAACTTATCAATACCATAAACTTGCAGTCCAATGTTCCAACAATAACTAACTTGCAAAATGTAAAACATTAAGTAGTAAAATA
The DNA here is from genome assembly GCA_028749045.1 of Cupressus sempervirens. Lineage (NCBI taxonomy): Eukaryota > Viridiplantae > Streptophyta > Pinopsida > Cupressales > Cupressaceae > Cupressus > Cupressus sempervirens. The sequence continues at coordinate 331,344,837 of CM053786.1, read as the reverse complement.
TCTCAAATGACATCCACACAAGTAAGACACCAGGATTTATCTTGGAAACCCAATTTGGGAAAAACCACTACTAACATGCTACCAATATTTCAATCTTCTAAAGTAGGCTTATTTAAGAGCCAACCTTATTAAAGGTTACAATATACACTGTTAGGTGTGACCCTGTTAAAGGATTTAATCACCATATTGGGAGTGGCCTTGTTAGAGGACTTAAGAACATTCCATTGGAATGTTACCTTGATTAAAGGATTTACTAATAACTGTTAGGTCAACCTTGATTAAATGATTTTAACCAATACAATGGTTAGAAATTAACAAAAGGTTGATCTAATAAATATAACTCACTTTACAAATAGAGATCACAATGTAGCTCATCTACTAAATCATTGATTGAACACCATTCATGTCTCCATCTTTGTCTCTGGTCTGCTTGGAAAATTCTTCAAGAAATCACTCTACACCTCTGCTCAACTCCTTATCAACCTTCTTCTCTAGTTTTCCTATCAATAGAATTAGCAACTACTAACATCACTAGATTAATCCGTATGCCTCCTACAAATGGTTACTTTGATCTTTTTCCACTTAAACATCATCATTGATCTTAGGGTTGGGTCAAATTCATCAAATCCTTCCATCATTTTGTTTCTCCCTTCTCCTTCTAGATACTTTTCAAAACTTGTCTTTGAATCCATGTCTAGAAATGCTCAAAAACAATTTCTCTTGCATGAAATGATCTATCTCATCAATAATTATCCTTCATGTGCTTTGACCAATCCAAAATTTCAACTATGTCAATTGATAATATTAATTCCTTCACAAAATAATAAATGTTGACTTAGCCAAAATTGTGCTTCTTGGCCTCGATCATCACTAGATAACTCAATTTTCACTAATGGTCTTACTCGTCTTACATTGTCTTTGCTCAGTCCAAATTTTTTGGTACTTAGTCTTTACTATTGCTCAGTCAACACTATATTTTCTTGACTTCTATTGTTCACAAGGTCAACATTAGCACAACTTGGCTTCAACTATAAGTTCCTTAATCTTTTTCTTTGTAGCTCAGTTTAGCCTATGCATTTGGTCCTTCATTGATCATATCTTCTAGTCTTCAACACAACTATCTTCTCCACTTAGTGTTATGATTGAAAAATGCATTATCTTGTCAAAGTCCAACTAACCAAATGCCCATTTTAATTCCACATAACTCAACCTTTCCACTAGGTCCTCTTGCTATCTCTTCTTCTCAAATCCTCTCCACTAATCATCTTGATATGGCACTCTACACAGGTAGCAAATGTCTCACCAATAAGGTTTGACATCAATGCCAAAATAATAATTGTTCCAATTGTAGTTTCCAATAGTAAATTTTTTAAATAATCCACAATGAGAGAAAACTATTTTACTAAAATTTACACTAATCAAGAATGAAACTTGACAAATAGTGTGAAACTTTTTAGCATTAAATATGTTTAATTATATCGAATAAATCACAACTCATTTTCTATTGCTAAGTATTAGTAAAAATCATACAAGGTAAAATTCTAAATATAAATTAAAGTTTAAATATTATACATAAAATATGTATGAACTATACTATTGACTATTTGGTAATTTTATTTATGCTTCCCTCACCCATGGTGTTCCCGTGTGAAGGTGGCATGTTAGGATTACCTATCAAAATAGTTTTAGTTATATGAAATTTCATACTTGTTATACCCAAACATTTTGTTAAAATATATATATTATCCCAAATTTTTTTATTTTGAACAAGTTGGTTAAGGGTATGTGCAAAATCATGGTGGGCAAAACTATGGCCTTAAGTGGCGATGAAAAAATAGGACATCAGTGTTAATCAACTTGATGTGAAATCTTGAACTAGTTATGAACATTGTAACAATAGAATTTGTATTAAATTGAATTTAGTTTCTAAAATACTAGCCCTTTTCTAATAAAATTATTTAATTGGTCAAAATTTGGAATTTCAATGCAAAACAAAAATAGTTTCGGGGAAAAATAAGAAGTGGGTGCATGTCTAACCATCTTAATCAAAATAAAATGATAAATTAACCATCTTAATCAAAATAAAATGATAAATTAATTTTGTAAGATTTTAGATATGAGAAGTAGACTCATACCCCAATGTGAAACCACCTTAACTCATTTAAAACCATATAATTTTTTTTATTTGTTTTCCCCATAGTAGGAAAAGTATAGAATGTGATAGATCTTTTGGATTTTGAAAATGTTGTATCGTTTGAAAGTTATAACTTTTTTCAATTGATATGTAAATCAACACTTTAAAGGTAACTCCATTAGAAAATAAGTAATAATTACTTAATAAACTCATAATTTGATATCAATTATATCAATGGAAAAATGATTTAATGTCCTTGAGAAACCCTTTTCATTTCATCAAATTCATATGAAAAGTGATTTTTTTCATGTCTCTACCTTTTGGCCTCTCATGATCCTATAAATACCCTTGAAATATGTTTGATTATTTGTCCTATGTGTTATCTATATTTTTATAATCATGGATGCCCTTACTTACATCAATCCATTTATAACTCTCTTGTTACATTTAATTCTTATTTGTAATTTTTATATTATGAAGGCCCTTACATACATTCATTCATTTCTAAGTTTCTCATGACATAATTATTGTCTATAATTTTGATATTATGAAGGTCCTTGCATACACCCATTCACTTCTATGTCCTTTATTACATAGTTCTTGGCACAACTAGAAAAATTTTGGAACTAGGTAAAACTTTCCTCATTAGTAGGTGTCATCACTACGATGATATTGTTATAATGCTCATGTACAAGGTAAAGTGCTCTCACTACCAATAATATTACTGAAGTATTGTTAGCACTCATGAAAAATTCATACTTGAAGTTGGTCAATTATTTTAAATGAAGTGTCATACAATAGGCCATGTTTGAAATGTTTGTCTCACCTTTCCCATCCATTTTCTTGGTAAATATATTCGACCAAATTTATTATTATTATAGAATAATAAATATATGTCTAGATGGAAGAAGATAATTTTACTTCTTTTCTCTTCCATATTTGAATATTTTCTAAGTAGGTATTTTTGTTTACCATTTTTTATCATCTGTTTTATCTCCATTCTCCATCAACTAACTTAGAGTATGCCAATTTACATAGAAGATATTTAGGAATTTCATATACCAAAATACTTTAGTGTTTTACAAATAAATTGTTGGTAATTGCACAACAAACTTCAAAACGAGTAGAATACTATGAAGATTAGATGGGGAACAAAAGAAAAATGTCATACAATTGTTCAATTAAATTATCAAAAATTCCATTTAGATAGTAACTACAAGAATCTTTATAAAAGTAAATTCTTCAAAAAGTTATAACTTCAAGAAAATATCTCTAGTACATAAACATTATAGTTATAAGACTTTCAAAATTTTACAAGAAAATCTATAGTCACATACTAATGACCCTTAGTAGGTTTAGTTGATTCAAATCTATAGAGATGCCACTACATAAAATCTCTCAAAACTAGAAGATGGAAACAATAAGCTACAAATCACTATCACTACTTCATCTGTCAATTATTCATCTAAAACTCCATTTTACAAAACTTACAAGTGAAAGCAATCTTAAATATACCACATAAAACTTGTAATAGTAGTTTGAATCATTTTCCTAAATTTTAGAGTCATCAATTAAGATGTCAAATTTTGTAATTGTTTATATCAAGTCAAAGTTCAATTGCAATTTAGTCAATACATAAAAACTACTATACAATCTATTTCTAAAATAAAATAACTAAACTTTTAAATTAGAGAAACTATGTCTCACATATCATTTCATAATATTTGTTTCCAAATTTCATAACAATCTCATATTTTCATTTAAAATGAAGTTTCTAGAAATATTAATTTAAAGAACAATTACTTGCAACCAACACATTTTTAGAAAATTATTTTAAAAGACCCAATTACTACCATACTTTATAAATACTATTCACCATGAATTATAATTATTTTTATTTGCCCTTCTACAACATAATAACACTTCAATTCTTCCTTTTTTACCAGATTCCTAGACCTTATAAATTCATTGTTTACTTTATTGATCTTCTTTAGTAATGTTTTATGTCAGTAATTTCTTTTTTGGTTTTATCTGTGTTTGATTTTGGGGCTCTCAAGATGTTAAACTCCATTGTCTTTTCATTTGTAATCTATGTTTTTTCCAAATTCATGATCTTCTTTACATTTTGGCATACTTCATGTTTTAAAATGTTTTTTGTGTGTAATTTCTTTTCTGGTATAATCTATATTTTATTTTGGGGCTCTCAAGATATTGAACTCCATTGCTTTCTTACTTGTCATGTATGTTTTGTTTAAAATTTTAAAAAAGGAACAACCATAAATAGTAGAAGTCAATACCCTATTCTAATTTTGTCCATTTTCAAACTATAGGAAATTCATTATCTCTTATGATTGGGACAAGTTCATGGAGCTTAAGTTAGGCTAGAAACTCCTTGCATGGGAGGCAACGAAACTTCTTTTCACAAAGTAAGATAAAGAGTCAAAGCATTAATTAATGGAGGACAACCGTGTATTTAGAATTACTTTTATTTATAATTATTCATACTTTGACATCTATAACTATTGAAATTTGTGTTGACCAACATCTTCAAAGAGATGTTTTCTTGTGTAGTTTTCTTGTGTTGACCAAAATTCTGCAAATATCTAATAGACGAATAATTTTAAGTCATAAATCTATATTATAAATTTTATTTTCTAAATATAATTTTGTAAGTCTTATATCAAATAGTTTAACCATCACACACTGAGACTTGATTTCTAAGCTGAAAGTGTTAAATAGCCAAAATTTATTTATTTTTTCTAAACTTAATTTTCTCCTTAATATATGATGTTTAAGATGACTATCCTATTTACTAAACTCCTTAAAAAAATATTTATCCAAACTTCAACTCATCTTCTATATCTTTATGATTATATGTGGAACCCATATTGGATTGTTTACACATTGGACATATAGAGAGATTGTCTTTATTCATATCATAGTTGTTAAAATCCCTACCCCCTTAAGGCAAAATTCCACATTTTCATATTTCAACACCCCTTTGTATTATGTTTTCAAAGGTGTCCTAATAATCTTGTGGGCTTAAATGTGTTCCACATCTTTTATATGTCTCCAAGAAAAAATATTTTAGGAATCCAACATCATATATATATATATATGATTACAAACCAATTATAGTTCAACTGAATCCTTGAAAAATCAAGGGTTGGGTGGTTTTTTGAGCTTTTTTACACAATGTGTAGGATTCTTGATTCATTTTATGTTATACTTCCACTAGAGAAGAGCCCATTTTTGTCGCATCAAGATGAAAGGAAAAGTTATGATGATGATGATAACGAGAGATCAAGAGATCAAGAAGTGTTGATATACCTTATGATGTGCTAGAGGATCTTTTGGAAATATATTATGGTAGTCTGCAATATCCCCACAGGAGATTTGTGGTGAGGATTACTGATATTAACCATCCATTGTTTAGGTTGTTGTTGGACAAGGCTAAATGGGATTTGGATTTGAGAAGAAAGGAGTTCTTTCTATTTCATGTGACCCAAAATATGTTCAACATCTTCTTTCTATTTTCCAAACAAAAATGCACCCACAGTCTACCAACCTTTGAGTAGGGAGTTCAAGCATGGTTGATTTTTAAGATGCTCTACATCATATTGGTATCAGAGCTTGAAGATCTTGAGTGTGTGGGTAGAGCACCAAAGGAGGCAATCCACACTAGGGCCTTGAAGATTTGGTTTTGATTTGTTGATAGAGTTTTTGGTTATAGGTTCTCATCCATCTTGCTGCAAAAAAAGGATTTTTTGTTTGTTTGTTGTGAAGACAGATATGGAAGTTCTATTGAGGCCATGGCAAGGTCCAAGTGGATGCCAAAATACTAGGGAGAGAGGCAAAGATGAGGACTCCTAGGTGAGGCATATGGGAGAGTTTTTTATGGTGACTTTGAAGTAGCAAGGTAAAGGTGGATCTCTGACTGATAAAGAACTATGGAGTTGTAGCCATTAATTATGCACTGATAGGAGTATTTGAGAAGATGCTTTTGAGGATAGTCCTATGTCCTTAAAGGAAAAAATGATGGTGATAAAGGCATGACAAGGAAAAGATAAAGATGAATATTTTTGGTCTATTTTTTCTTGTAGGTTATTAGTTCATATGTTTAATTAATGTGATCCATTTGTGATATATTTGAGTCTTTACAGTCAAGATTTAAAGGCTAGAGAGGCCATTTGTAATAAGTTGTCAAAATTGTAAAAGGAGGTCTTAATATGATCAATAATGTCAAAATGTTTATTTAATAGGTGAATGGATATATTTGTATCCATATAAAGTCATTTGAGTCATAATTTTGGTCTAGGCTGGGTTTATATGAAAGTTGTAATACAAAAATGCATAAAGTGTATAAAATATTGTCACAAATGCAAAAGCGTTAAAAGAATGTAATGGGTTGGTTTAAAAGCTAAACACAAAAACTACTATAAAATAATTTTATTGATCTTTTCAAATAGAGATGAATGAATGAGAAGAAGAAGAGATCATTTTGAATCAATCAGTTTCTTAAGAACTTGTCATTTTGATTGGTGTTAACTATTTTGTGTTCGTTCCAGGTCTTCTATGGCCATTTATAGTGTGGAACTCATGTATATTCTATATATTTTAATATTATGATGAATTATCTTCTTTTATTTTTGGTTTGGAGCAATTTTGTTAAGTTTTGAAGAAGTTATGCTAGTTTTGGTAAAAGTGGTTATTTGCAGATTTGAAGATGCCCAACTATAGTCAGATTGAAATTCTTGTTATGGAAACTTGTGGATGAAACAGGAACTCTATGTATATTGATTGGAATTATATGTGAACTAGGTTTTATTTACAATTGGTTTGAGTCATTTTCATTAAGATTTGTGTAAGTTGTGTTCGTTTTAATGAATTATGATTTTTATGGATCTTCGTTAAAGTTACAGGACACAATTGGTGCTTGTAGAATGATTTATGTATTGTAAGAATTAATGGCTTGTAGATTCAAAAACTAGACTTATATAAGGTTGAGTGTAAATTGGTTTGGTTTTATTTGGATTCATTTTGAGAAAGTTTTTTGATTCCCTAGGCATGGTTACTGGTTTTGCTCCTAATTTATGATACAAAATATGGGTTTTGAACTCGTGTAACATCTTTAAGAAGAGATTTTAGTAAAGATATTGAGATGATGTAGATTTTGTAAGTGTAAATTGTTTGAAAATTTTACTAAGCCTTCAACATAGTGAATGTATGTAGATCAAAATATGCAGTAAAAGAAATGTGTGCCAGGATATCAGATTTGCATGAATAAAATTAGTGATTAGCATTGTGTGATTTGATGAGTTATTTTTTATAAGATGGATAGTTTAAAATGGTGTAGTGTGAATGGGCCTTGGTCTATTAGTCAAATTGAATGGTTTCAAAAAGAGTTCATTAGAGATTAAGTTTTAAACAAGGCTCCTGTTATCATATTGAATAGTAAGAAAATTGTCACTCAATAGATTTGCTTCTAGAATGGTATAATACCAAATTGGTTAAATTATAAAGAATACCAAATTTAATTTCTACTTCATTATGTATCTTAATATATTGGATCAATAAAAATGTATAGTATCTACATTAGTAATAATAAGTTTATATAAACATATCAATTTATATATAAGTTTTGAATAAGAACCTTGGCATCAAAGTGATTGGATAAATTCTTAGGTGTTTTCAAATAAAAATTTCCATTGGTGGTGAGGCATCCCATAATTACTTGGAGTTGAATGATAGTACAACCCATTACATATTTCAAATTTGACAATGACATTGACTAGCAGAAAGGGTTCCAGTCTATTATATCAATGGAAACCTGTAAAGTCCACACGTGCAATAATTAATTTCTAATACTAATGTCTTTAGTATTTATAAAGTATTTTTTTTAAAAAGTCTAGTTATTAAAATTTTATTATTGATAAACTTAAGTAAATATATTATAATGAGAAAAGAAAAATCTTATTGAGTATAAAATGCTATTAAGTGTCATGTAGTCACATGTACTTGTCCTTAAAGTACATTGTCATAAAAATAGAATGTAGGATAATTCTTTTGAAATAAAAAAATTTATAGTAAATCCGTAATGATCCAAACATTATTAAATCTGTAATAGTTAAAGATATAGAAAACCAAATATTGCAAAATAGATGTATGATAAAAGTATTATTAGTATTGAATTATGTATTGTATTATATTTTAGTATTGTAATTTTTTTAACATAAATTTTACATTTTTTTGCAATTTTTAGAGATGGGAGGTATTTATTTTGTAAAATGAATATTCATTTTCTTTACAAAGTACTAAAAATATTTAATAAACTAATATGTATGGCATGTTAGTTATTAATTTTAATAAAAAATAAAATATATATTAAAAGTTCACAAAACAATTAAATAATAATGTATCATATGATTATGAAGAAAATAGTTGATAGTAAGCATTTAAATTGAGCTCACCTAATTTTGACATAAAAAGTAATTATTTTGTACAGTGATACAATAAAATAACCTATAAATGATTTCATCAAAATAGAAATCTTAATTTTAATAAAGATTTATCAACTAGCAAAAAATTTAGGTGAAAATAAATCAATATGCAAATTATATATGAAAATAAAAAATATTTTTAGTATGACTTGGTTAGAGGATTTTAACCAACTTAGATTATCTAGACCTTATTACTCCTTGACATTTCTAAAGAGTGGCCTACTCTAAAGGACTTATAAACATCACTAATCAATGCTACCATATAGGATTTCAAACACTTTTTAGGTCCACTCTGTTAAGATATTTTATTTGCTACAATGATAAGAAAGTAACAGTCAAATGATGTGCTAGGTTTAGCGTTGCCTTTCTTGTTCAAATCTCTTCACTTAGTTTCTTCCTTTTGATCTCTTACTGGCTGATTCTCACACTCGCACTATCACTTAGCACTTCCTTTACTCAATTCAACTTCTATCTTCTTCTTCCTTCTTACACAAATGATATCACACAATCAATACTCTATCTCTTGGAATACAAACTGTTGTCACTTAGGTTTGTACCCTTGTCCAAAGCCTATGCATGAGGACAACCTAGTGAAACATGGAAACAACCTCCAAGTTGTCGGACTTGAACTGTGAGGTTGAGTCTCTGGAGAAGGCCGGCTTCCTCTTACTATTAGGATGCACCTAACTACTGTTGGAGAGGAAAAGGGAGAAGGAGAGCATGAAAGAAAAACTACCTAATCTAATCTAAAGAGGTGATGCACCAAAATAGAGTGTTCAGACCAAACTATGCCCATATATGCACTACTAAACCAGAATGAAACTAAGGATATACACATTCAAACTTGCTTTAATCTAATAATCACATGCAGATCAGAGGACCAAGATGAATGACACAAGGAAAGAGAGATTCACTTATATTATCATTCATACGCCAAAGAGATTGTCATGTCCCCTATTCAAATAATTTTAAAAAAAAATAAACTTTGTTAAGGCAGGCAGGCTCCAAAAAGGTGAAATTTCGGAAAAAGGGGTTAATCTTTGGAAACCAATGGACTAATAAATAAAAATTATTATTAAATTATATTTTATTAACCCCTCTTGTACGTGAGTTAGGGTTATGCCCTCTTTAAAAGGGGTTTGGAGGCATTTTGGGCTCATTCTACATCTTGATTCTTGCTAATTTTCTTGTTGTTCTTCAGAGGCTGCCAAACCTGTGGAGAAGGAGACCCAAGAATGGGATTTTGCAGGTTTCTAGGAAGGCTAAGGATGGGAGTTTGAAGCCATTCCATGTGCATGCTCATACAGAGTTTGCCTTTGTGCTGGATAGTGCCGATTTGGGTGTTTTCGGGGTTGTTTTTGGTTTGAGTTTGGGTTTACAGTTGAGTGTTTCATATCAATTTGGTTTGCTGCTGTATTTCAGAATTTATGATGTTAAAATAGAGCTGAATATATGTATTGGGTCGTGATTAAACTTCTGAGATATTTTATGAGTGTTTTGTGGTGTTTTCGGGCATTTTTGTGTTAATTTTGGGAGCCCGATTGAGCATAGTTTTGCCCTACATTTGTGAGCTGTTGTGTAAAGGCTATACAAATCTAGAAATGTCATTTTTTTAGGCTGTTATGCTGCTGAAATTTTTGTAAAAATGTCCATTTTCAGATTTATTAATAATTTGTGAAGTTGTGAAATTTTTGGCACTAATTTGGACATACCCGATTTGGGTTTTATTGGGAAATTGGCAGATCTTTGTAATATTGGTTGTTTGATTTTAAAGTTCTGATTTGAGGCTGGAAATATCAATAAAAATCAGTAAAGGGACATTTCAGTGGTATCAGAGCCGTGATCTTGCCAGCCTAAGGGTTTGTAGAAGTTGCATGTCAGTTTTAACAACTACCCAGATCTTGCATGTCAAGTTTTGATAACTACCCAGATCTTGCATGTCATATTTTATGATTGCATGCAACTAAGTGAAAGAGAAAAAAGATATTTGCAGCGAGAAAAGAATAAAGAAATTTTGATCAAACCCCCAGCTGAAAGCAAAAGTACAAAATCCAAGGAAGAAAAAGGTATGGCTGATCCAGATGAGATGGCAAAGAAATTCTTCCAAGACATCCAAAATACTCAGAAGCAAACAGTGGATGGTTTGGCAGAAACTAGAGAGGCTTTGTGAATATTGACAAAAAAATTACAAGGAATTGCATCTATTAATGAGAAAGGGAGCACTTCAGAGGAGCCGAGAAATGGGAGATCCACACCATCTAAATCAACCAAATCTATTTTCTTGCCTGCAAATGAGCCACCAGTACCAAATCCAGCCATTAATCCAGTGGAAGAGGTTACAGATAATTTGATTACATTAAGAGCTACTTACAATGGCTTAGATGATGACTTTCGTAGTTCAGTTCCTTTTAGAGAATATGTGGATATGATGAACGCTTTGATGCCCAAGAAAGAGAATAGGAGGGAGCATGACACAAGTGGAAGAGAGCTCAAAAATAAAATAAGCAAGTTTACAGCACCTACTTTTGATGGAACAAATAAAATTTCAGCTAGAGCATGGCTACAAAAATTACAAACTTTCTTCACACTTAACCCCATGAAAGAGAGTGATTCTATTCAATTTGCAAGTCTACACTTGGAAGATGCAGCCTATGATTGGTGGTATCATGGAATGACTACTCAAGGTCACGATCAGGTAACTACATTTGAAGATTTCAGTCAAAGGGTGATAGATAGATTTGACCTCAAAGATGATGAAGAGTACTTTAAAGAATTGTCAAAGTTGAAGCAAACCAAATCAGTTAATGAGTATATAGAAGAATTTCAAAAAGTGGTTGTTATGGTACCTGATATGAGTGAAAAGAGGATCGTTTATCTTTTTCTTGATGGTTTAGAAGATTCTGTTAAGGGTTTGGTTAAGGCTTTCTCACCCTCAACCTTACAGGAAGCTATCAAAAGAAGCTTGCAACTTGAAACTTGCGTGCCTATGAAATCAATCACTAATCAAAAACTCCCAAATCTTTGGCAACATAAGGGAAATTTTCAGAAAAAGACTTTCCCAACACTACCACCAAAAGATGTGACAAATGTGGCAAAAAAGAAGGTAGATGAAGAGACTAGGAGTGAATTACGAAGGAAAAAGCTTTGTTTTACTTGTAGAGAACCATGGGTTCCAGGACACAAATGTTTGGGGAAAGGTCAAGTGCACTATATTGAAGTTGCTTCAGAATCTGGTTCAGATGAGCATGAGGAATTTCATGATACTAAGGAGGAGGTAGAAGAAGAGAAAGTAAAAGAAATCAGCAAGGATGGCACTTTAGCAGCATTATCAGGAGTCCCAAGATACCATCCCTTCAGAATTCGAGGGGTACTAGCAGGGCAAAGGTTGATCGTTCTTCTTGATAGTGGGGCAACTCACAATTTTATTGATGAGGGATTTGTCATGAAAAGAGGGCTTAAAGAAAAAGATTTTGAGGGATTCAATGTTACTGTAGCTGATGGATTCACTATGCCTTGCACACGGGTGGTGAAACAACTCAAGATGACCTTAGGAGATTATGAGTTATGTGATGACTTCTATGTGGTTGGTATTGGGGAGACAGATCTTGTATTGGGTGTTCAATGGTTGCACTCTATCGGAGGCTATTACATGAACCATCAAACTATGGAGTTTAAATTTCATTCCAATGGGAAAGAAGTCATATTGAGAGGGTTATCGAATGGAGCACCTAAGGCGGTCTCTGCAAAGAGGATGGAGAGGACTTTTCGAAGAGGACAAGTAACATGGGCAGCAGGAGTCATAATCCAACCAACAAGCTCTCCAAAGAATCAAGGTAATTTCCATTTTGAAATTCAAAATATTCTTGATAAGCATAGTATAGTTTTCAATGATTTGCCTCCATGATTACCACCAGATAGAGGTTTTGAGCATGTTATAGAGTTAGAACAGGGTGCCAAACCAGTTATAACAACCCCATACTGCCATCCAAGAGGTTATAAGGAAGAAATTGAAAAAACTATTAAAGAACTCCTGGACATGGGATTCATAAGGCCTAGCTCTAGTCCATTTGCATCATCTGTGGTACTTGTCAAGAAAAAGGATGGTACAATGAGAATGTGTATAGACTACAGGGCTCTAAACAAGAAGACCATAAAAAATAGGTATCCCATACCACGCATAGATGAACTCATTGATGAGTTACATGGTGATGTATACTTCTCAAAAATTGACTTAAGATCAGGCTACCATCAAATCCGAATGAGGAGTGAAGATGTGGAAAAGACTGCTTTCAAATGTCACTATGGGCACTTTGAATTTCTTGTTATGCCATTTGGACTCACTGATGCACCAGCAACATTCCAATCTTGTATGAATAAGGTATTCAGTCAGCATCTTCAAAAATTTTTTTTGGTAATTTTTGATGATATCTTGATATACAGTAAAACATGGGAAGAGCATCTAAATCACATAGACACTGTTTTGGGAATCTTGGAGCAGCAATCCTTCTATGCTAAGCTATCTAAATGTGAGTTTGGTTTGACAGAGATCCTATATTTGGGACATATTATAAGCTCTAAAGGAGTACAGGTTGATAAACAAAAAATCCAGGCAATTTTGGATTGGCCTCCACCCACTAATCTTACACAGTTGAGAGGTTTCTTCGGGTTGTGTAGCTACTATAGGAGATTTGCCAAGGGATTTTCTCAGCTTGCTGCCCCCTTGACTGATTTGACAAAGAAAGGAGCTTTTGTTTGGACAGAAGAGACACAAAAAACATTTGATAAGCTTAAGGAGGTAATGATTTCATGCCCTGTGCTTGCAATTCCAGATTTTTCTTTACCTTTTGTTGTTGAATGTGATGCTTCGAGAGAAGGTATAGGGGCTGTCCTAACTCAAAGGGGACATCCAATAGCATTTGAGAGTCAAAAATTAAATCAATCAGAGAAAGGGTACTCCATCTATGATAAGGAAATGTTGGCAATCATGCATGCACTTCATAAGTTTAGACAATATTTGGTATGTGGGAGATTCATTGTAAAGACAGACCATAATAGCCTCAGGTTCTTCTTGAACCAAAAGGATTTGAATGATCGTCAACAAAAATGGGTAAGCAAATTGCAAGCTTATGATTTTGATATTGAATACATGAAAGGAAAGAATAATGTGGTTGTTGATGCTCTCTCAAGAAAGCCCACTTTGTGTTCCTTATCATCTATCTCTTCTGATTGGAAAGTCTCCATAATTTTAGAGTATGATAAAGATTCATTTGCCACCAAGATTTTGGATAAGTTAGTGGATGATAACAGGTACAAGGTTGTTGATGAATTGATTTATTACAAGAACAGGATCTTCTTAGTGCCAGGGTCAAAAACTAAGGAGAGGATATTGAGGGCCTTTCATGACACACCTTTGGCTGGTCACCAGGGATACTTCAAGACATACAGGAAAATTTGAGAGCGGTTTTCATGGAAGGGTATGAAAGAGGATGTCCTTAAACACATTAATGAATGTATGGTATGCCAACAAAGCAAGAGTGAGCAAAATTTTCCTACAGGGTTGTTGCAGCCACTTCCTATTCCCGAACAAAAATGGGAAAGTATTTCCATGGATTTCATCACTAGGTTGCCCAAGGTTCAAGGTAAGGATTGCATATATGTGGTGGTAGATAGACTAACTAAGTATGCACATTTCTTTCCTATCACATCTGATTTCAAGGCATCACAAGTGGCCAAATTGTTCTTCAAGGAAATTTTTAGATTACATGGTTTGCCTAGAAACATTGTTAGCGACCGGGATAGTAGATTCCTTAGCTCTTTTTGGAAGGAGCTCTTTCATTTGGTAGGAACTGAACTCACTCCCAGTACTAGCTATCACCCTCAAACAAATGGACAAATAGAGATAGTTAATAAATGGATAGAAGGATATTTGAGGAACTATGTTTCAAATCAACAACATGCTTGGGTGAAATGGTTACACCTAGGGGAGTATTGTTACAATACATCTCATCACATGTCTATTGGTATGCCTCCTTTTCATGTTCTTTATGGTTATGATGCCCTTTCCTTTTTTGATCTAATACTTTCCGATAGCAGAGTACCCGCAGCAAGTGATTTCATCAAGCAAAGCCAAGACATAATAAGGTCCCTCAAGGATAATCTACAACATGCACAAAACCAACAAAAGATATATGCTGACAGGAAAAGGATTGAAAGATCTTTTGAGGTGAGAGATTTGGTATTTGTTAGGTTGCAGCCATATAAGCAAAGCACCTTGAAGAGAAGTGGGGCAGAGAAACTCAAGCCAAGGTTCTATGGGCCTTATAAAATCATCAAGAAGGTAGGAGAGGTAGCTTATGAATTGGAGCTCCCACCAAACAGCAAAATACATAATATTTTTCATGTATCTTGCTTAAAGAAGGTTCTAGGCCAGCAAACCATAGTATCTACAAAATTACCACCTCTTGATGATGAAGGGAAATTAGTTTTGATACCAGAAGAGATTTTGGATACAAGAGAGAAAAGGTTGAGAAATAGGAGCATCATAGAGCATTTGGTCAAATGGAAAGGATTACCACTAGAGGATGCAACTTGGGAAGGAGAACATATTCTTGAAAATTCCAACTTTCATTGCTTGAGGACAAGAAATATTTGGGAGGGGAGGACTTGTCATGTCCCCTATTCAAATAATTAAAAAAAAAAAAAAACTTTGTTAAGGCAGGCAGGCTCCAAAAAGGTGAAATTTTGGAAAAAGGGGTTAATATTTGGAAACCAATGGACTAATAAATAAAGATTATTATTAAATTATATTTTATTAACCCCTCTTGGACATGAGTTAGGGTTATGCCCTCTTTAAAAGGGGTTTGGAGGCATTTTGGGCTCATTCTACATCTTGATTCTTGCTAATTTTCTTGTTGTTCTTCAAAGGCTGCCAAACCTGTGGAGAAGGAGAAACAAGAACGGGAGTTTGTAGGTTTATAGGAAGGCTAAGGATGGGAGTTTGAAGCCATTCCATGTGCATGCTCATACAGAGTTTGCCTTTGTGCTGGATAGTGTCGATTTGGGTGTTTTCGGGGTTATTTTTGGTTTGAGTTTGGGTTTACAGTTGAGTGTTTCATATCAGTTTGGTTTGCTGCTGTATTTCAGACTTTATGATGTTAAAATAGAGTTGAATATATGTATTGGGTCATGATTAAACTTCTGAGATAGTTTATGAGTGTTTTGTGGTGTTTCCGGGCATTTTTGTGTTAATTTCGGGAGCCCGATTGAGCATAGTTTTGCCCTACATTTGTGAGCTGTTGTGTAAAGGCTATACAAATCTGGAAATGTCATTTTTTTAGGCTGTTATGCTGCTGAAATTTCTGTAAAAATTTCCATTTTCAAATTTATTAATAATTTGTGAAGTTGTGAAGTTTTTGGCACTAATTTGGACATACCCGATTTGGGTTTTATTGGGAAATTGGCAGATCTTTGTAATATTGGTTGTTTGATTTTAAAGTTCTGATTTGAGGCTGGAAATATCAATAAAAATCAGTAAAGGGACATTTCAGAGATACAATCATGCAAATCATAGATCTCTACAAAACACCAATAAGAGGCAAAGAGTTGTTGCACTTTCATACCAATGACTGAAAGAGATAAGACAAAAAAATTTGTAGTTTAGAGGCACAGGGGAATTTACACTGAGAATCTACAGAGCAGTAACAGAGAAAAAATAAAGAAAGGTCGACCACTACCAAATTTACAAAAATTGCCTTTATAGTTCAGGCATAACTGAGATTTTCCCTCCAAAACTATCCTGCAACCACCATCATCAAGGCTCTGCCAAGAACAATCATGGGGATCTGAAGAAATCTTATCTAAGTATAGCTTTAGGTACCATGAAATCTGACTGTTAACTAAAATAGGGCTTTGAGAAGACAAAGGTGGTGCTATAATTGTGCTTTGACCAAGTAGATAGATTAGATCGAGGTGGTAGAGTGTCTCTACATGCTTCACATTCACTTCTGGTGGTTGGAATTGATCATGAAGATCAGATTCATGTAAAACCTCAATTTCTTATCATTTTTGGTGCATGAATTAGCAGATTCAGCGAGTCATCCAAACACTGTAAGCGAAACAAGCCACGTGGACCAATCAGTTCATTTTTCTTTGCCACCCACAAGGTCTTCCCGAGGTTGACCAATCTTTCTTACTAACTGCGCCACCTTGCAACCTTGACCACGATAGTCACATTAACTGCCAGCCGCTAACCGTTACTACCTCCACCGAACCCACTAGGACACATGTCATCGATGTGCTATGTCGCTATGCATATCCTCTGAGAAATTTCCCATAGCGAGATAGTGCCCACTATAGATTTGAACTGATTTGACGATCATGAAGACTTGCCATAATACTGCGCTATCTCCTTAAAATCTCTAGGCCCACAAAACACCTCAGCACACCTGGCATCCGACTCGGCCTGAACTGGTACCATCCCTAAAGTTTCATAACACTCAGCCCCACCCTGCTACGTGTCGTTGAGGTGCTATGTCACTATGGGTAATATTCTCACAGCTTTCCATAGCGAGATAGCACCCACTGTTGATCTCCACGAGATCAACGATCATGGAAGATCCTCATAATACTGCACTTGCCTCCATAAAGTTTTTGGTCCATGAATCCACTTGGCAACCACCTGGCACAACCTGGCATCCTCATCTTGGCGAGATCTGGCCTCACTGATCCACGTGGCACAATGGTACTATGTCGCTATGGATAATATCCTCGTAGCTTTCCATAGCGAGATAGCGCCCAACGTTGATGTCCTTAGATCTACAGTGATCAACAAATTTGTACAACCGCACACTGAGTTGGCTGAATGGACCAATGAAATATCACCACCATACTATGACCCACCTAAAAATTGCCATCGAGGATGAGCCACCGTAATATTTCTTTGGAGAAGGGCTGGCCCATTACATCATCTATGCCACATATCGCCGAGGCGCTATGTCACTATGGATAAAATCCTTACAGCTTCTCATAGCAAGATAGCACCCACTGTTGATCTTTTAGGATCTAGCAGCGAGCAAGATGGCTCTGACCTATCAGTATGCCAACCAATAGAAACTGGCCACGTGCCAACCTATCTGAAAAATCCTCATTTGCGGTCCGCCAAGTGAAGTAGGACCCACATTCTACATAGTCATACCTTAGCCAATGAAAAGATTGATCAACTGCCAATGTGTGCCAAATTTCATCATAGGGCATACTTGGGACCCACCTTCCTTCTTATGTCACCGCAGTATCACTTTCTGTCTGGGCACTATGTCGCTAATGGTGAGGAACACAGACTTTTCGATAGCGCCATAGTGCCCACTGTGGATCTTCAAAACTTGGCGCCGGAGAAACAATCAAGGAAAAGGAGGACCCATTGACCACACAGCCAAAAGGCACTATGTCACTATGGTTAAGGACCGTGCAACTTCCCATAGTGAGATAGCACCAGCCATAAATATCTTTTAATCTAATGATTAGGAAGCTACGAGCTTGCAGGAATAAACTTAGGAAATAAGGAATATCCTAAGGTTTCATCATTTAATTTTTTTGATATTCCTAGGATGATTTAAAATAACATTAAATCAGGAAGTGACCGTTGGGCGGGCAAGTATTTAAAATTCAAATATTTGGTGGGGAGCACAATGTGTAACATTTCTGGTGACTCACAGGGGATGCTAGCCTACTATGCATAAGACCAATAACCTCATGCATCCATTGGGCTATAGAGTCAAAAAGATGTAGATCCTATGTCTACTGTGAAACCCTAACCCTACCTCTGAGAGGGAAACCTTGAAACCCTTATCTCTGCAACTAGAACCAAAGATGAAACCTTCTCCTCTGCACCCTTCAAAATTTCAAAACTTGCTATCTCACAGAGACAATCTTGTGCTCGTGCACTTCTTGGAAAAGCAGGGAACAAATTGGAAACGAAACTAAACTAACTATGTACATGGAATCTCAAACCCTCATAAACATGGCTTGAGATAGATCCCATTGACTGGGATGGGCATAATTTCACCACTAGGCCTGCTTAACTGGAAAGCATTGGCCTGCTTGCAACTGACAATCAGATAGGGACCACTCCACAATGCATCAAACTTTGAGTGTCTTCCCAGTTTTGCCTTATTTGCATCCGATTTTAGAACCAAATCTCCCTCCTTGAAGATTTTGACCTTAACCTTCCTATCAAAACTCTTTTTCACTTGTTGCTGGTGTGTCTCTAGGGTTTGCATGGCTTTATTTCTCTTCTCTTCTAGCTCCATCAACTCTACCAATCTTACTGTCATGGCATCATCTTCAGTCAACTCCAGCTGATGAGCTAGCTCTAGGGATGGGAACTCTGATGAAATTGGAAGCCTTGATTCTGTGCCATAGACTAACACAAATGGTGAATTCCTTATTGACCTTTTAAGAGTTATTCTATCAGCCCATAATGCAGTCTTCAATTTTTTATGCCAACACCTCTGGTTATCTTCTATTGTCCTTTTCATGATCTTGATCGGGTTCTTGTTGGAGGACTCAGCCAAACCATTACCCTGAGGATAGTATTTTGAGGATGTGCTCAAATAGATATTATGATCCACTGCCCTTTCACAAATCTGAGCTCCAACAAAAGACTTTGCATTATCTAAAATAATGGTTGAAGGGGCACCAAACCTGGTCACAATTCCATCAAGGAAATCAACAACTGAAGATTCAGTGGCATCCTTCAATGCAACTGCCTCTGTCCATCTGGTGAAGTAATCTGTAGCAGCCAGAATCCACTTGTGACTAGAACTGGAAGAAGGATTGATAGGGCCTATGAAATCCAATCCCCACTAAGCAAAAGGTTGATCTACCTAGATAGGATGAAGGGGAAGGGCTTCAAATCTCTGTTTGCTAGAGAAGAAGGCACATTTTTCACACTTCCTCACATACTTATGAAAATCATGAAACAAAGATGGCCAGTAATAACCAACCCTCATGATCTTCATTACATTTTTCCTTGCTGAGAAGTGGCCACCATCAGGACCATCATGAAGTTTTTTTATCATTCTTTCAGCCTGGTCTGTATCAAGGCATCTTAATAAGGTTCTGTTAAAAGTTTTTCTAAAGAGGACACCATCAACTATGACATAAGGAATTTATTGTAATATATACTATCTCCTTTTAATTATGTCTAACTCTTGAGGGTATCCATTGCCTAATAAGAAATTCATCATATCATCCATCCAACTCCTTGGGTCGCTATTTCTTAACTCTTGTTGCTCTGTCAGTATCATAGTAGCTTCCTTATCAGGTTCCTGAGATGATAGCATCTGTTGACACAATCCCCTCCCTCTTACTAGCTTGGCAATCTGAATGTCAATATCATATTCCATCGCTTTAGTAATCCAGCTAGCTCTTTTCTCACTAATATCTTTGCTCAAAAGAAAATCCTTCACACTGGCATGGGGTACTAACAAATGAATCTTATTATGAGACAGGAGGTGCCTAAATTTCTTTAAAGCTTTGATGATTGCAAGGGCTTGCTTCTCTACATAGTTGTATTTATCTTCATACTCTTTAAGCCCTTCACTAAAGAAAGGTATAGGCTACTCATCACCTTTATCATTTCTTTGAGTCGGGACAGTAGAAATGCTTGACTCACCACCTAGGGTATAAAGGATGAAATCTTTCTCAAAATTTGGATTCATGAGAGTAGGGGCTGAGGCTATGGATGTCTTGATCTCTTCAAAACTTTCCTTCCCTTCCTTGGTCCATGCAAAGACCATACCTTTCTTGAGCATAGCTATAAGAGGTTTGACCATGGTAGCAAGATAAGGGATAAATCTTCTCACAAAATTTATCCTACCTAAGAAACTTTGCAGCCCTTTCTTGTGTTTAGGAAGAGGA
Organism: Cupressus sempervirens; assembly: GCA_028749045.1. Taxonomy (NCBI): domain Eukaryota; kingdom Viridiplantae; phylum Streptophyta; class Pinopsida; order Cupressales; family Cupressaceae; genus Cupressus; species Cupressus sempervirens. Next base: position 331,324,287 of record CM053786.1, on the reverse strand, counting down.
AGGGCAAGTATTGCTTTTGTTCTTTTTGGATCAATGGTTAAGCCATCCTTAGATACAATATGTCCTAATAATTTTCCTTGGTTAGTAGCAAAGACACACTTTATTGGGTTAAGGGAAACCCCAAACTCTCTGCATCTTAGCAATACCTGTCTTAGATTATCAAAATGATCCTCTGCATTCTTAGAATACACTGTGATATCATCAAGGTAAACTAAGACAAACTTGTCAATCAATCTTTTGAAGGCCATCTCCATTGCCTTCTGAAATGTAGCACCTACATTGGTTAGCCCAAATGGCATCTTATAATAAGCATAGGTACCCATTTAGTGGTAAAAGTAGTCTTGAACCTATCAGACTCTTTAACCAGCACTTGATTGTAGCCAAAAAATCCATCAAGAAATGAAAATCTCTTTGAACCACTGACCTTGGACAAAATCTGCTCCATAGAAAGAAGAGGATGGTGATCTTTAAGGGAAGCTTGGTTAAGGTCCCTAAAGTCCACACACAATCTAATTTCTTCATTCTTCTTCCTAATAGGGACAAGGTTTGATACCCATGATGAGTGTTTGATAGGGAAAATTATGTGGGCCTCAATCAATTTGGATAGCTCCTTTCTCATTAAGGGTTCAATTTTAGGATTCACTGGCCTCTATTTTTGTCTTACTAGTTTTACATCATTAATTAAATCTATTGTATGCTGAAACAAACTTGGGTCAAATCCCTTTAAGTCATCATATGTCCAAGAAAATACATCATTAAATTCTTGACATAGATGAATAAAAATTTCTTGTTCAATTTCAGAACATATGTTCCCCATGTTTAAGGACTTTCCATTAGCAATCATGATTGGAGTGTAGTCACCTTCATCAGCGGCTAGGTTCATGGCCCCGCCTCTTGCTTGGTCATCAGGGTTGAAAACACTTTCTAAGGTAATGAGACCCTTAGGAAATTTGTTAGAACTGAGATGAATGATCTGATCACCATACTAATCCTGCAGTCTCAACTGGTTCTTGCCTGAAAACTCTACTTCATTCTGCAAGAAGCTGACAATTTGCTCATCAAACTCAAACACTTGCCAATGGATGTTGTTATAAGGGATGGTAGGCCTTACTACCACTCTAATTTTTTGCTTCTTCTCCTCCTCAAGATTCCCTGGCACATCATAAGATGCACCTATTGCTGCAAGTCTATCAGCATGTTTGTTTTCTTTTCTAGGGATGATTTGAATATTAAATGCATTGAAACCTTCAAGCAAATCCCATACCCTATTTTTATAAGACTTGAGCAAACCATTCTTGATGGTATTCTAATTTCTCACTTGATTAACCACCAACTCACTATCTCCATACACCCTTAAGGCTTGGATTCCTCTTTTTTGAGCAAGTAGGAGACCTTGAATCAAGGATTCATACTCAGCTACATTATTAGTGCAACTGAATTGGAGCCTAAAGGAAAAGTAGTACATTACTTGTGTAGGAGAAATCAACATCACACCAGCCCCTGACCCAATCTTATTCCTTGATCCATCAAAGTACATACTCCATATCCCACTCATATCTTCTTTAGTCTCCACAAGCTTGGGAACTAGAGCATCTTTCTCCAATATACAGTACGTACTGAGACCTGTCTCAAGGGTCTCTGACATAGGGTCAAATTGGTATGCATTAGCCCACTCATCCAAGAAAAAATTAGGTATCTCTATTAGGGATGTGGTGGGCTCATTCACTATGTCATTCTCATCCATCTCTAGGATAGAGCAATTCATGTTGATAGAATTAGGGGTGTAAGATTTAGTATGATGGAGGGCTTGAGGCTCTGCTCTGATTGAAGCATTGGCTCCATATCTTGTTTTAAAAGACATATATGACCAATCAAAAGATATGAAACCACCTATTTGGGCAGTAAAGTCTCTTGACAGACAGATGGCAAAATATGGCTTGACCTCAGCAACAGAGATATCTTGGGTTACAGTACAACCAGGGCATGCATGTAAGGCCATCTCCACATTCCTAAGGATCCCTATAGTCTTGAAAATACTACCATCCAACTGTAATAAATCCCTAACAATGGGCTCATATTTCATTCCCAAAGCATCAGCAACACACCTAGGTGTCACTAAACTGCTAGCCCCTGAATCAATCATGCAATTATGGATTAGTTTGCCCCTATAATTAGAGAAACATAGAATGGAGGAGGTATAACCTTTTTACTTGTTTCTACCTCCCTTGATGGTTGTACGAGGCTTGTGGCACTTTCCATGCTGAGTGTTTGATACTTTGGTTCAATTCTTTCCAATTCTTGCTGCAGCAACCTCTTTTGCATGGGTATAGTAGGAACAGCATCCCACATGGAAATATTCACATTTGTCTTCTTCATTTGCTCTATCACACTGAATGGCATAGCAGGAATTTTGGTAGAACCCTTAGGAGCTGCAATTGTATGAGGTTGAGATGGGATAACCTGAGGATCACTTGCATCCTTTCTGCCATGATTTTGCCTTTGTTGCTAAAAGGCACTTGATTGATTATTTGCTGCTTGCTCATGAGATATCGCATTTGAAGTTGAAGCCTGATTTGGGGGAGGAGGGACAACATCTTCCATAGCTCTTCTTTTTCTTCTAGTGTTATGAGCAATGGAATCCTAGTTTACATTACAATGCTCCTCCATCTGATGATTCATAAAAGAGCAATCACCCTGTCTTTGCATATCTGAGGCATCTTTAAATTGGTCCTCTTTTTATGATGGTTGTATTGCAGGCTCTTGGACTGTCAAAGCCATAAAAGATTCAGCCTTCTAAAACATACAATAGGTATAGGAGTAGTTACAGGAGGGACAAAAATCTTGATCTTGAGCCATATTGTTTTGAGGAACTATGGCCCTACTTTTGTTTACATTTGAGGTTGAAGCATGGCCACACTACCTATTCTGATCAAAAGAATTTTTCCAATGATTAGGATTTGGAGGCCTACCATTTCTTGGAGTTTGATATTGCAATTGATGAGGTTTACTACCTTGAGCTTATTGTCTTTCTAAAGTCACCACCTTGTTGCTTACTTTATGCATCACAGAGGAGTTATCCTCCAGCTTCTTCCCATGATCTTGCAATCTTTTCTCTAGGTTATTTTCTCTTTTATCCAATTCTGCATTAGAGATTGCATCATCTCTTTGATTTCATCTATCCCATTTGAAGATGTGGAAGATTGAGGGACTGGGACAAGGGATTGTGATGTAGAAGTTGTGGGAAGAGGAGCCATTGCGGGTTGATGATTTGGAACATCAGGGAAGAAAGGCATAGGAGGCCTTGGAGCTAGCTTACCTCCTTGTATTAGGATGTTCTCTAATTTTATTGCTATGTCATAAGCATTAGGCAAGCTATCTCCTCCCCTAGTTTGAATTGTAGTGGCAATATCACTGTTAAAAGCTCTAAGTTAATGCAAGAAGGCATTACTGGGGGTAGGCTTCACTGAAGTAGGTATTCTATCCCATGTCTTTTGAAATCTATAACTAAAATCAGTCATACATTCATGGGGGGATCTTTTTATAGTAGTCAATTTCTCTAAAAGTGACAAATAGTCACTTTTATCCTCAAAATGTTTGCACAGTCCTACTCCTAATCCATCCCAATATGTTATAGAACCATGAGCTCAACCTCTATACCATTTTAGTGCTTTTCCTTTCAAGGATGAGGCTAGGAGCCTAACTACAACATCATCCTCTGTAATACCATGGATATTGCAAACATTTGCAATCTCTTGAATGTGTTCTGAGGGGGAGATAAAAGTTTCACCAGTAAACTCTGGTATACTTTTGAGGGAAGCTACTAGTATGTCATGTCTTTGGGCTAATAAGAGAGGGTTGCCACCATTAAAGGTGGAAAAAGTATGAGCTCTAGGAAACGCCATATAAACAAGTGATCTATTGATATGTATTGATGGCAGTCTAGGCTGAGATCTAACAGTAGGAGGAGTAGAGATAGATCTTGTAGGTGTATTTATTACTATTGCACTCCTAACTAGTGATAAAGATATTCTAGTCTTCCTTCTTCTAGGGTTTGAAAATGAAAGCTCTTGATATTGAAACTTACCTCTAGAAGACGCCCTTGTTTTAGCTCTGGTCATAAATCATTGCAACTTTGGTCCAGAACTAGATATGTATTTGAAGCTCAGAGTCACCAAGTACTTTGAAGAATGAGCCTCTTGAAGGCTTAAACACCAAAGTCAGTACTATTTCCTTGGTATTGATTTTGAAATCTTTCCTTTTGACACCAGTAGGCTTGAAATTTTCTGAAAAGTTGTCCCACTAGACGTGCCAAAAACTGTTGTCAATTAGGTTTCCACCCTTGTCCAAAGCCTATGCATAAGGATAAGCTAGTGAAACATGGAAACAACCTCCAAGCTATGGGACTTGAACTGTGAGGTTGAGTCTCCGAAGAAGGCCGGCTTCCTCTTACTATCAAGATGCACCTAACTACTCTTAGAGAGGAAAAGGGAGAAGGAGAGCATGAAAGAAAATTTACCTAATCTAATCTAAAGAGGTGATGCACCAAAATAGAGTGTCCAGACCAAACTCTGCCCATATATGCACTATTGAACTAGAATGAAACTAAGGATATACACATTCAAACTTGCTTTAATCTAATAATCACATGCATATTAGAGGACCAAGATGAATGACACAAGGAAAGAGAGATTCACTTATATTATCATTCATAGGCCAAAGAGATACAGTCATGCAGATCATAGATCTCTACAAAACACCAGTAAGAGGCAAAGAGTTGTTGCACTTTCATACCAATGGCTGAAAGAGATAAGACACAAAATTATGTAGTTCAGAGGCACGTGGGAATTTACACTGAGAATCTGCAGAGCAGTAAAAGAGAAAAAATAGAGAAAGTTTGACCATTACAAAATTTATTAAAATTGCCTTTATAGTTCAAGAATAATTGAGATTTTCCCTCCAAAACTATCCTGCAACAACTGCCATCAAGGCTCTACCAAGAAAAATTATGGGGATCTGAAGAAATTTGATCTAAGTATAGCTTTAGGTAGCATGAAATCTGACTATTAACTAACATAGGGCTTTGAGAAGACAGAGGCAGTGCTATAATTATGCTCTGACCAAGTAGATAGATTAGATCGAGATGGTAGAGTGTCTCTACATGCTTCACATTCACTTCTGGTGGTTGGAATTGATCATGAAGATCAGATTTGTGTAAAACCTCAATTTCTTATCATTTTTGGTGCATGAATCAGCAGAGTCAGCGAGTCATCTGAACACTGTAAGTGAAACAGGCCATGTGGACCAATCAGTTCATTTTTCTTTGCCACCCACAAGGTCTTCCCGAGGTTGACCAATCTTTCTTACTAACTGCGCCACCTTGCAACCCTAACCATGATAGTCACATTAACTGTCGATCGCTAACTGTTACTGCCTCCACCGAACCCACTGGGACATGTGTCACCGAGGTGCTATGTTGCTATGTGTATCCTTCGAGCAATTTCCCATAATGAGATAGCTCCCACCATAGATTTGAACTGATCTAATGATCGTGAAGATTCGCCATAAAACTGCGCTATCTCCTTAAAACCTTTGGGCCCACAAAACACCTCAGCACAACTGGCATTCAACTCAGCCTGAACTGGTACCATCCCTAAAGTTTCATAACACTTGGCCCCACCCTCTACGTGTTGTTGAGGCGCTATGTCGCTATGGGTAATATTCTCGCAGCTTTCCATAGCGAGATAGCGCCCACCATTGATCTCCACGAGATCAATGATCATGGAAGATCCTCATAATACTGTGCTTGCCTCCATAAATTTTATGGTCCATGAATCCACTTGGCAACCACCTGGCACAACCTAGCATCCTTATCTTGGCAAGATCTGGCCCCACTGATCCACAGGGCACAATGGCGCTATGTTGCTATGGATAATATCCTCGCAGCTTTCCATAGCGAGATAGCGCCCACTATTGATGTCCTTAGATCTACGGTGATCAACAAATTTGTACAACTGCACACTGAGTTGGCTGAATGGACCAATGAAATATCACCACCGTACTATGACCCACCTGACAACTACCACCGAGGACAAGCCATAATATTTCTTTGGAGAAGGGCGAGCCCATTATGTAATCTGTGCCATGCATCGCCGAGGTGCTATGTCACTATGGATAAAATCCTCGCAACTTCCCATAGCAAGATAGTGCCCACTGTTGATCTTCCGAGATCTAGCGGTGAGCAAGATGGATCTAACCTATCAGTATGCCAACTAATAGAAACTGGCCACGTGCCAACCTGTCTGACAAATCCTCGTTTGCGGCCTGCCAAGTGAAGCAGGACCCACATTCTACACAGTCATACCTTAGCCAATGAAAAGATTGATCAACTGCCAATGTGTGCCCAATTTCATCACGAGGCATACTTGGGACCCACCTTCCTTCTGATGTCACTGTAGTATCACTTTATGTCTGGGCACTATGTCGCTAACGACGAGGACCACAAACTTTTTGATAGCGCCATAGCACCCACCATGGATCTTCAAAACCTAGTGCCAGAGAAAAAATCAAGGAAAAGGAGGACCCACTAGCCACGCGAAGAGACTGTGCAACTTCCCATAGCGAGATAGCGCCGGCTGTAGATATCTTTTGATCTGATGATGAGAAAGTTGTGAGCCTGCAGGAATAATCCTAGGAAATAAGGAATATCCTACGATTTCATCATTTATTTTTTTTGATATTCGTGGGATGATTTTAAATAACATTAAATCGAGAAGTGACCATTGGGTAGGCAAGTATTTAAAATTCAAATATTTGGCAGGAGGCACAATATGTAACACAAACACCATTGGGGGGGTGAATCAATGGTTTAAAATACTTTTTCAAAACCTGAAACAATTACAAGTTATAAAATTTAACACATGAGCAAGATAGTTAATGAATAACAAAGTGACACAATATTTTAATGTGGAAAACTCCTTAGGGTAAAAAACCACTTTGAATCTAAAACTTTATTGGCCTCTTAGGTAAATCTTTTAGAGCTACAACTCTAGGAAGCACCAACATCCTATTTTAGAAACACCAACTTCAAGGAACACCAATCCCTTACACCTGAAGCACCAACTTCCAAAATGAACAAATGAAAAATCAGAGGATCATCTCTATTACAACACAAATCATGAATCACTAGTTTCAACTTCTTGTTGAAAACATAACATAATGTAGGATATACTTCTATTCTCCTCAAAACATCTAATATCCAAATATATTTTCTTTTTCCCTTTAAAAGATTTGATCAAATAATTATATGAATGAATGAAGAAGCAATATATAACCATTATTCTACCTCTTGTAAACTTCTACAATGAAAATCAAATCACAAATATGAAAATAAAAACATAAAGCATTACCCTCTTCCTTCTTGTTAAAATTTGCCTACAAACTGTTCGGTCTACAAGGAATTCCATACAAATCCTACAACTTATGTCAAAACCACCTGTTGAATGTTTTAGGGGAATGTATCTTCTACTTATAAACCAAGAAAGTCAAAATTTTGGAGGCAGGTACATGCCCCAAACTTCCAGTAGACCAAAACTGTTCAAAACTGTTGAAATTGTCATAACAATTTGGTAATTGTTCTGATAAATAGACTTTTTCTCTTTCTATACATCTACTATGCAAAAACTAACAAAGACCCATTTTATCTAACTGAAAGAGCTTTCCAAAAAGGTATGATAGTTGGGGTATATCTCATAAGAAAACTTGTAAACTTTCTCATAGACCAAAACTATTTTTTATAACCATTTTCTAAACCAATGTGAACCTTAGGTGTTAATTGTATAACATTTAAGTATTTTTCTTGAATATGTTTTGAAAAATATTGAAGGACATCAAATAAGATAATTACATAATGTTAACCATACCATATGCTCATTATAATTTCATTATTGACATTAATGACAACAATTAAAGACCAAATACCAAGGGTTCAACATACTTCCCCTTTGGCATTGATGTCAATGCCAACTTCAACCTATATATCCATGTGTACCTATATATCCAATATCAATATCTATATATTTTATGTGTACCTGTACCTATATATCCATCATGTAGAGATCTTAATCTTCATTTTTCTCCCCCTTTGACATCAATGACAAAGGAGATATACCACGGTTTCAGTGTAACAAAAAGATAAGTAAAATATGCTCCCCCTGAAACCTATCACTCATTTATGAACTTATGCAAGAAAAGAGAGGGATAAAACCCCCAATCTTGTTCTTAACCCTTCAAATATGGCTCTTGAGAGAGTTTTTCTAAATATGTCAGCAAGTTGATCTAAAGAAGGAACAAATTGTAATTCAACATTACCATTCAAGACATGTTCCCTTATGAAATGATAACAAACATCAATGTGCTTGGTGTGTGAATGCATAACTGGATTCTTAGAAATACTGATTGCACTTTGATTATCACAATAAATATTTAGCCTCTATAGTAGAAAGTGTAGTAGATTCTTGCTTCTTACTATGCCAACACACTAGCCTATTACCCAAGAAAAATGCTACTATTGAAGTACTCTTTCTTTCATCTAGACAACCTGCCCAATCTGAGTCAGTATAAGCAACAAATCTAAAATCATCATGTATAGGATACCAAATCCCATAATCCAAAGTACCTTGAATATATCTAAAAATTATTTTAACTGCCATAACATGGATTCTTTAGGTGAAGATTGAAATCTTGTAACCAAACATACAACATGCATGATATCAAGCCTTGAAGCTGTGAGATATAGTAAACTACCAATCATAGATCTATAAGTAGTTTGATCAACATCAGGAGAATCATCATTTTTAGTTAGTTTACAACATGTTATCATTGGTTTTCCCATAGGCTTACAATCTTCCATATGAAATTTCTTTAACATTTCTTTTGCATTTTTAGTTTGGGATAAGAATATACCATTTTCCAATTGAGAAATTTGCAACCCAAGAAAATAGGATAGTTCCCCGGGCATGGACATTTCAAATTCAGATTTCATAAGCTTTGAAAAACCTTGAATTAAAGCATGGTCATTGGATCCAAATACTATATCATCGACATAAACAAGAACAATGAGAACATCATCACATGTACCATATATGTACAAATTGCTATCAACACCACCTCTTCTAAAGCCATTTTTTATAAGATACTAATCCAATCTAGAATACCAAGCCCTCAGAGCTTATTTCAAACCATAAAGAGCCTTTTTTAGCTTGTAGACATGATTAGGATAGTCTTTTTTTTCAAATCCTTCAGGTTGATCCATATAAACCTCTTCAGCAAGATAACCATTAAGAAATGTCATTTTAACATCCATTTGGTACATGTTAAAGCCCTTGAAAGCTGAATATACAAGAAATATTCTAATTGCTTCAATTCTAGCCACCCATGCAAAAGTTTCATCGAAGTCCACAACTTCTATTTGTGCATAACCCTTACAAACCAATCTAACCTTGTTCCTTGATATCTTTCTATTTTCATCAAGTTTATTTCTAAAGACCCATTTAACACCTATTACATTTTTATCTTTAGGTCTAGGCACTGATTCCCAAGTTTTATTCTTTTCAATTTGACTTAGTTCCTCTTTCATAGCATTAACTCAAAACTCATCCATATTAGCTTCTTTATATGATTCAGGTTCAATTTGAAATAACAAACAGAGATTGCACATTCACTAGATGTAGTTCCTGTTCTTGTTTGAATACATGCATGTTTATCCCCTATAATCTATTCTTGAGGATGATAATTCTTCAATCTTGTTCATGTAGCCTTTGTACCTATGGGTTCTAGTGTTTCTATTCGGTCTTTTATCTCTTCTTCACCTTCAACAACTTTGTAATCTGCTTCTTTCAAGTCTTTATCACTATCTTGTAGGAAAGTATTATCCATTCTTATTTCTTTTTTATCCTACAAAACTTCATCCACTTTCACATGTACACTTACAATAAGTTTATTTAACCTTTTATTAAAACATGTGTAAACTTTACTTTGAGAAGAATATCTTAAAAAGATTCCTTCATCACATCTTGAATCAAAGCTTCCTATTTTATCATCAGAATTCTTAGTGAAACATCTACTTCCAAAAATTCTAAAATGCTCAAAGTAGGATGTCCATACCATAACTCATAAGGAGTGTACTTAGTTTTTGCCCTTAGTTGTGCCCTATTTAAAATATATACTATTGTGTGAACTACTTCTTTCCAATACCTGATTGGTACTTTAGATTCATCTAACATAGTCCTTGCCATTTCTTTCACTATTTAGTTCTTTCTCTCAACAACTCCATTTTGTTGAGGTTTCCTAGATGTTGCATATTGTCTTTTGATGCCATGTTTTTCATGATAATAAACAAATTCATCTGAAGTAAACTCACTACCTTTATCTGATCATAAACATTTAATCTTCATGTCTAACTGATTTTCAACGATTTTCTTGAAAATCTTAAACTTGTTAAATGCCTCTGATTTATGCTTTAAGAAGGTTACCCATGTCATTCTTGTATAATCATCTATAAAAAGCATGAAATGCTTTTCACCGTTTAATGACATTGTCCTTGTAGGACCACATAAATTAGTATGTACTAATTGCAGTGGTTTAGAAGAAAAATATTCTTTCGAAGGAAAAAATGCCTTTGTTTGTTTACCATGTTGACACCCTTCACATATATCATTTCTGGCTTACTTATACATGGCATACCTCTTACTTTTTTATGCTTATTGACTTTTACCAAGTTGTTGAAATTCAAGTGCCCAAGCCTTTCGTGCCATAACCAACTTTCATTCACATGTCCCATAAGACAAACATCTTCATGATTGTTAGTATTTGTGATATCTTTTAAATTGTATACATTCCCTTTAGATCTTTTACCTGATGCAACCAACTATCCAAATTTTAATTTGATTTGGCAACCATGGTCATCAAAAACAACTTCATATCCATGAAATTTTTTGACTAATTTAATCCATCAACATAATACACATAATGAATGGAAATTTTGTCACTAAGCATCAAAGAACCAAACCTTTAATTTTCCTTGAAGAATCATCACCAAAACTAACATTTCCACCTTTGTAGTTAATCAATTTGTCAAACTTTATTCTATCTCCTATCATGTGTCTAGAACAACCACTATCAATTATCCAAAAGTCCTTTTCTTCAAAATGTAGAGCCATTTCAACAAACATAGACTAATTAATCTTAGGCCTCCATATCTTAGTCACTTTAGTATCAAATTCTTTATCAACTTGTAGACTACCATAAGATTGATCATTCCAAATTGATTTAGTTTTGCAATTACTCATAACATGACCAAAGAGATTGCATTTTTAACATCTTATAACATTCATTTTAGGAAAGGAATAACCAAAATGAAACTTTGAATACCTCCTTGACATGTATCTACAATTACTTATTCTATGTCCATATTGATGACAAATGAATCAATAACCATCAAAGAAAGGAGTGAACCTATTTGAGTATCGTCTACCCATGAATGAAGTGCTTGATATATCCTAATTTTTATCATTAAAAATCTGATTAAAATTTGCATTTGAAGTGGTAGCATTCTGATTTTTAACCTTACTTTCAAATTTAAATATCTCGAACAAAGACTTATCTTTCTTGTCACTAGAAAATTGTCCAAGTTCAAAACCAATTCCTGTTAGATCATCAGTTCTTCTTTTTTTCCTTAAAATATCATCCAAAGTAGTGTTCTCATATTTTTCTAACTTTCTTCTATATGATACTACTTCATTCATTAACCTTGTGCATTCATAATCTTTAGAACTTAACTCTTCTTTAGTGACAAAGATAGTTCTCTTTTGTTCCTCAACTTGTAATTTCAATTCTATAACTTGTAGATTTGATTCCTTGGTTTTTTTTTTCTTTAAGAATTTATTTTCTTGAACACTTAAATCCCTTTTTAATTCTTGGATATTTGTAAGTGCATAGAGAAATTCACATTCTAAATCAGCCTCAACAAGTTCAACATCATCGTCACTATCTAGTTCTTGACAAGTAGTTTCTATAGCCATGAATGAAACTTCATTTTTATCACATTCAAAACTACTAGATTCACTATCTAATACACCAGCAATCAAAATCTTCTTCTTCTTAAAGAACTTATTTTTGTTATAGAATTTCTTTTTACTTGATTTCCCTTTCTCATCATCTACTTCATCATGACTATTATAAGGACATTTAAATGCAAAGTGTCCTATTTTACCATAATTAAAGCATTTGAAAGGAAGTTTACCTGTGTATTTACCTGCTCCTTTATTTAATTTCCTTGATAAATGTTCTTCAAGAACATCAAGATCTTCTAATTTTGAAGAGAATTGCTTCACTTTCTTTTTCACCTTGAATGTTGCTTCTTTGCTTGTGGATTCCTACATACCAAACTTTCTCATTTCATAAGGTAGAAGTGCTCCATGAATATCTTCCATTGTATACTTGTTAATATCTCTAGTTTCTTCTATATAACATATCTTAGAATCAAATTTATCAAGAAGAGATCTCAAAACTTTCTTTACAACATCAATATCATCATTTTTTTCACCAAGTCCTCTTATTCCATTTATAGTTTAATCTATCTTAAGGAGATAGTCTTCTACCTTTTCATCATTACCCATCTTAAGGTCTTCAAATCTTGATTTCAAATGTTGTATCTTGGCTTGTTTAACTCTATCATTACCATTATATGTGTTTTTCAATTTTTCCCATAGTTCTTTAGAAGAACTGCAATGTATTACCTTAACAAAAACATCTTTAGATAAACTGTTAAGTATAGCAAATTTAGCTTTCATATCAATCTCATACTTCCTCTTTTCATCAAGATTTGTAGGTATAGTATTAGGAACTTTATAACCATTAATAACTAAAGCCCAAAAATTAAAATTAATAGATAACAAATATGTTTGCATCATTACTTCCCAAAAAGCATAATCTGATCCATCAAAAATAGAAACCTTTGAAGAACTATCTTGAGCCATAAAAGATAAGAATTCCACTCAACCAAAATCTACCCGAAGTTGTTAAACTTGATGTAGGGAAATTTTCTCTGATACCACCTTTTGGAATAAAGACACCACAGAGAGCGCGGGGGGTGGGTGGTGGGTGGTGGGAGGTGGGTGGGGGTGAATCAATGGATTAAAATACTTTTTCAAAACTTGAAACAATTACAAGTTATAATATGTAACACATGAGGAAGATAGTTAATGAATAACAAAGTGACATAATATTTTAATGTGGAAAACCCCTTAGGGTAAAATACCAATTTGAATTTGAAACTCTATTGGCCTCTTGGGAAAATCTTTTAGAGCTACAACTCTAGGAAGCACCAACACCCTATTTTAGAAACACCAATTTCAAGGAACACCAATCCCTTACACCTAAAGCACCAACTTCCAAAATGAAAAAATGAGATATAAAATTAGAGGATCATCTTTGTTACAACACAAATCATGAATCACTATTTTTAACTTCTTGTTAAAAACATAATGTAGGATATACTTCTATTCTCCTCAAAACATCCAATATCCAAATATATTGTCTTTTCCATTAAAAGATCTGATCAAATATTGATATGAATGAATGAATAAGCAATATATAACCCTTCTTCTACCTCTAATAAACTTTTTAAGTGAAAATCAAATCACAAATATGAAAATAAAAACATAAAGCATTACCCTCTTCCTTGTTAAAAAACTACCTGCAAACTATTTGGTCTACAAGGAATTCCACACAAATCATGCAACTTCTGTCAAAATCACCTAGTGGATGTTTTAGAGGAATGTATCTTCTACTTATAAACCAAGAAATTTGAAATTTTTGAGGTAGGAACATATCCCAAACTTCCATTAGACAAAAACTGCTCAAAATTGCTAAAATTGTCATAACAATTTGGTAACTATTTCTGATAAATAGACTTTTTCTCTTTCCATACATCTGTTATGCAAAAACTAGCAAAGACCCATTTTAGATAACTCAAGAGCTTTCCAAAAAGCTATGATAGTTGGGGTCTATCTGATAAAAAACCTTTTTGACTTTCTCATAGACCAAAACTATTTTTATAACCATTTTCTAAACCAATGTGAACATTAAGTGTTAATTGTATAACACTTAAGTGTTTGTCTCAAATATGTTTTGAACAATATTGAAGGACATCAAATAAGATAATTACATGATGTGAACCATACCATATGCTAATTATAATTTCATTATTGACATTAATGACAACAATCAAAGACCAAATATGAAGGGTTCAACACTATCAACAACTAAAACCAGTCTCGTTCATCTCCTTAAATAGGTAACTTTTCCATTTTGGATTCTTCTAGATTTGGTTGCTTAATTATGACTGTAGATCTCATATTCAATGTATTTAGTCACTCAAAAAATAGTTACACTTTGGACTCTTTGCTCGTCTCTATTATGTTAAGTCTCCTTCATCAAATCTTCATTACATTTCTCCAATCATAAATCTCATAATTGACTTTGACTTTATCATTTGATCTGCTCAAACATTCTTAATTTTCACCAAAACTTTGTCTTAGATTGATCTTTTCTTTTTTTCTTGACTCGATAAACATTACAACTTTACTCAAGAAATATATCACTCGGTTAAAACCAAAATTACTCGATTAACACTAAACTTTAACTCTTCTTTTTCAGGGGCTTGGTGACAACTATGTTAGCTTAGTTAATGTTGTATTAATTCATAGATCAACCAGAGATGAACTTCATCACAACATTATAAGACTGTAAAATGATCAAACCAATGTTATACTCTCATAGTCTAATTCATTCAAGTATCGATTGAATATTGATACTTATCAACTCTTTCTTCATCATACTTTCTTCAAATCCTCTTTATCAATCAAATCCTCATCATCAAAAAAATGATATGGTACTCTATGAAATTAGCATAATTTCAAACCAAGGCTTGGTATCAATGATAACATAATAATTGGTCTTCTTATGGAGAGCTTGAAATTAAAAAAGGAACCCAGTATATCAAAATTTTCTTTCAAGAAATTTCCCAAAAATGAAGAGGAGGAAAAAAAGGCTTGTGAAGAATAGGGATTTCTATGACTTGGACCAAACTAAAGTAATATGGCAAGACATGTTATCTTGTGTCCATGAGTATTTTATTTTGAATGGTAGATCGAGGAGGGTTCATAAATTTCATTTTATGTTTTTGAACCATTTTCAGTATAAGGATAGGTTGTCCTTTCCCTACTACTTGAAATTTTATTGGCTTAATAGTCTCCAGGCCCATAGTAAGAAAGAGACTAGGATCGTGCTCCATAAAGGACTTATTTTGTTGATTAAAAATTATTGTAGAAAAAATGCAGTGAACCTTTCACCTACAGTGGAGAAGAAGAGAAAATTGGTTGGTAATGAGCCTCATCATAAGATGAGTGTTAAGAAAATTAAAAGAAATATTGTGAAAACTGAGGAGGGTTGTAGCGATAGTAAGGGTAAAAATAAGGAGATTAAGGCTAAGAAAAATAAGAAAGCTAATGAGGAAGCTATGGAATGTGAGAAAAGTATAGATGAAGAGGACAAAACTGAAATTGGGGATCTTAGTTCAAATTTGGATGGGTATTCTGGTAGTCGAGGTATCTCTTTCATTAAAAATGATGGGGAAAGTAACAAAGAGGGGAATATGGAGTCAAAGTCGATTTCAAAACCTTTGGGACCGAATGAGAATATTTTGAATCAAAGTGAAAGGCCTATACCTACTAAAAAGGAAATAATTGATGTCAAGCTCCTAGTGGACTGTGACAAGGAGAAGAATGAAGAGGTAAAAGCCCGTGTGATTGGATAACCAGAAGGAGATGATAGCTCAAGAGGGTTTAAACAATGAAAATTAGTTACATATTAAGGGAACCTAGGAAGTGACTACTAATTTGGAGAAGAGGTCTTACAATGAGACCAAAGATGAAAATAACATGGTAAAGCTATCTTTTTTCCATAAGGCTAAGCTAAAAGATGATGTCTCTCTTTAGGTCAACTCATGGCTCTATAATGAAATTATTGTTCTTAAGAAAAAAATGGGAGAGCTCCAAAGAGAACTGGATGAAGAAAAAATGAAGCGAGTCCAGCTTCAGAATCAAGTAGGAAAAATCCCTAAGAGCTTGAAGGCCTCTGAAATGGAATTTCACCAATCGATAAAAGATAGTGGGAAATGAATGGACATAGTGACTTCCATCTTATGTTTTGTTGCTACAAGTATAGGTAAAAGGAGCAATGAGGGGATTATGTCCGCTGTTGTTGTCAAGATTTTGGGTGGACCTAGCAAAAGAACTAGAAAAAGCATGAAGAAAATTTTAGTTGTGGCTCTTGGTTCTACAATAGAAGACATCCTTCAAGGTACTATGGAGGCTAGTAAGGATTTAGCTAAGGTTATCAAAGAATTATTTTAGTTTTTGGTTATGGTCTCTGGTTGGGAAGCTTGTCCTAGTTTTCCTATTGCTATTTCACTTCTAGCCTTTATTTTATTTTTTACTTTTAGGTTTCAAGTCCTTGTAAAACTTGGTTTCGATCTTTGAATAGTTTCATTGTAGGTTCCAGGTCCTTGCAAAACTTGTCTTTTTGTTGTTTTTGTGAAGTTTGGGTTCCAGGTCCTTGTAAAAGCAAGGGTTCTTTTCTCCTATATCTTTCTTCTTTCTGCAAGGGGTTTTAGGTCCCCTCAAAATCTATTTTTTCCTTAATCTAAAAAACCATTTTCAGTTGGGGTCAACAAAAATTGGAAGTGACCATCATGAGTCACTCTTCTAATTCTTACTCCAAATGACCAAATCATGTCCAAATCTCTAAAACCTTCAATTTCATATCTTGCTCAAAGTAGATATCAATAATATTAGGACCTATCTTACAATCCAACCACAAATCTATAACTTTTAGGACCAAACAATGTCCAATGCTTACTGACAACTTATAAAAAATATGATTGTTATCTTCATGAGAATCAAGTAATACAACACCATTTTTAATGGGATGTTCCATAACATTCATCTATGTGAGAAAGAACATGAAACTATATGCCAACTCTAATGATTATTAAAATTGATGAAATAGTTGACATCCTAAAGTGGTTGTGAGTGATGTTAAATTGAAAGTTTAATATATATATAAATGTCTCTCTGTAGAAAATAAAAGAAAAGGGAAATTTAGTTACCATAACACATCTTTTGGGTTTCTATTAATCTAGTGTCTTGTATAATAACATCTTAATTAATTAAAAATGCATGCCATTAATACCAATAATCTTATGCATCTTGTCAACCATACCCATTCAAAGACCTAAACCTTTCAATGTCATTTTGTCTTTGGATTTCTCACTTTGAATTATAAAAGGAATAAATTATAAGTTTCTAATGTTGTTTCTTATTTCTCATGACAGGTTACAAATTCCTACTAATTCAAGAAGATTCATCTTGAAAAAATTTACGAAGGCTTCCAAAAGTTAATGGGCTTTTAGGTATGCCACCTTAAGTGTTTCACCATTTAGTAGGACATTCATGTATCACCATTTAAGGGCAATTTGCTATGGATTTCTTGTTAAGTTCCTAAGTTTATTATTTTTTTATTGTTATTGGAATCTAGGATTACCTCTTGATTGATATGGTGCATTGTATTGGGTGTGTCCAACATGGGCAAGAAACCATGCTCTTGATAGAGTTGAAGTTGTTAGCCATCTAAAAGGTGCAATTATTACAACAGATAGAATTTTGACTGTTAGTGAGGTTAGTTTCCTCATCATCCCAATGTTAGGTATAAATATTATGGTTTTCCTATCATTATATTATATTGTATAGCTTTTCAGTGTAGACTAAATGCAAAGTTGCTCTTCATTAAGAGCTTGGACTTCTTGTCAATACCAGATGTACCATTGGTGAACTTGAGGAAGTTGTTCATTTTCAGTTAGTGTTATTAGGTATTTATTTTTAAAAAATGATTAAACTGTATAGATTGGCTTCATTGGAAGATTGGGTTACAAAAAGGGACTTGATCTAATTCAATCATCTCTTTTAGAATTAATAAAAGATAATATATATTTTAAGCTTTTTTGCTAAGGAATTAAATCTCAATTATAGATACTATTTGAACCTTTTATATAATCATTGAAATTGAAATTTTTTTCAATTGTTTTATTACACTTAACTATTTAATCTTAATGTCTAAATTTAAATGAGTATCTAGTTTATTAGTGAAATCAAATACATTTGAATTAGTGAAATCTACACCTTGATTTATAATTTCTAGTAGATTCCATATTTAGATTTCTTAATGATAAATCTCATTCACACCTCTTCCATCTCCTCTTGTTAACAACCAAATTCCACCCTATTCGATCAATGGCCTGATAATATTACTATGCAAAATTAGTATCAAAATATCAATTTCCTAATTGAATGTTAAAACTCTTCTCAGAGATTGTTAGTGTTGTGTAAGAATAATATCTCTAGGTCTAGAATATCTTCTAACTAGATAGATAGGGAGAGGGATCAAACTAAGCATTAAAAAATAGTAAGTCTAAAGATAATCTAGAGAGAATTTACTAGTGGTGTAATTTGAAAACTAATTAACATAAAATAAAATAGAACTAGAACCAACAACTAAAGCAAAGACCAAAAAAGATACCAAATTGGAAAATAATACTAGCCTAGATATATAATCTCCTCATTTGAAGTCATATGTAAGTTATCCCCTTTACTTTTTTGTTTCATCTTTTCCTCCTCCAAATTAGCCTAAATGGAACTAATTGAGATATTGGTCTTATTTAGAATGCCCTTAATACAAATGGATAACTCAACTATTTTCTTATTTACTTGGATCTAGTTTTCCTTCATAATATTGAATCATATGATCCAACAATGGATTTGGAAATCTTCATTAGGAAGGAGCTTTTGGGAATTTTAGTATCACAAATGTGTGTGTGTGTGTGTGTGTGTGTGTGTGTGGATATGTATATGTATATGTATATGTATATGTATATGTATATGTATATGTACATGTACATGTACATGTATATATATTTCTGAGATAATGGGTATTGCATAATATTGTTAAATTGTATTATTTTATTTTATTCTATTACGTAATGTTGCACCTAGATGGACGTGCAATATGTAAAGATTCCCATGGGATATACTTGATGAGTTGTATTGTAACATTGTAATAATATTTGATATAATTATTTGATATTGGGGAAAAGAATTAAATGTCCAATATTAAATGTCGGGTCAATGGGTTAGGTAGCACATGGTTTATGTAATACCACTTGGTGGTTTTGTGGGATTTGCTACTATATAAGCAGCCACAAGGGTAGTTGTAGAGACAAGGGAAAAAAAGGAAAAAGGCAAAAAGGCAAGAGTTGAGTTTAACAAGGCTTGACAAGTTAGCCAAGGGAGCATTTTTTAATGTTGGAAGCATGGCATTGGATGTGTGGATTCATGCTTGTTCACATGGTTTTCTTGTTTGTGGCTTTGGCTTTGAAGGCTTCCATGGTTGTATTACAATAGTGTTTTGCTAAATAATACATGGTGATGGATGCTTTTGAAGGCTGGGTTTTTTCTCTCAATGAGGGTTTCTCAGGGCATATAGATTGTGTCACATGTTTGTGAGTATGTTGTCTATTCTCTTGCATGTGGATTTCAATTACATATTTATTTCAGATCTATTATGGGTTATGTGGAAATGGTTATATTATTTTATTGCAAGTTTCCTTACAAGTGGTATTAGAGCTATGGTTTTGTTTTTGTAACCCTAGATTGAATCCATGGGAATGCATGAGAGGATAAAAGAAAGGGCAAGATATATGAGTTTTTTTATTACAGATCTAAGGGTTTTGGATTTTCTATTATGATGGGATGTTGGCAAATTTTGGGCATGTGAAATTGTTGGTTAAATGGATTTTTTTGGATGTTTCATTAAAATGAGTGTTTTGGCTTGCATAAATGACCTCCTGGGAAAAAATAGACCTCACCATTAGATCCAAGTTAGTTTTTCCATAAATTTTGATATATAGTATGACATAGTTTGGCCATGTGAAGAGAAAATGCAAAGGTTTTTAGTTTTAGCCCATGATAGCCATCAAATTTAATCTCATCAAAATTTTCGTCACAAAAAAAATTGTAGTGAAAATGGTAAAAAGACTCTTATAGTAAAACCACCATAACTTTCTCTCAAGATATCAGATCTTAGACTTCTTATAGTCATTGGAAAGCTAATTCAAAGCACTACAACATGGTGCTAGTTTGATTTTATGATTTTGAAATTTTGTCAGGTTTTAATAGCCCAAAATTTAGATGTTGTTTATTTTGAGGATAAATTTGGGCATATGGAGTTGGATTTTTGACTTTTAGTAGTCAATGGAAAGCTCTTAGAGAGCTCTACACCTTGGTTCAAATTTGGTGTAGGTTTGGTATGATTTATTTGGTGATATATTGATCTAAATGATTTATGATATATGAGTAGGATAAAAATGGAGATTTAACAATGCATCTAATATTTCCCACTATTCATTTGTATTTTGAGATGAAATTGAATAAGTAATGTAAATCTAGAAATACTTGAAATTGGATAAGATAAGATACATACCTCATGATGGAATTAATCTAGGAATACCTATTTTCTAATGCCCGTGCATAGTTTCAGGGAATTCTACAACCTACTCTAGACGAGAAATGTCAAGACAGAGAAAACCCATAAAAATTTTGTCCCTCTAGAAGGAGACCGACTTTGACCTAAATAGCAGGGCACAATCTTACCCCTCAATGAAGGTCATTCTTGACCCCAAAAAATCAAGCTTAACTTGCACTTCTCTGATGAAAATTTTGTTTGTGGATCCTGAGAGTTCATCATAAAGGGTACTCAAATCTAAACTAATATTTGTCTTTCCACACATATACCTAGGAGAAAAATGGTTTTGTTATTTGGATGAGGGGTTTGCCTTAGTCAAACCCCAGTTTGGAATCAACCTTATTAATGAAATTGAAATAGAGAATTCTAGGAAGTAGTAGAAGTAGATATAAGAACGAAGCTATGATAATTAATAGATATGCAATTGTATTTGAAATGTAAGCAAGTATGTTGATATGAAAGCTTGGACTCAATAATGTAAATCAAAACCATAAATGTAAATCAAAACCTCCATGATTGTATGCTTGAAATCCACCTTGAGGGAAGAATGAAGAGATCTTGAAGATGAACAAAGGATCTTGAAGGAAGATCACACTGCCATGATGGTTATATCTAGGGTTTTGAATGATAAATCTTGAATGCTTGAACCAAATCCCTTTAAAGGCTTGAATGCTTTAATCCTTGATCTTCAATAGAAAACTTGAATGGAGACAATGGCTTGGATACTTCCTTGAAAATGCTTGATGGAATCCTTTCTTGATCTTGCTTGGAAATAATGGATTGTCTAATATATCATGTTAGAGAAAATGAGAGGAGAAGGCCTCCTTATATAATGATCTAGGGCACAAACTTCTAGAGAGGCCGACATTGGAGAATTAAATCACAATTAACCTTACCCCTAGAAATGGGCCTAGATTAAATGCAATTATAGAGTTTACCATTTCAGAGACCAAAACAACTGACCCAGAAGTGGGAAAATAATTCGTTCTAAAACCTAACATCTAGAAATCATGGAATCTTGAAATTTGGACCCTAGGTCAAGGTCAAGGTCAAATTTAACCTAGGTCAGGGTTGAGGTCATCCTTGACCTAGGTTAGGTTTGAGGTCGACCTTGACCAAAAAGGTCAAACTTCACCTTGAGGTCACACATCTTAGGATCTCAATCTAAAATGCTAGAAAAATTCAAAAAGAAGTGAAAAAGAGGCTAGAAATAGGGCGAGAAAAGAATAACAAGAGGAAATATCTAGATCCATGCAAAGACCCAATCAAAATGCTTGACATGACCCCAAACCACTTACTTGGATGGCTAAATGCTCTTAACATGGAAGTGCTTCCATTTTAAGATGATACATTAAGCCCCCACTTTAGCAAGAGTATGGATTCAATGAAAACTCTTGGTAAAGGAGAAGAAAGAAGAGATCCAAGTGGATTTTTAATGAGATAAAATAACACTTAGCTAAGGACACAAGCCCCTAGGCTAAGGATTCTAACTCAATATGCACACATGAGGGTATGAAAACAAAGAAAAACAAAGACAAAGCTAAAAGACACAAAAAGAGGGGTTAGTACTAAATAAACCCAAATCAACTAGTAAAGGAGACAATGCTAAGAAATGTTTCCTATACTAATATCATATTTAGAAAGTTATCATAAAAGTATAAATGATTTCATAAGAAAGACAAGAGCAATAATATAAATAACATAGCTTCATGATCCAATCCTACTAGCATGAAAGCAAAAAGAGAAAAAATAGGAAGTGATTACCTCACCTAATAAGATACCCACCTTACCATGAACCACCAAGGAAGGGAGAGCCAAACAAGTGGCCAAACCTGATAGTTTGCCTATAAACATTGCTTTCAATTATAATGCATCTTTTGAAGGATTTTGGAATACCCATAGATCCACCTTCTTGTATCACTATGAATATGAAATACGTGTCTCCTCAAGATTTAGCAACTTATGTGTGTTACCTTTGGAAGATTTAGCATATTGAAAATGTGTGTCTCTTAAAGATTTAGCAAATTATGTGCATTACCTTCAAAGATTTAGCATATTGAAAATTGAAAAATGCATGTCTCTTCAGGATTTAGCAACTTATGTACTTTACCTTTAGAGAATTAGCATGTAATTTGAAAAACTATATTACAATGGAGACCCTATATATGCCCCCTCCTTATCATGGTTGTCTACCCCCCTCCTTATCATGGTTGTCTAGTAGACATGATAAGGAATAGAAAGAGGATACCTACTTCACAATGTAAGGAGATATCCTATTAACAACAATGTACGCTATGTTCTTAGCGAAGGGTATTGACCCCTACATCCAAGAACATAGATAATCATGAAAATGATATGTCACTGAAGGAAAAAATATCCTCAAAGAAAGAGACCTTTTCAACCAGACCCACACCATAGAGGAGTGCTTTTAGATAAAATATCATCTTCCAAAGATAGACCAAGCGGAAACAAAGATTCAATCATCAAGCCCCCTATAAAGAAGAGGAAGAGGAATCTTTGGAATGAGGAAAAAAACTCTAACACAAAAGCAAGGGTAAGATTTTATCAAGAAAATAATTTGCAACATAGAGAAGAGGTGATGAGATAGGGCAACAAACTCTAATATAAAAAGGTTATCCATAATCAAAACATTTGTCAGTATGATGAAATAATATTGTAATATAAATAAGTAGAACTAAGCTACGGAAAGAAGTTACCTAGACAAAGAGAAAGAAGGAAGAACCTTGCCCCCCAGAGATGAAGACAAGGGATACATTTGCAAAACAAATGTTTTTAGAAAAGATATCTGGAAAAAGAAAACTATGGATGATTATTAACATAATACAAAACCATAGGTATAAAATAGACAAAGGATAACCAATTAAGCTCAAAATAAAACATAATGGATCCTAGAGAACTAAAAGAAATACCTCTTGCCCCCCAATGAGGAGACAAGAAGAGAAAAGATCTATTTTATAGAAGAATGAGGAGTAAAATTATGAAGAAATCTCAAAGGGGAAGTTTCATTTTCTCTTCCCTTTAATATCATTATAGATCATATAAGAGGGGAAGGTAATTTAAAGAATTCTTGCATATCTGCATCATAAACCATAGTTTGAGCCTCATCATAAGTGTGGGAAGAACTAGGAATAACATATAGAGAATTGGGAATATGAATATTAGTAATCAAATTAGGAAGGATAGGATTAGGATTAGGAGGATTAGGAACAAGGTTAGGAAGGATAGAATTAGGGAGAGTGTATGAAGTGGAGAAAATGGAAGATACATTCAAAGGAACACTTGGAACCATAGTTGGAAGAGGGTTGGAGTGAGGAATACTATGGTAAGAAGGCTATGAGGTAGATAAAGGTACTAGTGGAACACTCACAAGAAGGGATGAAAGAGATGTAACCACTATAGGAGGAGTGTAGCTAAGAATTCTAGGTAAAGGAATGGAAAAAATTTCTTCACTAGTGACAGGAGGAGTGAATCCCAAATCTTGAACTTCTTGAATTAAAGGTTTGATACCACACAAGAGATTAACACCTTGATCACTATTACAAAGGACTTTTTTAGAGAGGAGGAGGCTTCCTTATATAGTGATCTAGGGAACAAACTTCTAGAGAGGATGACATTCGAGAATTAAATCCCAGTTAACCTTAACCCATAGAAATGGACCTAGATTAAATGCAATTTAAGATTTTACCATTTCAGAGACCAAAACAGTCAGCTCGAAAGTGAGAAAATAATTCTTTCTAAAATCGAACATCTAGAAATCCTGGAATCTTGAAATTTGGACCTTGGGTCAGGGTTGAGGTCAAATATGACTTAGGTCAAGGTCGAGGTCATCCTTGACCTAGATCAGGGTCGAGCTCGACCTTGACCTAAAAGGTCGACCTTGACCCTGAGGTCAAACATCTCAGGATCTCAATCCAAAATGCTAGAAAAATGTAGAAAGAAGTGGAAAACATGATGGAAACAGGGGGAGAAAAGAAGAATAGGGGAGAAACAACTAGATCTGGATGTAAAAACCTAATCAAGGTTCTTCACATGACCTCATACCACTTACTCAGAGGGCTAAACACTCCTAACATGGAAGTGCTTCCATTTTAAGGTGATACAATATATATTGACTATGGTAACATTGTGAGTTTATGACATTGAATATTTTGGAAATTTGGATTTGATGTCATTATATACTTAGCTTATATTTCAGTTTTTTCTCATGATAATATGATTAGCAGTGTTTAGTTTAGATATGTATGATGACTAGTTGGGTCTACAAGTTATGCAATATTGTAAAAGGTCTATATTTACTGGTTGAATTTATGGCTTGGTTATCTATTGTCTTGGCCCATTAATCTTTCATTATTAATGCATATTCATATTGGTGGCTTCGATTTGGGTTGTTTATGTCGTTAATCACATAATTTTCTAATTTTTTCTTCATGTAGAAGGAGATGAGATGTTACTAGGTATAGTCATGGTGGAGGACTATGGTTGACTATTTTATGCTGACATGTTGGACACTTTGAGAGTTAGTTGCCCGGTTCATAGACATGATCATGGTGCCATGGATTTTGGCATAACATAATTGTACATATAGGTACATCCTTGATGTTAATTGGTTTGGATTCTTGATTTGGTTATGGTGGTATATCTTCTTGGTTGAGGATCAAAGTTATTTGGTTTCTTGTGAGGAGCTCGTGTTGTGCACTTTGAGTTCTTTGATGGTTTAATTCCTTGGTTGATTCTCATTGTTAGAGGATGGTTTTTTTTGTCATGATGTTATGTATAGCTTGGATACATGATTTAGTGGGAGCTTGTGGAAGTGATGGGGTGACAAAGTATAATTAGTTCTTGGTTTGGTTTGTATCTTCTTGGGTTTGGAGATCTTGGTTTCACTCGGTACTAACACTTTAGTTGTGTGAGTGTAGACTTGGGGGATCTTCAAGTAGAAGATGGATTTTATAATGCCACAAGTGACTCGGTACCATAGTTGAGTGGGAGTTATTGGCATTGATATATTTATTGAGAGTTTGCAAATGTTGGAGGATTGTCTTAGATCTTATTATTGTAGAAGAATCTTTGACATTTGCATGGTGCACTTGGTTCTTCATGGTGGTGGAGATGGTTCTTTATTGTATGTGGGGATGGTTTTCTTTATGGTGTGTGTGTGTGTGTTGAAAATAATTGATCAATTGTATATTTTCTTTGATGTTACACAAAATGTCATATCTTTACTAGTTAGTGTATGTTGAGCTCACTTGGGCGATGAAGATAGTTTCCTGTGTCTGCTGAACATTCCAGTATTTGCCAAGTTCAAAAGATAGTGTCTATTGAGTCCACTCAGGTGTCAAAGAGAAGTTTGTAGAAGTTGAGTGTTAACCGAGCTCACTCAGTTACCAAACAAAGTTTGCAAAAATGCACTGTTAAGAAAGTTCACTTGGTTAACACAAGAAAACCATTTTAGTGTTAGTGTCTACCAAGAAGGGTTGGATAGCAAAGGATTTTATTGTTTTGGCATATTGAATTTAATGGATTTGTTTGTTAGTTCTAGCTGACTGAGGAGATGAATATTAATTATTCTAGGTTATATTCAAGTAGACTTGACAATCTATATGATATAAGTATAAGGTCAAGTTGAGGATTGAATATGAGAATGTGTGGAAGATAATAAGATGCTTAGAGGAAGTGAATTGGAAGGATAAGCACAATATACTTGTTGGATAGCAAAGAGTAATCTAATCAGGAATGATCAAGTATTCAAGCCAGAATTGAGATCTAAAATCAGCAATACAGTTGCATCAGCAATTAGATCATATCATTGTTACTCTCTAACCATTGTATCAATGTATCAAATCTCTTTAAAAAGTTAGCCTAACAACTATTTTCCAAATCCTCTAACAAGGTGACATTTCTAGATTGAAGTGTTTAAAGACCTCTAACAAGGCCACTCCTAATAGGGTGATTAAATCCTCTAATAGCATCACACCTAATATTGTATTGTGTAACCTTTAAGAGGTTTGACTCCTAACAAGGCTCACTTCATAAGAGTGAAAAACAATAACTAGTTGAAATTGGTGGTTTTTCCCAAATTGGGTTCCATGTTAAATCTTGGTGTCACTTGTGTTCATGTTATTTCTTTATGTGTATACAACTAAGTTAAGTTAATATTAATCACATTTTATATCTTAAGATCTACATGTTCAATATTTTTTGAGCAATAGTTGATATTTTAGTGCTTTCCAAGTTACAGCACATTGTTAGTGTTAACCGAGTGCCTATCTGTTAACCGAGTAACAACAATTTTAATAGATTTTATGTTTTGTATTGACATCTAAGGGATCTAGGATTTATTTTTTTAGTAACTGATTCAACCCTCCTCTCTCAGCTACTCCTCTTATTAATTAGTATCAGAGATTTTGGTGCTTGCAGAGAAGGTTTCAAGGACATAAGCTAAAGATTAGAATGCCTTACAAGAGAGAGATTTTCAATTTGAATAAAGATAACTTTGAGGTATCGCAGGAACTTATGAAGCTACATCTAGCAACCATCAATGATTTGGGTCTAAAATATTTGAATGCTCATTATAAAGCTCCTATAGGAACAATGACTATGGAGGAGATTGTTGAAAAGAAGAATCATAACATTATGATGATTGACATTGCATCAACTCTTAACTATACTGAATTTGATGAGGTCAAAGAATGTGCTACTACTCATGAGATGTGGACAAAGCTAAATGATATCTATGGAGGTGATGATAATATGAGAAGAGCGAAGGCAGAAAGCTTGAGAGATTAGTTTGATCATATGAAGATGAGAGACAATGAAAACATTGCAAAATATATTGAGAGAATCAAAGTTACTGTCAGTGCAATCAAAGCCTCTAGAGGGAAAATTGATGATGTGACAATGGTTAGAAAGGTACTAAAAACCCTTCTTCCTATCTATGCAATTAGAGTGTCAGTTATTCAAGAGATGAGATGCGATATAAATAATAAGATAAACTTGGATGCTCTAGTGGTAAGATTGACAACATTTGAGCTAGCTAACTATGATAATTATGTTCCTAGTTCTAGCAATCTTGAGTATACATTTGAAGCCAAGTTGTCACTCAAGAAGAAAGCTATAAAGTTTGTAAACAATCTAAAAGTGAAGAGGAAGATAGTTCTAGCAGTGATCTTGAAGCCATTGAAGCACTTCTTGTGAAGAGATATCCCAAAGGCAAAGGAAAGTGTAGTGCCTGCCCCTAGTTCACATTTTTTGTTTTAATTGCCAAACTCTTTTAGGCCAATTTTATACTTGATGTTTAGTAGCATTACTTTCAAATTATCAGATGTTGTTTTACACTCAATTTATTATATGATGAGATTACTTGGTACTCTATATTTCATGCATGTATGATGATTATTCAATGTTTTCAATTATCGATGATGATTAGTTAGATGGTTTATTATCACATGTGCTTTCTTATCGATACTTACCCCATACTGCATGTGTATGGTGTGCGTGTTTGTTTTCTTTATGTATGGTGTTTCTGATGTGGTTAAGGAAGGGAGTCGTAGTCACCTACTAGTCGGGATCTACACGATGCACCACTTCCTGCCATTGTCTATTTAGCTTAGAATATTGTGTTTGTACATGCGTGGATTTTATGCTGGTTGCAGGTACCGGGTATCGACTTCCCTAAATTGCCAGGATGACTGTACCCTATTGCATTGTCTCAATGGTAAGAGAGGGGAGATAAACTCTTAAGTCCAATTCCTAAACCCTTTAGCCAATTGTCCTAATTGATAATTAGGGCAAGTATCTGAGTTAAGTACCCTCTGAATGCAACAAATGATGTAATTTCGTGATTATAACCCTTTTGTTTGATTTAGTATTTATTTTTCTATGATGGGTTTTCGTATGTTGTTATATGAGTCCTTGATGTGTTTTCTATTAATTAAGTCTAATTAAAAATATTAGTTAATGATTTAATTTAATGGAGAATTAATATGATATCTTTAATATTTAATTAATTGAGAAATTAATTAAATAAAAGAATTAAATTTGGAGATAAAAGTTCAAAGATAAATTTAGAACGTGATAATATTTAATTAATTTAATAATAATATATTTAAAGTTCATTTTTAAATAAATGCTAAATAGTATTGTTATTTAACTTAATTAAATATTTTATCAATTAAATTTCTTAAATAAATTAAAAGTTGAAAGATATTAAATTATGAAAGTTTCTAGATTGCATGATGTGAGCTTGAGTTGAAAATAAAAGAAATAAATTAAAAGATAAAATAAGTGAAAATAATAATGTTGTTTTAATTTCATAAAGTGCGCATGGGTTTAAAAGTAATAAAGATTAAAAATAGAAGTCAAGTGGAAAAATTAAATAAAGTTATTTAATGATTCATTTAATATGCATTAAAAAGATAAAGCAAAGACTAATAAAAGTTAATTTTGAGTTAACTCAGTTGAGCAAAGAGTCATCTCGGGTGAACGCACAATTAGTGCCCCGATTTTAGGAGAAAACTCCTTATCACAACTTGGGGGTTCATTTTTCAAGGGAGGTGAATTTTGAAGAGAAAATTTTGGATCGTGAATTTTAGAGACAGGAATTTTGGGGAAGAACTTTGGAAGCAAATTTCAAAAGGAGAATTCTAGGAAAGATTTTCAGAAGAAAGTTATTGAAGAGGAGCGAGTTCTCTTATAGTTTTTGGGGTTTGCGTATTAGCATCAGGTTCAGGTAGGGTCTGGTATCTTGACCCCTAATTGATTTAAGGAATTTAATATGTTCTGTCTACTTCGTGATTGTAAGAACTTGTCTTCTCAAATGTGTGAATTATTCGTTCTAGATCTGTTGCTATTCGATTTCATCTATAAATTTAGATTGGAAAGCTAATTAGAAAACCTCATTCGTAGGTAACAAGGGAATTTGGATTATATCGAGTTTTGGGTTGAATTAAAATTGAATTAATTGGAAATAAAAATCTTAGAATGGAATTCGATTAGTTCAATTTATTTTCCTATCAGATTTAATTGTAATCTTTTATAATAAATAAATAAAATTAAAATCATATATTATTAAACCTTAAATAATATTGAAAGGAATTGTGTATTAAATTTAGTATGTTTAAAAAAAAAGTTTATAAAATAAATAGATTTATTTTCAACTTTTGTTGCAAACATAATAATCAATGATAAAATGATTTATAATAAAAAAATAAAATATAATATATTATTTTGGGGGGGGGGGGAGGGAATTACCTCGTACCCCACCCCCACTGTCGCGGCTCTGCGCACAGTACCTGCGTCGCAGGTACTGCGATGTCAGGTACTAGGTACCTGCCGCCGCAGGCCCTACAATGTCAGGTACTAGGTACCTACCGCCGCAAGCCCTGCGACCACAGGACTGCAACAGCCGCAGGCTTTCGTACTAAGCCGGCGGGCTTATAAAAAAAGCGCTAGTTTATTGTTTTTTTTAAATTTTTCTTTTAAAATTATTTTATTTTAATTAAATTAAATTTATTTTAATATTAATTATGTAATTAATTAATTAATTAATTGTTAAATGATATTTATTTATTTATTTATGTTAATATATATATATATATATATATATATATATATATATATATATATATATATATATATATATATATATATATATATATATGATTTTTACTTCATAGTTTAAAATATTAATAAATAAATTATTTAATTAATATTTTAGTGGATATCGTCTATCAATGAATCTAATCAATAATTTTTAACTATTAAATTATTTATAATTATTAAATAATTAATAGTTATTAATGTAAATATTTGAATAAGTTTGAATTTAATAATATTTATCAATTAATAATTGTTAATTATTTTTTTTGAAAAGAAAATTGAATATTAATGAGATTGGGTTGATTTTTATTTAATAATCATTATTGTAATTATTTTAATAATTTAATAAATGATTATTAATACTCTTAAGTTGAGATATGATTAATTATAAGAATCAGGTTAATTCGTTGGGGTAAACTATGAAACTTAGTTAATTGAAAACTCACACTAAAATGAAAGTTGGAACTTTTACTATGAACTATGAGATTATGATGCTTTCTATGTTTTGTCTATGCTTTTGGGGTTTTTGGGGATTGTTCTAGTATTGACCAGTTTAGGTTGTTACCAGAGGCTCGGGGTTGTGAATGTGATGTTATGATGTTTTGGTCTCGATCTTTCTTAACCCAACCATGGTAATGTGATGGAGTGCTCTATGATGGATGTTTTTACTATTTGTTATTGCTTTCTAGTTTCCTTGTGTGAAGCTGATGGTGTATGTATTTGAAGTTACTTGACTTGACCATTTTGGAGTCTTCGATCAATTTTGTGTTCTATTATTGGGATTCTTTCTGGTTACTCGTTGGAGAACCATTGGATATTGTGATTTATCATTGATGCCTTCATGTGTTGA
Source organism: Cupressus sempervirens (assembly GCA_028749045.1). Lineage (NCBI taxonomy): Eukaryota > Viridiplantae > Streptophyta > Pinopsida > Cupressales > Cupressaceae > Cupressus > Cupressus sempervirens. The sequence continues at coordinate 331,293,125 of CM053786.1, read as the reverse complement.
TAGAGATTTGTTGCGATCATTATGATTATTATTTGATGCTATTTAGTTGCTCATGGAGAACTGATGTGATGATTGTGGATTATATTTATGATGTTTTCAGTCGCTTGTATAGGACTGAGGCGATTTCATTATGATTCTTTGATTTGTGATTTCATGAGCCTAGGGTAGGTTATCTATGTGTAGTGTCGGGAAGTGGCTTGCAATGGGGATCGGGGCCCTAAGAGGCCTAGAGTAACCCATTGTAAGTTGTTTTAACAGGTGAAAACATCTCACCTAAATACTGACTTAAATGAACCTAATAAGATAATTATATGTTCTCTCCCATGCCTTGAGTGCTAGTACAGGCTAGGATGGGGTAGAGAGAATGCTTGGTTACGACCTTGCATTCTATAGTATGCCTCGTCAGTACGAGAGGATACTAGTGGCCACAGGATCACAGGGGACCCGGGATTCCTAAGGGATTGCTCGGGTAACTTCCAACATGACTTTTGCGATGACACTTTCCTGCTTACATAGCAGGTTTCCTACGTGTCTTTGTGTGCCTCTAGGTCTAGATGTCTATCTATGTTGGAACCCTCGAGTTAGTATACTTTTAGGATTTCCAGACTTAGAGAGTACTTGTGTTTTGTGTTTTGATACCTTGTTTGGGACTTGAGACTATCTCCTCAGTGCAGTGGGAGTGGACCATTTAGCTTCCACGCAGTCGGGTGGTAGTGCTTTTTATTCTTTATATTGAGATCCGTCCATGGTCACCATGGCTAGAGCCTTCTTGGTTGGCATTTACCTTCACTATGTTCTTGGATTATTATGATGGATGGTTAGATTTTATGATAGATGTTTTATCATTATGGATGTATGGATGTATCATGTATGGTGAATGATTTCATTTATTTTACTGTACTTTATATCATGGATTTGAGGATGATGTATCTTTATCTTTACATATGTATATTCTTTTAAGCCTTTCATACCCTGTGACATGTACAGTGGATGATTGAGCATTTTGAATTAATTTGCCAAGAGGCATTCGGAACAAATGTATATTGTGGACATTGGACTTTAGTATTATTCTTTCATGAGGATGTGGTAGTTGTTAGACTTAGAATTAATTAAATTTAAATGTGACTCAATGTCTTGGGATCCTTAAGGAATGTAACCTGTTATGTATGATTGTTGATGATTACATGCTATTGCTTTCGCTACTATGTGTTTGATGTGTATGTTATACTTTCTTACTTTTTTTTTAAAAAAAATGTTTAGCAAACTTAGTGAAACTTTAGGTTAATTCTTTTGGATCCCTTGGCGGGGCGTTACAGAAAGTACAAACGTAAAATTCCTCTAATCTATTTTTTCTTATGAAGAAGTTGGTCACATTGCTACAAGGTGTCCAAAAAAAGAAGACAAAGATGAAAAGAAGAACAAAAATTAAAAAGGCAAGAAGGATTTCAAAAGCCATGGGGACTACAAGGACAAAGGTAAGAAGTCTTATTTCATGGCTAAAGATTCAAATAGTAGTGATGATGATGAAATGGTCTATATTGATGTAAAAGATGAATCTAATAATGAAGAAGATAAAATGACACTTATCTCTCATATTAGAAAATTTGATACATGGATTATTGGTAGTGATTATTCTCATCATATGACTATGATAAAAAAAAGTTTGAAAATATGGAACACTATGATGGTGGAAGTGTAAGATTTGGAAACAATGAACCATGTTGCATAAAAAGAAAAGGTTGCATTTCTCTAACCAATGAACTCAAGTGTGATAATGCTTATTTGGTTGAAGGATTGAAATATAATCTACTAAGTATGGAACAAATTGAATAACATTGGATTCAAGGTAGAATTCGTGAATGGGAAGGCCAAGTTGCTAGATGGAAAAAGAAATCTAGTTGGGTCTAGTAACCAAACAATAGGTAACTTATTCTACCTAGATCTTAGTAAAAGTTCATGTTTCATTGCTTAAGTAGAAGAAAGTTGGTTATGGCATAAAAGGTTATGTCATATGAACTTTGATAACTTGGTCAAGATAAGCAAAAGCAAAAGAGTAAGAGGTATTCCTAGCTCGAAGAAACTTGATATGGGCCTATGCAAAAATTGTCAAGTTGGCAAGATGGGCAATACAAGTTTCAAGAGCAAGAACTATCATTTGGAAGTAGTCTAGGAGTTGGTTCATATAGACCTTTGTGAACCTATTGATGTTAAGAGCTATAGTGGAGATAAGTATTTTATTTTATGTGTTGATGATTACTCTAGGATGATGACAATAATGTATCTAAAAGATAAGTCTGAAGCTTTTCAAAAATTCAAGTGGTATCTAGCAAGATTTGAGAAGGAAATAAGAAAGAAGCTGAAATGTTTGAGATTATATAGAGGAGGTGAATTCATTTCTAATGAATTCTACATTGAAAAAGGAATCAAAAGACAAATATCAGTCCCTGGTACACCTCAGCAGAATGGAGTAAAAAGAAGGAATAGATCAATCATGGATTGTGCAAGAACCTTGATGATAGAAAAGAATATTGCAATCAAATATTGAAAGGAAGCAATCAATATAGCAGTTCATACCTTAAACAGAGTATAGTTGAAGAAAGACTCAAATCAAACTCCATAAGAACTATGGTATGGCTATAAACCTAATGTAAATTATTTGAAAGTATTTGGTAGCAAATGTTATATTTTGAAGGAGGCTAGGAAAGGTAAATTTGATGTCAAAAGTGATAAAGGCATATTCCTAGGATACTCCAACAAAAGTAAAGCATATGAATTTTTGAATCTAACCACTCATAAGATCATAGAAAGTTCACATGTGAAGATTGATGAGTTTGCATAAAAGAGTGAAGAAGAGAGCAGCAAAGACCCCGAAGGATTATAGAAAATTTATTTACTTTGAGCTTGATACATTGCCTAATCCAATTGGAAGTCAGCATACTTCACCTCCCAAGTCCCCAAAATATCTAGAAGCACCCAAGTTGTAGCCAGTAAAACTCGGTTCATAGTTTGAAGGACCCAAGTCCCAGTCAAAGGCTATCAAGTTGCAGCTAGTGTAACTCGAGTCTAAATATGAGGGACCTAAGTCATAGATAGTGGGACATGAGAATGATGTAGATGATCATGGTGAGCCAAGTGGACAAGTTCTAAATCCAAAGTACCTGTATTAGCAAGTTATGTTAGAAGGCACCTAAGATCATTGGAGACAAGTCAAATGGTACAATGACAAGGAAAAAATTTAAAGGTACATGTTTTCTTATTGAATTTGAACCTAGAATAGTTAAAGATGCTTTAGATAATGAAAGTTGAATTGAAGCAATGAATGAAGAGATAGAACAGATAAAAAGGAATAAGACCTGGACTCTTGTTCCTAAACCCAAGGATAAGAATGTAATTGTCATAAAGTGGGTTTTTAGAAATAAGTGGAATGAAGATGGAGAAGTTTCAAGAAACAAAGCAAGGTTAGTATACAAAGGCTATTCTCAAGAGGAAGGTATTGATTATGGGGGAAATTTTTCTCCTATTACAAGATTAGAAGGTGTTAGGACCTTACTTGCTTATGTTTCACATAAAAGATTTAAGTATATCAAATGAATGTTAAATCTACATTCTTGAATGGAATTCTTGAAAAAGAAGTTTACATAGAAAAACCTGAACATTTTGTAGATCCCAGCAAAAAGGATATGGTTTCTAAACTGCACAAAGCATTGTATGGTCCCAAGCAAGCTCCTAGAGCTTGGTATGAAAGACTTCATAATTATTTGATGAAGGTTGGTTTTGAAAGAGCAAATTATAATAGTTAAAATCATAATAGTAGCCTATACATCAAATAAGGACTAGACAAGAAGATTGTGTTGGAAAAAATCTTTGTGGATGACACATTTATTTACTGGAAGTGATAATTTATGCAAAGCTTTTTTAGAGGAAATGAGTAAGGAATTTGAGATGTCAATGTTTGGAGAAATCAAATTCTTTGTTGGCTTATAGATTCAACAAAAGAAAGATGGTATCTATATTACTCAATCTAAGTGTATCAAAGATATACTGAAGAAATTTGGAATAGAGGATTCAAGACCAGTTGGAACACCTATGTCTACTGGACATAAGCTTTCAAAAATGATGATTCTAACAAGGTAGATTAGGCCACATATAGATCAATGATTGGAAAACTTCAGTATATTGTACATATTAGGACTAATATTGCTCTTGGAGTTGGTGTGGTGGTAAGATTTTCAGCTAATCCTAAAGAAAATCATATGATGGAAATAAAGAGAATCGTGAGATACCTGAAGGGTACTGAAGACTATGGATTATGGTAGAAGAAAGGAAGCAACTTAGATTTGAAAGCCTTCACTAACATAGATTAGGCAAGAATTGTTCATGAAAATAAAGAACACTAGTGGTGGAGCATTCTTTCTTAGTAAGAGACTAGTGTCTTGGACAAGTAAGAAGCAAAATTGCATTTGTCAGCCTATAGCAGAGGCAAAGTATGTTGCAGTAGCAATTAATTGTTCCAATATTGTTTGGTTCAAGCAGCTGTTGACATGTATGAAGGTAGAAATCAAGGATCCAATGGTTATCTTCTGTGATAACACAAGTGCAATCAATATATCAAAGAATCATGTGATGCATACCAAGACCAAGCACATCGCAATAAAATATCATTTTCTAAGAGAATTGGTGCAAGACAAAGAAGTAAGATTGGAAAATGTGAATACTAAAGAACAAATTGCAGACATATTCACAAAGCCATTACCTAAGGATGCATTTTTGTATCTAAGAGGTAAGTTGGGGGTTATTCCCCTATTTGAAGCTCACTAAATGGAGTTTAGTGATGCATCAACCAAAGCATGTTGAAGATCATTCCATTTGATGTAGTAATGAAAGGGTGGATTGCATATGAATATGTACATCAGGTACATTGATATTCACTGAATATTTTCTTTGGCATAAGATGTCAAAGAAAGAGAGTTTTTTGTGTCATATTGAAGAAATTTTGTTTAAAGATGTCTAATAAGAAGAACTCGGTTTGATATCAAAGAGGGAGAGTTTGCTATCAAAAGAAGATGTTAAAGATAGAGTTTGTTGACATAGGAAGAAACTGAATGTGATCCCCACTCATAGTTTGTTTTTCCATTATATTTACCAAACTCTTTTATGCCTATTACATGGATCTGTTAGTTTCAAGGATATTATTTCATAACTTGGACTAGAGATATATCAACGATTATCACTTAGTTGACTATATTTCATGTGTTGTTTAATGATCGTAGTTACTGGTGCATTAATGATGCATTAATGATTCATAGTTAATAAATGTAATATCTTTCATAGCAATGCCAAATGATGCTTTAATGATGATTACTTCATATTCATAATGATGCATTATTTTATCTAAGCATTTCATATTTGACTTATAATTATTATGGTACTTTTCATGTGTCTATTTTATCTTTATCTTTGTCATGTTTGATGTGGTTAAGGGAGGGAGTCATACTCACCTGCTAGTTGGGATCGACACAATGTACCACTCACTACCATTACTTGTTTAGTTTAGATATATTTATATAGATGTACATGCTCATCTTTTATGCAAAATGTAGGTACTAAGCATTAATTTCCCTGAATTGTCAAGATGAGTGTGCCCTATCACAATAACTCAATGATGAGAATGTGGAGATAATGTTCAAGTCCAATCCCAACCATAGCCTAAATGTTTGTCTTGCAAGGAGGACTTGTAACTAAATTTCCACTCTTTTTAAAACCCATGAGGTTATCTTTGTCTGTGTTGTTTGATTTTGAGCTTTGGTCTGTTTTGGTAATGTTGTTTTTATGTCGATTTCACTATGTGATTTATTTGGTAAATGATTTAATTATAATATTTCAATTAATCATATAATATTGAGAATTATTAAATATTATTTGATTAAAAAATAAATAAAGCATGAGAATATTTAATTAATTAAGAAACTAATTAAATATGTGGTTTAATCTAAAAGTCTTAATTTAGAAGTCTAAATTTAGAAAATTGATTAAAGAGAAATTAGAATATGATGATATTTAATTAATTATTGATTAATTAAATATGTACTTCAATTTAAAAGTCTAATTTGACAAGTTGGACAAAAAAGAATTAAAATATTAAAATATAATTGTTCATAAAGGAGAAGTGAATTGGAGCAGAGGCGAAGATTAGCAGCGAACTGGAGATAAAGCAAAGATTAGCAGCAAATTCTTGAGTGATTTTCAACATTAGCAGAGGCTCCATTGGTCTTCAAATTGCAAGTTGAAATTAGTTTTCATTCCAAAAATATTATTGTGTGCATCTATGGAGTTCATGCTTATTACAGCATGGTGTGGTTCATGGTCAAGCACTCCCTCTTCTTGACTTCCATCAGCATAGTAGTAAAATGAAATGCAAATGAGGCGTGGGAGAACTTTTTGTCAAAAGCTAAAAAATGAGATCATTGATGGATGATTTTAGACTAGACTTGGACATGGATCAATGCTCCATACCACAAATCTGAAGCCCTATGCTAGTCTAGAGGAATATATGGCTTAGCTTTCTTTCAATTTTATAGCATATTAATTTTTCAATTTCAGAGCTCTAGGAGTGTGAATCACTTCTAGATCTGCAAGATTAGTCTAGATCTATTGAATCAGCCCATATCTATTAGATCAGACCTGTTAGAACAATTCAGATCTATGGAAACCTTCTAATCTAGGAGATCTAACAAGAAAAAAATGATTACAACCATGAAACCATATACATGATTTCTAGGTGTTATGGACAGCCAATAATTTGATGCCAAATCCCAAAGTTGGAAGGTAATTCTTTGAGGTTTTGGTAGCCTTGGGCAGAGAAATATTTGAGCGAAAGGAGGTTGCATAGCTACAAAGATTAAGCTCAACCAGCAAGAAGGATTTTGTGACATGTTGATATAATTCATTCACTGGTAACAATTGTTGAAACACAAATATGGCGTAGAGTGGGAAAAGGGCTGAAAAGATCAAGTGGTTCAACTCACAATAGGGTTATGGATTTATTACCCCTGATGATGGTAGAAAAGATATTTTCATTCACAAGACATTGATTCACTATAATGGATTTAGATCTTTGGCAAAAGGAGAATTGGTTGAGTTTTCTTTTGAGCATGAACAAGGTGGTAGGACTAGAGCTCTTGATGTGCATGGGAAACCTTCAAACCAAGCTCATCTTCCTCTTCTTCATCATCATGGTGTAAAATCAGTTGCAAGGGATTTCAACATATCATATGGCTCTGGTTGTAGTGGACATGGTGAAAAGAAGATAAAACAAGGTCTCAAGACTACTAAACCCCAGATCCACCCAATTTTTGACATTTTTCATGGGTCACTTCAGCAGCCCATACCTATCTTTTCTAAAACTAGTGAGGAAATTGGGCATTTCAACTACCAATTTTCTTCTCATGTGTCATGGCCAAATAATGTCTCCATTACCGATCCAATATTTTTTTGTCTTATCCCAATAATATTTCACTTGGAGGTAAAAAATCTGTGGGAAATTAGCCTACCAAAGTTTGGAAGGAAAAATTGGGGTCTACATCTTCAGTAAGATCAACTGGTCCCAATAATAGTCTGGATAGTTCAAATGCCACACTCACAGATGGTGATGCTCAGCTTCTTGTGATTGAAGATGGACTTTTCAAACCACAGATCACTTACATGCTCGACCCAGCAATCATCGGTAAGATTTGGTCCTTCCTCCTAACTGCAGATCTTCTTTCTTGGGCAAAGCATTACTGGTACAGTGTTACTAATTTATTCTACATTGATCATGAGTCTTCTTTTTTTATTTTTTTATTTTATTCTAAGCTTGCTCGAGACAATGTTCTTCGAATTAAGAGTTGGTTTGTAAAGGGTTTGGAATATATACTAGTGCTTGGTCTCCAAACTTTAAACCTAGTCACTCAACCTGTGATTTTATGCCATTTTGGATTGATCTTCCCACTTTACCAATGGAATATAGAGATCTACAAATAATTGAATTAAAAGCAAATAGAATTGGGGTATTCATCCATCATGATCTAGTGCCTTTTACTAAACCATCTCTTTCTATAAGGTTTTGTGTCTTACTAAATCTAAATAAACCATTACCTTCTTCCTTAATTATGTCACCTAAATATGGTCAATGGAACCAAACAATTATCATTCAAGATGCACAGACTATGATTAAGATGGCAGGTTGGTTGGGTCATTTTACTAATCAATGTTGAGATCCAAGTTGCTCTAATCTGATAGTTTGTAGTAACCATAAATTTGACCCATTGAAGTGCACTTTTAGAACACAATCCATTCCTTCTACCCCTAATGATGCATGTGTATCTCAAGCTAAACTATCAAGTGACCCATATCATTTCTCATTTGTAAATCCAGTTGTTTATCATTCACCAAAGGGTCGTTTTACACAAAAAGATCAATCTCATAGAGATTTTTCGGGTCATAATAAATCTCTGTGCTTATTTTTGGGGAATTATTTTCCTCTTATGGCTTCCCAAAATTTAGGGTCCTTCTCCTCTTATTTTGCTAAAATATTTATGTTGTTTTTTACCCATCTTGTTTCTAAATGGAATATTGATCGAGATAAGTATATAATTCTAGATTAGTCTCTTTTCACGTCATCAAAATCTTCTAAACTTGCAATTACATATCTAGTTGCCAATGAAGAAGATAATTCATCCCTCTCAGATGGATGCTATTGTTAATGATCTCATTTTTAATGATCAACCTCTTTCTTTCTTGTCTAGATTAGAAGTTGCATCAGTTTCCCAAGGACATTCATTATCTTCAAAATATGCCCAAATTTTAGCGGTAGAGTGTAGTGTCCTAATTCCTCCTAAATTCCTTGATGAAGATAACATGCTCCATGACCCACATGAGGATAGTGTACACTTTAAATTGGACCCCCATTCACCTAGGTTGGAGGACTTATTGAATGTTTTAGATCTTGGCTTGGTAATCCAAAAGTCTCCTTCTCAAATAGATAGTTCTAGTCAGACTAGGTCCCTCCTTGTTGATCCACTTCTTACAAATGTTAGTTTTGATTTCTCCCAAAAAAATTCTATGTCGCAATCCCCCCTCTCACCATCTCCTATAACTATGAAATCTTCTAAGCCTAGGGGTAGACCTTCGAAAGCATCAAAAGCTAAAACTGAAGTTGATGCAGGGATATAGTCAACTTTGGATGGTAATTTTCCTAACTCTAAATGATCAACAAGGAGTGCCAAGAGTGCTCCTTATTATTTATGAAGATCCTCTCATGGAATGTTAGGGGCATTAATTCCCTTGACAAATGTAATAGGATCAAGTAATGTCTTGATTCTATCCAATGCGATCTAGTCTTGCTTCAAGAGACTAAGCTATCAACAAATAACTTTCAGAAATCTATTGGATGTTGGTCAACATGGAGTTCTTCATATATTCCTAGCTTAGGTGCTTTTGGGGGCCTCCTTGTATTATGGAATCCAAAGACTATCAAGGTTCAACATCTTCATCAAGGAACTAACTGGAAAATTTTATCCATTCAACACTATGAACTTTCATTCCATTTGATTAATGTTTATGGCCTTACCCCTACGTCTGATAAACAAAGTTTATGGCTTACTCTTACAAGCTTTATCCAGTAATTAGTAGGTGCCAAATTTATTATTTTCGATGACTTTAATGCCATTCTTCATCCTAGGGATAAGTATGGAGGTATTATTCCCCTACCTAGAGCTATCCAAGACTTTAATGACTTTGTTAACAATAATGCTCTATTTGATGTTCCCCCACAAGCTGGATCTTTCACTTGGACTAATAGAAGAGTTGGGTTCCTCCAGATTACAATTAGATTGGATAGATTTTTGTGTTCACAACGTTGGAAATTGGAAAATTATTCTATCCAATCAGATATTCTTCCATATCTAGAATCTAACCATTTCCCTATTCAATTGTCCATTCTTCCATTAGATTGTCCTCTTACTAGTTTTTCTAGACCATCTTTTAAGTTTGAAAGTGTATGGTATCATCATCCCCACTTTGGTGGCCTCTTAAAACAATGGTAGAAGGATGCTCCACTAGAGCCAGGAACCAAAATGTTTTAGTTTCATAAGAAAATGCAATATGTCAAAGGGCTTATCAAGATTTAGAATAAACATGTTTTTAAAAATATTTTTGAGGAGAAAAAGGTGGTAGAAGAAAAACTAGCTAAGGTTAATGGGCATATTTTACTCCATAGTTTAAATGTTGATATGCATTCAAGAGAGAAGAATTTACAAGAGGAGTGGGCTGAATTATGTAAGCGAGAAGAAGAGTATTGGAGATAAAATTCTAGAGAATTGTGGCTTCAACAAGGGGACCAAAATACTAAACTTTTTCATGCATCTACCAAACAAAAGAAGGCTAATAACACAATCTTTACAATTCATGACCATCTAGGAAACTTGATTTTTGACGCTAAGGGCATTCAAATTGAGAGTGTAAGGTTCTTCTCTAATCTTCTTTCCCCTCCATCATAGGATCCCCCCTCTTTCCACCTTGTGGATTAGATCTTGGATTCCATTCCTTCTTTGATTATGCAACAAGACAACTTGATTCTTATGGCCCCTTTTACTCTCTCTGAGATCCATGTTGTAGTATTTTCTATGCCTGTTGATAAGACACCAGGCCCAGATGGGTTCACTACATTATTTTTTCAAAAATTTTGGGATGTAATTTGTTTTGAATTTCTTGAGGCTCTTGAAGAATCGAGGAAGAATTTTTCCATTTTGAAGAACTTCAATACCACCAATATTACTCTCATCCCAAAGGTAAATGATCCCTATTCTTTTGTTGTTTTTCATCCTATTTCTTTATGTAACACTATCTATAAGATTATCACAAAGGCTATTTATTTGTGTCTTAAGCCCATTATTCTATAAATTATATCAACAAAACAAGAGGCTTTGGTTCTTGGTCGAGGAACAACTGAGGGAGCTATAATAGCCCATGAGACCCTTCATTCCATCAAAGAACATAATATTTCAGCCTTTGTTGTCAAATTAGATATGATGAAGGGTTACAATAAAATAATTTGGTATTTTCTTCTTCTAGTCCTTCATCAATTTGGTTTTCCTTCTAGGTGGTGTTAATGGAATAAAGCTTGCATTTCAGGTGCACATTTTTCTATTCTCATTAATGGTGCACCAACAGGTTTCTTTGCCTCTTCCCAAGGAGTTCATCAGGGTGACTCTCTTTCTCCATTCTTGTTTATCATTATGGAAAAAGCCCTCAGTAGACTTATTAACTCTTTTAATCAAAAAGGGTTGTGGAAAGGTATCAATATTATATCTACATCTTTGTCTATAACCCATTCTTTTTTTGCTAACGATACTTTACTTTTTGGATCATCTACATATCAAGAAGCATAGAGTATGAAGAAAGCCATTGACCTATATACACAAGTTTTAGGTCAATGTATCAATGCAATTAAATTTAAAATTTATGTTTTTAATACTTCCCAATTGGTTTCTCAAAGAATAATCCATCTTCTTTGTTTTCCCCATGATCATTTACCTTCTACTTATCTTAGTGTTCCTTTTTTATGGGATTAAACAAACCCTCTAATTGGAAATTTGTGATTGATCGTATCAAGAGTAGAATTAGTGCTTGGAAGGTTCGTTGGTTATCTCTCTCAGTTAGAATTTTCCCTATCAAAATTGTTCTTTCTATCATTCCTAACTATTACTTCTCCATTCTACAAGTCCCCAAAGGTATCATCTCTCAAATTGAAACTTTAATTTGCACCTTTCTTTGTTCAGATAATATGAATGGTCAGAAGAAAATACCACCAATTTCTATTCATGCCATATCAACCCCTTATAGAACAGGAGGTGTCAAACTTCCCAACATTACCAATAGAAATAAGGCTTTTGGTGCCAAACTTGTTTGGAAAATGTATGAAAAAATCTCTACTAAATGGTGTTTCCTTTTGCAAGAGAAATATTTAGATAACTTGGAACCTTCCAAAGTTCTTACTATGCTAGACCTGCCAAATGGGGTCTTTCATTTGGGATTTCATGATGGCTTCTCTAGAAGTTATTACTTCATTCATATCATGGCAAGTGAACAACAAGGATAGTGTCAATTTTTGGTTTGATTCATGGAATGGGTTCCCCTCCCTTGCCACTATTGATTCTCTAAAGGATTTTTCAAACATAGTGATTCAAGCCTAGGGGACATCCTTTTCTACTTATGTCCTAGCTATTCATAGGTTCACAGGGCTAGTCATTTGGAAAGACCCCTAATCTCTTCCTATATCCCACAACCAAGCTGCTTCTTTCAAACAAGTACTAGCTGAAAGGAATGTCTTTTTGTCTAATCATCAAATTGCCTCTTTTGGGTTCCAACTAAAGATGGTATATACTCTATTAAACTAGGATACCTGGCTCTCCAACACAACCAGTACAATCAGACCACATATCATGCTTTTGAATTCTACTGGAATAGCTTAGTTCTACCAAAAGTAGGATGCTTTACATGGCTTGCACTGAAGAACTGAATCTTAACTAGTGATTGTCTTCACAGATTAAACATTTATGATCCCTTTAACTGTGTGCTCTATCTACAAGCTATAGAAACAAAAAACCACCTCCTCTTAAATTGCCCTTTTTGCCCAAGATTGTTGGCATTTTATCCTTGATAAGCTTAATTTCCATATGCTATTAACTAAGTCTCCATGGGAGTTATTCCAAGCATGGCAAATCTTATACTCTAAATCAATGTTTTCATGTCTTTGGAAGTCCATCCCTGCATCTGTAGTATGGGAAATTTGGTAGGAAAGAAATAAGAAAAAATTTAGACAGGCATCATCTCCAATACCTCAATTTTTGGAAGGATTAGAGAGATCAATTGTTAGGCTTGTTAATGCTTCAGTAAGTAAATAAAAGGGTAAACATGTTTTTTCTCCTTGGGATGGCTATATTATTCAGTGGTGGAAGGGTTTACTTGTCCCTCATCTTCCTACTCCATTATGTCCATCCAAGATTCCTCTTATCCATGCTCAAACCAAGTGGATTCCTCCAAGTGAGGGTTATTTCAAACTCAATTTTGATGGGGCCTCTAGAGGAAATCCAGGCAACTCTAGCTATGGCATAGTCATTAGAGATTTTAAAGGTCATGTGATTGCAGCAAAATCATCTTCTCTCCCTCAGTGTACTAATAAGAAAGTTGAGGCTTTGGCCTTGCTTTTGGTTTGGAACTTGAAAAATCACTTTCTATATCTAAGCTACATGTTGAAGGGGATTCATCAATTATTATTAATGTGTGTATTAAATTTCATGTATGTAATTGGTCCATATAGTATATATTACATCAAGTATGGTCTCTTCTTGATTCAATCTTTGAATGTTACATCATGCATACTTATAGAGAAGGAAATCTTTTAGCTAATTGTCTAGCTAATTTGGGTACTGGAAAGGTTTATATTAACTCTTTTATTTCCCCACTCCCCAACTTGGTTAATATTATGACAAAAGAATATGCTTAGAATAAGGTTGAGTCGTCCTCATTTTTTATTTGATAGTAAACCATGACTTCTCTATGATTTTGCATGTTTTTTCTATTATGGATCTCACTTGTTCTTTTGAGATATTATATGCAAGTCAAGGTCTTGGATTACACTTGCATTAGATGGCTTTTGAATATCATGGTCTTAATTGAAGTTCTGGATGTAGCTTAGGGATGGTAATCACTGTGTCATTTTTTTTTGGGCTTTGAGTCTTGTCTTTGGCACCAATCAATGAATTGTGTTCATATGAATTTTGGGCTCTTTGTAATTACTATATTCTCAATCTAAGAATCTTTAGGAGAAGATTCATTAGTGTTGATAGATACTGTCTCTTGATGCAGTATTTCTTCTTCTGCATTCCTTTTTGTATCAGGCAATGACTGGAGTTTTTCTTTTTTGGTCCTTTTCTGCAGGAGCTCTTTTGAACCAGTTATTATTAATATAAATATAATGTTTCACCAAAAAAAAAAATTTAAATTAGAGTTGCATTTAAATAATGATCTTTGATTATTATTAATTTAAATAATAAACTATGCTTTAATTAGTGCTTGCACTAATCAATAAATTGGAGGAAAATAAAATATAAAAGAATATTTTAATTTAAAAGTTCTTTAAGTGTGCATGAAAGGATTAAATAATAACAGTTTATTTTAATGAGAGTCATTTGCATGTTCGAAAACCAGAAACCCTAGGTAGAGTTAAACTCTTTATTAAGATATTCAAGCTCATTTCTACATAGACAGGTTTTGGGGAGAAAAATTCAAATTTGGATCAAAAGAATAATTGAAAGTTTTGGGGGGGTCTGGATTTGCATGTGTTCACATATTGTCTCAAATTTTAGCTATTATTTTGAGGTAGGGTTTGAAAATTCATTATAGAATTTTATTGAAAGATTTGTCTACTTGGTGTCTTCTTGCGTGCTTGCATAATGCTTATTAATTTACTATATTAATTTTTGGGTAAGGAATCAGGTTACAGATTTTGAAAAAGAAAACTTATTAATCAAGAAAACTTGACTGTGGAAAAACTGTAGAAAATTATTATGACTGTATTCTTTTAAACCCCTTTTTAATATATGAAAAATTTGATTACAAAAAATTAGAAGAAAATAACAAATTGAACAGTTAGGTTTCAACTTTAATTATGTCATTAAAACTATGTGATTATCATGAATTTTCTAAATATAGATGAATATTCTTCTTACATCTAAAATAATTTAATTGCAATATTTATTTGGAAAACAAAAGAATAATCAAAAGGAAAGCACGTTGTAACTACACGTATACATGCATGTGAAAGCAAACATACTAAAAATAGAAAAACTAAGTATAGTATGGTTACATGCATGTGAAAATAAATATGCTAAAAATAGAAACTAAGTATAGTCTAGTTACATGCATGTGAAAACAAATATACCAAAAATAAAAACTAAGTATAGTATGGTTACATGCATATGAAAACAAATATACTAAAAATAGAAAGCTAGGTATAGTATGGTTACATCCATGTGAAAACAAATATGCTAAAAATAGAAAACTAAGTATAGTATGGTTGCATGATTTGAGAGATCAAAGACATGGGAAAATATTAATTGCTTGTTTATTTATTTTTTTATAAAAATATAATATAATTTTGAGATTTATTTATTTAAAAATAATAATAATAATAATTTATTAATCTCTAAAAATAAATAAATATTATTCATTTAGTTAAAGTAAATGTTAATATTAGTGATTATTTAAGTCTAATTAAACTTTTAGTTGTATATAAATGATTTTATAATTATTAATGCAAGAGGGAAGCTATTAAATAAATTTTCATAATTTTATTATGTATTAAGAGAAGTTGTGGTAGAGTTCACTTTGTAATCATGTAGTTAATAACTATTTGACTTTATGAGAGAAATTATATATAATTAAATTAGATTTATAATTTTATCTCTAGTTGCATTATGAATTAAAAGAAAATTAAATGTTAATATTGGACTTAAATAGAAGTCAAATTAATATTTTAGAAATGAAATTGATATTAGTATTTAATCTAATAATATGTATTTATGTTATTAATTAAATCATTTATGATTTAAGATTATATAAATTAAAAAATATGATAATGTTGCATGATATTTTATATGCACAAGGAGATTTGATAGTCAAATACTTATATAAGTATATAATCATGATAATTTATATTAACATGTATATTCTTACCTTATTTCTAAACACATCCTTATGACCCAAACTAAACAAGAAAAATTGGTGAAATTGAATCGCGTGGTTGAATACTATGTGTTTTCTAATATTCTATTTGTAGTCTTTTGATGTTTATTTTTGTTATGGTTTTTCTTTGTGGGTTGTTTAGTTGGCCAAGTTAGGATGTGCACTACAGGCCTTTTTTGAGTTTTCTTTTATGATTATTTGACTAGATGTCATGATGAACTTTATGAATTGAATTGATATTTATGTTTTATGAGCTTTATGCTATTGAGCATTTATGAGAACTTGGGTTTCTAGAACAATTGTTATTTTTTGGGTTGTCTGTTAAGGAACCAAATTCAATCAATATTACTCTTGTGGTATGGGACACTTTTTTGGATTGTGATTTTTGGGAAGGTAGTTTAGGCACATGTCTATGGGAGTGGCTTGTAATGAGGGTAGGGGTCCAAAGTGGCTGCCAGGATAACTCGTTGTAAGTTGTGTAACAAGTGATAATATAGTAATTAAAGTATCTTGCCTAGCCCTTTTCCTTGAGATACACTAAAAAGATAAGTTAGAAATGTTTGCCTTGCCCATGCCTTGAGTGCTTGTATAGGCTAAGGATAGGAATGAGATGATACCTAGTGAGAGTATGACTAGTTTTCTCATCATCACGAGAGGGTATTCTAGTTTTGCATAGAGTCACCAGGGGGTTGGGGTCTTGAGAGATTGCCAAGGTAGCCTTAGAGTTGGCTCATGTGATTACACTCCATAATATGTAGCCTAAGTCTCCTTCATATTTTTTTATTTTTATTTTCCTCTAGTAGTGTACTTGTTAGATATTAGTTTTGATGGTGCATTTATTGTGAGTTATTATTCATTGATTGGATGTCATTTATTGTTGACAATTGACTTTTACTAATGATGATCAGTTATTCATTAGTGGTGTTTTTATTGTTGGAGTTGGTGATTGGTAGTTTACTTTTATTGATGATAGTTGTTATCTATTGGTCATTGTACTTGTGATTCTTGACATTGATTTTGAGGTGGTTGTATATTTGTGGTCTTGGTATTTGTATGTTGACTTAGTATGAGATGTTATTATTGGAATGAGTGTCCTTTCAATTTTGATTATCTCTTCTTCTTGAGTAGTTTGTGTTACCCTTGAGGTAGTTTTGGTTATCAGGATTCCTTGCCTAGGATTATTTTATGATTTGATTATCTGTGTGTGGATTGTACATTATTTCTCCTACACGATGGGAGTGGAAGCCTAATTAGGTGACCACACAATTGGGAGGTAGTGTATTCTTACCATTTGGATCCCCCTCAAATTGACAGATGTTGGATGCTCCTTAATACAGTGGTACCATTATCATTCTTCCTCTTATCTTGAAGACTTCAATTCATTTGATGTATCTATGTATCATGTATTTTGAAATCCTATGAGATATTGTATTGTATATTGATGTACTTGTATCTATTTTCACATACCCTATGGCATGTGCAGTAGATGTTAATCATTAGATGTGCTATCATATTATTGGTTTTACTTATGCATTTTCTTATATGACTATGTATGTGTTTATTCATTTTATGGTTATGGAGATTGTAATTGAGACTTAAACTTGTTAATAAAACTTTCTTAAATGTGACTCAATGTGAAGGAACCCTTGAGGAATTGAAATTATATTTGTAATTTCTTATGTGTATTTGATGTGTATCTATATATTGCTTCTGCATTATTGTTACTTTGATGTTGTTTAAACTTCAAAACAAAAAATAGTTCAATAAACTTTGTAACATATTAGGTTTATTTCTTTTTGGTTCTCTAGTAGGGCATTACGCTAAAGTTAGACGGATTTCACATTGATAGAGGGAGTTCTCATGAATGAGAATCGGAATGACACTAAGGATATCTTCCTTACTTTATTTTACTTTAAAATTTTATTGTATTATGGCATGTTGTATTGCCATAAATTCCAAAGAAGGAGATTGTTGAAAATAATTGATCAATTGTTTATTGTCTTTGATGTTAAACAAAATTTCATATCTTTACTAGTTAGTGTATGTCGAGATCACTCGGGCGATGAAGACAGTTTCCTATGTCTATTGAGAATTCCAATATTTGCCAAGTTTAGAAGATAGTGTCTACCCATTTCACTTGGGCGTCGAAGAGAAGTTCACAGAAGTTGAGTGTTAATCGAACTCACTTGATTAACAAAGGAAAGTTGGATGGAATTAGTGTTAACCAAGTTCACTCAATTACCAAATGAAGTTTGCAAAGATGCAATGCTAATCGAGTTCACTTTGTTAATACATGAAAATTATTTCAATGTTAGTGTCTACCGAGTAGGGTTGTCTAACAAAGGATTTTCTTGTTTTCGCATATTGAGTTTAATAAATGTGTTTGTTGGTTCTAGCCAACTAAAGAGATGAATATTAATTATTCTAAGTTATATTCAAGTTGACTTGACAATGTATATGATATAAGTATAATGTCAAGTTGAGGATTGAATGTGAGAATGTGTGGAAGATAAGAAGATTCTTAGAGGAAGAAAATTGGAAGGATAATCAAAATATCCTTGTTGAGTGGAAAAAATTAAATTGATCAAGAAGGATCAAATATTCAAGCTAGAATTGAGATCTAAAATCAGCAATATAGTTGGATTAATAATCAGGTCATATCATTTTTATTCTCTAACCATTGTAGTAGTGTATCAAATCTCTTAACAAAGTTATCATAATAGTTATTTGCCAAATCCTCTAACAAGGTGTCATTTCTAGATTGAAGTGTCAAAAGACCTTTAACAAGGCCACTCCTAATAGGGTGATTAAATCCTCTAATAGTGTCACACCTAATAGTATTTTTTGTAACCTTTAACAAGGTTGGCTCCTAATAGAGCTCATTTTATAAGAGTGAAAAAAAATAACTAGTTGCAATTGGTGGTTTTTCCCAAATTGGATTTCCATGTTAAATCTTGATGTCACTTATGTTCATGCAATTTCTTTTATGTGTATGCAACTAAGTTAAATTAAGATTAATCATAGTTAATATCTTACAGTTGATATTTTAGTGCTTGTCGAGTTACAACATATTGTTAGTGTTAATTGAGTGCCTCTGTGTTAACCGAGTAACAACAGTTTCAGTAGAGTTTATGTTTTGTATTGACATCTAAGGGATCTAGGATTTATTTTTGTAGTAATTGATTCACCTGTCCCCTCACAATTACTCCTATTATATTTTCAATAGTGTGGACATGGTTGCATCTTGAGGACTCATGGGGTTCTTGGTAAAGATGTGGTTTATGCATTCATTTGACATGTTATCTTTGGTGTAAGGATGGTTTCATTTTTTTGTCATGGTATACTTTTGATATGTGTTTAGAATTTTGACATGTTATAGTATGTTCATATGGAGCATGTTATCTCTTTGATTTGAGATGGTTTAGATCATGCTATTATGTTTATGTTCCTAAGGCCATGGTTGGAACTTTGACATCTATCTTGGTTTAGTTTCTTGGTATTCAGTACATTGATCATTTTCTAGATACTTCATGATATTGCTATGTTGCATTTGGACACAACATGGATCGATTGCTTATAGGTGCTCATGGATACATAGAGATGGTGGTGATGTTGATTTCTTTTGGATTAGAGAAGTGTTTCTTGGGACAATTGATGGTTTCAATAGGAAGTTTGAGGGGCATTCACCTGATATGGACTTGAGAGGAGATTGTACTTAGATGAGTCTTGGTTGGAGACTTGGGTATCTTGATGAGCATTCTCATTCCCCACTCCTAGTCTACTTGGCAATTTACTACTTGAGAAGTATAGCCCATTATTTCTCTCAAGTTCATTATATTTATGCTTGTCTTTCAAGATATGGATCTTGAGCTATTATACTTGATTTAGCTATGGAGGGTTCATTTGAGAGATGGTTTAGCATTGGTTATCTCCTTATGTATATGTTTTTATGTTGGTTGAGTTTGGGAGATGTTTTTTTTGGAATATTCTTTGGATTAGGAACATTCAGTTATTCCATGGTTTATGAGTTTGATCTTCTTATGAGAGGCTTATATCTGTGATTAGTTATATGGTATGGTTTGAGTGTTGTTTTGGCTTCTTGGTTGAGGTGTTATGGAGGAGATCATACATGTACAGTTTACATCTAGAGGTGTGTGTAGAAGGACATGATACAAATTATGATCTACATGGTTTCTCTTTGGTCTTGGTTATCTTCCTGGATGTTGATTTGGTTTTTTGATCACTGGTTTGTGCTTATGTATGTCATGTGAGAGATGGCATGGTTATTCTTTTATATCTTTCCTTTTTTGGTTGTTTTGAACTCGAGGGAGCATTGGAGACTTGTTATGAGAGTTTTTCTTGCAAGTTACTAGTTTATGTATTGTGGGTATCATTGATACTACATGGATTCACTTCTTTGAGGTGTTGTGAAGTGGATTGGTTATAGATTTGACATTGTTTCTTACAGTGGGAGCTTCTTGGTATATATGTGGTAGGTATTACTCTTGATGCTTGTGATTGTAGCTGGTTATAGATTGGATATGTTGATGTGAGATTCACTTGGTATACCTTTGGAGGTATGGATAGTTGGATGGGTTGGCACTTGATGTGGGTGTTATTTCAGTTATGAAAATTTGACAACTATGGATACATTTCATTATCTTTAGATCAATTTTTTGTGCTTGTCATTTTAGTTGGTAAGGGATTTTATGATCTTCTAATGTGACAGGTTGGGTGACTTTCTCTTTGGATGGCTTCTATGTATGTCGAGTGGTAGTGGCATAATAGGAGGTGGAATCATTCATGTTTGAGAAGCTAGATACTTTGATTTTTCTACAAGTACTAGGATGGAGCACATGGTGTACTTTGGTCCATGATCATGGATGTGCTAGGAGGGATTTTTCCCTTGTTCATTTATGTCACTACAAATTGACCCTATGTACTCTATAAAACAAGTGGGAGATTGTTGAGATAATGGATATTTCACACAGTGCATAATATTGTTAAATTGTAGTATTTAATTTTATTATGTAATGTTGCACCTAGCTGGATGTGCAATATGTAAAGATTTTCATGGGATATACTTGATGAGTTGTATTATAACATTGTGATAATATTTGATGTAAATATTTAATATTGGGAAAAAGAATTAGATGTCCAATATTAAATGTGGGGTCAATTGGTTAGGTAGCACATGGTTTTAGCACATGGTTTATGTAATACCACTTGGTGGTTTTGTGGGACTTGTTACTATATAAGAATCCACAAGCATAGTTCTAGAGACAAGAAAAAAGACAAAGGCAAAAAGGCAAGAGTTAAGCAGGACAAGGCTTGATGGGTTAGCCAAGGGAGCATTTGTGAAGGTTGGAAGTATGGCATGGGATGTGTGGATTCATACTTGTTCACATGGTTTTCTTGGTTATGGCTATGGCTTTGAAGGCTTCCATGGTTGTATTGCAATGTTGTTTTGCTTTTGGAGACTAGGTTTATTCCTCAATGAGGGTTTCCCAAGGTATATTTTGTGTTACATTTTTGTAGGTATTGTTGAGTTGTCATTTTGCATGATGTTGAATGGCAAATATTCTTTCAAACCCCTCTCTTGAAAATCTAATCAAGGACCAACTCCAAAGTTCCGAGTGAGTTTTGCAATCTACTAGGTTCACTCAATTGAAGATAGATGTGTATGTTCATGAGGAGGCCTTTGTTGGTTTGAACCCATGTTGGACAATCTATTTTTGTTTAAAATGCAACCACAAAAGAGATATATTTTTGTATTTTCTATTTTATGACGAATGAAATTTATCAATGCAACTATATGAATTCCTATTTAACCAAATGTTTGAAAAAAAAATAACAAAAATAGAGCAACTAGATATTTAAGAAAATAAATGAAAGGGAACTTTCAAATAGACATAAACCAAGGTAACAACATGTCTGTGAATTAAATTATCAAAAGGATCGGGTAGGAACCAATGAAATTAGGAGCAACACTTCCTCAACTCCATTGATGCAATTATTGATGGGACTCAGTATAAACCAAAAGATGTTTCATGTTTCATTAAATTGCAAGGCCACAGAAAGTGCACTCATGTGAAACAAGACATTATGCAAGAACAAAGGTGATCCTTTCTCCAATTCATCAAAATAGCAGAAATTCTTAGCACAAGGCAAACACCAAACCTAAAATATCTCACAATCATAGTAACACAATAAAACCATTGGATCCATTATAATTTATGAACATGCATTCAAAAAAATAACACACTTTGGCAAGAATAACTACACTCATAATGAGAGCACCAATAGCATATATTATTGCATCAAAATAATGGCTTGGAGTACATATTACATCAAATCATCTCCTCCCTTTGTGTTACAAGTGAGAGCTCTTAAAATGAAAATGCTAAAAAATAATAAGACAAATCTAATTATATACAAATTGACCCTATAAATGGTGCTAAGTAGGTCTCCACCCTTGTTTATATCCATTAATGGGTGCATGAGCCATGACACAAAAGAATGAAAGAATAAGAATCTAAGAAGAAGGAAGTTGTGAGATGATCTAGAAGTCTCTAGAAGCTATAAAAATGGAAATTTGAGCTTCTTTAAGGATTTCTTGGAATTGAACTATCATCAAAATATGTTTCTAGTGCATGGAATTCTCTAAATTAAGAACTGGTAGCTAGCTATCAACGCACTACTTCTTCTTCAAAACTATAGGCACATCTCTGTGAAAACCACACATAAGAATCTTGGTGATAGGTTCTAAAATCCAAAAAATCTTCTAAATGTCAAAATTGAATTTCTAGCATCTGGGTTTTCTTTGCCTTTATACCAAAATGATGTCTAGATGTTTATTTTCGAATTTCTCAATCATTTATGCTACTTGCATAGCTTTTAGTAAATATAAATCCTCATACTAATTCTTCACTACTTGTTGGTAGTTACTGACTTCTATCTGTGTCTCTACAAAATCCTCAAGCTTGGTGTCTAGTTTTAACAGTGCTTATTTGGTTTTAAACGCTTGTCTAATGACAAAGCATCTTCAAATGTTCCTCTAAACTATTGGGCTACTGATTGTACCACAAAAATCTTGGTCTTAGACTCATCTTCAAAAATCTTAAGGCATGTGGCATTATAGTACCTCTCCACTTCCAAAAATTACTCTTTAGATTTGTCTTTAATCTATTGGATCTCCTCATGCAATCCCTATATCACTTTATTACTTGCTGATATTTTCTCATTCCAATCATCAAACTTATCTAGCTCCTCTTTAGCGTATACCTCCATAAGAATCTAGTACCTCTAGCCCTATATTGATCTTAATGCTTGTAAGTCCTTGGCCTAGGTATGTACTTCATCCATCAACCCAAAATATTGGTTCACTATGGAAACCAACTTGTTGACATTTGATTGGATTTTTTGAAATAGGTTCAAATTGCCTTGTATTATTTGCACTCCTCTTTCTTCAAAACTATCCCTCCATTGTTGACATGCCTCCAAAAATGAATCCAACTATTTTCCTACCCATTTTCTTCCTAGTGTTGCTCCAAGAGAGAACTCTAGATTATCTAGGTCGATAGGTCCCACTACTTCATTCAGGTAGCCTCTGAGTAGCTCATTCTACTTATGCAATTTTATCAATTCAATCTCATATTGATCCATATGTTCAAATAAATTTTTTAGGCTTGTAGTGATCAGTACTTTGGTCATGTCCACCATGAGCTTTCCCAACATGACCTCCTTGATTTGGTAATCTTTTTGAGTCAGTTATTTGGTGTCAGCATGAGGAGGAGAAATGGTGATATGTGCAAGAAGATCTTGGTCTTGGTTCTTCATTATGAAGGCCACTGTGTTGGTCTTAGATAGTTTGACATTCAATTGTCAACACACTTAAGCACTTTTTTGTATTGAAGTTGAGTACACTATGTATGTTTCACCACAATGTGTGTTGAGTTAGCATTTCAATAGGTGCCAAGTGACTTTAGGTGTCGAGAAATATATAAGTGTCGAGTAACATATAAGTGCTAAGTCACAGTTGATGTCGAGCAAGTCAAAATGTAGTATATGCTAAGTGAGCTAGAATCATGTATGTGCCAAGCAAGACAAAGTGTAACAAGTGTCAAGCAATCTAGAATAGTATGTGTCAAGCACCAGCAGTCCAATATATGCCGAGTAACATAGAATCAACATATGAGTTTGTGCCCTCACAAACTCAAATGTAAACATTTTTGGAGCCAACAAAGAGAGATTTTGAAAAGGAAAAAGGATAAGGATTGATCATTTACATTCCCTATGTGATCTGCATGCAGCCAATCAAAAAAATGGAGAAGGCATGCAACCAATGAGAAAAATGCAAGGTATGAGTAGGAATTTGAGATTCAATATGGATCATAGATCCATACCTAACCCTAAGTCTTCACAAGCTTTAAAAGGAGGTAAAATACTCCATTGCATATGTGGATGAGAACAATGTATGGTTAGATTATAGCAAAATTTCAATGTAAAGAAGGAAAGACTTAGAGGAATAGAGCAACAATTTCATATCTAGTTGATCAAAATAGTATAAGGAACAAGGAACATGATCAAACATCAGATCTCAGAGGGTCAAGATCAAAGAGAGCAAATCAAGTGCCTGAATTCAGCAATTAGAGTTTGCATATAGTCAGGTTCATTGTTCTAATACTTTCTTAACATTGTATTAGATGTTGAAATCCTATATTGATAAGTTAGCTTAATAGCTAGGTAGGAGAACCTTTGGAGAAAGTGATTGAAAATCCTATGTATTAGGTGGGTTTAACAGCCTATTGTAAATCCTTTAACAGGGTGACACTTTATGTAAAGTGTTTGTAAATCCTCTAACTAAAGCCTTTAACAAGGTAGGCCTTTCATAGGGCAGACCATTAGAAGTGGTTTAACATTATTGCTGCAATAATATTTGTGGGTATCATCCCCACCCCATTTTTACCTTCTTATTCCTGGAGGGTTTTTGGGTCATCAATTCTCTTGTGTTATGTGTTGATACATGCTTTCATTTCATGTTTTATTATATGCTTACATGCATGTAGTTTACCTTTCAATTATGTAATGTAAATTATTGAAAAGGGTTAAAAGTGTGGTATTTGTGATTTACACCACCCCCCTCTTAAAAGTACTCTACCCATTTTGAACATTCCAACAATTGGTATCAAAGCTTGGTTCTCACAAGGAAGAGCCCAATAGCTTGGAGAAAAGGTCTGAAGATGGAAGTCTTCAAACTAGGGAAGATTATTGACAATCAGGTGATTGATGTGCAATTAGCTCTACATAAAGTGGAAGAAGCCAGAGAGGAACTAAGAAAATCCTTGAAAAGAAGGAAGGAGATAGCCATAGCTGAAAATTACATACACTACAAGGAGATTGATACCACACAGGTGTTCTCCAATGGAGATTCCAAACAATTTGATGTAGCAATAGCAGAATTGATGGAGAAAAATAGAGCTCAAGCAGAAGAGATAAGATCTCTTAAAATGGAACAAGAATCACAAGGCATAATGCTTTGTGAAGTGACTAAACAAAATAAAAGAGCTATCGAAGATAAGGCCATGATAGAAGATGACAAAATAAATCTCACCAATAGACTGGAAGAGAAGACAATTGAGTTTGAGAAAATTTCAAACATGTAGCTAGACACCTTAAGCCAGATGATGAATTCTCATCATGAGCTAAACATGAAGGACATTGAGATTTCCACTCTAAAGTTGCAAAATGAACAATTGCAAAGTGAATTGAAGAGAGATAAGGAGATAGCATAAAGCTACAATAAACCCAATGAGGCTATCAAGTACTTTGAGCAATTACTAAAATCACCAAGGGCCAGTAATGACACTTCAAGACTTGGCTACACCAGCACTGAACAAGGAGAATCATCCAAGAGTTTAGAAGAAAGGAATAACAAATGTAAGAACACTAAACCTACTTGTCATTTATGTGCTAAAAAGGGACATACATCTAATGTGTGCAGGAGCAAGAATAGTCATCGGCATAATAAGCCCACCAATGCAAGCTTTGTCATAAGTGCAAAAAGCAAGGACATCAAGCATATGAATGTAGAACAAATATTATGAGGACACCAAGATTTGAAGGTCACTGCTACAATTTCCAAAAATATGGACATAGAGCTTTTGAATGCAAATCAAAGCCTATGTGGACACCTAATCAGTCTACAAGAGGAACTAATCATGCACATCACTACAACTAAGATTACAACACTAGGTATAGCTGTCACTATTGTCAAGAGTATGGACACATCCCTAAGAATTACATAAGGACACATTTTAGAGGAAGATACAATAGATGGCTAAGCCAAACCACATGTTTTAGTTGTTTGAAGATAAGTCATATCAGCAGGAATTACCCAACAAAGTCAAGAGTTCCCAAGTCAAAAGTCACCAAGGGTAAAGAAAAAGTTGATGTGGAACACATCAAGGCATAAATGAAAAAGACATGGCAAAGAAGAGATGGATCAATTACATCCAATGGAGGGATCACTTCACCCAAGAGGTCAAGTGATCACACTTCATACAATTAAGCACAAGATAGGTAAATGGAACTAATATACAAAGCTATATCATACATCAATTCCAAAGAAAAAATGAAGTACTGTAAAGAAGAAATCTACATGAGAGAAGATGCCAAGCAAAATTTTGAAGAAGCTGTCAAGTTACCCTTAGATGCCGAGTGAAGCTCCAATGGATGTCAAGTATAAGGTCAAATTTTGTTTATTTGCACAATGCTAGGTCTTTGACAAGTATAAGGTTTTATTTGCACGTCATTCAAATGCGGAGCAAAGATGAGAAGAGCAAAGAGGCAATCAAGTAGCTACCTTATAGACATTTGCATCGATTACAACAAAGATTTAGCATGAACTCATCAATTCAAAAGTATTTATCAAGTGCCAAGCTACACAGAGTTATAGTTTTTAATACATTTTAAAGCCCTAGTTCAGTAAAATGGCCTCTAGCTCTAGAAACCGTAAGGCAAAGGAAGATCATGAGATTCAACTTGTTAGCAATGAAGTCAAATAGCCTAAATTCGTACCAATACCCGAGGTTTCCTACAAAAATGACCCAACTGGTGCATTATCTCTCATTCCACCCAAAGTTGTCATGGTCCAAGATGTAAGAAAGTGCTACAATTACAAAATTGGTGCCATAGGTGATCTAGAAATCTTCAATGCCTATGATAACTTGTGTGACAATGGAATATTGTAGGATGAGTTTCAAATTGTTAAGAAGAAGGGTCTGACCAAAACCCTAGTTTTCCCTACAGTGTTCAAAATAGAATGGATTCGTATTGTTTTGAGCTGAATTCATGATGGATATCTTTGAATAGAGATAGGATCTATAAAGATTACAAAGAGGATATTGCATAGGGTTACTCGTCTTCCAACCCTAGATCAGCCAAAGACTTTAAGAAGTGACAGGAAGGAAGTAATTGAAAAGAATACTGGTGCAAAATGGAACAATAGGGGAATGACCATTGACACTGCGACTCAACCCCTACTTGACATTGCTATGAGGATAATTTCACATAAATTCTATCAATCCAACAGACTGAACAGCATACCCTACATAGCAGTTGATGTGGCTTATAAGTTGGTGAACAAAGATCACACCTATGATCTAGTTGAACTCATGTTGCAGCAAATCAATGAGAATCTAGGAGCTATAAGGAGATCAAAAGGTGCTCAATGCAAATTTGGCTTAGTTCTCATGTGCATATTCTTTTATGTGATGGAAGAATTTCCTTCAATTAGGAAGGTGAACTAGAATTCTAATAAATCTACAGTCACCCAAATCAATGAGTTCATTGATCAAATGGGAGATAATTTTGAGGCACAAATGACTAGCTATTTTGAATGCTTTAAGAAGTCTATGAAGCAAAGGATGAGGATACCAGTCTCATTAGTTGAGAAATATTCCAATGATATATGTTTCTTGGTTGATATTGATTTTACCTGCATTCACGTAGCAATACCAAGGGTAAGATGGCTAAGGCCATTAGGATATGAACTAGATATTGATGAAGCCTCGGCAGTAATCACAGCATTGCTAGTAGAAGAAATTGATAAGAAGGCTCTTCACTTTGGCACATATGACATTGTCAAGTCCAAAGTAGAGATTGAATTGAAAATTGCTTCAGTTATCAAGAAGAAAGACAAAATGGTAAGGAAAATAAAGAAGACATTTGGAGCCAGTATTAAAGGTGATGTAGGAGAAGAAGAAGTAGAAGGTGATAGTGAAGAAGAAGATGAGCAAGGGCAAGAGCCAGAAGAGCTAACACAAGGCCAAGGAGAAGATAAAGAGGAAGGTGTCCAAGAAGAAGAAGTCAAGGAAGCACCTAAACCTACCAAGTGGAAGAAGAGAAAGGTAAAAACATAGCCTACAACTCAGCCAAAGCCCAAAAAGGTCACCAAACAAGCTCAAACCAAGCCAGCTCCAGTTAAGCCAGTAGCAACAAAGGCCACAACAAGAGCATCGACTCAAAAGGCCAAAGAGGCAGTAAAGGAAAAGAAGAAAGCTATTGCATAGCTAGCTAAAGAGCCCAAGAAAAGAAGAAGACATGTGGCTCAACCAGATACAAAGGATGAAAGGATAGAATCTAAGGACATAAGCCAATTTAAAGTGGTAAGCAATCCTTCAAAATTTGCAATTGATAATCTTTGTAATAAGATTAAAAATGTAAATTTAAATGATTTAAAGTCTCTCAATTTTAATAAGCTTAGTAGGGAAGAGTAGAATAAAATAGAGGAATCTGTGTATGCCATGATGGCAAAATTTAAGAACACACCTCTAGAGCTTGATAACATTATGCCAAAGGAACTATATGAGATAGTGGAGAATAAGTGGCATTATTTTTGGAAGATGGAAAGGGAGATCAGAGAATCTACCCTAGCTCAAGTGAAGCTTGATATGACAAAGGCTTAAATAACTAAGGAAAATAAGAAACATAGTGGGAAATTTGCACCCAAATACAGAGCCTTTTGCATTCTTCAAAACAAAGTTGAAGATGTTGTAACTAAATCCACACAAATATGGAAAACAATATACAAGATTACTGATGATAAGATGGAGGAAACCAATAAGGTAGAAACCAGTGCCAAAAATAAGGTAGAAGAGCAAAAAGGAGAAGAAGAAGCAAAGGAAATAGAGAAGAAAGTAGAAGAAAAGAAGGAGGAGGAAAAGAAAAGTGAGGAAGGGAATAAGGAGAAAGAAGAGGAATCAACTAAGGGAGAAGAAACTATGGCAATAGTTGACCAGCAACAAGAAGAAGAACAAAGTGTGCAAGACACACAATTGCCACCTCCCAGCCCTCCTCATACAACCACTACACCTACAGAGATAGTAATCATAAAGGATGTTACTAACAAGATAGCTCAAAAAATCAATCCACTTACTGCAGAGGATTTCTCAAAGATCCTCCACCAATCTACTTTACAAGCACAATTATGCACAAGCCCTGTATTGGTGAGTGTAGATGAACTACAAAGAGCAGTAGCAGCACCACAAAGAGAAAAGGTGAAGCCAAAGGAACAACCTTTCACATACACTGCTACTAGAACTAAAGTTTTGATGCTGCCACCACCACCTCCACCAAGTGCAACAAGTGATAATGATCAAATGCCGAGTGTAGAGGAGAGGAAATTAGATGAAAAGGAAGATGCAGTAAAAGAAAAAGAGTAGACCACAATTCAGACATTGGTAGAGCTACCAAAGACTTGCACTCCTACTAAGACCATTTAGAACCTGAGCACTGATGCTATTCGCTTGCAATTTTCAACACCAGGGTCGAGTTCAACAAAAGTGGCTAGGGTACTTCATTATGGAGACCCTAAACTAGATGAAGAGATTGTGATACCCTTCTATGATTCTAAAACTATCACAATGGCACAAATGACTAAAATGCAAAATGCATTGGATAGAAGGATGAGGTAGGAAATATTGAGGAAAGAATTTAAACATAAGTAAGAACTTCATGACATCAAGGACATCTTCATGGATGCCTTCAGCTTGTAGTCACCAAATAAAGGAAAGCCAATAATTGAGCAACTATCAGACATAGTTGACCAAGTGAAAAATGAAGACTAGGACACTAATGCTAAACTCATGGAATGGTCAAAAAGAAAACTTCAAGGAAAGGTTAATGAGAAGATATCAAGTGGAATTGCACTTGAACAGGTAGAGTTGGCCAAGACAGGCCAAAATTGTCCTTGAAAACATTTTTTCATTGTATAGGAAGTTGTGTGATTTTTCTAATTTCACACAAGAAAATATTCAAAGAATAATGAGCTTGAAAAGGAACTTGAAAATCTCTAGCATGCAATTACCTAGAGATCCAGCTTAGAGTGAGAAGTATTTTGCACAATCACTTCACACACAAAGGGAGTTAGCTTTACAAACAGCAGAGGAAGCAAATATTAAGGCAAAATTAATGTAGATCTAGTCCTCCATAACCCCTCAGTTAGAAGTCCTCCACAAGGAACAAGTTTATGCTGAGACAGTATTAAAGAAAGATCCAAATCTTTCTGCCCTTGATGGACTTGTATACCTTGTTGTAGAGACTGCCATCCAGCACAAGTCACTTGACATAGCTTTGAAAAATTGGGATGCAGCTCTGAAAATAATAATGGAGGTAAATAGTACTTTTTTGGCTAAGTACAGTATTACTCCTTAGAGCCCTTTGACATAAGTGTCAAAAAGGGTGAGAATTAGTAAAGGGGGAGATATATGTTTAAGGAAGATATAGCATTTTTATGAAGATATAAGATAGGGGGAGGATACCTATAAATTTTGATGGAGACACAATCTTGAAATTTTGACAATCATATGGAAAGTTTCTCTAATGCAAATCCAAAAATTTTATAAGCTCTAATAAACCAGATATAGAGACATAGGTACAAAATACATGAACAAGATAGAAGACAAAGAGTATTAGACACATTCAACATAGAATTTTGATTGCAAGAATGACAAGGCACAAATTAGCTTAGGGAAAGTTAAGGTACTTTGATATCATTTTGAAAATTTTGTGGATAAGGTACTCATAAGGATAGATTAGCAATGTCTAGTTAAGTGTTTTTGACACTCATGTCAAAGAAGGAGGTTGTTGGTCTTAGATAGTTTTGACATTTGATTGTCAACACACTTAAGCACTTTTTTGTATTGAAGCCGAGTACACTATGTATGTCAAGCCACAAGGTGTGCTGAGTTAGCATTTCAACAAGTGTCGAGTGACTTCACATGCTGAGCAGTATATAAGTGTCGAGTAACATATAGGTGTTGAGTCACAGTTGATGTCAAGCAAGTTAGAATGAAATATATTCCAAGTGAGCTAGAATCATGTATGTGTCGAGTGAGACAAAGTGTAATAGGTACCGAGCAATCCAGGATAGTATGTGTCGAGCACTAGTAGTCTAGTATGTGTCGAGTAACATAGAATCAGCATATGAGTTTGTGCCCTCACAAACTCATATCTAAACTATTTTTGGAGATGACATAGAGATATTTTGAAAAGGAAAAAGGATAAGGATGAATCATTTACATTCCCTATGTGATCTGCATGCAACCAATCAAAAAAATGGAGAAGGCATGCAACCAATAAGAAAAATGCAAGGTATGAGTGGGAATTTGAGATTCAATATGGATCATAGATCCATACCTAACCCTAAGTCTTCACAAGCTTTAAAAGGAGGTCAAATACTCCATTGCATATGTGGATGAGAATAGTGTATGGGGAGATTATAGCAAAATTTTAGTGTAAAGAACGAAAGACTTAGAGCAACAGAGCAGCAATTTCATATCCAATTGATCAGAACAGTACAAGGAACAAGGAACATGATCAGACATCAAATCTCAAAGGGTCAAGATTAGAGAGAGTAGATCAAGTGCCTGAATTCAGCAATTAGAGTTTACATACAGTCAAGTTCATTGTTCTAATACTTTCTTAACATTGTATTAGATGTTGAAATCCTATATTGATAGGTTAGCTTAACAGCTAGGTAGGAGAACCTTTGGAGAAGGTGATTGAAAATCCTATGTATTAGGTGGTTTAACAGCCTATTGTAAATCCTTTAATAGGGTGACACTTCATGTAAAGTGTTTGTAAATCCTCTAACTAGGTCACTATTGACATAGTGTAAAGCCAAAAACAAGGCAGGCCTTTCACAGGGCAGACCAGCAAAAGTGGTTGAAAATTATTGTTGCAGTAATCTTTGTGGGTATCATCCCCACCCTAGTTTTACCTTCTTATTCCTGGAGGGTTTCTAGGTCACCAATTCTCTTGTGTTATGTGTTGATGCATGCTTTCATTTCATGTTTTCTTATATGTTTACATGCATGCAATTTACTTTTCAGCTGTGTAATTTAAATTGTTTAAAAGTGTGGTACTTCTAATTCACACCCCCCCCCCCCTCCCCCCCACCTCAAAAGTACTCTTCCCATTTTGAACATTCCAACATAGTGTTCTTGCATCACCCTTAGGTGGCTCGGGCTTCTTTATCACTTTAATTAGTTCTTTCATTCCCTCCTCTTTTGTCAACTCCAACTACCTTTTCTATCAAAACATAACCTCCCTCCTTAGCCATGATGGTGTGGTGCCCATAGGTGACATATAATTAGCTGAAGAGGTATATTCTATTGTGGGGACCATTCCTTTATCACTTCTCTCTCGAGTCTTCTCATGTCAAGGAAGATCTTCAAAAGGAGTCTTTGTGCTCTATTGGGCTAAGGACCTAGCCTTTGTATCTTGAGGAGTTTGTTGAGTTTCTTCTAGTGTTTGTCCCTCCTTAGATACACTATCAGCATGAAGTTCACTAGTACAAAAATAGCAATATGTGACTAAAATCAATCATGTGACTAATAGTAGTTAATATCCAGTCACTTATAACGCTACTAAGTTTACGACTAAAAGATTTTAGTGATTATTTGATCACTGATTTTAATCATCATTTTAGTCACATATTTAGTGGTATATTTAGTAGTATATTTAATCATATATTTAGTCGTATATTTGAAAGTTGATTTAGTCACATATTTAGTATATTTACTCACATATTTGGTAGTGTATTTAGTAGCATATTTAATAGTATATATGGTCACATATTTAGTAGCATATTCAATAGCATATTTAGTCGCATATTTGGCACATATTTGATAGTGTCTTTAGTAGCATATTTAATAGTATATTTGGTCACATATTTAGGAGCATATTCAATAGCATATTTAGTCACATATTTGGTAGTGTACTTGATCATAATAGGGCATGATGAAATTGAACCACCATCCTCCTACTTGTAAAGCAGGTGCTCTTCCATTGAGCTAGCACCCTTTAAAGAATATATAACAAATTATTATTTGTTTCATTTCATTCTCAATATAGCACCTAAAAAGGTTATGGACCTATATTTCTTAAAATGGGGGAAACAAGGCAACATCCAATCAAGATAATAGTTTAAAGGCTCCTTTTCTTTCAAAAAAATTCTAGTTTGTCAAATGTAAATCAGCCAAAGGAAAAGGGAATTGTGGTAATGGATTTTAAATTTAAAAATGTTGTCCAACTTGTTACTAACAATGTAGAAGTGCATGTAGTGACTAGAAGATTGCTTCAAGTGTGCCATCCAAAAATAGACACTCTATACTAGATACAATGTCATTGCCCTAATGATACTTTGCACTAGCCATTGGCATGACACTCCACTAATAGATGAAAAGCCACCAGCCATAAATAGATGAGCCAAAAAAAAAACACATTGAACTTTTCATAATCCACACCATCCATGTACCTTTCAATACAAGAATGTTTTCTTTTGCCTCATTTTTGCAATTAGTCACCTCTAGCAATTTCTACAAACTTAGACATTAACACTAATAGTACAATGACAATATTTACACCACAGTAAATAATGCAATTGAATAATATTCTTAGTGCACACAAATAAAAATTTCTAGAAACTTTAATGTAACACTAAAATATAGTGAGATTATTTGTACAACACTAGATAATGCAAAACAATGATGTTCTTAGTACACTAGCTTCTTCAAAATTAGCTGAGATCATTCACAAAACAAAGTACCAAGCTCTATAAATTCTACAACAACAAATAGTTTAGCACTAGACAAGGATAAAAATCTCAAACTATGTCATTTAATCCCAAAAGTAGATTTCTTGTGAAACAGTATCCAAAAATTTGAGTTGATAAGTGTTTACTAAAAAAATATGCAAATAAATCCCAATAAAAAATCACATAAGAATAGCAATCACCAAGCTAGCTAGGCAATGATCTAGTAATGTAGCAGAGCAATTTCCATGTTGATGATGGGCTCAAGATGTATTGGCCTTGCTTCAGAAGATGGTGAATCTGCAATAGTGCAGGCTACACCAGTAAAGGTTGGATGGTAGTGAGTTCTAACAAAGTTTGGTTTCTTAGGTAAAGCTTCTAAGTCTTGAGAGTATTCTAAGTGCATAATACCACTTTTGTGAGGGTAATACCAAGTGCCAACATTGAGTGCATGTTTTTGTGTTGCACTAAGGTTTGTAAGTAAAGACCAGCTTGGGCAAACATGTGCTCTACACATTGTTCAAAAAATTGTTGAAATCCTTTTCTTCTCTAGATTATTTGGGAAAACAGCATAGGCTAATTCATATAACATGAATAATCATATTCAAAAATAGTTAATATCAAATTTAACACCTAACTAATAAATTATTTAGTATCTCACTATGACACATTATATAATCAAGCATTAACAACCAAGTATAGAAAATTCATTCTCATAGGAGAAATCACTTATGCACAGCATCAATATTTTTTGTAGTTAAAACTACATATATTATTCTGTAAAAACAAAATATAAGGGAAGATCTATACTTGAATTTTCTACAGATGGAATAAAATAGCTATACAAACCCAAAGATCATCTGGAATTGTCCACTTGGAAAGTTTTGTAACCTTATTGTAATAATACCTGTAAAGCAGGCAACAATAATCCAAATAGTTAGATATATGATAATAGTAGAGCTCAAGGCAATTGAAATTGTCTAAAAATTGATAGCATTTTATGCAAGAATGAGATTACTACTTTCTTCCTTCCAGGGTCATGAATTCTTTCCAGACAGTGGATGCATCTGCACGTTGTTACATAGTTAAGAACAATAACTAATTATTGTTAAAAGAAAAAATGATATTAAACAAATTGAAAAGTCCCAATTGCATCTCAATAAAGCTACCAGACCATAATTTCACTCCTCTGACATGTTTTAGTTTCTAATTTGCATATACCCAAAATATTTGAGAAATAAGACAAAAAACTACCAAGAATATGAATGTCACTTGAACATAATACAAAGAGAATATTAAGAAAAACTAGAACCAAGTGGCAAGAAATCCATAAATAAGCCCATCACTAAAGAATCAAAATCTTAATTAGGAAATCAACTTTAAATAATCACTTAACTCTTAGTAACAATATTTGAAAATTATTTGCATTGATGTCTGAAGGTTACAAAGACAACTATAAAGATATCTTGATCCAAGCAATCTAGCTAGCTTGACATAGCAAAATGAGAAGAATAAGGAAAAACAAAAACTCAACATGATAGGGCAATTGGTAACCTGCAACACTACCAACATTGATAAACAAAATATTCTACTTATCAATAATCAATTTCCAATATAAAATTGGCAATAAAATCAATTAACAACATGATATTTTCTTAGACCATTACATAGAATTGCATGGACATAGTTCACCCTCTCCTCTTCATTGGGAAGATTTATGAGAAGCATTATAGGATCCATACTCTTGATAAGATTAAAGTACTCATATGCTTCATCTCCTCAAAGAGTAACAACCAAGCGGGTACCTGCATCAATGTGAAAATGACTCTCAACATATTATAGACATTTTAAAACTATTGTGACAAGGAAGAATCATTAGCCCTAACATATGCCTTTACAATCATACTTAGTTTTGTTTTGCAAATGATAATCAGATAAGCATGGGTTCAAATTGCAATTATATTGCAGACTGTATAACAATCCTAGATGCATGAAACTTGAAGTCTAATATTGTCAATCTGGAGAGAATAATGAATTTTAGTGATCTTCTCTTTATGATTGGTCAACTAATACAAAGGCATATCTCTTACAGCTAGACTCCCAGAGGGGACAAGTTGGCATGAGGATGTTCCTCTACAAGAGGTCACTTTATGAAAGAGGAAGGACAGATGGCTATAGGATACACTGATAGAGGCCAAGGAGTTAAGGTGAGCCACAAAGGATGATTAGAGAGAGTTGGGCACCTGAGAGATTATGATTGAAAAGGTAACAACCAAAAAAATACAAAAAGGTAGGACTCAATTATGTTTCAATTATATCATAGGCATCTACGAGATAAGGCTAGAAATTCTCCAAAAATAGATCATTAATAAAAATTAGCTCAATAGTAATGTGAATACTACATTTGAAGAGAATACCTTATTTAATGGAGATTGTTTGTTTTGCTATGCAGGTGAAGCAACCAGTCCTTGCACATCCAATATGGTGTTGGTTCAATTTCTTTGCCATGCTTCCATTCTCTGAAATAATCATAAAAGACTCATGCAAATATATGTAGATAGCCCAAATGAAGAAAGATGACAACTGGACTTCTAAGAGGTCTATGATAAATAAACTTCATGGAATATCGTAATAGGTATATCAACCAACCTGAAATGAATTGTACTTTCCCATGAAATTTTTTTTGAGGCATCATATCTAGGGTGTTCAACCCTCATACATGTTGTACAAATCATCAATGCTTGTAGCTTGACGAAGAAGATGGTCCACTTTTTCTGAGACAGTAAATTGTCTACAAAAACAATGTAAAAAGGATTTTACTAAATACTATTACAAAAAAATAAGTGGACTTGACCAATATTATCAAATAACTAGTAATTAAGTAATAATTAACCTTTTCCAATTAGTGTCTTGGCCTTCCAGTCTTGCCTCAACTCATTTTAGCACCAATACTACATACGCATTCTTACCTAGTAATGGAATGCATGTCAAAATTTGTCAACATCAAAAGCTTTTAATCAAAATGCATGATTGATAAATAAAATTGCATACCCCTAAAAGTGTGACTTCTTTGCTATGTCTTCATAGATGAAAATAAAGTTAAATGATTCATTATAGCTTCCAATCCTACTTTTATCTATTGTTACATGAATCTATTTTTGCCTATTTCCCTGTTGCAAATCTTTAGTCTATTATTTTTCAATAGCATTCAAATAGCTATTCCCTATTTCTAAAACATGTATATGTATCGTGCTTAGGATTTCAGAGTTAGCCTTTACAGATGCCAGTGAGTCCTCTCACTTGTGATTTGTGCTCTTTGAGAAGGGAATTCGAATGCTTCCTATACAAATTTGATTATTCCCATTTATGGAACTTCAAATTTACCATCAGTTCCAATATGTAGAATCGTTGTAGGATCTTCCTGGTTGTTAACAATGAAGGATGGAGAAGTAAAAAGTATATCCTCATTTACTTTTATTGTATATCTTGAGGAGTCTTCCAACTCCCCTCCACTAAACCTAATAATGTCAGCTACACTTAGATGAGATTCCTAGTCATTAAAGATACCCATAGGGTCATCCTAGTTTTGGTAGATGGCACTCTTTGAGGAATTACCATCAGACTCAGACCCACTGGTTTCTAAGTTGTCGACTGGTGAAATTTAGGACTCTTCATCACCTTGAAGAAGAATTTCTTCATCAGTCATAGAATCTCTTCCATGTTCATCATTGTCCTCGACTGCTTCTACAATATTTCTATCTTGATTTAAGCTAAACACTTCATCCCTATCAAGTCCAAGCCCAACCAAATCTAATTCTTATGACCTTGTTTCGTGACTTTTGCCAACACCTTCAAGAGCTTAGGGAAATAGTAAAAACATGACATTAGACATTACTTAATTAAATTATTTTGATCATAACTATAACATACTATATAGCACCAAAAGAATAATGACTATAGGGCATAGAATTAGTAGTTTACTTTATGAAGAACACCAGCATCAAAACTTGTAATCTATGCAAGTTTTGTAAAAGCTATATGTAACTATTTCACAATGTTTAGAAGCATTGGAACAACAGTCATCAAAATGGGTCGAACTTCTCTGAGCTTTGAATGAAGAAACAAGAGTATTGCTTGGCCCTGTCCTGGAAAGACTTCTAGCTTCTATCCTTAACTAATGTTTTGAAATTGATAACTAAAGTTGTCGACAACTTCATGATTCAAATCTACTATATTTCCATAATCCATCTAAATTTAATAAATAGTTTATGGATTTTCTATAGAATAAACATGTGGTTGAAGCTTCGAGAATGAATGGAGTTGAGCTGCTTGAATTAAATATGGTTATTCTTGAAGAAGTAAGGGAATGGCACGACTGACTTGCAAAAACATAGAGTCTTATGTTTTTGACATGAGTTGGAAGCAACAAATATGAAAAAAAATAAGTCTTAAGACATAAGATAATATTAGTTTAATGCTAAACAATTGATACATCAGTATCCATTATTTCTATTTTGGAAGTTGTAAGGCCTTTGTATATTTCTAATTTATTATTATGTTATTGGTTTTAAATTATATATTCCATAAAATCCAATTGACACATTTTTCCTATCCTACTTTTAGTCCTTAGGTGTGTGAATTGTCCTGGATAAAGCTTTGTATTTTTTTACAAAAGTAAGAATTATGAATTATGTTTTCAAGTGTAATGGGTACACTACAAATTTATGCTTTATCATCTTTGAAAATATTTTGTCCTTTCATTCTAATATAGTTTATTGTATTTTTTAGTTTCAATTTGATACTTACAAAAGGTTTGTGATTTTGCAAGATTGATGATGTACAAACACAAGAGGATGTAGAAGATGGACCACCTAATTGTTGTTCATTCATGGTGGACATACAAGCAAGATATCAGATTTCTCATGGAACCCATCTGAGGATTGGATAATAGCTAGTGTGGTAGAGGATAACATTCTTCAAATCTAGCAGATGGTAGAAAACATCTACCATGATGATGAAAACATGCCTTCTAAAGAAACTTTTTAATATCTATGGTATACTTTACAAGTTATTCAGGAATGACAGTCAATTAGTCTACCATATTTGGCTATCCATTTCTTTCCTATAAGTACAACCAAAACTTATTTGGCTTGGTGTAAGGGAACTGGAGGTTTGGAAAATCTCAAGCCTTGAAGAATTCAACTTCAATCTTTGCTTGAAATTAGTTATCATTGTTTCCCCCCACTTCAGTTTGGAATTGGTATGAAAGATGGAGTCATCACAGGTATGAAAAATTTCTCCTAGTCCTAATAACATTAACAAATTACACTACTAAAAACCAAGCAACAAGCATCATTTCTTGAACCAGTAATAGCAAAGAGATTAAAGAATTTATTTGTCTTCAAAAACATGAAGTTTATCCAAAGTATTCAAGAAATTTTTGGGTGATGTCTTCAATTGGGAAAAGCAGCATTACAGAAATAATATGGATGTGATATCCCTAATGTTAACTTGTGATTGGAATTGGGAGAGGATATTGGGAATAATAGGAGAGTGATGGAAGCTATACTTGACAAGAAAATCTTGTATGGGTTGGAGTCAGTCCTTGAATGGATGATACACGGGTATTGGAATTGATGTGCATGAAGGTTTTGAGAACTTGACAATGGAGTATTTGAAAGAGCTAATACTTTCCCCAAGAATATGGTTGGTTTGTTTTGATAGGGAGAAAAGATAGAATGGGGCATAGTTAGGTTGTAAGGTTTCAAAGTCTTTGCGATGATGAAGCCAAGGCTTAGATGGCTCTAGTTCTAGTAGGGTAGGTGTGCTGGATATAGAAGAAGAAACAATTGAGAGGAAGGAGGATGGGTTTGTCAAAGTACAAATGTGGAGGATCCTAGATTATAGGCCTGCATCTTTTTTGCTTTCATCTAAAAGTCTCGTTTAATGGTTTTTTGTGTATTGAATTTTGGCTCCAATATATACATGATGGGCTTTATCTTTTGTTATGGGTTTAAGGGCTATGATTTTGTTTTCCTCTATAGATTCAAAATGTAAAGAAATGTGAAGAGTATGGAAGCCCTTTTGACAATATGGCTTAGTCTGCAATATACTGCAACTATGTATATGAATGAATCATGGATATAAGTAAGGTATGAGTGGTACATTTTTTTGTATTTTCAAAATGTATATATAAAGCAAAGGTGGATTTGATCAATGAAGATTGTGAGTAAATAGATATGGTCTATGAGTTCCAAGGTTATTTTTTGCAAAAGTTTTTTGGGTGCAGAAATGTCTTGTGGTAGGTGCTCCCAGGGGTTTTCTTAGTCTCAAATTCTCTGATGTTATGATGTAATACTTTTTACTATGATCAATAAAAAAATATTACCAACCAAAAACTGTCAAAAAAGAGAGAGTAAAAATATGTCAAGGAAAAGTGAAAACCATTAATCCTCACAAATAAATATATAAGGCACCATATTTTCAAACATCAATTGAAATACATATACAAAAAGTAGTTTAAATGCTTATAAATTCTAACAATCACACTCTTTCCATGCCTTGGAGTTTCAACAAGTGTAATACAAAAGACATAAATAGTTTTTTGTTTTCAGGCAGGCTTGCACATCACTAAATTTTGTATATATTATTATTCACACTAAATAACTATTATTTATTCTCAGTACCTATTGATTGAAGGCCTCTATAAGGGATGAATTTTCCTGAGCTAAAGATTCAGTCAATGTCCTTGAGGCATCAAGAGCTCATTGCAGAGAAAATTTCTCTTGTGTTAAATCTTCAATATGTTGCAACATAAAAAAAATAGCAATCATCATAGCATTGGCAATCTAGTTTCTAAGAACTATTTCTAAAAATATAGGCTACCATTTGAATTATTAATTTTCAACAGCTTGATGTTTCCATACATCAACTAACATCCAAATAGCAATAAAAATAAATATTTTAAAATATATAAAAAATTAAACAACCCAACATTCAAGTTTCTTTCTTCCTGCACACTTCCTTTGTAACTTTAGTGGTCCTTGCATTAAAAGATAACTAATATGGTAATTGAATTTTATATTGAATCCATTATAGTTATTTTTTTACTTGCATTACTACTAAACATGCAGTATTTTTTAAGGTGCACTTGTTTGGAATCTCCTATATTTGTCATTTTCTATCATCATAATTCTAATTAAATTTAACATAGGTTCTCTGGATAACTAAGTTGTGTCCTGAATTAGAAATACATGATAGTTTTTTTAAGTTGCATGGACATGGATATAGATATGGATATGGATATGGTACTAGATATGGATATGGCCATTATTTAAGACCTAAGTTGTTGGTTCAAATTCTGGTATACTAGATGGGAGTTCGAGATTTAGGTTTGAAATTCGTCCAAATTTTTTGGGGGTTGGGTGCAGATTCATTCTAGGTTCTTTGATACAAAAACATGTGTTTTTGAAAAAATATGTATATGTGTGTGTGTGTGTGTGTATGGAACAACAAATAAGTCCATACATCACTATGCTAATAGTAAAGCATTGTAGCAAAATACTCTCCATATCTATTTTTTAGTTCAATACGTTTAATTGCATCATTTAACCATACATACAACAGCATACACTTGTTTGGTCACATGCATGGAACATATTTGCTTATCAAGGGGATTGTTTGACAAAAAAATGAGTTCCTTGTGGGTGGAAAGGAAATGAACAATTCTTTTAGAATAGAATGACAAAACTGTTTAAGTTGTTTGGTCCATTGGAAGGGAAAAAATTAAAGCAAGAGTATTTAGTTTACATAGTACACCCACCAAGGAGTTGTTAAAGGCATTTACTAAGGGGATAAAAAAAGCAAGAGTAATTAGTTTACATAGTACACCAATCAAGGAGTTGTTAAAGGGGTTTACTACAGATTGGACAAATTTTATGCTAATAAGGATACCATCTACTTTCATAAAGAAAACTATAAAATTCAACAATCTATTCATCAAACAATGGTATGTTTGACATTCCCATGTCTAGCTGAGAGAGGAGCATACAATTTCCCAATAGTATGCAATATACCTCAAAAATGGTTAGGTTGAGATCATTCATGATACTACTCTCAGTAGGTGATGAATAGCCATTCTGCAACAAAATGACTAATATCAATTTTCTTTTTTTAATCCCTTCCAAATAATACCAATTCATTAGTATTGTTACTTCATTTCTATTTTGTGCAATATGTGACACATCTAGAATATTTAAATAAGTTATCTGAGTCCTGATTGAGAGGAGAAAATACACAAGAAGATTAGATCTATATTTTATGTAGAGAAAAAAAATTGGCATGGTGATTTTCCTCCATACACTATGAACAAGGTAAGAGGTTATAATCTAATTATTCACTATTTTTTGAAGTAAGTCCTAATTCAATGGATTTGATTTCTAGGCATTGAGGACTACAATAAATAATAGTGAGACATTTGTGAGATTTCACCCAATTTTGCCACATAAGTTTTTCAACAATTGGTGGAAATAAACTCAATCGATGCTATAAAACACAACTAGGGAAGTACCATTTTCATACACTTTATATGGTATAATTCATCACAAAAATTATTTTATGTACATTTCTTTCAAATTATTGATCTTTTAGCAAAATATGATAGTCTGCATGAAAATATTTTACTATTCTCAATGCTATTAATGCTTTGAAGTTGTAAGCCATATATTGTTCTCATTGCACACTTTTCTTGTTGCAACTTAAAAATAAAGGTGAATTAACTATTCATTTTTCAAGCCTAGAGAGGGAAGGGAGACAAGTAGCTTCTTTGGAAAGCATGGGTCACTCACATCAATTTTTCAGATAGGGGCACTAAAGATATGTAGCTATATTTATCAAAAAGCTCTTCTTCAAAGATGTCACTAGGAGAAGATCAATTACTATTATTCTTATTACTCAATACAATTTTGTAGCCCTAGATTGTTAAAAGAAATAATTGAATGTTTGTTCATACTTGGAGATCCACAACTTTCCATAGCTCCACTCATGTTATCACATTAGGGGGTAGTACATATTTCCTCCTAGAGCACTCTTTGTCAAAAAAGCTACAAGACTTTGAATGTGCATGAACCTCACCAACAAACTTTTGTGAAAGAATATATGCATAATTTGGTCTTAAACAATAAGAAAGATTTATTTGATATGAACTAAAAGTGGAGCAAACTAGAATTTTGAACTAGTAGTTGCACTTAGAACGGTTGAGACACAAGATGATTTGATTATAGATTTCTAAATTAGCATGTGATGTAGCTAATAAGGAGGATGTATTTTCCACACCAAGACAAGATGTGATATTGCTATCAGGGTTCAAATATGTAGTTTTTTAAGTCAAACTCATTGACCTGTGTTTCATGACATTGGTTCATGTGAACCCATCTCTCATGAGAATTATGTGTTAAAACTTAAGAGAAGGGTTCACATGAACCCATTCTCATGAGAATGAATGGAACACAAGAGATGGGTTTGTGTGAACCACTACTCATGAAACATGGGTCATTGAGTTTGATTCAAAAAACTACACAATTGAATCCTTATATTGATATCACAATTTGACTTGTTGTGGAAAAAATATCCTACTTATCAATTGATGAGCTTAAGGGCCTTTCTAATGAATGTTTCATAAGGAGAAAAACTTGCTAAAGGTTTTGTAAATGGGGTTGCAAGTAGAGTAGAGTGAATCATGGAGGAAACTTCATAGTTAAGCATGCTCAAGATGGAGTAGTACAGGGATGGGTGACCTCCTAGGAAGTCTTGGTGCTTCACCTTTCTGAGAACCACTGAGATGCAATGAGTATTATGTGTTACACTCATTCTCATGAGAGATGGGTTCATACGATGCAATGTTCACCAACCATAGTTTAAACAATGAAGCGTTCATAATGATTCATCTTGTGATCCAACAGATTTAATATTCTCTATTCATGTACAATGGGAATTAACATATATCAGTTCTTCTACCATTCTGACTATAGATATTTTAATATATTTTTCTTCATGGTAGCTGTCTTTAGGTGTGAAGCATTGAAATTATCTCATAAGCCTACTAGACTAATTATTTCTTATTTCATGTTTCCTCCACTTCCCCACAAATCAATTCTTAGACCTAATGGATCTTTCTTCACAAGATGTCATGTGCCTTGCCTTGCTAACATTGCTAGAAAAAAGAACTTGTAAGGGAATGTGCCTTCAGTGACAACCTCTCTATATTTCTTCTGGATCTCATAATTCAATTAGTATTGTCATAATCTAAACTCCCCCATGATATTTGACCTTGGATGGTATGAGAACCAATAGTGCTTGATAATTACTAACACAAAATGACAACTCTACCAGGTCATGTTAGCTAAAGCCATTCCCTAGAGGATATTGTTGCTCTTAGCGGCTATACAAACATTGATAACTCTATTTCGCCTATGTGATATCACTTAGAAACTCCTTTGTTTTTCTATGATTGTTGATAGTACTACCACATTTATTTAGCTTTGTATTTCAATTCATCATCATCCTTTAGTAATATCCCTTTAGCACTTAAATAAAACATTTCTATGGTGTTGACCTGTACTGTGATTTTGACTTCCATCTCTGTAGAAATCTTTAATGGGCTTAGAGAATTATATGTACATTTGAGATCAATATTTATAGCTCTAAAATAGTCCATCGCTATATTGCTAAAATTATTTGGTACTCGATTTCATGCTACTATTGAAATTAACAATTTTAATTAGTTGCTTAAAGGCTAGAACTAGACTAAAA
This sequence comes from Cupressus sempervirens, assembly GCA_028749045.1. Taxonomy (NCBI): domain Eukaryota; kingdom Viridiplantae; phylum Streptophyta; class Pinopsida; order Cupressales; family Cupressaceae; genus Cupressus; species Cupressus sempervirens. The sequence continues at coordinate 331,248,436 of CM053786.1, read as the reverse complement.
ATTCCCTTAGCTCAATCTCATTTGTTGTTTTTTTGGTTTTGTCCCCTCTTTAGATTGTCCTAACTTACTTGAAAGACTCTCCATCATGCATCAATTTTTCCCTTAACCTTGTAAGAATCACCACAATTGGCAATATCATTTCTTAGTTCTTTCAGTAGATTCCAACACCTTCCAATTATAATGGGGCAGACAATCAATTTTGAACATGGTTTGGGCCTTACTTGAGTAACCTAAAGCCTTACCCATGAGGCTTCACCCAATATGCTCCATCACCATCTCAAACATCACAATATCATTGGAGTGCATGTTCTCATAAATATATTTGAACAAAGAGAAATGCCCAACATTGTGGAAGTGGTTTACCCTAGAAGCTTCACAGTGGAGTTCTAATCCCAAGCACTATGCTTGGATTATAGTTAAACACTTATGGAAACTCTGAGCCATCTTCAAAACATACATAGTGAGAATTATTTGAAATTGAATTTAAAAAAAGGTGAATTACTATGTTTTTATCTTCAGAATTTCATTTAACTTTCTTAATTAGATGAGTGTGAAAAGGCCTAAGATGGAAAATTCAGAATTGAGCAGTTAGAGTCAAGAAAATGAGATAGAAGAGTCAAAAAAGCCCAACACACTTCAACCAAATGTTAATAGGGGCAACTGGAATCCTTCAATGACATATGACCAACAAATGAGTTACATTATGATTGCAAAGAGTTAAATATTTGAGAAAATTGAAATTATCACTACCCTTTGACTATTATAAGAGGCCCATATTTATACAATTTAAACAAACTTACATCTTCAAAGAAAGTGTGGTCATGCATATCTGCACAAGAGGTTTCGCATTGTTCAAACTAAACTCAAACTTTTGAGCAATATGATCTAAATGTTCCATTGCAATCTTTAAGCATTTAACCCTCAGCAATTCTTATGGGATGAATTCCCCATTCTAAAAGTTGCTCTACCTACTCCAATAGTGCACATGTCGTGACAACCACACCTATTGTTCCATCACCAATTTCATAGTTTTGACTCCGTGATAATTCTACCATCAATTTGCCAATTTGATTTTCTACATCCATCTCCTCCAAAATTGTTGCACCATGATTTTATGTCATGGAGGTATACACACCAGTTATAATATATAGAGAATAGTAAGAGAATTATCACACATACATATAATAAATGAATAGCCCTCTCTCTCCAAATCAAAGGAGCGCCATCTCAAAATACATCTTAACACAATTCAAAGTTGGCTAAATATTACATAATACAAATAATTAATAGGAAAAAAATGTGATGAAATAAGGATAATCACAGAAGAAAGAAAAAGATGGAGTACCCTGCTATTCATTTGCCCTTTAACTCAATATCAACAAAAATACCAATGATAATAATTGAAAACTTGCTTAAGATGTCAACAAAAACAAATTCTAAGCATTTCTTCATACATGTGGCAACTCAACACAACTTTGTACAGTTACATGTTGTTGTGAACAAAATATTCTAATGCAACTAAATAGATGAACCACTGATTTTTTGTGTTTATCTTGGAGTAATACCCTCATGCAACATAAAAATCATGATGGTTCCACTAGAATTAAAATGAATGGTATGGCTTATGACTTTGTCAACACAAAAAAATTCTAAGCATCTGTAGTAAATAGAATATTTTAATGTGACTAAACATATGAACCTATGAATTTTTTTGTTCGTGTTCAAGTAATACCCTCATTGAATACAATAGAAACATAATAGAATTAGTGTGAATGATATGGCTTATGAATTTCTGACTGTGATATCTTGGACTAAAGAAGAAGCATCCGGTGCTTAAACCCAAGATATTTCAAAAAATCCAATTACTGACAAATAAAGATGCTTAGCTCTGGTGCATGAAAGTGGCACAAGAAATATTCAAAGTGTATAAACTGGGACCAAGAAATGGAAGGGCCATAGGCAATTGACAAAACACACCTTGGGCCTTCAAGCATTTCCACACTGCACACTGGTGTTGTCTGCATGTGTGCAAATGAAAGGGAAAACAAATCAGTGCATGTACAACCATAATTTAGTACATTTTCAATATGTTTTGGTAGCCTTATTGATAATATTTGGATAGCTCTAGCATGATCTTTGTTCCAAAGTGGAAAATTGTAAAATCAAAACCCGCTCAGATGTAAATATAAAGACTAGTTCTTTTTCTAGATTATCTATAACTTTCTTATAATGTTTAATTCCTTACTTTTATAAAATATGAAGAGCACCATTGAATGTAAGATGATTAAGACAGCTCTAACCTTTGTTGCACAAAAATGTTAATCTCTCTATCCCTGCCATGTCCTCTTGATGCAATTTCAATAGTAGCTTGTAGTAGGGCATATACATATGCCTATGAAGAAAAAAATCAAAAGCAATAGAAGTTAGTTGGATATGCATTTAAATCACTCAACTAAAAAATCAAACAACTTGATATGATACTATCAACCATTTCATTTTCTCAATACCATAAGAATAAAATGTAGAGCATGCATTTTTTGTTGTTTCTCTTACAATGTCATCAACCCTTTTCTTAGCATCTTTGAAACCTCGTGTTAAATAATTCTTCACAAACTTATATTGTATTATGCATGGAAAGAAGTATAGGTGATCTACCAATGTAGTTATATGAATTTTTTAGCTTGAACAATACAATAATTCAAGGTTAAACACACATAGACCTTGGTAACATTTTATCAACCTTAAATTCCTTTTTTCTACACCATAAACATAAATCGCAAATGCAAATCGGAACATCAAGATTTCACTTAGCATTAGATTAAAATGTGTGAATGGTGTCATTTTCCAAAAACTTACATTCTATGATCCATGGAAAGAAATTCAGGTACAAGTGATGCAAGAGAATCCTAGGTTGCGCTGCTATCTTGCATGTTTTCAATTCTTATCTTGCTGTTGAAATTGGGTTTTGCTAAAACAACATTTTCTGGTTTCTGGGTGCCTATTGAAAACCATGTAACTAATTTTCCTTAATGAATGAAGGGTTACACAATTTAGATATTGAAGAGGGACTATATTACTATCTATGTTATAGAGCACAAGTTCTAACTCCTTATAGTTTGAGAGATATGGAAATTCTCTTGGAACATCAATTTCTAGTAGTTCTGCGAGATAGTTTTCTATGCTCAACTTTCAGAATGGATGCGCAATTTTCCTTAATGAATTAGACCTTGAACACTTAAGGAGTTGTAGAGGAACAAGATATCTACTCAAAATTTGAAGTGTGAGTTCTGAATCAATTAAAGCTAGGAGATATCACATTTTTTCTCAGATAGTTAATTGTTGTTGCAGGCCAACTTGTGTATTTAATTTTGGTTTATTTTCATTTAATATTTTTTGAGAGCCAACTTGTGGCTTATCCATTTTCTAGAATGATCTGTAAGTTTCTTTCACTAGTATAAATAGAGTGTTTAGGCTTAGAGCTAAGTAGTTTGGAGGTAGTTTTGAAGAGGATTGTAGAGCAGAACTGGAAAGTGTGAATTTGTTGTTGGATCTTTGAATGTGAATGTATTTGTATTTGGCCGTAACCTAGAAGGCCTTATAGCTTGGCATGTATGAAGATATTTTGATGAATCAATGAAATAATTTTACTCTTCTTCCTCCTTTGGTTGCTATTCTTTTTGTTTACTTCCGTTGTGTTAACTCTTGCAAGGTGGTTCAGAGAGCTGGGTGTGCCATTGGCCCTAGTTTTCCCCATCCTTCCTTGTGTTAGGTGGTATCAGAGCTTAAGGTTCATCCTTGTAGAGATTGGATCATGTAGAACTCTAATTTGTATTTAGTTTTAGGGTGGTAGATCTACAGATTTGACCTATAACTTGCAGAGGGTTATGATCTTGCAGGAACCTGATTTGTAAAAATGGTTCGTGGTAGAGGAAATAATGTTGATAATGTTATATTGGATCAATTGAGACAAATTGTAGCTAGATTATATGTTGTGGAGACAGCCCAAAGGAGAGGAGCACATCTTGATGATGTAAGTGATGATGAAGCAGTAGCACCAAACCATAATCTAGAACTTGAGGAAGATCAAGATGAGGAAAGGTTGTTACGAGTGTTGTCTAGGGAAAATTGGATACCAATGCTATAGAAGGTGTTCCTTATAATTAAATATTGGATACCAATGCTATGTTAGATTGGATCTTAGATATGGAGAATTTCTTTGAGTATGAAAAGACTCTTGATAATAGAAAGGTGAAGATTCCAGTCACTAGGTTGAAAGGTCATGCATCACTATGGTGGGAGCACTTGCAAACTGATAGACAAAGGAGAGGAAAGGAGAAGATCAAAATTTGGCCAAAGATGGTGAACAAGGTAAAGAAAAAATTCCTTCCTATTGATTACCAAGTTAGCTTATTAAGAAAGATGCAAAATTTGAAACAAAAAGATGTGACAGTGAAAGAGTATACTGAGGAACTCTATAGATTGGACATAAGATCTAGACATGTAGATGATGAAGTTGAGAAAATTGCAAGGTTGTTATAAAAGGTGTTCCTTATAATGAAAAATTGGATACCAATGCTATGTTAGATTGGATATTAGATATGGAGAATTTCTTTGAGTATGAAAACACTCCTGATAATAGAAAGGTGAAGATTCCAGTCACTAGGTTGAAAGGTCATGCATCACTATGGTGGGAGCACTTGCAAACTGATAGACAAAGGAGAGGAAAGGAGAAGATCAAAATTTGGCCAAAGATGGTGAACAAGGTAAAGAAAAAATTCCTTCCTATTGATTACCAAGTTAGCTTATTAAGAAAGATGCAAAATTTGAAGCAAAAAGATGTGACTGTGAAAGAGTATACTGAGGAACTCTATAGATTGGACATAAGATCTGGACATGTAGATGATGAAGTTGAGAAAATTGCAAGGTACATAAATGGACTGAGATTTGGTATTCAAGATGAAATATTTTTTGTGAAGTTAGAAAGTGTTGAAGAAGCATACCAAAATGCCTTGAAAGCTAAGGAGATCTTGACAAAAAAGCATGAACAAAGACAAAGAGGTAGAGGTGGTAGATTCCAAAGAAGAAAAAATCTTATGGTGAAGGTGGTAGATCTAAAAGTTCTGTGTAGGATAAGGGCAAATTTGAATGGAAAAATGATGACAAAGACAAGATCAAATGGAAAGGTGGTAGGTCATACTAAAGAGGTATTGGATCTTACTAAGGAAGAGGTAATTCTTACCCTAGAGGTGGTTTCCATGGTAATTGTTTCAAATGTGGTAAAGAAGGACATAGATTTTTTGAATGTAGATCCTCTGAAAGTGGGCAGAATAATAAAATTGTTGTGATTCAAGAAGACAATGAGAGTTCACCAAGTGGACCTGAGGCTAGAGAAAATTTGATGGTGAGAAAAACCTTATGTAATAAGGGAAGCAATGAGGAACCTATCCTTAGAAGAAGTCTTTTCAAGACCAAATGTAAGATGAATGGAAAATGTTGCAAGGTGATCATTAATAGTGGAAGTTCAACAAATTTTGCATCAGAAGAGTTGGTTACAAAGTTATAGTTATAGAGGCTGAAACATCCCAAACCTTATCATGTTTCATGGATCAAAGATGAGCATAAGATATTGGTAAGTGAACAATGTGTTGTGAAGTTCAAAATTGGACATTACTTTGATGAATTTTTGTGTGATATTATGCCCATGGATTGTTGTCATATTTTTTTGGGTAGACCTTGGCAATATGATAGATATGTTGGGCATGATGGAAGATTGAATCAATATACTCTTTGGGTAAATGGGAAGAAACAAACATTACTGCCTTTGATTGGAAGTCTAGATGAGGTCAATTGTACTGCAATAAAAGTTTGCATGGTTAATGGAAAGTAATTTGAAAAGGAAGTAAAGAAGAATCAAGTTTGTTTTGCTATAGTTCCTAGAGGATTGAGTGTTGGTAGTAATGACCAAGCAACAAAAGTTGGTATGATAGCAAAAATTGTTAAATTGCTAAATGAATATAAGGATATTGTTGCTAATGATATTCCTGATGATTTATCTCTAGTAATAAGCATAAGTCATTGTATCGATCTGATTCCTAGAGCTAGTTTTCCAAACAAAGCACCATATAGATTGACACCTACAAAGAATGAAGAACTTAATAGACAAGTGCATGAGTTGTTGCAGAAAGGCTTGATCAAAGAAAGTTTGAGTCCATGTGTTGTACCTACTGTATTAGCACCTAAAAAGAATGGAGAATGGAGAATATGTACTGATTCCAAAGCTATTAATAAGATCACAATAAAATATAGGTTTCATATGCCAAGGATGGATAACATAATGGATTGTTTGAGTGGAGCAAAGTATTTTACCAAGATTGATTTGAAGAGTGGCTATCATCATATCAGAATTAAAGAAGGTGATTAAGGGAAGACTACTTTCAAGACAAAAGATGGTTTGTATGAATGGTTAGTTATGTCTTTTGGTTTGACTAATGCACCTAGTACTTTCATGAGGTTGATGAATGAAGTTCTGAAAAGATTTTTGGATAAGTTTGTGATTATTTATTTGAATCATATTTTGATATTTAGTAAGACTAAGGAAGAACATATTGAGCATAATAGACAAGTATTGCAAAGGTTGAAAGAGGAAAATTTGCTGATTAATCTAAAAAAGTGTTCTTTTATGCAAGAGGAGATTGTATATTTGGGATTTGTGATTTCAACTAATTGATTGAAGATGGATCCTAAGAAGGTTAAAGCAATTTTGGAGTGGCCTACACCTGAGAATGTGGGTGAGGTAAGATCATTTAATGGTTTGGCTAGTTTTTATAGAAATTTTATAAAGAATTTAAGTGCTATTTGTAATGCCATGACTGAGACAATGAGGGGAGATAAAAAAGAATTCAAGTGGACACATGGAGTTGATAAGAGTTTTGAGACTTTGAAACAAAAGGTTATTGAATTACCTATATTGGCTTTGCCTAATTTCAACAAAGTATTTCAAGTTGAATGTGATGCAAGTGGTAATGCAATAGGAGCTATGTTAAGTCAAGAAGGTAAGCCTATTGCTTTCTTTAGTGAAAAGTTAAATGATGCTAAAAGGAAGTATTCTGTGTATGATCAAGAATTTTATGCTATTGTTCAAGCATTGAAGAAGTGGAGACATTATTTGATTCCTAAGGATTTTATGTTGTATATTGATGATAAACCTTTACAATACTTGGGAAGTCAACATAAATTGACTCAGAGACATATGAAGTGGGTTGAATATTTGCAAAATGTTATATTTGTCATTAAACACAAGAGTGGAGTTACTAATAGAGTTGCTGATGCATTGAGTAGAAGATGTTCTTTACTAACTAAAATGAAGGTTGAAGTTCTTGGTTTTGATGAAATGAAAGAGGTATGATGTTGATCCTGATTTTTTTGAGGTGTGGAGAGAGTGCAAAGCACCAAATCTAAAAAATCATGTAAGTATGATGAGTATTTCATTCAAGAAGACATGTTGTTCAAAGGTATTTAGTTGTGTATTCCTAAAAGTTCTATGAGGCTGAATCTAATTAAGAAAAAGTGTAGTGGTGGATTAGCTAGACATTTTGAAATTGATAAGACATTGAGTTTATTTAAAGAGAAGTATTATTGGCCACAAATGTATAATGTTCAAAAATTTGTAAAGATTTGTGGAGTTTGTCAAGTTGCTAAAGGAGTGAGTCAAAATACTAGTTTGTATACACCTATTACTATTCCTAAGAAACTTTGGAGTGACATCAGTATGGATTTTGTTCTTGGATTACCTAAGACAGTGAAGGGGTATGATTCCATATTTGTTGTAGTGGACAGATTTTCTAAGATGGCTCATTTCATACCATGTAAGAAGACATCAGATGCTAAGCATGTTGTTGAACTTTTCTTCAAAGAGATTATGAGATTGCATGGATTGCCAAGAAGTATTATTTCTGACAGAGATAGTAAATTTGTTGGTTATTTTTGGAAGACTTTGTGGAAGAAGATGGGTATTGAATTGAAATTTAGTTCTACATTCCATCCACAAACATATGGAAAAATAGAGGTTGTAAATAGAAGCTTGGGTAATGTACTGAGATGTTTCGTTGGGAATAAGCCAAGTAATTGGGAGATGGTATTGGCACAAGCTGAATTTGCATACAATAATTTTGTGAATAGGAGTATAGGGAAGACACCTTTTGAGATTCTTACTGGAATAAAGCCTAGAGGAATATCAAATTTGAGAGATATTGCTGGTGAAGAAAAGAGAAGTGTTGTAGGAGAAGAATTTTCTGATTATATGGAGTTTTTGCATAAGGAAGTGAAATTGAGGATAGAACAAAGAAATTAGAAGTATAAGGAGAATGTAGATCAGTCTAGAAGACATCATGATTTTCAATATGGTGATGAGGTGATGGTTCATTTAAAGAAAGGAAGATTTCTAGTTGGAACATATAGTGAGTTGAAGATGAAGAAGTTTGGACCTTGTAAGATCTTGAAGAAATTTGATAGTGAAAATGCTTATGAAGTTGAGTTACCTCACGACATGGATATATCTCCTATATTAAATGTTGTAGATTTATACAAGTATCATGAATTAGATGATGAAGTTACTATATTAGAGGACTATCCTAAGAAGCAAATTAAAGAAGTTGAACATGTATTGGATCAAATAATTGGTAAGAGCACAAGAGGAAAAGATTATTATGAATATCTGGTCAAGTGGAAGAACAGACCTATGGAAGATGCTTCATGGATTTCTCAATCTGAGTTGGATTCAGCTCATGTTGTGACATCTTAATGATTCAAGAGAATCATTTCTTCCAACCTTTTTTATCTGATGTAGGAGCATCCTGGGTTGCACTACTATCCTACATGTTTTCAATTCTTATCTTGCTGGTGAAACTGGGTTCTGCTGAAACTACATTTTCTAGTTTTTGGGTTCCTATTGCAAACCATGTAACTAATTTTCCTTAATGAATGAAGGGATGAAAACTTCAAGGATTGAAGAGGTTCTAGATTAATATCTATTTTCTAGATCATGAGTTCTAACTCCTTATAGTTTGAGAGATATGGCAATTCTCCTGAAACATTAATTTCTAGCAGTTCTACGTGACAGTTTTATGTGCTCAAATTTCAAAATAGATGCATAGTTTTCCTTAATGAATCAGACCTTGAGCACTTAAAAAATTTTAGAGGACCTAGATATATACCCATAGTTCAAAGCATGAGTTCTAACTCAATCAGAACTAGGAGATATCACAATTTTTCTCACACATCAATTTCAGGATAGTTAATTGTTGATGCAAGTCGAGTTGTGTATTTAACTTTGGTTTATTTTCATTTAATATTTGCTAAGAGCCAACTTGTGGCTTCTCTATGTTCTAGAATGATCTGTAAGTCATTTTGGCTAGTATAAATAGAGTGTTTAGGCTTAGAGCTAAGTAGTTTGGAGGCAGTTTTGAAGAGCATTGTAGAGAAAAACTGGAAAGTATGAATTTGTTGCTGGATCTTTGAATGTGAATGTATTTGTATTTGATTGTAACCTAGAAGGCATTATAGCTTGGCATGTATGAACATATTTTGATGAATTAATGAAAGTATTTTACTCTTCTTCCTCCTTTGGTTGTTGTTCGTTGTGTTTGCTTCCATGTTGTTAACTCTTGTAGGGTAGTTAGGAGAGCTAGGTGTGCCATTGGCCCTAGTTTTCCCTATCCTTCCATATGTCAACAAGAATCTATTGATTCAACAATCTGAATTATTTTTGCCACAACTATTCAACAAATCTAGGTTTTTGCAAAATTTATTGTGCTATGACTGAAATGGAATCTAAAACTGGACATGCCAAAGAATATAGTTTGATATAATAAAGTTGCTCATAAATCAAAACTATTAAAGATTTTTTTTAGTTTTAAACTTAAATGGATATTACACTTGTACTTTTTTTAGGCCTTCTTATGGTTGCATATTATTGACTTGGATGCTAAAGTGTTAGAGTGAATATAATCCAACTAGATTAGAGATCGTGTCTTGTGAGCGGTGCAGTTGTTCCCATCTGGCACATGCAAATGGCAAGCTTTAGGTCTGCAACTCAGCCTACTTTTGCATGTCTTGAAACATTTGTTGTCAAAGTCAAATAAACTTTTTTTATACAAAAGATACAAACATTCTAAAATTCTTGAGTTCTTTTAGGAATTATCCCAATTCATCATTTTGGAAATCTCAACATCCCCATGCTTGCTCCCTTTGGTTGCTTATATTTTCTAATTCAAACTCATTACTTCTATTGCTTACAATATTTCTTCCTTGAACTACTTTATATGAGCTTTTGCATACTATGAACAAAAGGAAGTTGAACATCCACAATAGGTGTCTAATGATCTTGCAATCATGTGATTTATTTGATGCAATGGTCAATCCAACTTGTGCTTGTCCTGGGACCTTCACTTCCTGCAACTTAGCTAACCTTTTCTAATGTCCATTTAAATGAGTGTTGTCAACTTTAGTGGATAACAAAATTTCCAACATCAATTAAGGGGTAGTTTGTTGTTGCTCTAGTTCAATTTAAATTTATTCACAGTAGTTGCTTCTTATAAATTATAGCAATTGAGCTACCATGTCACCTTGTTAAGCTAATGACACCAATTTATGCTCTAATTACTATGGTTTTTAGATTGAAATCAATATAAAAACATTAATCTACATAAAAAGGAGCTAAAATGAGTCTGACACTGTGAACTACTTATGCTTGTGTTATTCTACCAGGTATTGAAACAAACATTTTCCTGGTACATCAGTTTGAGTATAAACATCAGCTCTATCAAAGTAGCCATAAAAAACCTTTTGGGTTTTAAGTTATATCCTTCACAAATATAATTCCTACTTGCTCATTTTAATGCTTTAAAGCTCAATTGTACTCTATTTGTTATTACCACCTACAAACAATATTTCTAGGCAGCTTAATTTTTTGAAAGATCTAGTTTGCAATAATGGAATCAACCTCCCCTTCCACAAACCCAATGATAACAACACATAGCAAGATAGATAGGCTAGACTAAAGGCATTCTTTTAGGTCCCATCTAACTTTATACTTATAAATAGGTATAGTTTGACAAAAAGCCATTCCATATTACAGAACTAAGAAATGATTGTGTGATATTACAAACTTTAACCATGACAATTGTAAATAGATATTGCAATAGATCTTTGTTTTGAATAATAGTAAAAATAACCTTTAACTCTCCTTTTGGAGGTGAACTCAATTAGGAAGCCAAATTGTATCAATTATGGATCTCCTTGATGAACTAAGAAGGAAACAATTAATATATGTATCTTTTTGAGACCTTATATTCTGCTCCTCTTTTACAGTTTCACCTCATCAGACATACAGTGAAAGGTAGAACTCAAATTTTTACTGAGTCATTATTTTATAGTCTATAGAAAGTCTTCGAGTCAACAAGATTGGAGTCCATGAAAGTGGTTGTAAAAAACTTACGGGAGTTTTTGAAAGGATTCTACTAAGTTTATAAGGATATCAGATTTTGCAAATGATGAGATAAGGGATTTCATGCAAAACTGAATGAATAACTACTTTAGCTCATTTCTACTCTCTCAAAAATTCCATAGATGTGCATTTATTTATTTATTCTTTTATTGTTTTTAGTTAAGTGTGGCATATCTTCTTTGGCGATTGGTATTATCTTCTCTATTGACTGTGGCCTCCACCATTTTTCTTTTTTTTGACAGTTGGGATATGACTCAGTCTTTCTACAAGATGTTGATTATAGAAGAATTTTTTCATACCAAATCGTGTGTTTTCTCAAAGTTGAGTGTGCTCTTTCCTTCAGGTGATTATTTAGCATTTTCATTCATGACAATCTTCATATTCATGTAATAATTGATTTGAACCAATAAATCTCAAGATGTCCATTAGACTGGTGATTGGAAATAATTTTTGCATGTTTTTAGATATACCCAGAGTCATTAGTAAAAGGGTGGAGAATTATCTTGTGTCATGGAGCTAATCTTTAGTGATATCAAAGCACATCATGCTTTTAAGTCACATAGGACTAAAAGTGCCCCTCTTCGGTGTTGTAGCAACCTTGGCATCAATTTCTTTAACATTGCAAAAGTTTTTGCCTATGATAGAGCTGAAGAAATAGTGTTATAGGTCATTTGTGAGCTAGGCTAGAAGCAATCAGATCATTTCATTGACAAAATTGAGGCTTCTCTCAAGCACCTAAAAACTAGAGTATGTTCCTTGGGCCTGATGTCTTCTCAACCATGGGGCACCCAACAGATTTTTGAAGCCTAGAAGACTTACAAGTTACTTTTTATGATTAGCCCGTGCGATGACCAACTTGAGAGACTAGTGTAGCCAAGATTCTAAGATAGGCTGGCATGTTTGTCACCAATTGCAACCTTCCTCATATACTCTAATGGGATAGAACTAGTCTATCATGAGTTAAGATTAAAGTGTGGTATGGCAAAGATAAAGCACTGGATGATGAATTAAATCAAGAAGTTCTAGATGATCGTGCATTTCCATATGCTTTAGAGGTGATCATGGGAATCATTTCTTATGAGTCATTCATGGTTTATTATGAAGTTCGCAAGGGGCCTATATGGCTTGAGGTAATTTTGTTTAATTTTCTTTGATGATATTGCCCTGAAAATAATTTAATCATTAGATTATGATTTCAGATTGAATCAGTATTGAGGTTTTATGAGTACTCTTCATTTGAAGGTCTTAACACCATCTTTCAGTATCTATCTTTTCTATATTTGTTCTAACCTTAATCTTGAGTGGTGCAGTCAATTATTTTCATGATAATAAGTAAGTTTAGAAAAAGTGTTTGAAACTGAAAGAAGCTCATAAATTAGGGGTGATGGAAGGTGAAAGTAATTTGATCTTGTTTGCCAATAATGGTTTCTCATTAGATCAATTTATACTTGGAATAGTTTCACTGTGAGTGCTATTGTGGCACTTATGATTTTTTTGTTTCTATTTTTCAGTGCTATAGTCCGAAGGTTATATTGGTATAAGTCTCTTATATCTAGAATATTGATTATGATAGATTGGAGATTATTTGTGCAACCTCTTTCTTGAGAGCCTAGCTTTGCATCTAGGCCAAGAGAGGTCATGTGTGTCTTTAATAGTGAAGCTAGATCTTACAAAATCTTAGCCAGTTCATAGCAATAGATGCATAGCCCCTTTACATCATTTGAGCTTAGTGGATGTGAGTTGTGATGGAGAAGAAGACAACAAGGAGTTGATGAGTTGGAAATTTGGAAGGGCTTTGCAGATATCTAGGCATTGCAAATATCTATAATTTGGTATTAGATTAAATCAATTATGTAACTAATTATTTTTTGTAGATTGAATCAACCAATCCTAATATTTTATACCAAACACACACACACACACACACACACATATCATTTGTAAGATAGTACTTGTTGCAACAGTAAAAGAGATTTAAGAGTTCAATTTTAGAACTTACGGTATAAGGTCGTAGCCATGGAGATCAAAAATTGATGACATGGAAATCAAAGATCAACTATTGGTGAAGTCAAGAGGACATTTGTGGAGGATGAATGTGCACCATTAGAGCTCCTAAAATGAAGAACATAGTAGGGTTCAAAATGAGCTTTCAAGAAACAAAACTAAATATATATATGGGCTTAACTAGCAGGAAAATGATTAAAGTTTCCTACGACTAGGAATTCATTTATGGGGTTGAGGTGTGGCCCTTCATGTATATTGGCAAATACAAATAGATAGCTATTTGTTTATGCACAGGTCTACTAATCCCCCTCTCCTTGGTGTGACTAGATCATGGCGGATGGATGGAGAGTTAGATCGCCAAAGTGGAGTAAAGAACCAAACTATTTTGATACTAATAAAATTCCCTCCAAATGGGGCCTATTAATTGGGAATCTAGGTCTTTATATATTTTATCAAATAATTAACACTTAGCATTGTTTAATGATGTTAAGTATATATTTATTATAATAAATTATCAATATTTTTTAACTATGTTTTTAGTTATAAGTTATTAATTATTAATTCTATTTACATTCTTTAATTTTTAAATCATCATTTATCTTTAATTTTTTAATTTAACACTATTTAAATTTGTATAATTTATAAAAGAAGATATTTTGACATGTAATTAAATCATGATATTTCTATCAATTGTGTAGCTCTTGGGTCAAACTCATCGAGTCATGTTTCATGAGTAGTGGTTCAAGAACCCATCTCTCATGAGAATGAATGGAACACATAGTACTCATTGCATATCATTATTATGATTTAAATGGATTTTTTTCAACTCATAAATGGTTAGAAATAGTTTGATTATGTTTCACATCGATTGAACTACTAAGATAATTCCAGTGTCTATGAATGAGCTTTAAAATAACTAAATCCAATAGCCTTTGTATCTTAAAAGGATTAATTACCTATAGGAATCATTTGGAAAACATTTATTTGGATTGTTTTTTTTTTTTTTTTTCTATTTTCTTAGTAAAGGTTTTAGTAAGTCAACAAGGGCATTCTATTACAGTAATTCTTTCTCAACTAAGAACTAAGTTCCTATTGCATGTATGAAGAATGTTGAATTTATTCTCAATGTAATGTCAAATATCAACTGCATACATGTTTGGGTGACTAATTATTAGTGATAAAGTATTTAGTCATTTATTTGGTAGTTTATTTAGTAACTTTTATTTGGTTGATCTTTTGATTTTACCTGATGACTAAATTAGTCACATATTTGGCCACCTATAGTTGAAAATCACAAAGAAATAGTAGAATTTGATCAATTTTAGTCATGTGACTAAAACTTTTAGTCACGTGACTAAGATTTTTAGTCACATAGTTACATATTTGTCAAAATATACTAGTGGTTGTCGGAGTCCTCCTTCCTCAGTTCCTTATTCTTCTGTTTCTGCTTGAATTACCAGAGGAAGTGGAGTTAATGACCCTTTATCCAAAATTACCATATCTTGTGATGGTGGTGGTAGAATGCCTAAAGGTCCTTGAGGTAGAGGAGGCAATTGATTCCAATCCTCTCCAAAAGTTTCATTCATGGGAGTATCTTCGATCTTCTCTCCCACCATCTTAGTGCCCACTGACACAAAATCAAAGTCCAAGAGGTTGAAGACATCAGTTCCTTCACTCTCCTTCTTTGTTATCCACTTCTACTATTGATACTTAGATAGGCTCTCTTGGAGTAGATGGAGGTGTCTATGTAGAGATTCTTCTCCTCTCTTCCTCTACAACTTTGGATGAGAAAGTTCTCTGGCTTAAGGGGATAAACTCTATTTTTTCCCCTTCTTCTTCATCCCCAACTTTCGGGATGGTTTCTAGAACCTATGGAGACAAAGTATTTTTCTTCTTCAATCTCCTTCTTCTAGTACCCACCATAATTGTTTCTTCTCTTGCTCTCTTTGGATTTGAGTGGGAGGCTTCTTCCTTTGTCACTATTGGCGATGGGACCCTTTGTTCCTCTATTTGTTCTTACTCTTGATGTTCTAGTTGTGCCTGTTCTAGAGGTTGATCTATTGGCTCTACTTGAGGCTTAGCTTGCCCTTGCTCAAGTTGTGCCTATTCTGGAGGTGCTTGGGCCTCAGTCACTCATCTCTTTTCCCTAGGGGCTTCCCTTTTCCTCTTCTTTCCATTATCTACCTCAAAGTACTCAACCTCTCACTCGTGTTAATGTATTATTTTCAACCTTACTATGGATTGAGCTGGGTACGTTGGTACGATGGCCTTTGCACCTTTACCTTTGATAGGCTTGATTGTGGCTTGTAGAGGTATGGCCTGGGGAATTGGAACCATCCAAAATGGCTTTCGAATCCATTCCCTTGTCAGTTAAATCACATGGCTAGCCCGATGATCTATGTCATCATTTTCCTCTTGCCCTATGTTTACATTCATGATAGGCCTGTCATAGATTTTGTCTCTATTGTACAAAGGATCCATGACTTCAAGGGCATCCTTCTTTATGACCTTCAGAGGAATCTTTATTTTGAGAACATTTTCTATTAAATATAAACTCATCCTACAATAGTCCCTTATACGGACATCATAGTCATATGTAGCATTCATGCAGTGATCTTCCAGGGTTTCAACATGGACAAACTCTTTCCTTGCTAGATGTTGAACCATCCCAATGTTGTCAAAGAATGGGTGAGGGGAGTTGTATTCTTCCAAGGGATATTGATCCCATTCAGATTCAAAGGTAGCAATGTCTTATTTTTGCTTCACCTTGAATGCGCCAATTGTAATTGGCCAAACCCATGTCTTCTTATGTTGTTTCCTCACTCTATCATAAGAAAACATGAGTTAGTGGGCTATCTCCAGGATTATGATCCTATCTAAAGGGTATCTCAGAAGCTTTTTGGGGTACATAAGAGTACCAACTACCCAAAGGTATGCAAAAGTCTTGAATTGAATGTAGCAGGCACCTATTTCTGTTATTCGAGTTGTTGTCTCTACTGACATTCTTTTGACATAATCCCCTTTAATAAATCAGATGATGGCAAAGATGACCCCATCATTGACCACTCTATATTCCACATTCTGTAGTGCAAGCTTCTTTTTCACCAATTGTGGGTATACCACATAGGGCCAAGCATTTGTATCTTGCATTCTTCCCTTTCTCTACAACCCCAGATAGTTAGTGGTTCTAGACGTTAGCAAGTACATCATGTATGATTTCATGTAAAAGTGAGGGTCTTCTTTGATAATGACTAGCTACTCATCCAAGTTGTCACTTAGGATGGTAGCCCAGTCAATGGGCATCTTGGCAATCCTTATGGTTTCAATGAAGTGAACCATCCATGTTTGAAGGTGATCTACTACAGGAAGACCCATTAATATGCTAAGGAGGATGATCAAGAATCCAATGTCATCTTTCATATACCCTCTATCCATATCCACCTTGCCTACTATGTGGCCCAAAGGTGTCCTATTGATCAGAAATGTGGTATGCATTAGTTCCTAGGTCTACTTTGAACATGACTAGCTTCTCATCCAAGTTATCACTTAGGATGGTGGCCCAATCATTGGGCATCTTGATGGTCCTTATGGTTTCAATGAATTGAACCATCCATGTTTGAAGACAATTGAGTATCCGATGTCATCTTTCATATACCCTCTAGTCATATCCACCTTGCCTACTTTGTAGCCGAAAGATGTCCTGTCGATCAGAAATGAGGTTTTCACTAGTTCCTTTGCCTCTTTCTCATTCTACCTATACCACCATTATGATCCATCATATGAGATCAAGAGGTATTGGTCCACCCTTGGAAGGTGAAACACTTTCTCTATGCTTCAAGGTCAGAGGTCTAGGACTATCTCTCCTATGATGCTTTTTCTACCTTGTCCTCAGTCACATAATGCTCTACCAATGTCATTATAAGTTTAGAAGATTGAAATAAAGTAGGATGTGATGTTGAATTCATTAGCCTAGACCAGATCAATGTAGATACCATCGTCAAGCTTTCCTTGGCTTTGTTGCAGATTGTCAGAAAGGCATTCCAGTTGATGTGGCCCAATCTTGTATCTTTGATCTCTACATGTCCATCTTGGAACCTTGATTTCTTTGGTGCTCCTTGGTACTTGAAAGAAATAGGTTTTGGTACCATTTTATCATCCATGGAAGATGATTATGATGCCATTTGATCTACATGAAAGAGGAAAACATTACTCTTATGGATATCAAAAGGTAAAAATTAGACCTAAAAAGACCCTAGACTGACTTGAAAATGGTTTAAAAACTAGTCAAAATAGGGAAAATTACAATTTCCCCCTAGAATTGCATGTTTTTCATCTTAGCACACCTAGCACACCCTTACAGGTGCTCTAGTGCACTTGTTTAGCCTTTAAAATGGCTAAGTGTGTAGTTGCACACCAATACATGTGTGCACCTTGGTCGGGTGCACACATGCGCATGTGTGCAACTACGCACATGTGTAAGTGACTTAGTGCAATGAGGGCTACCTTAGTCTTTCTTTTTGTGTGCAGAGGTGGGCACATGCACACCTTCAAGGGGTGCACATGTGCGCACCTCTTAAGAGGTCCCTTTAGCTATTTTTGTTAGGCTTTGTTTTGTTTTTTATGTTTATGTTTTTTTGGGTTTTGAAGTTACACAAAGGTGTACACATGCACACCTCTAAGGGATATGCACGTGTGCACCTCTTAGGATGTTCTACCTTGTGTGTATTTCTTGCAAGGGGGGCAGAATTGTGCAAAAGTGAAGAGGTCAGAGCTGCGAAGGTGCAATTCAATATGGAGGCAGGAGTGAAGTGAAGAAGGGAGAGGGGTCGGGGTCCATTCATAGACCCCGATAGTGCACCAAATGTGCACCTATGAAGGTGTGCACCCTCTGAGGGTGTGCACATGCATACCCCCAAATCATGGGTAAAGGGTGTATATGTGCACTTAAAGCATAATTGGGTCCAAAAAACTAATTTTCTCTCTCTCTAGGTGCCTGAGCCATCCCAGTCTAAGACTGGGATTTGTTCTAGACCTAAGGGAGGGTTCAAAATGACTAGGGCTCTAGACTAGAAGACTCACAGGGGAATTTGAAACTAGGGGGTACCCATTTTGAGTCACAAAATGGGGCGTGCATTGTGAAAACACAACAAGTATGTTGTCCATTCTCTTGCCTGTGGATTTCAATTACATATTTATTTTAAATCTATTATGGATTATATGGAAACAATTATATTCTTTTATTACAAGTTTCCTTACATATATACATGTATATATACATATGTATATCTATATCTATATACATGTATATGTATATCTATATATGTAAATGTATATATATGTATATATACATATATACATATATAATACATGTATATATGCATACACATGCACATATATATATATGTATATGTATATGTCTATATATACATGTGTGTGTGTGTGTACATGTACATATAGATACATATATATGTATATATATACATGCATATACATATACATATATATATACATATATATATATACATACATGTATATATGTATAAATGTATATGTATGTATGTACACACACACACATATATATGTATGTATGTATATATGTATGTGTATATGTATATATACATGTGTGTGTGTGTGTGTGTGTGTGTGTGTATAAAGTGAGATCTCAATTTTTGGTGAAAGTGGAAAGCATGATAGATGGAGAATTGACAACAGAGGTTTAGTGGGTCCTCAAGGAAGACATGGACCAAGTGGAATCTGATTCCATAGATAATTCAACCAAATCTCCCTTAAGTGGCTCGATAGCTAGAGCCTTATTCTTGACTTTACAAATAGGGTTAGCATAGGTAGAACTAGGAGAGATAAGAATAGCCTAGATTTTGGCTTGAGACTATATAGGGATGAAAGTAAGATTATTAAGCTCAATCAAAAAAGTAGGGCATTAGTTGATTTTAATATAGTGAAACTTAATATTGTATGAAAATATGCCAAGTTAGTTCAAGTTGGGCATGCATGTGTTTTGAGATTAAAAAAGCACTAATTTTAGTTAAAGGTTTTTCATCTTAGTAGATGTCTAAAACATAAATTTGGTACATCATAAAATTTGTTGTTTATTTTCAAGGTTTTCTCTCAAATTTTCTCTAATGTTAATGTGTATGGTGAAATGGTTATCAATGATAAATCTACCAAGTACAACCAATTGAAAAAGAGTAGAAGCACAAGATCCTATGAAGAAGGATCATGTCAAATAATATAACTGAGTTAGATCAAAATAAGGAGATGAATGCTAGATTGGTGTCTAACTTTCAAAGAGAAGGAGATGGAAAATTTTATTGTCCCTATAAAAGGTGTAAGTGCTTAAAAAATGTAAGAATCTTAATCAAAATAACTAAGAGACATTCCACGGACAATGGTCACATTGAAGGAGGGTTTGAATATTGTCCATTGGTAAATTGTTCATTACATTGTTTTAATAATTAATATACATATGAAATCACTTGATGATGAGATCATGTCCATGGTTTCTTAGTTTTCATGATTTTTATATAGGTCGATCTCTCCAAGGCAATACGTGATATGGACCACCACATCCTGGGGAATATGGTTTTTGAAGTGGAGGAACATGGAGTTGTAAATATTGAAGCTTGAGATCATGATCTCATGGAAAATAATGATGATGTATAACAAAAAAACATTGAATATGATGGTACAAATACATTGATCCATGACATATTTGGTACTAGTGCAACTAATGATGATGATCACAATGACATTGATGCCATCCTTGATTTACCTCTAATTGAGAAGGCAAACATGACCCTTTATGAAGGCTCACAAACAACTTTTCTCTCTGGTGTATTTTTGGTGAATTTGAAGGTTATAAATAGTTTATCCAACATAATGCTAGGATTAAACCTCATATAGAATTACCAATTACATGCAAATATAAACAATATCATAAAATAATAGATCACAAAGAAGAGAACGCAAGATACCAAGATTTAACGTGGTTCACCCAATCCTTGGGCTATGTCCACCAAACAGAAAGTCCAATATTATTATGATACAGTGATTACAACCTAATTATAATTTGTAATCCCTTATATCTCAATACCACCACAAGAAGCAATTATTGCATCACCCAAACTGAAAAAATCCCTAACCCTAAGCCCTTTTATACAAGTATTTTTGCCGCTTTAGGGTTAAAATTAGTTACAACATGTCAACCATAATATGCCAATATAGTAGCCCCAAAAAAATTTTGGGGAACCCCTAACAGTTGTGGCCTAATGGCCTTAGTTGTATTGGGGGCAGCCTCCCCCAAACCCTTGCTTAGGGCTCAACCCGGCACAAAACCCCATTGAGGAATTATGGAGTATGTATAGTACTTCCCTGATCAGTCACCACAATCTAAAACATAACAATATCATGTATGCTAAGGTATGTCATATATGTCTTTATAGTCAATAAAAGGTGAAACATGTACCATTAATATTGTTTTTATTTAAAACTAATACTTTTTTTGTAGATTGATAGGTGAGCTTTTGTTACCACCATCAAATATTCTATCTCGCTTATACTAAGAATTGTGTGCCCCTATGAAAGATATTGGAATGGAGTATCAAGCAATAGATGCTTGTCCCAATGGCCATATTATTTACCATAAAAAACATGAATTTTTAAGAAAATTCTCTAAATTTGATATGAGTAGATATTGACCATATCAAATCAATAAAAAAAGTGTCTCACAAGATTCTTTGTTTTATCCCCATTATTCTATGTTTGCAACAATCATTCAAGTTCATTAGCTTGGCACAATTTATGGATTACCATCCACACAATAGAAGTCAAGATGACATTTTTGGAATGCTTGTGGATGGTTTGATATTTATGGACGTAGAGGAAAAGTGACCACACTTTAAAGAAGAACCTCAAAATCTCAAGCTTCCATTGGTAGTGGACAATGTCAATCAATTTGAAGAGATGAGACCTATTTACTCAGTGTGGCCTATTTTTGTTATAAAAAATAACCTTCCTCTATGGAAGTCAATAGAGAAGGAGAACATTATGTTGGATATGATTTTTCTAGGTTTTTTATCATTTAATAGTTATCTACATGTAATTATAAGTCTCAGAGTAAAATGGTCATAATAATTATATAATGTTGGTGTTGTTCATTCAACTAGATAAGTACTAAGTAAAGATATGAATGTATATATTGAATCTCTTGTTGATGATTCGGTGGAGTTATAGAATGGTGTCACTCTGTGTGACATCTATAGACCAGTAGGACACAAATAATTTCAATTCCTTGCAATGCTTGTATGGACAATATATGATGTTGTAGGGATAACACACTTTTGTGGTATGTTATGGTGAATTCAAGTTGCACATGATAATTCTAATTATTAAAATTAACATATTTAATCTTGTTGTATCATTATCTTGTAGGTCTTCAAACAAAGGGAAAATTTGTATATCCAGTTTGTGTACAAAGATGAAATCTCATCATTCAAGTATTTACAAGGTTAAGGAAACCTAAATCTTATCAGTTTTGTTATAATTTATAAACACTGCATCAACCTTTGTCTTGTGATTTTTGATCTGTAAGAGATTGTTTAATCTTCTATTATTAGCACAAAGATACCAGAAAACTCTACCTATTCAAAATATATTCAAATTTTGTTTTTCAGTGCCACACTTTTGTATTTTGTGTGTGTCATACTCTATACATGCTACTCTTTATATTCATGTGTTCCTGTCCCCCTATATCCCATGCTTTAGAGTGCCATTTTTGTATGTTATCTTCTAAAAATTGATTGTTTATTTGTTCATCATTTGATGTATAGGGTTGGGTCTTATTTTTGCACTAAATCATTCTATTTAATCTACGATACTCAATATGTTATTATGGTTCTTAAGTTATCATCTTACTTGCTTTCACTCACCATAGAAAAATGTTGGTTGTCTATGTGCCGCAAAGAGGCCCATGTATCTTAAAATCAATGTGCATATTTGATATGACTTCCATGCATAGAGTAAAGTAGAATTTTTTTACTTAAGCATTCTAATTAATCTATGTCACTTGATATGTTTATCTATCATTCTATTTTATTAAACTATCATCTTATTTTCTTTCACTTAGCATGTAAAATTGTTGGTTGTCTATATGTCATGAAGAGGTCCATTGTATCTTAAGTCAATGTGAAGATTATAAGTGTTTATTTATGACTTTCATGCATAGGAAAATTAGAAAAATGTGCACTAAAGTATTCTATTCAATCGATGTCACTCAATATGTTACTGTAGTATTTGATTTTATTAAGCTATCATTTTATTTACTTTCACTCACCATGCAAAGATGTTGGTTCTCTATATGCCATGAATAGGTCCTTTGTATCTTAAGATCAATGTGTTGATTTTATGTATGTGTTTATGAGACTTCCATGATAGAGTAAAGTAGAAAAAATTCTCAACCATATTGTTCTATACCCACATTGATTTCAAGCATTATTCGAGCATACATGATATAGTTTTAAAGATTTCACCTACTTTCCCATTAAGATTCTTCAAAACATGCATTTTTCTACTTCATTTTACTTGATCGTGTTCTTTTACTCATGTTTTAATTTTATATTGCTTTATTTATTTATTGTAATATAACTAAATTACCAATTTGTTTGTACTAGACCTCAAGTCTTGATCTCACTTGTCTCGACTTCTATGAAGAATCCCACTCATAGCATGTGGCTCTGTCTTTGATGAACATGGTGAAGCCAAGCATAATATTGGGAGCCAACACATTAAAGTGATGAGTTTTACCATTTTTGCACTAATATCAATGATGAGTTACCTGATTGTTGGTGAAGAGAACAATATGAGTTAGATATTGATGAGATAATGGATTTTTTGATCTTTTAACATAACCCAATCATACATATATGGAAGAGATTGTTGAACATATAGGAGTAATCAACGAAAATTTAAAAGAAATCAATATGATTATAGATTCAATTCAAGTCACTTATGTTGTTTTAAATGGGAATACCCATACAAGTTCCACAAGTGCTTGACATGAATGGAGAATTTGGAATGATGAAGATCTTAAATAGAAATTCCTAACCTTAGACTTGTAGTCTCATCAAATGTTAGCAAAACAAATAAAATTATATGTTGATTACCTAAGCTATACTGTCACAAAGGCACTCTTACAATATTTGTTTCTCTTCCAAAGATCACATCCTTTAATGATATACTAATCCATGATTCATAATTATTCATAAGTAATATTATCACTGAATATATGTTATTTTTCATTTAGATGTCGATTTAACTCCATAAGATTTTTTATCCTCCAAAAATTGTTGTTAGTAATGATAGAAAGCAAGTGAATGCAAAATTAGGTCGCAAGGGAACATAAAGCAATTTGTGGGGTTATAGGTAAGATAAATAAAGGATTGATTAGATTGCCTACTACATGATCATATGATGGGCATGAATAGGCCTAGGCCTAGTTATTATTTATGATCATAGTATAGTCTTTGCACAATATAGTATGATATAGTTAATACTATTACTACTAGTAATGGAAGAAAGTAAATGAATGTAAAGTTAGCTCTCAGGGGAACATAAAGGAGTTTATGTGGCTATAGGTAAGATCGATAAAGGATTATTTAGATTTCTTGTTGCATTATCATATGATGGACATGAATAGGCCTAGGCCTAGTTATTATTTATGCTCGTAGTATAGTTTGCCTTAGCGCAATATGGGTAATAGTACTAACTATAGCATACAATATTGCGCAGAGACTATACTATTATCATAAATAATAACTAGGCCTAGGTGTATTCATGCACATTATATGATCATGCGATAGGTAATCAAAATCATCCATTTATTGACTTACCTACAACCCCACAAACTCATTTTTGTTCCCATGCAACCTAATTTTGCATTCACTTACTTTCTACCATTACTAGCAGTAATAGTACTACCTATACCATACTATACTATGGAGAGAATATACTATGATCATAAATAATAACTAGGCCTAGGATTGTTCATGCCCATCACGATCATGCAATAGACATCCAAATATTGATTTGTCAATCTTCAATGCTATTTTGGTTTAAAAAATCATGCATAACCATTGATATATTGATGACCCACTTAAAAATTCCAATGGCAATATTGATAGCCATACTATATGATAAATGACATTTTTGATGGAGAGTCATTAGTAAATTTTGATGGCCAACCATTGGTTACACAACATTGTAGTCGGTAACATGTTGTAAATTTGTGTCAAGTGATGATAGGTGCCAAGAGATATAATCATTTTTGTGATGGTGATGTATGTTGAACAATCAATGGTCAATCAAATTTTATGATGTCCTATATGTCAAAGATTTTGGCCATCTTAACCATGAATTGCGAAAACATTGGCCATCGAACATTCGACAACAAGACCCACCATTGGAAGTTTCCATGGAATGGATTCGATGTCTCTTCCATCCAAATTTTGACAACTAGCTATTGAAAGATTGCCTCAAATGTACTAGTGTATCTAAAGCTTGTGATCGGGTGGATTAGGAATTTTTATGTAAAATATTGAAGGCTTTTGGCTTTAATTCCAAAGTTATTAAGCTTATTTACCATCTTATCTCCACTTCCTCTATAGCAGTTCTGGTGAATGTTTCCTCCTCATATTTTTTCAAACCCTCTAGAAAAATTAGACAAAGAGGCCCTATATCTCTCATTCTCTTTGCTATTATGGTAGAATCATTGGGAATATTCATTAATAAATTTTTGGTGGAAGGTAAAATTGTTGGGTTACAACCATCATTCTATATTTTAACTTGTTCCCATGAATAGTTTGTTGATAATACTATCTTTTTAGGGGTGGCTACTGTGAAAGAAGCTGGAAATTTAAAGATAACATTATCTACTTATACTGATGCTACATGGAAAGTTATCAATTAGAATAAAACCAATCTCTTCTTTATCAACACCTCAGAGGAAAGAAAAAGAAAAAGAACTAAGGTTCTTGGTTGTCATATTGCTCAGCTTCCGTCAACCTATTTGGGTCTTCCCCTAGGATCTAAACCACCTGACTCTTTTTGGAATTATATCGTTGACATAATAAATAAGAAATTAGTTGGGTGGAAAGGATCTATGCTTGGAAAAGATGGTAAAATCCAACTTCTTAAAGCCACTCTTCAAAGTATGCCAATGTATGCTCTTAATATTTCGTCTATTCCTACTAAGTTTATGGATATCATAGACATTATTCATAAGAAATTCATTTGGTCTGGGGTTAAAGAGAAAGGGAGACTTTCTTTGGTGTCTTGGGAAAGTTTTTGTAAGCCTAAAAATATAGGAGGATTGGGCTAAAGACCCATCAGAATGGTGAATAAATCTCTATTGGCAAAACAATGTTGGAGAATCTTTGAAGAGGAAAAAGAATGGAATAGTATTCTAAAAAGTTAATACCAATTTGATACTCCCACTAAAGAAGAATTATTTTTCACGGATCAAAATTATAAGTGGATATCAGATCTAGAATACCATTCAGAAAGAAAAAAATATAGTTGGTCTAGGTAAGAAATGGATTCTAGGTGATGCAAGAGAATCAACTTCTAGGAGGATTATTGGTTAAAGGATAAAGCACTAAAAGAGTATCTAGATCTGGAAGAGCTAACATATTTATGCATAAGCATTTAGGGAAAATAAGTCTCTAATTACTGGAGAAATAATGAATGGATACCTTTAAAAGAAATAGACATCATATTAGAACCTATCAATATAAATTTAAAACTTTGGTTTATTAGGCCATTTCAAGTTGATGTGTTGGTTTGGTCGCTTAATCCAAATGACATGTTTTCCACATCTTTTGTTTATTCTTTATTGTTCAAAAATGCTGAAATTCCATTCTAGACACATGCTTGGAATAAAATTTTAATTCCTAAGATTAATGCATTTTTTTGGGCCTTTTTAGAAAATAAAGTTCTAACTATTGGCAATCTTTCTAAAAGAGGATTTATTATTTAATTTTTGTTGTCTTTGTTGTAAAGAAGTTGAATCAGTGTTCCATCTTTTATTGCAATGTTCTTACTCTTCTAATGTATATAATTCCATTCTTCAAAGATTGAATATGAGTTGGGTGATCCCCAATTCCGTGAGGAATTCTTTGAACAATGACAATATCAAGTTTCTAATAAGGATGCAACGAAAATATGGAAAACTTTAGCCCCTCATACCATTTAGAATATTTGGAAAGAGAAAAATGATAAAATATTTAGGGATAAGAAGGCTCCAACTAATATCATCGAAGATACAATTTTTAGAAACACTAATGAAAATCTTATGGCTAATATAAAAGAGTTTATGAAGGATGATGGAAAAGATATGAAGAACTAGAATTTTGCTAGATTAATTTGTTTTTGAAAAAGGGAAGAGAAAATTTGTTTTGGAATGCTCCCCTTTCTAGATGCTTCAAGGCTAACTTTAATGGAGCGATGAAAGGAAATTCGAGAAAATTTGGATGTGGGAGAATTCTAAGAAATGAAGGAGGTGGATGTATAGTGGCAATCACAATGCCTTTAGGAATTCAATATAGCCACATGGAAAAAGCGATGGCCTCTTTGTAGATGATTACCTTAGCCAAAAAAAAAGAATGTAACAATGTTTGGTTAGTTGGGGACTCTCTAAACATTCTGAATAATATTAAAGGTATTTATAAAGCCTCCATGTATATCAAGCATATCATTAAAATAATTAAAATGATATCCCTTAGTTTTGTTAAATTCAAAATATCACATGACTACCGTAAAATAAATAATGCAACTGATCTACTTGCTAATTATGGTACTAAATGAAATCACAGTGTGAATTGGGATGGTACTTTTGAGATGAACAATGAATTAATTAATTCCATTAATTATGATTAGTGCACCCTTAGAGCAGGGGACATTTTGCAAAATGATTAAAAATACTTTTGGTACTATCTTTCATCATTTATTGAGCTTCTCATGTATGTTGGCATGGATTTTCATAGCTATTATATTAATGTTTCATGCTATTTGGTTAGCCATTTGGGTTCTTGTTTCTAGAAATTACTACTTTTATCAGTGCTTAATCGCATTCTAGGTTACCATAACAAGTTTTTCCTTTTCAGTCTGTCATTTCTTGCTCTGCTTTGCCTTTGTGAAAATGGGAGGAAGGAAAAACCATGTTGAACCCACTAATTGTGAATGAATGAATGATGAGTTTGTTTGGAGTAAGCTCAAGAAAGGTGGTGTTATGACTTAGTTAAAGCAATTGCATGGCTCGGACCCAAAAATCACAAAAAACTTTGTCGAAAGCTAGAATAAGGGTATGGTTACTATTGGTGGTAGAAGAGTTAGGATTAGAGAATAATTAATTGCTAAGGTTATAGGTCTTCCTATTTTTGGTGTGAAATTTTTCAAAGATGTCAAAACTTCAAAAGCTGTTGTGATTAAAATTTCCTAAAAAATCAAAAGGAGAAGGACCTCTTGGTCAAGACTAATTTGGATTTCTTTGAAATATCTCAAATTAAGCCTTTTTCGGTTAACATTCTGAGAGTGGCTATGGATTGCTTTACTCTTGAAGGTAGGACTAGGGTTCACAATTTCCACTTTATGTTCCTAAACCACTTTCATCATAAAATTATGATCAATTTTCCCTACTATCTCCTTTTCTCTATAGAGAAAAGTATTAAGAAGAACAAAAAGAAATCAACCAAGCCAATGCTTCATGAAGGTCTAATTCTTCTCATTTCTGAGCATTCCCGTGATAATAAGGTGGGTACATTGTTGGAACCCAAAAAAGAGAAGGGAAAGAGAAAGAGGGAGACCTCCCAAGAAGGTATCTCAAAAAAGAAGAAGAAATTGCCTCATGGTAAACATAGGGAAGAGTCAAAAATGGAAATTGAGGCTTTTAATAGTGAAGATTATGTTATTGAAGAAGAAGAGGATGAAAACTCTACAAGTGATTCAAACAAGTAAAAGAATAGAAGCTAGGAGAAGTCTTAAGAAAAGGGAAATCAAAGTGTTGGTGAAGCCTCTAACATCAAAGTTAATTCAAAGGATTTGGTTATTGAAGATTCAAAGGATGGTAAGCCACTGCCCCTAGGAAAACTAATACAAACATTAAGAGTTGGAGTGTGCATAATGTTAATGATACCCCCAATATTCAAAATATTGGTGGAGAGACTAAAATGGAGAAGGGTCTTTACTCTCTAGCTAGTGTGAAAAATAAAGAGGTCAAAAAGAGAATGTGATGGAGCTGGTTGTCACAAAGAAGGATAATGTCAAGGAAGGTAGTGAGAAAGGTGACAAACCATAGGTTGAACAGTTGAATACCATCAATCTAGACTTGAATTTTTGTCTAGGCAATTTTTTGGCTGAGATTGAGTAGTTGGGTGTTTAGAATGAACCTGGTGTCGATAATTCCCAAGTTGTGGATTATGTGGTTTTTGAATCCCCCAAGCAGAACATTTATGATCTCGTTCATGGTGATCCCACTCTCAATAATGAGATTGATAACCTGAAAGACCAATCCATCCACCTTGACTTTGAGAATATCATAGATGAAAGAGATAGTACAATGGGAGTCCTTTATACTACTAAGACAAGGTATATTTACTCTTTCCGCACTAATAAATGGATGGTAAAAGAAGTTTTCTATCTGTAGATTTAGATCACTAAGATAGAAGAAAAATTGGATAATAGATGATAGAGATAGTGCTATGGGAGTCCTTCATACTACTAAGGCAAGGTATATTTACTCTTTCTGCATTGATAAATGGATGGTAAAAGAAGTTTCTTATCTGTAGATTTAGATCACTAATATAGAAGAAAAATTGGATAAAGATATAAATATTGCTAAAGGGAAGTAGTCTATTAAGAAGGATAGTAATATATGTGTTAGTGAGGTTGAGTAGATTAAGGAAATTGTTGACAAGAAATTTCATGAGATCATGGAGGAGAAAATGCTTTTTTGAATGATATAATGGAGAAGAATGCGACACTTCTCTAGTCTATTATTCTGCATTTAACCATGAGGCTCTTAAAGCTTCTGCTACAACTTAAAGAGCCTCTATGCAATGCTAGAGTAAAATAGTAAAAAGATTGTGAAGGTGGATCTTGAGGAGGAGTCGACTACTAGTCAAAGGGAAGGCCCTAGGAAAAGAACTAGAGGAAACCTAAAGAAGAAAGCTACTACTAAGGACCTAGAGAGTACAGGAAACATTGATTTAAATGAAATTAAAATGACATTTCATAAGATGGAGGATCTTGAGATGCAATTTGAAAAGATCTTGAAAAATAGTGGTTTAATGTTCATCTCTCTGTTTTGGTATTTTGTTGTTTGTCATGTTTGTTGGTTGAGGTTGTTAGTCGAGATTGTTGGAATTGCTAGGGATGTAGTTTTTTGTTATTTTTTTCGTATTACTATTGGGTCTTTTGGAATTTCTATTTATGTAGGTTTTTATTTCTCTTGTTATAATTTTCATGGTTTTGTTCTTCTCTAGCCTAATAAAACAAGGATTATATTGAATATTTATCTATAATTCAGTTGTAAAGGGTTTCAGGTCCCTTCAAAACCTAATTTTAATTAATTAAAAAATATCAAATATATATCCATGGACATTATCAACTATTACTTAATAAGAAAACAACTAAATCAATATGCATGAATATCCAATAAGAGTACATGCACTTTAATAGAAGGAGAGAGAGGGTCAAGGAAAGGTCCTACAACTGGAAGAAGATCATCCATGTTCTTTGATCACTAGAGTAGTGGTATAGGTAGTAATGCCTCCCAACTATTGGCACTTGGGATTGTTGCAAAGATTTTGTATTAATGAAAAGTTTTATTATTGATGTTAACATATATTATTGGATTCATGACAAACTTAGATTTTGTATATTGTAGGCTACTTATTACTTCAATATATATAGAGGTTGACAAATTTGTATATGCCAACTTACATTTGTCTAGAAGAATGAGTGTAGACATCATGTATATGTTTTTTTTTAATTCATGTGATATTTTGGACACGTTATACTTTTTTTATGAAGACTGGTAGAAGATGAGTGTGTAGGAAAATGTGATAGAGGTAGTTGCATAGTTTTTCTATATCTTAATGGCAAGTAGGAATTAATGATGAAAAGCATGGAATGATGCATAAGACCTATTTGTGCACATATGTTTGCATTTGTGAGTCATTTGTCTTATTCTAATAAAGGTCGCTAGTGTGTGATGTGTGATGCATTTTATTGGCAACAAACTATATTGTTGTAGCATGTGAATTATCATTTGCAGATGTTGTATTTTTATATTAACATGTGAAGTATTTTATGTAATGTTTGTATAGATGCTTATGGAGTCATGTATTACTTAGCATGGTCCTATGTAATTAATTATACATTGGGGAAGCTCAACAAGCTGAGCTAATTAATTATTTGTAAAG
This sequence comes from Cupressus sempervirens, assembly GCA_028749045.1. Taxonomy (NCBI): domain Eukaryota; kingdom Viridiplantae; phylum Streptophyta; class Pinopsida; order Cupressales; family Cupressaceae; genus Cupressus; species Cupressus sempervirens. The sequence goes on along the minus strand of CM053786.1, from coordinate 331,217,437 downwards.
GGTATAAATGAAAGATATTTTCCTTAATTGGGATGTATGTAAGGCATGTCTAGATATGTATGATGTGAACCTTGGTGTTGGATTATCATAGCACAACAAAAGAAATTGTTTAGATGATTAGCAGCCTTTAAAGAAATTGTTTTGTAAGTAAGTTGCAAATCATCCAGTTCATGTATATTGGATATGCTATCCTAAAAGATACATCTTTTACTTTTGTTAGAGAGTTTGGATAGTGGGTCTACTTGTTCTTATCAAACTTCAATAGGTTTAGAAGCTTATAGAAATGGTTCAAGGTCTCCTAATAGGGATCTATCCTTTAATAGGGACTTTTATACTAAATGAACTATATTGGACTTGTAAAAGGTCACATCCTTTCACAAGGAACTTATATATTAGTACACTATCTTGTGGGTGTCATCCTCATTAGGGTTTTCCCTATTCATGGTAATAATTTTGCTATGATGTATGGTTTCTTATTATTCTACATCATTGTTATAATTATTGGTGACCATTTTTATAATTTAGGATTCAAATATATTTGCTCACAACTGATCCCCCCACCTCTCTATTATGCATGGAATTTACATCTTAATAATTGGTATAAGAGCATCATGTACTCTTTGAGAAGGAAGCTTGCCAACTTGATGACATTTACAATATATTACAAGAAGAAGAGTCCCAAATTTGATGGTAATAACTATGATAGTTGGAGGAACAAGATGAGAACACATTTGATTTACATGAGAAATGATTATTGGTTGATCACAAAGGAGGAAACTATTATTAAAATTGAAAGCAAGCTTTCTTTAAGTTCAAATAAGGAAAATAAGCTATTCTAGCACAACATGATTACAAGGGAAGCACTGATTAGTGCCTTATTTGAAGCATAATCCACTGAAGTAAAAGAACTTGATTTAGCACATGATATTTGGACTAAATTAGAAAAGTTGTAAAAGGGTGATGAATATACAAATAAGGATAAGTTATAGAATTGGAAAGTTAAATTAGAGAATTCTAGAATGTAGGAAGATGAAACTATCATAGCATATATACAAATAATTACAAAGATTGTAACAAGAATAAAGAGCACAATAGGAGTTATAGTAGAAGATGAAGTACAAAAAAATCTTAGATCTTTGACACCATCTAGTGAGAACAAAGTCAATATTATTGAGGAAGTCATTCCTCTCATCAAGGGATTCAACAAGGAGATGTTAATTGGTAATTTATAATCTTTTGAAACTATAAAATCAAGAGATTATTTATCTAGTTGTTGGTAAACATATTTGTCACAGTAGAATTGCCCAACGCAGTGTGTGGCAAACCGTTCACAACAGTTGGATAGGCCCTTGATATCCGGCCTTCGTCTGCGTTTGGAGGGGCAGCTCCCTCGTAAGATATAATTTTTAAAGGGGTTTTTCAATTAAAGGAATCTAAAACTTCAAATTTCAAGAGAAAGTCATTCAGGACGAATACACCACATGCCTTCACAACCTTCTTCAATAAACAAAATCAATAACAGAGGTGCTCAAGAGCTACGCTTGAGAGTAACCAGTATTATTAAGCACATTCATAATCTTTCGTAAACACTCGCATAGCACCATGAGAATGTCTACTACAGTGTATAACAATTTGGATTTTAAAATAAGAAACCCAAAGAACATCTCATTTCATTTCCTTGCACCAAGAAATTGGTAGAGATTTTTCAATTCAGAGATAAAAAGTGTACATACTTTCCAAAATTTATCCCTAGATCAAAATTTCAGCATAGTGTTCCCTTATCTTTCCAACCAAAAATTCCCTTTACAAAGCCAAAAGGTGTTCTTATATAGACATAGAGGTTAATAACTACCTCTCCGTGGTTAATAACCACCTCCAAAATATGAAATTTTGGAAAGTTAATTAACCTCAAGAAAATTAACCTATACAAGGAAACTCGTAAAAACAAAACTTTAGCTAGAGTTCCTAAAAACGTTTGCATATACAATCACTAATTCTTCTAGCTACTAGCCCTATCTATCCGCACACAATTGATCTATCTCGGAAAGCCCTATAAGCATCTCGGATGAGCATCATTGATTCATAGTTCGGAATGAACACATTTTCCATCCTGAGTTTGGCTGTGAGGTATCTATCTTGGATTTCTTCTTACTCCTGTCGATAGGCTGAAATGTTACAATCTCCCAGCGTGACTGCAACCAGGCTAAGCTTCATCATAGTTTCAGCATCTGATACACGGTTCTCTATTTCTGAATGAATCTGAACACTGAAGGAATCAAGGAGAAACTGACAATCAACGTGCTGAAGATCACTTACTGGCACCCCACCTGTGATAGTAGAGATTAATTCATCTGTACTTTTTGTTTTCAGTTGCTCCAAAGAAGTTATTAACTTTTCGAACTCAGTGATCCCTTTGTTGATGTGTATCATCTTCCAACCAACACTTTTACTCCAGATACATATTTGGTTGTCACTTGGATCAGCAATAATTTTCTCAAGGAGTAGGGTGCTCGTATCCAACTTGGCCATTTCTTTTAATTCATCAGCTACTTTTTGCCAGTTGGATTTATGTTCTTTGCTATTTTCCAGCTCCTTAGAAATTTCCTGTATCTGCGTGATGGCTTTCCCATATATCTCTTTTACTCCAGTTATAAGTTTTGAAGCATCTTCTATCATCCTGTTTATCCAAGCCTCGATCATCATACTATGTGACTTTTGTTGGATAGCTTTCACCCATTCAGGATCTATTCGAATACCCTCTTTGGAGACAACATGCCCCAGTAATTTACCTTCTATCACTCCAAATATAGACTTCTTAGGATTCAGTGAGATGCCTTGAGTTCGACATCGATGTAAGATGGCTTCTAGATGATGCACATGATCTCTTCTATGCTTTGAAAACACTGTAAGATCATCAAGATACATCACAATGATCTTATTCTTGAAATCCTCGAATGAATGATCCATGGCCCTTTGGAAGGTGGCCCCAACATTTATCAAACCAAAAGCCATACGATTGTAGGCAAACGTACCCCATGGAGTGGTAAAAGCGATTTTATGTTGATCTTCAGGTGCGACACTGATCTGGTTATAATCGGAGAAGCCATCTAACATTGACATGAGTTCAGAGCCAGATACCAACTGCAAAATATGATCCATGACAAGGAGTCCATAATTATCCTTGAGTGACGCCTGATTCAAATTGCGAAAGTCAACACATATTCTTATCTCACCATTCTTCTTCCTAACAGGAACAATATTAGCTACCCATGTTGAGTGGTGAATGGGATAGATAATCTTTGCTTTAAGCATCTTATCAACCTCATTGAAAATAGCGTCGGCCACCTTGGGATTGAATTGTCTTTGCTTTTACCAAAAGGGAGTTGAACCAGGTTTCAAGGGAATCTGATGTTTAAATTTCCCATTCATGAATTCCTTTAGATCTTCATAACCCCAAGCAAAAACGTCTTGGTAGGCTCTCAATAATTTCATGAATGCTTCTTTTTCTTCTAAAGTCAAATTTTTCCCTATTAGGACCATCTTTGGATTTTCCTGAGAACCAATATTTACTTTCTCATAACCCGAACAATTAGAAGGTTTAGTGTCCTCAACTTTCTCTTTCTTTTTGTCTTCTTTATCAAAAAGACTCTCTAGGGTGACTAATCCTCTCAGGATAACATTACCTTCCAATTGAATAACCTCAGGAGCATCTTCTTGTTTTCCATTATGATTGCACGATCCTTCAAATTTTAGGTCTGAAAATGGAGGCCTCCCCTCGAGAAATGCAATTATTTGCCCATCATCATCAAAAACTTGCCAGTGTCGATCATTATCAGGCACACTGGGTCTATGAATTATCTCTACTGTATAAACATCTTTGTTGAACTCCAGATGAGGGATAAGTAGAGACGCAAAGACTGCAAGACAATCTACTTTAGAATTTTGTTCACGAGGAATAGCAAATAACGAAAAAGCATCGAAATGCTCAATCTCATCCCACACTCTATTCCTATACGCCTTCAATTTTGGATTCTTTGTTTGATATTACCTACGTACCCGGTTGACAACTAATTCTGCATCTCCTGATACCTTGAGTTGTTTGATTCCTTTTTCTCTTGCATACTCGAGACCAAGTAGGAGAGCTTCATATTCCGCAATATTATTGGTGGTCTCAAAAGCCAACTTGTAAGCTTTGGGAAATTTCTCTCCTTGTGGTGATATCAACACTATCCCAGCACCTGAACCGAAAGAAGAAGAACTTCCGTCAAACTCCATTGACCATAATTCATTGGTTATACCAGGCATGAGAGGCTCAGTTACATCTCCTTCATTGGACGTCATCATGTACGTTCCATGCCCAGTATCAACATATAATATTTTAGCTCTGGGATCATCTGATTTCAACACTGTATATTTAGCTTTGGGTTCAGGATCAAGCTTAACCTTCTTATTTCCAATAGGGATAAGGGCATGAGACATGTCCATTTTGATTTCACCACCAAGATCTTTGCAAAAACTTCTGCTCAAAAGCATCCCATAACTGGCAGGAATATCAGCAACCAGGATGTTTAGTTTTAACTTCTTCTCAAGATGTACTGCAAGTGCTACTTGAGCGTCTTTCAACTGGCCAACTAGCGGTACTTGGTTTGCCTCCATAGAATACACTTTTCCAGAAGGTTTATTCAGAGAGAGACCCAAGGCATGTGCTACCTTTGAAGGCATGACATTATCAGATGCACTAGAATCAATGATACAATTACTTAACTTGCATCCAGCTATATAAAGAGAAACATAGAAAGGCTCAGGTTTGTCTGACAAAGACGCCGCAACAAAAGATTCTTTCTCAGTCATGGGCCCTTCCAAATTATCTTCCACTTCTAGAGAAACTCCTGATTCATGGTTGATAGTGATTTCAGGTGAACGTTTCTCTTTGCCAACACATTGGATCAACCTTTCTAATTGATGAGGGTTGGCTTTTAGGTAATCCAATTGAGAAATTTGTACTTTGGTCTTCTTGCAATGATCAATAAAATCAAAAGAGTCTTCCATGGTGAGAGGTGTTTTACCCTTATCTGTCTCCTTCGCTTGAGAAGGCTCTTCTGGAGTATGCTTATGAGACAGAATCCTCTTAGCAGTCTCATCAGAGGCTTTTTCTTTTGCTTGTTTACTCCATTTTTCTTCCAATCTCTGTCTCCAACTTGGTGTAGCCACATTGCAAGAATGATTATTAATATCCTCAGTTTGGTCATCATCAGATTCATACTCTAGGAAATTTATGGAAGAGGTTCCAACAGCGGGTTCTGTCACATCTTCAGGAGCCACATATTCTTCTATCTTCTTCGCAGTCAAATGCATTTGCATGAATCTAGCCATCTCAGGATAGTTTGCGCCATCATGATCTGTTGTTAGGTGAAAATCACACATAGCAGCTTGTTTACTAGATGATGAGGGATGTTCAATGGCTAATCTTGGTGTCGATTGGGGTAGCCACTTAGTTTGTCTATTTTGTTGATATGGCAGATAATTCCTCCTTGGAATATCTTGATACAAAGGTGGAGGATTAGAGGGCAACTTCTTTTTGAGTTGTAACAGATCATTAGTCAATTTTTGATATAAAGGATCAGTGGCAGTGACAGGAGTTTGTTGACCTTTTCCCTTTTGTAGATCACGACTCCATTTTCCTGAACTAAGCAAGTCGTCTTCCACCTCGATAGCCAAGGTTTGCGCGGCTGCTAGATTAACGAGTCTTGTCCTTCGTATTTGAAAGCTTACATCAGAAGGTTGAGCACTGATGAAGAAAGTCATTTGATTTTCTTCAGTGGGTCTTTTGTTAACAGGAATTCGATTCACCGTCTGATTAAAATGAGCAATGAATTCTCGCATGGGTTCATGAATTTCCTTCTTCATTGAAGTCAACTAGGAAAGGAGCAAATGTTCATCTTCAGCAGTCTTAAATCTCCTCTCAAAAGCTTGAATCAAAGTTACCCACGAAGTAATTGATCCAGCTGGTAGCTGTCCAAACCATTCAATTGCGGCTTCAGTGAGTGTTTCAACAAAAATACGGACAGAAACATCTTCATATTGGATTGCAAGAACACTGCTTTCTGTAAAGAATGCACTTATATGCTGATCAGTAGTGACTTTTTCGTCACCAGAAAACTTGGGAAGAATTTTTCGAGAACCAACGGGCATGTCATGTAGTTGATTCCCTAAATCTAGAGGGCCGATAGCAGCTCCCCATGGGACTGGTGGCTGCGGTGCTTGATGTGCCATGGTCGAAAGAATGATATTCAAGGGCTGTAAATTTATAGCTAAAGGTACAATAGTACCTGGCAAAAGCAAAGCTTGAAAGGCTGTAGGAGAAATAGTAGCCTTAGTTGGAGAAGAAGACCTACTAACAGACTTGACCTTTTTCTTCTTCTTAGGAGCAATTGGCTTAAAATCTAACTTTTGAAGGGCTTCAAAGTCTTCGTCTACCAAACCCTTTTATCTATCAACCGGAGTGTATGGTTTATCAGCCAGCTTAGTTGTTATTATTTATTTGCCCTTGAATATGACCAAGATTCTATCTGTTTCTTCTTGGAATGACCACTATTCTTTCGATAACTACAACGTTCTGACCAATAGGGGCTCTTCGCAAGATTTCTCCGAACTCCTCTTCTTCTTCAAGAATTCAATTAACTTGATGATATTCTTGTACACTTCATCTACACCTCTAGGCTAGAGTGTTCAAGTCTGAGATGATATCTTCCTGGGTGTCTTGAAAGCCAAGGTTCGGTTGGAGAACAGGAAAAACGTTCTCATGTGGAAGCACCATTTTACTTCATCATAGGCGACTGTCAATCTTTCTGTTCAGTCTCCCCAGTAGAGTCACCAAAAATCTGTTGGTAAACAGATTTGTCACAGTAGAATTTCCCAACGGAGTGTGTGGCAAACCGTTCACAACACTTGGATAGGCCCTTGATATCCGACCTTCCTCTGCGTTTGGAGGGGCAGCTCCCTCGTAAGATATAATTTTTAAAGGGGTTTTTCAATTAAAGGAATCTAAAACTTCAAATTTCAATAGAAAGTCATTCAGGACGAATGCACCACACGCCTTCACAACCTTCTTCGATAAACAAAATCAATAACAAAGGTGCTCAAGAGCTACGCTTGAGAGTAACCAGTATTATTAAGCACATTTATAATCTTTCGTAAACACTCGCATAGCACCATGAGAATGTCTACTATAGCGTATAACAATTTGGATTTTAAAATAAGAAACCCAAAGAACATCTCATTTCATTTCCTTGCACCAAGAAAGCGGTAGAGATTTTTCAATTCAGAGATAAAAAAGTGTACATACTTTCCAAAATTTATCCCTAGATCAAAATTTCAGCATAGTGTTCCCTTATCTTTCCAACCAAAAAGTCCCTTTACAAAGCCAAAAGGTGTTCTTATATAGACATAGAGGTTAATAACTACCTCTCCGTGGTTAATAACCACCTCCAAAATATGAAATTTTGGAAGGTTAATTAACCTCAAGAAAATTAACCTATACAAGGAAACTCGTAAAAACAAAACTTTAGCTAGAGTTCCTAAAAACGTTTGCATATGCAATCACTAATTCTTCTAGGTACTAGCCCTATCTATCCGCACACAATTGATCTATCTCGAAAAGCCCTATAAGCATCTCAGATGAGCATCATTGATTCATAGTTCGGAATGAACACGTTTTCCATCCTGAGTTTGGCTGTGAGGTATCTATCTTGGATTTCTTCTAACTCTTGTCGATAGGCTGAAATGTTACAATCTCCCAGCGTGACTGCATCCAGGCTAAGCTTCATCATAGTTTCAGCATCCAATACATGGTTCTCTATTTCTGAATGAATCTGAACACTGAAGGAATCAAGGAGAAACTAACAATCAACATGCTGAAGATCACTTACTGGCACCCCACCTGTGATAGTAGAGATTAATTCATCTGTAATTTTTGTTTTCAGTTGCTCCAAAGAAGTTATTAACTTTTCAAACTCAGTGATCCCTTTGTTGATGTTTATCATCTTCCAACCAACACTTTTACTCCAGATACGTATTTGGTTGTCACTTGGATCAACAATAATTTTCTCAAGGAGTAGGGTGCTCGTATCCAACTTGGCCATTTCTTTTAATTCATCAGCTACTTTTTGCCAGTTGGATTTATGTTCTTTGCTATTTTCCAACTCCTTAGAAATTTCCTGTATCTGCGTGATGGCTTTCCCATATATCTCTTTTACTCCAGTTATAAGTTTTGAAGCATCTTTTATCATCCTGTTTATCCAAGCCTCGATCATCATACTATGCGACTTTTGTTGGTCGATTCTTTGGACAACAGTATGATCTAAAATACCATCAAGACCTGTTAGAACCGGCGGAGTGGCCACGACTTGGGTATTAGAAGGATTGATGATTGAATTAATATAAGCTACCATCATCTGAACTTGTTCTTTGAGTTGCTCTTTGGCTCTTTTCTCTTTCTTCGCCCTTTGCAACATCTGAGTGGCAATCAGTTAAAAATTTTGAAACTCTCTTTCCACATTAGAAGGACCAAGGTCAACCTTTTCTAGAATGAAATCTGATTCAGATGCTTCATCAACATTCTTTTCAACTACAGGCTTGGCTAATTCCACACATAAATTGCCTGAAGTTTTATCAATTGCTAACCTGGACATCACCTTGGTCTTTTTCGCCTTAGGAGGTTTCTGAAGAATGCTAGAGATCATATCAAATGGAGGTGGAACCATTTGTACAACTTTCTTCCTCTTCTGAAGACTATCATGGAACCACGAATGTGTAATTTTTGAAGCTTGTGCATCACCTGTTACGTTTTCAGCAACCATCATTAAGTCTTCTGAATTAGATAATGGGTTATCTAACTGTGTGATGTCTATTATTGACATATCGAGAGGAAGGAGACTCAAATTAGGAATCACTGTATCATGAGGGGATGTAACAGGGACATGCGATTCAGCAATTTGAGGAGTTCTTTGATCTTTTTCAATGGATTCATTCCATTCTTGATTCATTCTACCTTTCATTCTTGTCCTTTTCCTTCTTACTGTAAACCTATCCGGCTGATTCAGATCTTCTTCCCGATCTTGAGCACCTGTATCTAATTGTTGTGTCGACTCACTAGAAGTTGCATCTATCGCTATTCGAGACGATTCCCCTATATTATTTCTCTTCTCTTTATTTTGAGATCCACCAGTTGCTTTTTTGGCTCTGACTTTACTGATCCAGTCTCTTGTCCTTTTAAAAACATAGGAAGACCTCTCTTTCAAGCTTTTCAATTCAAGAATTGACCAATCAATAGGAGGGAGCTCTAGCAATTCAATTTTCTCACAATAATAAGGATCAACCAAAGAAACCTCATCGTCATCTATGCCTGTCACATCAATGTCCAACTTGAAGTCTATTACCTATCGTACTGTAAGCCGCATCCAATCTCTCTTCCTGACTTCGAAGTCACTTTCACAATCCTCCCAAAAGTCTTCTAGAGCCGGGAAGTGACCAAGACTGGAATTTAACTTTAATTCATTCATTGCATAGCCCTTACTATCATAAGGGAAACACATCGTGTAAGGATGCAAATTTATTGTGGCAATAGATCTTTCAATGTTCCTGGCATCTGATGCAGTGTCACAACTATAATATCCGATGCCGATAGGAAAAGTTATTTCATCTGTCCTCCTGTTCCTGCAAAGTTTATTGATTTGATTAATTTACCTGCACATTTCAATTAAGACTAATTTATCATCAACAAATCTAGGTAACATCAACGGACATCCATCATAGGCAGCTAGCTGGATATAAGTAAACTTTGGAAATTGTATAAAAACACTTCCGTATTTTTGTACTTTCATCGCTGCCTCTGGTGAAATCCTGAGCCCAATGTTCCCCTGAATTTCCCTTACAGTTAGCATGGTGAACGCATCATTCACTCTCCTGAAATGGTGTAGGCTATTATCATACTAAATTTGAGGAAGATAATTATAAATGATGGTTGTGTCATCATAAATGCCCTGCCGGTTAAGTCCTGGCCAACTTTTGGTACTTGCAATGGCATAGAAAAGGTATGAAGTCATATAAAAGTAGTCATTTTTTCGAAGTCCCATGAGTTGTCTGTGCAATGAGTCATTGATAATTTTAGCCCAATCAATGTATTGTTTTCCTTCGCAGACCATATTAATGAATAGAAACATCCAACCTTCGAACTCGTGTGAATCACGAAGACCAACGATCCTGCTCAACAAGGTTACCATGTTCGCCGCATCTTCTTTCAGTGATGATCTGTGAATGGATTTGCCTAATTGAGATTTGCCTCTTCTTGGTTGGAAGAACCACGATCTTGCCACAGTATTTAAACATTGAGTTTGATTGGCAGTAAAATATTCCTTGGCAGTTCTTAGATTAATGCTGGCATATTGCATCCTAGCGGGCAATCGAAAAATGATAGCAATAGAGGCAGGGTCTAGATGGGCAATTGTTTCATTGTTCGGTGAAAGAACTTCTCTAGTGCTGGGATGATAAGCCTTCATGCATTCCAACACTAATTCTGGGCATTGTACGGAAATGGGATGTCCACCTGCTTGAGCCAAGCCACTTTCCAATATTTTTCCAGCTAATGGAGTCTTTTCTTCATTCACAAGAGATGACCAGAAGTCTTGAAGGCAAACATTTCCTAAAATGGTATCACCAATATCTGGAAGCGTACTTCTTAAAACAGGAGCATAATCCGGCCTCTGATACTTGTACTTCATGGTTTGATTTCCAATCCTTTTCTCAAATATGTCGAGTTACAAAGAAAATAAGAATGTTGATTCGAACTTAGGTGACTTAATGAGTGGAGCTTCCAAAGCTGCAGGTCAGGAAAGGGTATTTTGTCAAACGTTTTGCCAACACCCTGTATGTTTGGTTTATGTTCACCACCCTTTTAGTTTTGGCATTGTATCAAACAAGTCAGGAGCAAATCTCAAAAATTTTGAACATCTTCCATAACTTGGCCATGAACCTGACAATGAACTATCATAATTCCCTTTGATTGAAGGTTCTTATCATCTAAACTCTTAAGAGACCTTCTCTATCGGCACCCTCAAGGCTGAGATTTGGCGATTGATCAAATCTTTGGAAAACACATCCTCTCAATAGGGAATGTCTTCCTTATGTTGAATGCACAAGCATGCAACCTGTGGTCATCCAATGATTAAAGCAGAGCTCGGATTCATTCCTTGCGAAAATCGTGACTCTTCCAATATCGTGCCTCTTATTTATGTGCCGCTGATTAAATTTATCTGCAGCAATTTAGATGCATTGCGTGAGGTTGGTAAGAGCTCGCAAGCCTATTCACCTTGGCATCTTCATGCTAGTGGGAATGGTGCAAACGAATGGCTTCCGTAAGATGCAACTTCATGCGAATTGCAAGGAAAAAATCGCAGGTTAAAAGTGATTTTAACCTGACTTCCTATTCAACACCGACTAGTCCCTTCTTAATCTTTCACAATACAAGGACATTGCAATGAACTTCATAACTTTATTTGGGCACCGCATATTTTAATCTCACCAGCTTGCATGATGAGCATTTCAAAGCACGTGAACGGGAGGCTCTCCATAATCGTGGGTCTGGGTTTGCTTTATGTCTAACCAGCGCAACCTGTCATGGATTGTTTGTGTTTGATTGTACTGGTGACGTGCCCCAAAGTTTTTGAGCATTTGTTTCTGTCACAAAGGTGAAGGCATTTAATTACAATGATGTTGTAGAAGTTGTTGTTACGCTATGTCAACTTTCAAACCCCTGGCGTGAGGTTGGTCCATAAACTGCACTTTGATTGCTTCTTTTAAAAATATTCTTTTATCCAATTCTTTTATAAACTCAGGCTTCCATTACATATCTGACTTCTCATGGAAGAATTTCAAACAAGTTAATAACTGCCTTATAGAGGTTAAGAAAAACGTGTTTTTGATGGTTAACATTAACCTTTTAAGAAGTTAAAGGTTAAGAAAAACGTGTTTAGGCGGCGATCATTAACCTTTTATAACTTGAGGCTCAGAAGTTGGATTTCAATGATCTCAAGTGTTGTGCGGAACCGCTAACGAGCCGGGGACATGGAGGCTTAAAGACTCACTAATTTCACAGATAGAATGATCAATTTAAGGCTTAAAACAAGGCAAGTTTTAAATATTAACCATGGCTCGTAGAATTGGAACAAATTCTATAGTCGAGCAACACTAGTGCACATAAGGATAAAAGGATACTAACAAAAAGTGTGAGCACTAATAGCAAGAAATCTTGGAGATTATGTGAAAGATGTTAGAATGATTAGAATAACTGAGGTTGTGGGGGATTATGAATTAGTTATCCTCAACTATAGATGTACCAATTTAACTTTTACTAACTTCAAACAACTAATTCAAACTTATGAAGCCACTCATATAGCAACTCATCAACAACTTAACTTATTCATTCATCACTTAGTTCTCTATTTAGTATATGTCGACTAATAGAAAATTAAAAACAATAGATAATATGCATCACACACAAAACATTCACACATATATGACACCAGGATTTAACATGGAAAACCAATTTGGGAAAAACCACCAAGTAACATGCTACCATTTTTCACTATTCCAAAGTGAGTTTGGTTAAGAGCCAACCCTGTTAAAGGTTACAAAACACACTATTAGTTATGAAATTGTTAAAGGATTTAATCACCCTATTAGGAGTGGCCTAGTTAAAGGTCTTTAGATCATTCTGTTAGAATGTCACCTTGATTAAAGGATTCACAAAATGACTATTAGGTCAACCTTGATTACAAGATTTTGATTGTCACAATGGTTAGAAAGTAACAGGTAGGTTTGATTTGTCAAGATACAACTCACTTTGCAAATTCAGATCTCCATTTGAATCATCTACTGGTTCATTGACTGGACTTCATTATGCTCTCCACTTCTTCTACTTAGAAGCCCTTCTAGCAATCACACTTCACTAATCTTCTCGCTTTTCCTCTGCTACTCTTCTCTTCACAGGTTCTCCACAAGATTGCCAATCAACAACAAATTAACATTACAAAACATCCCTTATGCCTCCTTAAATAGGTAGGTTTGATATATTTCCACTTAAAAATCATTGTAGATCTTAGAGTTTTATCGGAGTCATTGAATCTATCCATCATTTTGTCCTTCTACTCCTTTCTTGATACTTTTAGAAACTTCTCTTTTTTATCACATAACAAAGTCAATTTGTGCATTAAATATGCTAGCTCATCAATCTTTATCATCCACATGTCTTGACCAATCCAAAAATTTAACTATGTCAACCTTAAACTCAATTCTTTCACAAACTATTATTTTGCTGACACTTAGTCATCATTGTATTATTTTGCTTGGTCAACACTATGTAGCTCAACCTCTACTATTTTGTCTCACTCAACTTTCACTGGCTTGTTTGGCCTTCACTACGTTCAGTCACAACTCAAAGTTCTTCTCCGTCTTGCTTGGCCATAACTATCACTCAACTAATACTATTTGCTCAGCTACCTCTTAAGTTCCTTAATCTTTTACTTCATTGACTTGGTGAAACTATCACTCAGTCAAGCTTAGTGTTTTACTCAACTTCTCGTCTTCTCTTCTATACATCAACTTAACTATCTTCTTCACTTCATATAATGATTAAACAACACATTATCTTATCAAAGACTAACTAATCAAGTGCCCATTGTAATTCCAACATACTTGTTCCTCTTTTCTCAACAACTTCACTAGTTCATCTAGTTATCTCTCTTTTCAAATCTTCTTCATCAATCAATTGATATGGCGCTCTACACTGTTAGCAAATGTCCTGCCAGTAAGGTTTTACATCAATGTCAACATAATAATTGTTCCAATTGTAGTTTCCAACAAAAGATCATGTAGAAGTTAAAGAAGAAGAAAGAGAGATGAATGAATTTGAATCTTTGGTCATGAAGAGAGAGCAAAAAGGTAAGGGAGTATTTAAAGGAAAGTTAGCTTTTTTCTATTATTCATGCAAGAAGATTGGTCATTTTGCATTAAGATTTCTTACAAGAGAATCTAAGGTTAAACGTGGACCCTACAAGTAAAAAATTCTTTAAAAATGTCTGTGTTAGTGATGATGAGATTGAAGTCAAGAAAATTAACTTTGAATACAGTGATAATGAGGATGAGATAAGATTTGTTATAATTAAAAATAAAAGTCCTATTAATTAAGAAAAAGCACTAGTTTCACATATTGAAAAGAAGAAAATGGATTAGATTATAGATAGGGGGGGTTCACATCATTTGACAGGGGAGACAAGTTTGTTGAGATGAAAAGGTATGATGGAGATGTTGTCATATTTGGTGATAATACACCTTGCTTTATTTAAGGAAAAGGTTCAATAATATTTTATTATTACTTGCTCGACAACATTTTTGCATGAATATCTTTGCTTTGGCTTTTAACCTCTTCCCAACCGAGTGTAACTTCATCTATTTTGGACGAGGTAATAAATCCACTCCATTGATATGATTCTTTTTTATGAGGCTTCTAATCTTAGTTGGGTATTTTCCTGCCTTATCGATGTCCGTACTCCATTGTTAAAAAGTTGGTGGGACTGGTAAAACATTGGAATCTTCCCGTTCCTTTAATTTGATCTTTGTTGGGATCCTCAATATATCCATATGGTTTATGTGTCTTCTTGTTAGTGAGACATCATGTTTTGAGTATCCCTTTTCCCGCCTCATCGATGCATCTCTTTGGTAAAAAAAATTAATGGAGAAATAACAACTTGCATTGATATTTATCTATTGACGAGAATTACTTTTTCAGTCGGCCCACAAAATGTCTTAGCCTATTAAAACTCATATTTGTTTGATACCTCTTTTCAATAGCACACCTACACTATCTCATTAACTTAAACTTGCTTTATTTATTGACATGTCCTTTTGATGAAATCCCCCAAACCTCTCTCTGACATGTCTATTTTTTTGTATAGAATAGTGAGCATGCTTTATCAATACCTTTTAAATGTGAATTATTTCTCCAATGGGGCATTATTAATTTTGCTTGATCACCAAACTTTATTGAAATATCTCTTTCAATTGGGCTCATGTGAAGCTTCATCGATGATGGCCCCAACTTATATCAATAGGTATTTATGAGATTTTTCCATTGATGTCATGTTTTAGTACTTTCTCAACACCATTTTTATCAAAGTATAATATGGTTCCTATGTTTTCTTTGGCTTTTAACCCCTTCCAAGTAGACGTGTTAATGGTTATTTCTTCTAATAGTGGCCATCATAATGGAAATTTCAGTTTGGTTTATCACTGATAGTTTTTAGAAGTGACTTCATCAGTGATTTCAATCTAACAATGACAATACTTGTTATGTGGGATTTGAGGGTAATAGTTTTAATGATCTACCTATTGGTTGAATTTATGATGTTTCAGTTATTTTTGAAATGGGTGACAAATTGGCTTTAATATAATTTGTTAAAGCTATGGTTAAGCTTACCATTAGTCTTGATATTTTAGCTTCTAATAGTTTGTTGGTTTCCAATACTCTTGACTATTTCATATTCACTTTCTAACAAAAAAACATACTTTCTAAAAAGGTAAATGATACTTAATCTAATCAGTTACTTATATATTTAGACTTAAATATTTGTTAGTATTGTAGTAATAAAGGTCGTATTTGTAATGCCCCTTCTATTAGGGTTAATTTGGGACAAGTAATACCTACAAAATAATGGTTAGAATCACAACAATAATAAAACTAATTATATTATTCTACTCTCTACTTTAACCCAAATCTTAAGGACATCTCCAGATCGGGCTTCTTAACTCATAGCTACCTCAACATCTTCTCAAGAGCGCACCCCTCAAGATTCTTCTGGACAGGACATCCTCTATCCAAGGCCAATCACATATAAATATGTAGATATCATCCGAATATTCTGGCACATGGACATTATACATTGATTCTCGGCCATGGTGGTCAGATGAAGATCTTAACATCTCACATACTCCATGCTTCGAGTCTCATTAATCTCCATGGTGTTAACCCCATGAGTTAACACAATATTTTCCACAAGTATGATTCATTAATATAAATGAATTAATAAACATAATTAAACAAATATAATCCATAAACATACCTTTCTTACCTTCTTTTCTTGGTCCATGTGGCACTATCCTTAGTCGTCCTTTCAATGAATTATTCCTTCTAGATTATCTCAACTCTATATTTACTATCTAAAATTATTCCTTTTCTAATTATAAGGCAATGATAAAACGTACTTTTTTTGTTTCTTCTTTTCTAAGAGTCGCAACCTTACATAATACAAATTCTTTGAAAAGTCACAACACTTCATAGTTATAATCCTTTCGAAATATCACAACACTTCATAGTTATAATCCTTTAGAAAAATCACAACACTTCATAACTAAAATCCATTGGAAAAGTCTCAATACTTTATAATCACAATATTTATGAAGAGTCACAACTATTCATAATTATGACCCTTTAGAAGGTTCACATCCTTTCAATATTATAGATAACTTTTCAAAAAGTCACTTCCTCATTTTCTTCATATTAATTTCCTCTTCCATTTTTCCTTTTTGAACTCCTATCTTCTCGGCGATGTCTATCTAGCCGAGTTTTTGCACCTGATGTGACATTTTTGTTGATTAATTAATTAATTTAGAAATCACAGAAGCACGATTCTGGGAGTTTTAAATTAATTAATAAATCAAAGAAATAGTCATGTCAGGTGCATTCCTTCAGCTATTTAGCCACGAGCTATCTTCTCCTCCTCTTTTTCCTTTTCTTTAAAACAAACTGTCCTCCCTTTTATATCTTAATTTTAAGGAGTCATGTCTATTTGTTAAACATCTCTTGACTTTTCATTAGATTTAGTTAATTTATATTATTCTAAGTTATATTATTTATTTACTTACTTATTTGTGTTTTTTAAATTTTTTTATTAAATTATATTTAGAAAGTTAACATACTTTCTACAATATTGTCTCTTCTATTTAATTTTATTTCTTCATTTACTCATTGGAATTTTATTTTATTTTTTAATTTTTTCAAATATCATACTAAATATAATTCTTTCCTATCTATAGTCTAGTATTAGTTTTAATTTAACTTTATCATCATCTATTTATTTAATAACATTGTATTATCTAATTATTATTAAAATTCTATCTTAAAATGGGTATATGACAGTGTTACTATAGTGACATCGTCTATCGCAAATACTAGGCATATGATATCATGGATGATGGAGGAGGTTGCCTCCCTAAATTATGCATGCTCCTAAAGTAAACTTTTACGGTTAATCACATTTATTTACACACAAACTTGTGTGTGTGTGTGTGGATTCATATATAGGTATGTAGATTTAAAACACATCATTTTGAGATTTTTATTTGTGGGCATTTCTATATGCATGTGTGTGTGTGTGTGTGTGTGTGTGTGTGTGTGTGTGTGTGTGTGTGTGTGTGTGTGTGTGTGTGTGTGTGTGTGAGAGAGAGAGAGAGAGAGAGAGAGAGAGAGAGAGAGAGCGCCTTACCATTATTTTAGTAGAGGGATTTCTTCCACTAATAAAAATACTCTTTCAATATTGGTTTCTTTATTTATCTGGCTTAATTTAGTTTATTGTCTGTAAATTAGATAACATTTCCCTTTCGATAGGTCAAACTAATAACAAGAGGAATAGTCTCATATAAGTTTTGTTATGTCTGATCTTATATGTTATCTCTTTGTTTCTACAAACTCAAGATAGAAAGCAACCATATTTTTGATGGATTGTTGTGGTCTATGCCACTAATTAATGCCATGCTTTTGATTCAATAATAAATTTCAACTTATAATGTATGCATATGCATGGTAGATGCTAACAAGAATGACAAGTCTTTGAAAGTTGTTATAATGCCTTATGGAGGAATGTATTAGTTAACTAATGTTGTTATGACATCTCTATAAGGGTATCCAACACAAAGGATGCTTGGATGAATGCAAATAAGTTTATAATAAACAATATGACAAGTTATGTATTGTAATTTGACATTTGTAACAAAAAGATAATTTAAGGCTTAATGTTCCATATATAATGAGGGGAGCAACACCTCTGCAATTAAAATGATTTAGTATCTCTCTTGTATTGCTAATGACATCAAAATGTAAACGAGGATGCCTTATTGCTCATCAATACTTGTAATAAAGGAACAAGATGCTTGTAAAGAATGCTTTTTTTTTAGGCTATACTATAGGTTTTCTGTAGGTTTTCTGTCTTGACTCTTTCCTACAAGTACCCCTAGCAAGTCGGGTTGTAAATAGGTTAAAATATTAATAAAGTTATATGACTATGACTTTTTAACTATAAAAAATGTAAAATCAAAAAAAATGATAAATAAAAATCTAATTTTAAAAAATGTCAAGAGACATTTTATATTTGTTTATGAAATCATGAACTTATGCACATAAAAATTGAAAATAGTGAATACAACTATCTTAAATATACATAGGCAAGAGCCTACAACACAACGATAAATTGTGAGCCTCTTATATGAGAGGTCTTGTGTTTGAATATACTCGAGTTAAATAAATAAACAATAATTATTAGTTAAGAAATAAATAATAATTAATCTTGGCTTCGACCTCTTATCCTATTCTTATCCTATATATATATATACATGTTCTTCAAAAATATAAACTAATAAAATAGAAAATAAAGATTATTTTTTAGATTTTAAATGAAAAAAATATAATATCAAAAAATAGTTTTTGTTTGTTTTATATATATATATATATATATATATATATATATATATATATATATATATATATATATATATATATATATATATATATATATATATATATATATATATATATATATATATATATATATATATATATATATATATATATATATATATATATATATATATTAAAATCACTTCAATAATATTGAATAACAATAGTGATCAAGTCTTAGGTCAGCATATATAGTCAACTCAAATCAATTTGAATATCAACCATATATAAAAAAAGACTGCGTAGGATCTCATACTAATAAAAATAAAAAGCTAAATTAAGAAGTGACAATAACTACCCATGAAAGTTGGTATTGATATATACAATCTAGACCAGAAGTTGACAATGACATACAAAATGATACAATTGCTATAGTTGTTGGTGTTATGCAATATACATATAGATTATAACATATCTACATGATGAACATATTATTATGAATGTTCTCTAGAAGTTCATATTCTCACTAAACTATTCAAGACCTCACATCCAATGAGAGGATCAATATCCATGAACCTGTCATTGGATGTTATTACTTCAATAGTAAAGTTATCTCCACTATTGACGTAGTAAGGAACTTTACTCTTGTTCCTCATTTCTTTCTCTAATTCTTCATTAGACATGTAATTCTTGTATCTTTTTGGAAATTCTACAAGTCTTTTTAAGAATGACTTGTTTGCACTTTAGTTGAATGACCATGTCTTCCCATACAAAACCTCTCATGAGTAATCATCATAGTGTCTTCCTCCAACAACTTAATAGAGTTATGCCTAAAAATATTTATGGTATCTATAACCTACGATGCAATATTATAAAATATTAGTTTCTTGTGAGAATTAATAAGTGAACTCCTTACACGTTAATATTTTTCTTTGGTTGCCATAATCTAAATATGCTAAAGATCTTTTAATTTTTTATTTTTAAATGTTAATTTCTTTATTTAGTTTATTAACATTCCCAAATAGAATTTCACTCCAAATAATATGGAAATATCTCAACAACACACTAAAAATCTAGTTTACTAAACGAACAATTTTTAAAAAATCACATTTCTTTTGTATAGAAACTAAAAATATTTTATTGTTTTTGTCTCACAAATCAATATCTTTCTTTTTTTGGCAAGTGATTTTGACTAGAACTTTGAACCAGTGGGGTCACATTAATAGGGGACCCCATCCTTGATGAGAATGTGATCGCCGAGGCCTCGACACCTCCTAGATACACCTATATTTATACTACCCATCACCTTATTGCTCCAAGAATTCTCCTTATCTCTCCATCCTAATACATCGCTCCTCATGACTCCTGAAATGACTGCCACTTACCTTTGGCTTAAATCATGGGCATATCAAACTGGGGACCTCCTTCCAAACCAAGGCATGAGGGACATCATCCTATGGTAGCCTTCGTATTCCATGCCAATGCCTACACAACACACAAACTCATCACCTAGCCACCAACGAGCACACAAGGGTGGAGGTCAAATTGGCCTTAACAACCCCACCTGCAACATATCCACCCCACCAAGAGTTGATCACTAGACCTCAAACAAATGAGGCTCGTGACTACACCATCATGCTGCGGGGTCATCCCCCTCACAAATCAATATCAATATGAGGTAGATTACAAGACAACCTTTGTAGAATTAACAACCATATAAAGTAAACTTTTCTTGGGTTCAATAATGTTGGACTAACATTTTCTTATGATATATTGCCATTTTTTACTAGACAATGATATACTCCAAATTTGAATGAGATAATTGATTAAAGAAAATTTATTGCTTAATTTTTTGTAAACCATCTAGATGTCAAGTTTTTGTAAAATTATATCACCAGTCTTAATTTCTCATAGTCCAGTTATAGATTAATTGCATAATAGATTCATAGAAAGAAACTCTATTTTTTTAATAATAATTAATACTTTAGGTTTATTAACTAAAACTAATAATGGAAACAAAAAATTATAGAAGCCAATCACACATAACAATAACATAGATATACCCAGGGAACCCCAGTTTGGAAAAAAAAACCTACAAATATTGGATCTTCTATTCAACCTAGCAACTAACATATCCTTCACAATACAATAGAATCCAATATAAGTTTGCTACAACAATCTTACATATATAGAGCCCAACTTCTTTACTTATCTTGCAAGAAAAGAGTTTTTACTTGCTCTCTTTGACTTTAAATCATATATAAATCACGAATTATTTTTCTCAAACTCATAAAATTTGGAATAATTTTTTAAAGAATAAAAACTAAAGTCATGCTAAATACCCAACTCAAGTGCTTTAAAGCAATTCCACTCCACCTTCTAAGCTAAACAACAAAAGACTAACACTCTCTCCTAGCGAAGAAGGTGTTATGCACAATACCCAACTTATCCCTAAAGAATACAAACTTATTCTTCACCAAAGCCTTGTTAGAATATATGCTATATGTTTGTCAATAGGAAAATACTAAGGTTTCACTATCCAATTTTCTACACAATCTCTAATTTAGAAAACATGCATCTCCACTTTCTATACAGATTCAAGAGAAATAATAGACTATAAAACTGTTAGAATGGTTATACAAAAATAACTTCAACTTCACAATCCTTTTCCTACTAACAAAACAACTCTCACTGAATGTACACACAAAAACTTATACTAAAAACTAACTTCAGAAGAATCTAAAAATTTAGAACATAAAGTATAGCAATTTCTATCTACAAGAATAATTGCCTCCACTTCCCTTGTTCAAATTTTCTTTCCCCTTCTTCCCTAGTTTTTCTTGGACATCTCTTCCTCTTGACATCTCTAGGAAATCTCTTCTCTCAATATATTGAGGAAATCTCTTCCTTTCAATATATCCAGGAAATCTCTTCCTTTCAATGTATCTAGGAAATCTCTTCCTCTTGATGTATTTAGGAAATATTTTCCTTAGTGTCTCCATGAAATCTCTTCTTGGTTCCTTGAATATGCAACATACCAATCTTATGCCACACTGAGAATGGCCGCCATAGTCACCTTGTAACCCATGTTTACTTGAATAATGATTGCTATAGCCAAAAAAATAAATTGGAGACATTTCATTTTTCTCTCTAGAATCTGTGTCATAAATCTTGGATCTATATTCAAAGTTTAGTGCTTTGATACCATGTTAAATTCTCATAACCAATCAAATCAAATCTTAAAACTACCAATCAAATCTTTTGAATGTTTAAACTATCATTACCATGTATACAAACATTGGATAATTGAAGAATTTTACATGTGATGGAGTAGGTCCTCTAATTAGAAAGAGGAATATCCAAGATTTCAATTCTCCACCATTAAGTATATAGCCCATGAATCCTTTTAGAAGATAATAATTTTCTTGAAAAAAAAGTCTTGAAGTAAGACCAAAGACTTATCTTTATAAACAATTGAGATTTATTCTAGATAGATTCTTTGACCTTCCAAACACTTTTAAACACTAACCCTTTTTTAATTTAAATATATAATATTAAAAACCATTTTAAATCCAATTTAACTCATCACTTTCCTTTAAAATTAAAAGTAAATTTTATTTATTTATTTATTTGATCGATAAACGGCCAAGGCCATGATATTTTTATTAATAACATAAGTAAATACAACTTTCTTCGTTCAAACGGGCACTGGTAGGAAAGAACAGAGAAGAAAACCTCTAGTCTTGCCCGGGACAAAAGTCTAATATTATTACATCTTATAAAAGGGGCATACCCTAGTGACCTACGTACTAGCTATTCAATATCATTAATATCAATACAGGCAAAACTCTTTACAATTTATACCAACCATTTTACATGAAATAGTTATTTTATGAAAGAGGTCCACCTCTTTACTTCCAATTCCATATCAATGCTTCTGTCTTCAGAATGATTAGTAACCTGCAACCTGCAACCTGCAATACAATATCCCTACCATAGAAGCTATCCAACAACTAACCACCATCTGATGTTAGAACAAGTATCTACACCTTTTCCTCATAATTTGCATAAATGTTCCTTAACATGAAAAACTTGAGAATGCCATTAATCTGAATCCTATCAGACTTTAGACAGATAAAAGGAAACACATTTTAAGAAAGATTGCCATTAGTCTAAATCCTGTAGATGGTAAAAGACCCTACTCTCCATTGCTACCTAAATGATTACATAATATAATTAACACCGATCCTTCTTCCAAGTTTGTATCTCATAAATGAAAACTAGCATAAATATACTAAACTGAAATTAGACATGTCAAATTAGCCTAGCAAATGGAAAGAAATAGATTCATCCTTCGGCCCACTCCTTGTTGCAACTTCCAATACTGAGATAGCTCAGAATCTAAAAAGAAAATATCTTACAGTATTACCAATCATCCAAAGTGATATTAATATAAAAGTAAGCCCCACATGATTCATTACTCCTTCATCCAAATAAAGAATTCGAGCGCAATAGCATAAGGACATGAGATCCATTCTTTTTTAGAGTCTCGATCTGTTAATTCAATTTAAAACATCTAAATAAATTTCGGGCCAAAAAATGATATATGTTTGTGCTAATCGACACTAAGACAGAGCCAAAATCTAACTACTTTCACAGTGTTCAACGAAAAATCGAATACCCCAAAAATTATCAAATATTCATCTAATATAGCCTTATTGGGTTACAAACCAATTTGCATTCATGACCTAGATGAGAAGCAAATTCAAACTTGAAGCCTCCACACCCCATTTATTGTAAAGCTTTAACTAAAAGTCCTATTAACCATATGAATAAACATAAAACCTATTATATCTTACCTGGTATAAAATATTCTAATTGATTTAATTAGATACCACAGAACCCTAAATAATTTAAGACCAGGCAAAAGAAAACCTCAACATTCATCCATGCAAGCTTTGTGTATGCATCAATACTACTAATCTATATATATATATATATATATATATATATATATATATATATATATATATATATATATATATATAAAACCCCAAGCATAGTTACTTATATCTACAGTAAGCCAACCTTGTTTATTACTGTCGATATAAACCAGAAAACCCTAGAGTGTCGACAAAAAATAGTACAAACCTTTTCGAAAATTTTCTATTAATATGGAGAAACAAAGAACTAGAAACCTACCTTGAAGAATATTACAAAAAATGTTTTCAAACCAAACAACATCTGAGGAGTTTACCAACCAAAAACTTACAAAGGATGATGACCCAACCTTAAGCAACCATCAGCTTTCTAGACCTATCTTATTTCCTCCATGATACCAAGATCACCTCTGGGGTTTCAATAGCTTGATCCACGTCCACAGTTGGCGACATTTTGAATGAGACCTTATTTCTGCTCGTCTTCTCCAAGTTGACAATGCTGAATTCTAGCTTGCTTAGGTCATCAAGTTTCACTCCCGGTTGTACATAGACCATGAACATTTTAAGGTAATCTGAGACCCACTCATTGCTTTCTTCCACAATTATCTTTCTCCATCGTAGGAGAAACTTAACACTGGCCTCCATCTGTGGCCATTCCTTATAGAAGGCCAAGCTTTCCCTTACTATGAGGGATTGTTGACGTGGTGCCGTCTCCAACTCTGCAGAGCCCAATGGTAACCCCATACACCTTTCAGGTAGTGGGATTCTAAATTTATCATCTATACTGTGAACCGCTTTCTCCAGCCCTTTCCTCCAAACTGGATCAAAAAGCTCAAAACAGAGCCTCACTATGTCTTCTTTCCAGATTTTAACCCTTATCATTACCCCTATGAGAGAGCCAATTATGGAGCTATTAGTTCTCCAAGTCACGCTGTAGTTGAAAGCATCCTCTCCAATCGCTCTGATAACTGCAAATCGAGTCATGTCATCTACCGCCCTTAGTAGACGATTCCATCTCTTAGGTTTAACCTTCCCCAGAAAGGCCATTGTCCTATTTTTAGTAGCATGAAAAACATGGATATTTGTTTCCATCAGGTAGAATAAGGGTAACAAGGGGAAACAAATTAATATCCACTGAAGGATACAACTCCAATAGCAGCTACACGTAAACTTCCTAATTCGACTCTGTAACTCAACTCCTCATAATCTATTTTAGAACTATGTCTTCTTTAATAACTATCATAATTATGGCTTGACACCTTTCACTTCTTACTTAAGCCTCACATGTGAATTTTAACTTCTTCGTACTTAAATGGCGTGTCAAACTATAAGAATTGGAATCCGTTACAAAAGTGGGATCCTTTGGGTGCATTCTAATGATACACTTGTGCAGAGGCAACCGTATGATGATAGTTTTAATATACCAAATACTTCAGGGTAAGACAGAAGGGGTTGGGCATGAAGAAGCCTAATAATAGAACTAACTGAAGATAATAAAAGCCAAAGGGATTAGCCTCCTTAAACTAATATCTTAATCTAATCAATTACTATCATAATTAATACTAAAAGCACTTTAATAACAAGGGAGGCTAAGATAATGAGGAGGCTCTCTATCGATTACATATTGTAAGTTAACATAGAAATTCCATCCGCACCCCTATTAGCTAACCTATCAGCTTTGACATTACCTTCTCTATAAATATGAGTAATATAAATATCCTCGAATTTATTTAATATCATAAGGGTGTTTTGAAGCTTTGAATTTAACACCCAATTTGGCGTCTTTTTCTTCTTAATCGCATTAAGAATAATCTAAGAGTCGCCTTCTATTATAATTCTAGACAAGCCTAGTTTCAGACAAAGTTGTAACCCTTTCTCTAGGGCTGATAATTTAGCTATATTGTTTGATGACAGAGGAAGCGGCGAAGCTAACTTTGCTAAACATTTCCTGTGCTCATCGTTGATAATGCAACCGATACTAGCTTTCCCTGGATTACCTTGTGTTGCTCCATCAAAATTCAATTTATGCCACCCATGAGGTGGTGGAATCCACTTGCAATTTGCTCTAGCTTCTTTGTTGCGAGAAGAGTGAACCAATGGAGGATTGATAATAGTGGGCCAATTCTTCTTCATCAGTCCATCCCAAGTTGAGAATGAACCTTCTTCTTTAGAAGAATTCCTAAGATGAGCATTAAGTACTTCCACTATAGTAGCTTCTAATTTTAGTAAAAACCTTTCTATGTTCAACGCTTTCTCTTGAAAGATGCTACGATTTCTCTCCTTCCACAATTCCCACACCACAATCGAAGGGCCAATATGCTAGAGCTTGTTATATACCCCACCTATCAAATTCACGGGCCAAGAGCTAAGTAAACTTTTGACAGAATTTTGCAACGGGGTAGCCCAGCCGAGACGCTCCCTAAGCCATTCCCAACAATTGAGCGCATAAAGACAATTGAGGAAAAGGTGATCTACATTCTCATCACTATGCTTACATAGAACAGACCAATGAGGACCTAAAATACCAAATCTTAATAACCTATCTGCGGTCAACACCCTCTTTTGAAGGACAAGCCATAAAAAGAATCTGGCCTTCGAAAGACATGTCATATCCCAACACAAATTAAGGGGTAATTCTATCTTTGCCCATTTCTATGACTGAATAATTGCCTTATAACCTTGTTTCACACTATATGTTCCATCCTTGGAACCTGCCCAAATAAGGTTGTCTGACTTTGAGGTTTGTTTGATGCTTCTACTTGAGATGATCTTCTCATAAGCCTTAATAAGGTATGGGTCAAATTCAAGATGGTCCAAAGAGTGCCATTTCCATTTCATAACCCCTTCCGAAACTTCTTGAGTCTTATAGTCCTTAACTTTATTTCCCCATATAGAGGTCAACCTTTGCTTTAGGATATCATTAGCTGGGGATGATTCAATTGGAGGAAGACCATCCCATGAATCTTCCTAGAATAGTGCCTTGTCACCTAATCCGACATCCCAAGTCCGAAATTTGCTAATAAGACTTCGACATTTAGTCATAAAGTTCCAACATTCCGATCCTTTAGGGAGACTATCCATTCTGAATAGGGATTTCAAGTCTGAAGGGTTGAGATATTTGTTAAATAAGATTTTAGCCCATTTTTGATCAGATTCTTTGTATAATCTCCAAATTAATTTTGCCCCCAAGGCCTCATTTTGCCATTGAGGCTTTTTAATACCGAAGCCCCCATATTCTTTGGATTTACATATGTTATCCCATTTTATAAGTGCCAGCTTCTTATCTTCTTCTTTATCTTTCCATAAAAAATTCCTCAATTTGGATTCAAATGACGAAGACATCCAATTAGAAAGGGGCAAATAGGCCATAGGAAATATTGGAATGGCTGAGATAACTAATCTTATCTTAGTGATTTTACCTGCCTTAGATAGCCATTTATTTTTCCAATTCCCAATCCGTTTATCTATTTTTTCAATTGTGTCCTTCCAAATTTTGCAGTGTTTTGTGCCTTTCTCTAAAGAGATTCCTAGATATTTGCAAGGAAATAGGCCCTTTTTAAAACCCATGATCCTACATATCGAATTTTCCATTTCTGTACTGGTATTCAAAAAGAAAATCTCTGATTTTTCTTTGTTCACTTTTAGTCCAGATGCATCCATATAGGTTTGCAATATATTTTTATATCCCACAGCCTCTTGGATTGAACTTTTACCTAGTAGGATGGTATCATCTGCATACTGTTGATGAGTTATATTAGGGACATTTCTAGTTATAGAAATACCCAAAATCCTTCGCCTTAAATATGCATCCAAAATCGCTCTTCCAAATGCCTCAGCCATGATGATAAATAAGGAAGGAGAAATTGGGTCTCCTTGTCTAATGCCCCTAGATATCTCGAAAAAACCCTCTAGTGTTCCATTAATAAGAATAGAGATTTTAGGCGTAGAGATAAATTTAAAGATTAGATTAATCCACTGATGAGAAAAGCCAAAAGCTTCTAAAACTTTACAAAGGAATCATATGCCTTCTGAATATCTAGTTTCATTAGCATACATGGTTCTTTATCTCTTGATACTGAATGAATGGTTTCCTGAATAGTCAGAATGCCATCCAAGATAGATCTACCTGGTACAAAGCCTGTTTGTTCTTCTGAAATTAGTTTTGGCAAATATTCCTTCAGTCTAGTGGCCATAATTTTGGAAAAAAATTTGTAAATTGTATTGCATAGAGCTATTGGGCGAAAGTCCCTAGGATGTGCAGGCCCTTCCTTCTTAGGAATCAGTGTAATGAAAGAAAAATTAATTTCCGCTAACAATGATCCACCATTTCGTGATGCTTCAATGGCCTTCCATAGATCTATTCCTAAAATATCCCAACATTTCTGGAAGAAGAAGGCCTGAAATCTATCCGGCCCTGGCGATTTGTCAAGGTTCAAATTAAAAACTGCAAGTCTAACTTCTTCAAGGGTGATTGGACAGTTGAGATTTTTATTATCTTCTGGAGTAATAATTTTCGGAATGAATCTGAGCATGGTAGATTGAGCTATCCTCTTTGAACCTTCATAATTGTTAAGTATTTTTTTAAAATGGGAAACTATCATGTCTACTATCTCTTGAGGATTTTCTGTTTGTAGACCTGAGTTGCTAGTGATACTAGTTATCCTTGACCAAGCTCTGTTCTAAATAGTTGAATTATGAAATTTTTTTGTGTTATAGTCTCCCTCGTTCAACCACTTTTCTCTAGATTTTTGTCTCCAAAAGGTTTCTTCTTTTGATAGTATGTCTTCTTGTCTTGACAACATATCTTTTTCTAGATGATATTTCTCATAATACATACCATATCTGATGATTTTTTGATTTAAATCTTTTAGTTTTCCTTCTATTTCTAGTTTTTCTTTGAAGATATTATCAAAATGTTCCCTATTCTATCTTAAAATATTCTCTTTTAACATTTTGAGCTTAGAAACAAAGATGAACATTTTGGAGCCTTCAAAGTTAGCTTGTGTCCACCACATCCTAATTTGTTCAATAAATTTTGGGTCTAGAAACCACATTTTTTCACACTTGAATGGGTTTTTAGGTGGTTTAGATGGTTCCGTAATTTCCATACAAACTGGAAAATGATCTGAACCTGCCAATGGCAAAATAGATGCCACTAGATTTTTATTAAAATCCGTAATTCTGCCAGCTATAAAAAACCTGTCTAGTTTTTCCGCTATGAAATCATGGTCCTTCCTTCTATTATTCCAAGTAAATATGCCATTACTTAATGGAATTTCAACCAGGTTATGTTTATCTATCCAAGAATTAAATTCCAATGAGGAAGATGTAAGATGCTGTATTCCTCCTACTTTTTCATTTAGATTGATAATGGTGTTAAAATCACCACCTATTAAGATGTGACTATTTTGGTGATGATTTAATACCGTACCTATGTTGTCCCATACCTCTTTTTTCTTCGTTGAATAGGGAGGTCCATATACATTAACTAGGATAAATTTTATATCAGATTTAAGACTCTATATGCTGACACACATCCAATTAAAGCCACTAAATAAATATTTTAATTCAATTTTTTTTGGGTTCCATATAATTCCTAGTCCACCTGAAGCACCTAAGGCCTCAGTAAATATTGAATCCCAAAAACCTAAATTTTTATTTAATTTAGAACCTTCTAATTTATTTAATTTAGTTTCTTGAATTAAGATTATTTCAGAATTAAAATTCTTTAAGTATTGTTTAATAAGTCTTTTTTTATTAGGGACATTTAGACCCCTAGCGTTTCATGTGGTGATCCTCATGATGCTCTGGAAAGGCACTTCCCCTTCCCTACATTTAGGAGTTCATCAATTTTCCTCTGTTCGTGCTTAATCCTTTAGTCTCTCGCAATTCCTTTAATGTTTTCCTTCCTCTTTTTCCTTTCAACTTGCTACAAATAGGGGAGCTCAGCCCCGCCTGATTCATACATAACCCCAGTTCTTGCAAATTTTCCTCTAGATTTAATTTTATATAGTTTTTAACTATTCATCCCAATTCTCTTGAATGTTTTAAATTTTTTATATATAACATTTTTGAAGCCTATATGACAAAGAGACCAGTCAGCCCATACTAAAAAACACTAGGAATCCAAAATGCCGTCAGTCAGGCCGACCCACAAACTAATATAGGCAAAAGCTAATTCAAGCGATTGAAAAGATATTCGTTAAATCCTACAGAAACTGTTTTCAAAACAAATATTATTATAATCCTCTGTGCGTGGGATTCTTGTGCGGGGCGAATTTTTTAACTCTCCTCTGCCCATTCTAGTTCCCTAATTTTTTCAGTTCATCACAGGAAAACCATTTATGAATACCCAATGTCATAAGATCGATCATCGCTAAGCATAAATTTATGCTCAAATTATGGAGCTGTGGTGGACTGCGCTGGTTGTTAGTTGTGCATTTGCATTATGTAAATTCTTGCTGCTGCTCATTCCCCCTGTAGTGCCTGCAATCGACGTAGATGCATCTGACGGTATGCATTTAATCTACTTATATGTCTGTGCTTTTGGAAGAATCTTTATCAAATCTTTGCTTCGCTTGTTTAATGGACAATTAATGCTGGCTGATATTATAACCTTCTAGCTAATTGATCTGTATTTTTTTGAAATATACCACCCCTTATCGCAGTGCTGGATGACGGGAGCCAAACAATGGAAGAAGGTTATATTTATGTAAGTTGTTTCATTGCCGCACCTTGCATATCTTCATTTTTATAAATTTTAATTAGAAAGGTTAGACTGCATTAATCTGAGTTAAATAAGATTAGTGTGCCGGGGTTGTGATCTTACATTGACTAGAACTCTATTGTATCGTTTTGAAACACGCATATCAACAAACGTCTATGCAGCTCCTAGAATGCACCATTGGCTTTAATTATTAATTAATTAAAAATAAAAAGTAAATTGTATTCTATTTTTTAATTAATTAGTTGATAAAGTCAATGGTATGTTCTAAGTGCTGCATAGACAATGGTATTCATCCACACCCGCCAAGGTTACAGGGGGGATTTGTTCTACTTTGACCTATGTTTATGAACTAGAGTCTGTCAGCTCGGCAAGTATCTATTACATTAAAAATTGCCTTCAGCCAGGATATTATAGACTAAAGGTGGAACATTATGCAATTTGTCTAGACTAAACATATCATGGTGCTCAATGGCCTGTGTTTGATACACAAAAAACGGTTATGATAAAAGGGTAAATGCCAATGTAGTAGAGAATAAAGTACTATTGTACTTAGTGCTTGTTAAAGCTTAAGTGGGCTGGGTAGTTAGGAGGTGAGGGAATGCGTTGGTTGGTTGGGAAACCAACTGACCCTTCTATAAGTACTTTATTCTCTACTACAGCCAAGATTGTCATGATGATGACCTGAATTCATGTCTCAGTAAGGCATATTTTTCATGCTCACCATGTCAATGGATGGCAGTTATGTAGCCCAGAGGTTGCTGTGGAAGATGGAGCAAATCTGTATCAGATTTTCATGGGAACAATACCCATTTAACTACAAATACTTAGCTCAAGAGCCATTGAACATGGCTTCTTAGCCGAAGAGTCACTAGTCCCTAGGTGTCCCATTGGGAGACCAAGTTATCAATCTTGGTATTGCTTCAGGAGTATGGATTCAGTTCATGGGTTTGGTCAAACTGTTTTTGGGGTTGGGTTTGTGCATATATTATAAAAATTAGAAATATGCACATATTTGCAATAATAATTGAGTTCAAATTTCCACACAAATCATCAATATTGTATAAAATGATTTCAATGTAAATTTGTCAAACTTGGATGTCATGATATATACTAATTATATTATCTACTAAAATTGGAAAAAGATAATTTCAGATGCTATCAAGCAGCCATCATTGATCAAGCATCATAATATGGGTTTTCAAAATATTGTCACCATCCATATTAGATGATGCAGGTATTAGTAAATTAGAAGAATAAAAAATAGTTCCATTGACACTAGCACTGGCACTGGCACTGGCATTCTCATGCTCGCTGGCTGGCTTGCCTTCAGTATCAAGTGCAGCAAGGTGGGAAGTATCCAAGTTAATATGCTTTTTGTTTGATAGCTGACGTTCTTGTGTTTCCTTCCTTGTAGCCACTTTGTTTAACTTTATGTTCACAACTAACATCATTTATTTTAAAGTGACTTTAAGCTTTGTATAAATCTTAATACAATACTAGAGTGAAAATAGAGCGACAAAGGTGAAATTAATCTATTAATCATTGGAAAAGTTATAAGAAGGGGGTTGTGTGTAACACACTAAACTAGTTACAAGTAAACAAAAATAAATTTACTTGGAAGTCAATTTGAGATGCATATTTAAAAAAAAAACAGAAGATAGAAAATAACTGACTGACTAGAACTGTAATAATAAATGACTACTTTAATTCAGCATGAATTGACTCTATCTATCTGTAACTGAAAACTAGAAGGGAATGTTTCTTTTCTATAACTTTATTAAAGATGCATAAAAACATTTTTTGCAAGTCTCATAATAAATAACATAAATGAGTGGGTAAGGATTGGAGACTACTGAACAAATGTGCTTCCAACCAGAAATTATCATACAAGCCTTGGCATTGTAGTGGAAAGGGAGAGCATCATCAAGATGCTTTATGTCCAACCATGAACCTTGCGGTCCCCCACACATCTTCCTTCCAGAAGTGACCATACCCTTCACGAGGGTGTAGACCAAGGTCTAGGTCTAGTTGCCATCTAAATCTGGTTTTTAGAACCTACACCAGCCTAGTTGATCGCACTCCATAGGTACCCCCTAAGTAGTATGATTGTTTGATTAGTAAGTAGTCTGGTTTATTCTGACAGTTGTGTGCATAGCATCGCACCATCTTGGCCGAGTTTTCTTGATGTGGCCAAGATCAGCGATTCCCCAAAGGAGAGGTTTAACCTTGCAGCAAGAGTAAGAAACAGTGGAAATGCAGAAACAAACTTAGAGCAGAGCACACAATATGGAAGAATATCATTGGATTATCAACAAGTTGGCCTACAAATGTAGTTCATTACATCGCCATTGTCAATATACGACTGCATGCAAATTCGCAGCTGATCATCCCTCAAAACTATAAGCCTAATCTTTCAAATGCATCCAAACAATTCGGCAATTTATTATTTTTGCCACACAGCTTGTGCTATCCTCCCTTGCCACTTAGCTCTATTTGCCTCCT
Organism: Cupressus sempervirens; assembly: GCA_028749045.1. NCBI lineage: Eukaryota > Viridiplantae > Streptophyta > Pinopsida > Cupressales > Cupressaceae > Cupressus > Cupressus sempervirens. Next base: position 331,184,487 of record CM053786.1, on the reverse strand, counting down.
TAGCAATACTAAAACTAGAAACTCTAACCTACTTATATATAAGATTCCCAGCCACAAGTCAACTTATCCCTCAAAACTATAGACCTAACATTTCAAATGCTTTCAACTACATTCGACAATTTATTATTTGTCACAGAGCTTGTGCTATCCTCCCTAGCCACTTAGCACTACTTGCCTCCTTAGCACTACTAAAACTAGAATCTTTAACCTACTTATGTACAAGATCACCAGTCACAAGTCGATTTATCCTATTGAAAATCTCCAAGACAAAGGAAACATACTACAAACAAATAGGTTAGGACCCAAATTATAAGAGCCTTGTGAACATGCAAAAGGGTCGATGAAATGTATTACAGCATAGTACAATGCACCAGCACGCATCACAAGTCGTGAATTTTCATCGCAAACCAAATCTTGCTGACCTGACTGTTAGAACAAGAAAGCCAAGATAGGACGAGACCAATCTTAAGATAACTTAATATGGAAACATTGGAATATGATGCAAACTTAAACATAGAAAGTCCACGATGCCTAGATCACTCCATAAGGATTGCATAAAGAAACAAGTCAATTGGATTGATCGTCAGCTAAAACAACATAAAACTGTCCCAGTGAACTGAAACAGATAAACAGAAAGGAAATATTTTTGGCTGATGCAAGATTGCCAATGATCCAAGGATGCTCCTGCATCATATCTAAATTGTAAGTATGATAATGCACTGTCAGAAATCACCGCCCTTGCTTGACTTACTTCTCTAACTTGAGTTTGATAGACTTGTTGGCTCCTGATTTAACAGTTTTGGGAATAACCAAGAAACCAGACAAGTGTATCTAAGGCTAGCAAATTCCCATGATGGATGCACTTGATTGCAGTCGTGGGCCAACTATAAGGATAAATCCTTCTTCACTTCAAGTTTTGCAAGACCTAGGCGGGTTAACCTTGAGGTTCTGAGATATAGTACCAGTGCATTTAAAACATAAATCTGAACCTGTTTAATGCAGATGAAAACCCTTATATCTCATAGTAACTCATGAAACGACATAGATCTATAGCAGCTAAATGCAAATCTATGAATCTCATAAGTTGAGTGAGGGCATTCTATTATAGCTCTTTGACATAAAATATAAAGATGACTTGAATTTGATTTTGATTTAAAGATTTGATTTTCTCAGCATTACTCGGGTATGCAACAACAAAGATTATGCATCCTTCAAGCTGACCAGTCCCTTATCCATTGGGTATCAACTAAACCTTAACATGCAGATGGATAGCTAAAGTATACTCATATATTCAGGCATTTGATCTATCTATTTGACTCGCAAACAGACATCAATCTTCATAACAACTCTCGTACTTATGATAATATCCTCCTGGTGTAACCTATAACCCTATCAGTATAAACAAACATTTACTTGGCTCTTTGTTCCAATAGCAAATCTATTCTAATATACAACCTTAAGGGATTGCAACTGAGTTCAAGCTCTTTGTTCTCAAACACAAAACATTACAGATAATAGAAGAAGGAGATGAGAATCAGAATGAAACTAAGAAGGTTAAACTCTTTGCATTAATTTCCTTGAAACCAATATATCATCTGCATATCAAAACTCAGAAAATACACAAAGAATGACTGTGTAATATGGAATGCCTCAAAAGGAATACAATATGATGTTCAAAACAGGATAACACTGAGAAAATTGGTATCACAACTCTAAAAACTGGAGCCAACCTTGTGGTCTCACAAGTCCTAAAAATTGGAACCCTTACAATAAGCAGAAAAGGAAGATATATAGGAGAGAAGATCTTTCAAGAATTGTAATCTAGAATTGACATCTGTCCCACTGAAAGAGTCTTCAATCCGGAGTTGTTGAAACTGAACTTCCTCATCTACCTACACTTTGAAAACCATAAATGATGCCAAAATATCTGCTATATCCCCACTTAAAATATGCAAATATCTCATTAGAGAATATCAAGAAATCATCACAATCTGCGCTGCGGCTCCAAAAATCTGATCTTTACTTGTCATATCTGCTTTGCCGTGAAGATCAACTTGTGTAGTTGCCAGAAAAAAAAAAAATTGCTTCAATTACCTCCAAAACATTCAATTCATCCTTACAATGGCTGAAGGAGTTAAATAAGATGAAAATGTATCCAAATTTGATTGCAATTTTATCTGCAACATTAAATTTCCACCTCCTCTGCATAATTCCTGCCGCAATTCTCAGGATCGCTGGATGAAATATCTGTGCCCTGGCTTTGAACTCTGCGCCATATTTAACTCTTAGTAACAGTTACCTCCAAATTGCAATCAGCTTTAAATTTTGCCCGTAGATTTTCACCACATCGGGTGGTTCTAATTCAAAAGGCAACGATCCTTATACCTTTAAGATTGGGGCCACGTGTCGCATGATCGCTTACCCGCATTCCTTAAATTTCTTGCACTTTGAAATTGCGGGTAAGCGCCAACCGTTGATCAAGACAAGATCAACGATTACGGAATGAAAACTGGGCTGATCCACTTTCTTCTTAACATGCTGGCAGTCAACCAAATAAAATGCTTCCATCTGTACCTTTCCTTCATTGTTGGCGCTTTTGAACTAGACCCACAAAATTTTGAGGACACGTGTCGCTGAATCGCTATCTCGCTATACATATCCTCCGAGCAACTCTTCATGGCGAGATAGCGATGATCGTCAATCTGAGACCAAATCAAAGGTAGAGAAACTGCACAAAGTACCTTGAAGAAGTGGTGGGTCCCATACTCGCTATGTCGCATAGACTAAACAACTTGCAACTTTCCATAGCGAGATAGCGATGACTGTTGATTCTGGATCATGTGGAAGACATTTGATGCATTACTGAAGAGAAATATGGTGGGCCCCTTGTCACTATGTTGCCGTTCGTAACCTTCGTGCAACTCACCATAGCGAGATAACGACGATTGTAGATTTGAGATCGATCTGACGATCAGAATCATTGACATGTTCTATGCATAGGGGTGTGGGTCCAGTTCTTGATGACGTGAGAAAACCTTGCACTGCTGGCATATAAATTCATATTTTAAAAACTTGGCCATATTACCACGCTGCTTGGGTCCCACCGTGTGTTTATTTACCGGCTGGGCACTATGTCGCTAACGGCGAGAAGCACAAGTTTTTCGAGAGTGATATAGCGACCTCCGGAGTCGTCACTTTTCTCGGTGTATATGTGTATCCCACTAGATGCCCATAGTGTGCCAAAACTTTATAACTGATATCTGATGGAGCATTGCCTGGGACCCATCTTTTGAAAAAGTTGCTGCAGGATTACTTTCCGTCAAGGCGCTATGTCGCTAACGGCAAGAAACACAAATTTCCCGATAGCGACATAGCGACTTCCGGGGACTTATCAAAATTCGGGGCCGGAAAGATAAAGGCAAGTCATAACCACCCTCATTAATGCTTCCGACATAACAATAAAACCGCACGTCCATTTGACGGCACCGCCTTTCAACTTAGCGGCAGTCGCTATGTTGCTAAGGGTAAAACACTTGCATCTTTTCATAGCGAGATAGCGACGGCCGTAGATCTTTCAAGTATCGGGCAGTGAGAAACAAAAAGGAAAAGGGGAGACTCGGGGCGCAGGAAGTTTGAAAAGGATGGAGAATATTCACATATTTTTAAAAGGTTTTCACGCCATCAGTAGATCCAGTCTGATTTTTTACCTAGGCAAGGGAAAATTATCATGTGAAAAATCAGACCAACAAGACTCACGGGTCACTAACCTTAAAGACAAACTATTTGCTTTCTGCCTGATGACTCTAACGTTCATTGCCGATCATCTGGAATTTTTTTAACAAGTTTGTTATTAGATAAAAGATAAGTTTCTCGTGACAGTTTTCCTGTTCAGCTGAACAAGACCTTCCCACCATTCTGACATCTCAGGAGTTTATTAATTGAATGCAATTGTCAAATAATTTACCTATTGACTGATCCATTTTAAATCCGTTTTAAGTTTTAACACTTGGTTCAAAGGATATGTATGGTTCAACTCCTTTTTTGAGACAGAGGTACAGATCATCTGGAACACAACATTCATGATTCACAGTACATTGATTGGTCTCAGTGATCTCATATTCATTACCTAATATTTGTTATTCCCTTGATGATTGATGTTATCCTATTAAAAAGATACACGTGAATCGAGAATAAAAATAAGTGCACATGTTCAAAAGAATGATATGATGATACTACCATTTGAATTATATAATTCAAACCTTTAGTAAAATATGATAACGCTGACTTGATACAATAAACAGAAGAACATCTCAGCCTAATGATTTCATAAATAATTACTGCTCAATTATAGAATGCCACATGCTTGGTTTCAGCCGATGACTTGAGCTGCGGCAAGCCTTTCCTCGCTAGTCCCTTACAAATGTTGCGACTCTTACTGAAAGCTATCATTTTGCATTATACACAGTAATGAATGTAGTGTTATTTTCTTGTGAGCGGTGCATAACCATTCACCCTGGTTATGAGCATGCATTTATATCCTGACTAATCAAAGAACTTATGAATCTTGGCTGTTACACCTGATGTTGGTTCCATTACTAACTTTAATTATTGAGGATGATAAAAGGAAAAGACCAAGAACCTCTAACTTATTGACAAGGTCATGACATAAACAATATACACACACACACACACACAGATGTACATGTTTATATATGCATTGCTCCATTTCATACATACATACATACATACATACATACATACATAATTAAATATATGTGTATTTTGATTTTCTTATTGCCATTTTAAAGGATTAATTGGTTTTATAATGATACTCATGTCATAATTTTTTTACTTCTAGAAAAGTTAAGGTTCCGTCATGGACTTTCATTATCAAGGACGATAAAAGGAAAAGACCAAGAACGCCAACTTATTGACAAGGTCACGACAAAACTATCTTGACATAGGGTAACAACAGAGACTACCCCAAGGCCAACTTATCTCAAGGATCATGGCTTGATGGCAATTTCGACCTCTTCCAAAGTCTGCATTCCTCTCCTGGATGATACTCTCCCTTTCAAGGGCGTTAGGTTTCTTGCATCCACTTAGACTTGCAAAAAAGTAGTTAGGCTGAATCTTAGCCTTCCAAGATTCCTTAAGATAAATAAAACATTATTGTGAATATCAATATATCTGCTGATGCTATTAATCACATCTTTTTGATATTCATATTAACTGTAAATGCTTAACAATTTATTTTTTAACAACACATGGTAAAACAAATTGAAATTACACATGGAAAAATGATGTAACACTGTAAACAAAAAAGTGTTACTAGTATTAATAGCTGCTATTTGCTCTGGGTGAGGCTCGAGTTCTCATATTTCTCGAGGACAAAACCTTTTGGAAATACTAGGTTTTGGGACAAATACCTGCTTAACTGGATTTAGTGGTTTCATCCTGAAATCATAGTTGTGTTGCTAATGAAGCTTTTTAGCTTGGTGTTGAAGATGCAGATTTTTGATGTGTTTTGATTTGTATTTGGTTTGATAAGATTTTTGGAGCTCACTGTTAAGGTTTTCAGTTGTTTTTGTGAAGCTAATGTTTGCAGGCAAGCCATGCACTATAGCTGACCATACCATCCCAGATTGGTCACACTGTTGTTAGAATTTGTTTGACCAGCAAAGATAGAAATTAAATCTGGTGGATGTGTTTCTCCTTGTCTAATATTGTAGGCTGTCCAAGTCGAAAGTGAATAGATGACCTTTATGGGGTGCTGTACCAAGTGGAGCAAGTATGTGAGCTTGAAGATGAAGGGCTCCTTTTTTGGGGCCAATATGTGGTGGTTTCGAGGTGCCTAGGGAGAACCTTTGATGCTAAGTCTTAGTTATGTAGACTTTGGCGAATCTGGTGAGCTTTCTACGAGTTTGTACCTGCTGTACCAGCAGCCACTATGCCCTATTCCAGACCTTTAGTAGTCCGATTGACATCAATTATAAGTGTGCATCCAGATGTTAGCTACAATTGATTGGGGTGGCTTTTAGTGTGTATCAGTCTAATTTGACATGTGTGATGGCAGTATCAACGTGTTATCAGCATCTTACAAAATTTAGAAGAGGTGTAGTTCAGTGGGTTATATGTTTGGTGTCATGTCCCCTTTTTAGCGACATAACTTTAACAGGGGATTTGCCTATCATCGACTCTCGTAGGCAAATGATTGTGGGAAGAGGGTCATTTTTGTCTTCCGATGATTACAATTTTGCTCTCGAAGAATAATAATTTAGTAAGTGGGGCCTACTCGTTCCAATATTAAATTAAGGTTGTACTCTAACTTTATAAAGTTATTTATTTAATTTTATAAAGTTTAATAATTGAAGTACATCATAAAAGATGATTCCGGAAAACTTCTAGAAACTTCTCAGCGAAGTGAATAAATAGAGGACATAAGGCTCCCATTTGGACAAGCGATTTGTGGATTTGATTTCTATTCCATTGGGAGCGATTTGTAGCCATTGGTCTGCAAATTTTCAGACTATCTTTGGGAACGATAACTCTCATCGATAAGCAATTTTGAGGGTGTGAGATATCATCCGAATTATTGCAACCCTGGAAGTGGTACCACAACCATTTCATTGAAGCAAAGTTTGTGGCCTAAGGCCGGATTTTCGTGGGGGTTTTGACAGAGAAAAAAAAGAATTAATCAGAGATAAATTGGAGGTTCGAAAGGGGGGCTGAGAACCCCTGTGATTATTGATCAAGCAAGCCGCCCGACTCTTTCAGTGTCCTGACAGCCCAACCCGTGCCAGCAAAATCAGAATATTTAAAGCTCACGTTGCCATCCGATTGCTTGAGTTTCGATTCGTCACATTCCGCAACTAGACCGCATAACCGTCGGATTCAAAGGGGTGCAAATCCCATTAGTTCTGAATATTTGTTCAAGACTTGCCGGAGGCTGAGAAAACAGTCAACGTGACCGGTAGGAGCATCAATGCCACTCATTGGGAGTTTGGGGAATAAATCGCGGACCCTGTATAAGCTCACCGTAGGAAATAAAACCAATCTCTAACCTATCTGCAACTAGGACGACGGCGGAACGACTATTATCAGGCTCTTTTCACAGGTGCGATTTGGGAGATCAGCGCACAAAGAAATATTGAATCGGCGATCTCGCTTCAGGCTAGTAAATTTCATTACATTACCTGCGATTGGATTCACAAAAGGGCGTCTTTGCAAATTTGCCACCAAGGATCAATTAGTGTTATGTATTAAGGACATCAAAGACAAGCTAAATGTATTGCCAATGCGAAATCAGGTTCTTTTTATTGTTTATATTCCGTTTGATGTCCAGTTATTGAATCATTAATATTGCTGGTAGATTTATCTATATCATTTTTGTGCATTTCACTAGAGATAATACAATCTGAAGGTTTCTTGATAAGTAATTGACAATCGTCCCAATCTAGTATTGTTCTTCTTGTGACCCATATAGTAGAGGGGATATCTCAGTGGTATCAGAGCAGTAGTCTTGCCATCCTGTCGGGTAGAAATATTTTATGCAATCATATTCTAGATATTATATTCGCAGGAGGACTAGACATAAAAGCAGAGATATGGGGGAAAGACAATCACAGAGTCCACCGAGATTTCCCAGAATTGATGATGAGGAAACCAGAGAGTTTTACAGATTCATGACTACAAGACAGGAAGAAATAGTTCGGTCACTTCAGGCTTTGAATGCCACAATGGAAAGAATTGTTCAGCCCCGGTTTCTGGAACAAGGAAGAGGTACGTCTGATCAGGATAATAGAAGTGTGGCAGGCTCACAAGGTGCTCCTAGGCGCAGATCATGGACAGCAAATAGGCCTACTCGTCCCACCTTCCTAAGGGAAGAGGCTCAGGAGATGGGAGAAGATGATGTACCGGAAGATTTCCAGGATGATCTTAGGGCTGCTACTGCAGAATGGAAGGCATTACCCCCGCATGTGCGTGAACTATTGAACTTTGATCGATATCTAAACCAAAGGAGAGAACATATGAGGAATAGCCGCCAGAATAGGAGGCCTAGAGGAGGTCATGATAGTGAGTTACAGCAAGCTGTTAGCAAACTCACTTTACCTTTTTTCGATGGTAGTGGTCAGATGACAGCGCAAGCTTGGATTCATAAGTTGGATACCTTCCTAGCATTAAGGCCTATGTCTGAAATAGATGCCATTAGGTATGCCACCTTGCATCTGGAAGGCGCAGCTCATGATTGGTGGTCACATGGAATGGTTACGTTGCAGCACAATCAGGTAACATCGTACCAGGACTTTGTGGATAGATTGGTTGAACGTTTTGATAAGAAGGATCCAGAAATTTATTTTCGCGACCTTGCACAGTTAAGACAGTTTGGCAATTTAGAGGTTTATATTAGTGAATTTCAAAAGTTGTCAGTCATGGTACCAGATGTGTCGGAAAGGAGGTTAGTTATCTTATTTACAGAAGGATTGTCTGAACCTCTCAAGGGATGGATTAAGGCATTTGATCCACCAACACTGCAGGAAGCCATGAGGAAAGCACGGAGTATGGAGCTTACAACACCTTCTAGCAGGTTCACTTCCAGGAGTACTACCTCTTTCAGAGACAATAGGAAGTTTGATAAGAATAAAGGGAAGAGCATAGAAACCAAAGGGAAATCTACTACACCCCTGGATGCAGAAGCATTAAACGACTTGCGCAGGAAGAAGTTATGCTTCTATTGCAAAGGTCCATATAACAGGGATCATGATTGTCCTTTGAGGCCTAAAGGAAAAGCCAATAGGGTTATGTGGGCATATTACGAAGGATCAGATTTCGACAGTGCAGCAAAAGAGGATGAACACAGTACTTGTGGTTCAGAGTCTGAGGAAGAAGGAAATTCAGAACAAAAAGAAGAAACTGAATTGCATTTACAGCAAGGGCGTTTGTCTAGCATTCAGCAGGAAGGATCTTTTAGATTACGTGGTGTTCTAGCAGGACAGAAGGTGATCACATTGGTTGATACAGGAGCTACACATAATTTCATCGATGCACGATTGGTCGAGCGCCGTGGTATTAAGATAGAAGAATTTGAAGGTCTTCGAGTACAGGTTGCTGATGGTTACACTCTTAAGTGTAACAGGATGGTTAAAGACATGCCGTTACGCCTGAACAATTATGAATTCAAGGTAGATTACCATGTGGTCAATATGGGCGACTTGGATATTGTTTTGGGGATGACATGGTTACGTTTATTAGGTGAGGTCACTTTCCGACTCCAGGACATGGAGATCAAGTTTGAAGTGGATGGGAAACAACATGTGTTGAGAGCTATCCGGAATAGTGACATCCGAACAATTTCTCTCAGACGATTAGAAAGATTGGTCAGACATGAGGAAATTGAATGGGCAGCCATGTGTACTCTCATGCCTACACAAGAGGAACAACAAAAGACAGAATATCATCCTGACATACGAACATTGAGGGAAAAATATAGTAAGGTATTTAGTGATATTCCACTTGGTACACCACCTGATAGAGGGATTGAGCACATCATCGAATTAGAAGAAGGTGCTAAACCAGTTATGATCACTCCATACAGACATCCAAAAAGGCTCAAAGATGAAATAGAGAAAACCATCAAGGAGCTTCTGGCGATGGGACACATCAGACCTAGTAAGTCTCCTTTTGCTTCCTCAGTAGTCTTGGTTAAGAAGAAAGATGGTTCGTTACGGATGTGTATAGATTACAGGATGCTGAATAAAAAAACCATTAAGAATAGATATCCTATTCCACGGATTGATGAGCTAATAGATGAACTGCATGGGGCATGCTACTTTAGTAAGATTGATTTGAGATCAGGTTACCACCAGATTAGAGTCAGAGAACAGGACATTGAGAAGACTGCATTCAGGTGTGACTTCGGGCATTTTGAGTTTGTAGTAATGCCATTCGGGTTGACCAATGCACTAGCTACTTTCTAGTCTACCATGAATAAGGTTTTCCATCATCAGCCGAGGAAGTTTGTATTAGTTTTCTTTGATGATATCCTGGTATACAGCCGAACATGGCATGAGCATATGGAGCATCTAGAGACAGTACTGAAGACCTTGCAAGCAGAGTCCTTGTATGCAAAAGAGTCTAAATGTGACTTAGGCATGATCGAACTATTATACTTGGGACATATTATCAGTAAAGAAGGAGTACGGATGGACCCTGATAAGATTCGCGCTATTATGGAGTGGCCTACTCCTGAGAACCTGACACAGCTAAGAGGGTTCCTTGGTTTATGTGGCTTCTACCGCAGATTTGTTTGCAGATATTCGCGACACGCGGCTCCTATGACAGATTTGCTTAAAAAGGGAGCTTTCGTTTGGACAGCAAAGGCACAGGCTTGTTTTGACAGATTTAAGGAGATCATGACTTCATGTCCGGTACTAGCATTGCCTGATTTCTCGAAGCCATTTGAACTCCAGTGTGATGCTTCAGGAGATGGTATTGGGGCTGTTTTGATGCAGGATAAACACCCAATTGCATATGAAAGCAGAAAACTCCGTGGGCCAGAAAAAACATTCAGCATTTACGACAAGGAGATGTTAGCTATCATGCATGCATTAGCTAAGTTCAGGCAGTACTTAGTAGGTGGCAAGTTTTGCATAAAAACTGACCATAACAGTTTAAGACATTTCCTTGGGTAGAGGGATCTCAATGATAGACAGCAGAAATGGGTCAGTAAGTTACAGGCATATGACTTTGATATATCTTATGTTAAGGGCACGCAGAATGTGGTAGCAGATGCCTTGTCACGCAAACCACATCTTAGTTCGAGGATTGAGATCTCTGAGGACTGGAAGCATGTGATTATTGCAGAATATGCTAGAGACTCATGGGCATCTGGGATAGTTGACGGGACAATTGTTGATACCAGGTATACACTTGTGGATGAGTTGATCGTTTACAAGAACAGGATATTTTTAGTCCCAGGATCGAAGGTGAAGCAGTTTATTATGCGAGCTCTTCATGATTCACCTATAGCTGGTCACCCCGGATACTTTAAAACTTATAGACAGGTGTGAGAAAGGTTTACATGGAAGGGACTCAAGAAGGATGTTTTGCAGTATGTTCGTGAATGTTCTGTCTGTCAACAGAATAAACAGGAACACACCTTTCCAGCAGGACTTCTACAGCCACTTCCCATTTCGTGTCAGAAGTGGGAATGCATATCCATGGATTTCATGACCGGGTTGCCGAAGGCTCAGGGTCATGATTGCATTTATGTGGTGGTAGATAGACTAATGAAATATGCCCATTTCTTTCCCATCACCACTACTTATACTGCAGTACAGGTAGCCGAGGTATTCTTCAGAGAGGTTTTCAGGTTACATGGGATACCCTGCAGTGTTGTCAGTGACAGGGATAGTAGATTCTTGAGTCATTTTTGGCGAGAGGTGTTCCGATTATGTGGCACTGAGCTCACACCCAGTACCAGTTATCATCCGCAAACCGATGGACAGACAGAAATAGTAAACAAATGGGTGGAAGGCTACTTGAGGAATTACGTGGCTGATCAGCAAAAGGCTTGGGTAAGATGGTTTTATTTGTGTGAGTACTGTTATAACACAACTTTCCACATGTCTATCCAGATGACACCTTTCCGAGCATTATATGGCTATGATACACCGAGTTTCATCGACTTGTTAATGGGTGATGTTCGGGTTCCACATGCTGGGAATTTGATGCAAGAAAGTAAAGACATTATTAGCTCTCTACGGGATAACATAGCTCGGGCACAGAATCAGTATAAGCAATATGCAGATCAAAAGAGGACGGAGAGGAGCTTTGTGGTAGGTGACATGGTTTACTTAATGCTTCAGCCATTTCAACAATCTACTCTCAAAAAGAGTGGGTCAGAGAAGCTTAAGCCCAGGTATTATGGACCTTTCAGGATCATCAGGCGAATAGGGGAATTGGCTTATGAGCTTGAGCTTCCAGCAGACAGCAAAGTATATAATGTGTTTCATGTATCACGCCTCAAAAAGGCGTTGGGACAGAATGTGATACCTTCTGCAGTATTACCTCCCTTGGATGATGAAGGGAAATTGATCCTAGTGCCGGAATTCATTTTAGAAAGCAGAGAAAAACACCTCCGCAGAAGAGTAATCAGAGAATATTTGGTTAAATGGAAGGATCTACCAGTCGAAGATGCTACTTAGGAAAATGAAACAATTTTGCAGCATCCAGCTTTGAGATTGCTTGAGGGCAAGCAATTTCAGAAAGGGCGGACTGTCATGTCCCCTTTTTAGCGACATAACTTTAACAAGGGATTTGCCTATCATCGACTCTCGTAGGCAAATGATTGTGGGAAGAGGATCATTTTTGTCTTCCGATGATTACAATTTTGCTCTCGAAGAATAATAATTTAGTAAGTGGGGCCTACTTGTTCTAATATTAAATTAAGGTTGTACTCTAACTTTATAAAGTTATTTATTTAATTTTATAAAGTTTAATAATTGAAGTACATCGTAAAAGATGATTCCGGAAAACTTCCAGAAACTTCTCAGCGAAGTGAATAAATAGAGGACATAAGGCTCCCATTTGGACAAGCGATTTGTGGATTTGATTTCTATTCCATTGGGAGCGATTTGTAGCCATTGGTCTGCAAATTCTCAGACTATCTTTGGGAACGATAACTCTCATCGATAAGCAATTTTGAGGGTGTGAGATATCATCCGAATTATTGCAACCCTGGAAGTGGTACCACAACCATTTCATTGAAGCAAAGTTTGTGGCCTAAGGCCAGATTTTCGTGGGGGTTTTGACAGAGAAAAAAAAGAATTAATCAGAGATAAATTGGAGGGTTTGAAAGGGGGGCTGAGAACCCCTGTGATTATTGATCAAGCAAGCCGCCCGACTCTTTCAGCGTCCTGACAGCCCAACCCGTGCCAGCAAAATCAGTATATTTAAAGCTCACGTTGCCATCCGATTGCTTGAGTTTCAATTCGTCACATTCCGCAACCGGACCGCATAACCGTCGGATTCAAAGGGGTGCAAATCGCATTAGTTCTGAATTTTTGTTCAAGACTTGCCGAAGGCTGAGAAAACAGTCAACGTGACCAGTAGGAGCATCAACACCACTCATTGGGAGTCTGGGGAATAAATCGCGGACCCTGTATAAGCTCACCGTAGGAAATAAAACCAATCTCTAACCTATCTGCAACTAGGACGACGGCGGAACGACTATTATCAGGCTCTTTTCACAGGTGCGATTTGGGAGATCAGCGCACAAAGAAATATTGAATCGGCGATCTCGCTTCAGGCTAGTAAATTTCATTACATTACCTGCGATTGGATTCATAGAAGGGCGTCTTTGCAAATTTTCCACCAAGGATCAATTAGCGTTATGTATTAAGGACATCAAAGAGAAGCTAAATGTATTGCCAATGCGAAATCAGGTTCTTTTCATTGTTTATATTCCGTTTGATGTCCAGTTATTGAATCATTAATATTGCTGGTAGATTTATCTATATCATTTTTGTGCATTTCACTGGAGATAATACAATCTGAAGGTTTCTTGATAAGTAATTGACAATCGTCCCAATCTAGTATTGTTCTTCTTGTGACCCATATAGTAGAGGGGATATCTCATTTGGTCATTATGGGAATGGTATTCTATGCTTTCTGTTAGGTTAATTTGTGTTGTTGCAGCAGTCTGATTTTATAATCTGAATGTTGTATTAGTTTGTTTCAACAATGTTCTTGTTATTTTGCTATATTGTAATGCATCTCACTATAATTTCCCTTTTTTGACATGACATTCAATAATAAAACTAAAAACTAAAAACATAAAACAAAATGTAATACAATTAGAATTTAATTAAGGGTAGTGAATGATCAAAATGAATGCAATAAAGAGTTCTGAGTATTGAAGGATTAAGATATAAAGGAGAGACCATTCTATGAGAAGAGAACATGAAGGAAGCAAACAATCATTTGGAAATAAATTATTATTCCGCAAGGCAGCAATGAAGGGTGGCGACTCAATTCCTTTTGAAGTGTGGCGACTCAGTTCTTGTGAATGGTGGCGATTCTTTTATAAATAAAATATAAAAGGGAAGATCAATAGAAATTCACCATCAAATATCATTTCATTCAACTAGACACAAAATCAGAAATCCATTCAAGAATCAATTTATGAAATCATTACACACCAATATATCAAATCAGCATTCATTCAATCATCACTATCAACATTTGTTAAATAATCAATCCTGAATCCATCAAAGTAAACCATTCAATTGTCCATCAATCATCAATTGGGAATAAAATATCAAAATAACAAAACAATCAGACCAGCAAGCAAACAATCAATCACTTATACAGGCAAATATCAACTATTCAAGTATCAACCATTCTACCATCCAATCATTTAAATATTTATCATTAAGACATCAATTAGTTAAGCATCCACCCACCAATCCTTCAAGAAATGATAATAAAGAGAAATCAGACAATTGACAATGATCTATCAAATACATCAAGATATCAGTTTTGAATTCTAGTCAGTACTTGCAAACTGGACAGGTTCTGGGCCCATAGGGTGGGCTAAGGATTGGAGGAATGGGGTTTATTATTACCTCTGACAAACTAGGGACAGGGTACTTGGTTTTGTCACTGTTGAGTCAGGGACGGGGCCTTTTAACTCAGCAAATTTTCAAGGTATTTATGAAATGTTCGCACTTAATCAATTGAGTATTGTGCTATGATGTATTCATTCAAGTATTATTGATCTTTAGCAAGACAATTTTAAGGAGAATTATTGCATAAAATCAAGAGAAGTTCTGTCTTCTGAATTATTCATAGAATTATAAGTTGAATATTATAACCTTTTTTTTTAAACTTTTGATAAAATTATGTTGCGGTTCTCATCTTAAATTGGTTTTGTTGTTTTAGGGCAAATATATCCCAAAAGGGAGAACATCACCATTGGTATAAGAGCATTGATCAGCTTGCCTACAGGGTAAAGATAAAAACATGATCACATTATTCATAAGAAATTGCTAACATCAGATGTTTGCCAGATTTTTATCACAACAAACCTATCATCAAAATCAACGTTCAAGTCAACCGCAGGTAGTAGGTGCCTAACTCTAACCATGATATATCATGCAACACTTAATGAATGCTCACAATAGTGCAGGCTAAATCATTTAGAATCAGATTGACAGAAAAAACAGAATAAAGAGATGACTGCAAAACTTCATCATCCATGGTTGCAACATGCTGGTTCTCATGGGTATTGCAGCTCAATATCATTTTCACCTATATGCTAGACCAATCTAAAGGATGCTAGTTCAGGAATATCACCACCAAGCATTGGAAGCTTGACCTTTATCAACGAGAAGAGCTTCACAATTGCAAGTGCTCACATCAAGCCTTAGACAATAAGTAGTGATTGTACATCATTGTTACATGTGTGGATATACTTGTGCACACCTGAATCATAAACGTGATTTAAACCACAACTCCACCCATCAACAAAAAAGTTAACACTGCAAGAGCCTTTAAGTAAAGAATCAAGCTCTTCAAATTATACCTTTGTTTCAAGCTTATTTTGGCATTGTGCACACCTGAATCATAAACGTGATTTAAACCACAACTCCACCCATCAACAAAAAAGTTAACACTGCAAGAGCCTTTAAGTAAAGAATCAAGCTCTTCAAATTATCCCTTTGTTTCAAGCTTATTTTGGCATCTTCTTGCCTTGAAGTCATTGTTGAAATCAGACTGATAGCACTTTACCTCTTCTCCTATTTACTTGAACGGTCTTTGTATGCATCCTCTGAGTGACTGAATGTTTTGCGCCAAAGAAATTGACTCTCATGTGTCTCCACAAAACACCGTCTTCACAATTATCAAGGACACATTTTCCAAACTGAAAATCAATCATTCCAGTTTCATTAAAATTAGCAAACTCTTTGTGGATGATAGAATCATTTATTTCATCTTCATGTGTACACGTGTATACAGTAAGCTTGGGATCTCTAACAAATCATCCTAGCTTGTTTGAGGACGAGCAATCTTGGGCAGGGCGGATTGTCTTGTCCCCTTTTTGATATGTTATTTAACAATAAATTAAATATCAAAATAAAAACAATTTTTTTAATTAACTTTATTTAAGTTTAATAAATGGTTAAAGGCATGAAATAAAGAGTTACAAGTATTGAAGAATTAAAGTGTTAATGAGAGATCATTCTATGAGAAGAGGACATGAATATAATATATTGCTCAGTTTTGCAATTATTCGTTATGCAAGTCGTGGCATGAGTGCCCCATGAATAAACATGTTATCACAAAGATAAAAGTTACAATCAATATGTAATGGCTTGTGCCATATAGCTAGCAAACCAATGGTGTCCCCGAAGATGGCAGAGGTGGTGGAGTTGTGGGGGATCTTGAAGTTCCCAAGTGTCGAAAATGCCCCCTTATTGGGAATGCGAGGTATTTTAGGAGGGGTGCATCCTCGTGGAACAATGCAGTATTCATGAATAAATAAAGCTGAAAATTTTAGATTTATATTTTGAGTTGAATATGCAATATTTCTCAAAACTATGAGCAACCAAGATCATTAAATGATGTTACATAGCTTTTTTTCACATACCCGAAAAATGTGGTAATGAATATGTCTAAACCGTTCACAAGATATGGAAATTAGATGTGCCAAAAGTGGGCACCCCTCTCCAAAGTTGTTAATTTAATGGTGTAATGATTCTGTTATGGTTGTTCTGATGGAGCACAGAAATTTGTCATTCTATTTATATGAGCAATATCGTAAAGAGGTTTTCTTTGATGTCTTACCAAGCAAAGCTTCGCAGGAATTTGGAGCAGGAAAGTGAGAAGTTTGACAGTATTCTTGAAGGATATAGCCATCTTAGATCTCGTTTTGTATGAACCCTTCTGTGAGTTGTTATGGATGATGTAGATAACGAGGACCAGTTGAATGCCTTGCTGGTCAGTCTTTTGCTTGATAGCCCTGGTAGGCTGATAACTGTGACAACCCATGATCAGAGATTTCTAACAGAGGCAGATATTAATTGTCATTATAAGATGAAAGAAATGGATGTCCCGCATGGTACAGAGCTCTTCTGTTGGCAACTTCCACTAACCATATTCAATCAGCGGAAAATGAAGACTTGGTTGAGAGCTTCGTAAAAAATAAAAAAAATTAGGCTCAGAAGGACGTATTGCTGATGCTGTTGTTGATTCAGAAGGACGTGTATTTCATAAACATATTTTTGTGCAAAATGCAAAACACTTGTCCAGGCAATGACATAATATTATGTGATGGAGCTTGCAACCGTGGCTTTCATCATAACTGTCTGGATCCACCTTTGGCTACTGAAAATATTCCCCCTAGAGATTAGGGTTGGCTTTGTAAAGTCTGTGAGTGTAAGTTGGAGGCACTTGAAGCCATCAATGCTCATTTTGGGACACAGTTTACAGTTGAAGATAGTTGGGAGGAAATTTTTGACGAAGCAACTAAAGTTGCTAATGGCGAAAATATGCCTGTTGGAATTGGTGAAAAATGGCCATTAGATGATTCAGAAGATGATGATTATGATCCAGAAAAGAAATTAAATAGGAACGAAACAGGCTATGAGAATTCATGAGGAACCTCCGATTCCTCTGACACAAGTGACAATGCATCAGAAACCTACTTAAATAAATGAATCTAAATGGATACATCTCTAAGGGAAAGAAGAGGTGCAGATTCACTGATGAGGAAAATGGAAACGATGGCCTGATTTGCTTGGACTCTGATGTGAATGGTGTTCTAGAATTTTTGCCTTCAGAGAGAAGATAACGGAAGGATATTGATTATAAAAAGGTGAATGATGAAATGTTTGGCAAAGATGAATTCAACGAAGATGAGTTGAGTGAAGATAAAGACTGATGGCAAAATATCTATGAGCAGACTTCTTGCCAATGCAGTTGCGAGGTTTTGTCAAGTGTTCGCTGAGAATGAGTTACCCGCAATGTCCTCTAAAGTGGTGTTCTCAAAGCAATTTGATATACCTTATTGGCAAGAATGGAAGAAAATGGTCCCGGGTGTGATAAAAGAGAGTGCCAGTCGCAGGAAAAGCGTTATTCATGGGCTGAGAGTCTCCTGCCCTAAGCATTTGCATTAATAAGCGAAATATATGCATTACGCTTTGCATTCGTATGAACACTTACTGTTTCTTTGTTTTGCTGTTGCAGGTATAGGATGTGAAATAGAAGGGAGTCGAACATGGGACGTTTTAACCGCTACAGTAAATATGTATTCGGATGAAGGAATCATCACGTGGAGGAGCATCAACAAGGATTATGAAGCAACGGGTGGCACTGGACATGGAATACATATCCGTTGAAGCGTATGATAGCAAGTTTGGCGTGCGGACGCTCTTGGTCTTCCAATTTAAAAAATGACCATATGTAGTTCTTAGTGATATCATCGCAAAGGAATTTTGCGCATGGAAGGAGATATTAAAGAAGACGTTGTTCCTCCTAGTCCGCAGCAAGAGCAATGGTTTGCCTTGTCGGGTTTTTCAAAACTCCAAAACTAGTCGGCAATGAATCATGATATTGCAATTAGTTGGCAATTTGTTGCAATTATTTTTCAGTTTCTTGTTAAATAATGATTAGGTGCAATGAAAAGGTGTATTATTTCAGCACACACCCTTTCATCATTTATAAGTATAAGGCATGGGAGGATGCAAAAGATAATAATTTTGAAAGACAAGAGATATTATTAACAATTTCTTGCATACTTTAAGCATACGTTTTTAATCTTTTCAATGGGAAAGTGTTGAAATATTGAACTAAGCAGATAAAGGTTGAGGATTATTGAACTAAATTTTTAAAGTTGCCTGTGGCTGATTTGTATTGGATAGAGCTCCAGCAAATTCTGAGAATCTTCAATATGAACTACTGCAGCAATAAAATTAGTAAGAAACTTATTTTGTTTTAGAGTTGGAGGGTATATGTCTTGTCCTTTATGATTCTGATGATTATATGTTTATAATTTGATATTCCGATTAGCGCATTGAATTGTTCAGCTATTCAGATTTGATTAATACAAATATTGTAGGAATATATTAACTTTCCTCTATTTGTATATGTTTTGTCCAAATTAAGGTTAAATTATTACAGACTAATCTGAATATGCAAAGGTGAATCAATTCATGGCATCGTAATAATTTATTAACATATACAATATCATCAATATCATCAAGTTGTATGTAAAGAATATATGTTTGACTCTATCACCCATTAAGATTCGGCATTGATCATTAATACGTTTGTGAATTCTTAAACTTATATGCTGGCAATCTTTTAACTTTTTATTTGAAGGAGATTGAATCATATTCATAATAGTAATTTGTTTTAAACCCTTTTTCTTTTCAGCAAACACACAAAAGTTAAAAAATAGTAATCGAAGTTTGAAGATAAATAAACATTAGCTACGATTTAGAACTTTTCCTTGATGCTTGCCAATTGAGGAATTTATTTGATTGCTATAATCTGCTATAAATCGTCTTGGAATTAAGTTTTGCTATCCAAGATTTAGGTAAACAGGCCTTGGTCTAGTGGAACCAAAAGCGCAGAGGATTGGATTCAATCCTGTTACGTTGGCCAAAATCAATTAGATACCCAGCATCGAGCAGGCAAGGCTCGTAGGTTTCTAACCGGCGATTTTGATAACCAACAGATTGGCAACTTTACTGGGGAAGTCGCAAGTAAGGTTTACTTACTTCAGGACCAGTTTAGAGTTTCATTTAGGCATAAGCCTAGAGGTGAGTTTTTTGATTTTGTTTTCTTTCAATACAAACATTAGAAAGTTTGCTTTTATTTCCATTTGCTGTTTATAACTTTCAGATTTCAATATTCAGATTTCTAAACAACAGTTGGATAAAATTTACAAGTCTTCTCTGAAAACTTCAAGTTATGTTCAAAAAATCTTAAGTATTGGCTTGAATCTTAGTCGCATATATTTCACATAAGCACTTATCAGCAACTAAAGAGAGATTTCTTTTCTTATTTTCAGCAAATTGTTTTCAAGTTATTGGCATAAACTCTGTTGGATAAAGAATCTAAGTCTTTATTTCTTTTTGCTTAAAAGAAAGTGGCTACTCTATAATAAATTTTGATCAGCATTTGTTTAATTTTGGAAGTGTATGTGGGGTAGAAGATCAGTAAATCCAATTAACTTTCAAAAAAAAACCAAGAAATAAGAAAAGAAAAAATTAAATCAGTATGTGGGGTAGAAGATCAGTAAAGACTTCAACTATTAACTTTCAATAAAAAACCAAGAAATAAGAAAAGAAAAAATCAAAAGGCAAACATGTTTTACACAGGGCATAGAAATTTTCAGGAAAGAGCCAACAAACAACTTGAAGTATGTGAGTCAAGTCATAAGAGCCCGGAAAAAGAAGAAAATCCATTTTTTCACATCCATAGGATTGGTGAAGAGCCTCAATGTGAAATAACTTGTATAGAGGATGATGATGAATAGGAACAAATAATGTAGTGGAACATGGTAATAAAGAAAATGGCTGAAATTACGAATGGTAATAGCACAATATTGGCAAAAACATTAAAAATGCAACTAGATGATATCCTAGCAAAAATAGGAATGTCAAAAGATCTTATTACTTCCCCGCCTAAAGCTTGTAATGAACAAAGATAGGATAGATGGAGGGAAGAAAAGTCAGATCAAAATACCCCACCTAAGTACAACCCACTTCATAGAAAGAATTTGGAAGCACAATATGCTAGTAGTCATGATAATCCGCTCTATGAGAACAGAAGAGATAGAAATCAAGATAATAATTTTAATAGACATAACAATCAATGAGCATGGAACAATGGACAACATAATAGAGGAATTCAGCAAAATGGTGGGAATACTAGGCAAACTTATGGGCTAAATTAGAATAACAATAATCAAAACATCCAAAGACATGTGATGCAAAATCAAGGCAATAGAAATCAAATGATGAGGCAACCTATGACAATTGAACGCTATAGACAATTTGATTTCAATGGGATTCAAGGATATCCAAATCCTATATCAAATGACTTAAGGAATGCCATCCCAAAATTTTCAGGAAATGGAATTGAATCAGTTGACAGACATGTTATTAACCTAAAAAATGTGATTGAAGATTTTGAAGAAGATCATGAAGATGTGTTCATGAAATTGTTCGTTCAATCACTAACCGAGGATGCTGCGGAATAGTATAGAAGTTTGCCAGATGGGTCCATTTCTGGATGGTGTAATTTTGCGGATCAATTTATTGAGCAATTCGGGGATCACACTGATACATCTTTCACGTCACATGAGTTAACAAGCATTAAAAAGAACTCAAATGAATCAGTGTCAGACTTCAACAAAAGGTTTAATAAAGTTCTCAATACAATTCTAAGGGAAACTAGGCCGGTGGATTCATTCCTGATTGATTTTTACTTAAGTGCCTTCGATAGTAAAACGCACTATGAAATAAGATCTCATAGACCTTCTTCGCTGCCCCAAGCTTTCAAAGTTGCCATGACTATTGAAAATGATAAGAAGGCAGCAGGAAGAGTTAATAAGAGGGATGATTCAAAATTGTATAATCCAAAAAATCCTAAGAAGGACGAACTTAAAGAAATAATGGACATGTTGAAGGAGATAAAAGTCAAACAAAGTAGAAATGAGAGGCCACCCTTTAATATAAATGATAGGGTAAGATTGCATGATATGCCTTACAACATGAACTGGAAAGATGGAAAACCAGAAAGACCGACTCATGCTAAAGATACAACTGATCCTTTGAAGAAAGTAAATATCGGTGATGATGGCCCATGGTGTGATGCTTGCAGGTTGCTCCACGATCCTAATCATTGTATTGTTGCGCAAGCTATTTTTGAAGAAGAAAATCAGGAAAATGAAGAAAAACCCATAGTCAACACAATAACATCTGAACCATTATGGAGAAGAGATGAAGACGATTCCGCGGATGAAGACCAAAACGCTGATTGTTATTACAGGAGTGCCAACCAGTAGCGATGTACTCAACAAGTGTTTTCAAATGAGGAAGATAATCCTAACTTTCGCAGATTAACACCAGAAGAAAGAAGAGCTTATACTATTGCAGCAGTTGAGCACGCTAAGTATACATACCAAAGAAGGAATAAAGATAATAATGCTGATCAAGGAAGTCCCAGTTCTATATTTGCAAGGAATTAGCAACAGGTTGAAGCATCTAAGAAGCTTGGAAATCAAGCCCAAACCAAACAAAAGGAAGGTAATCAAACTTATAGGATGACCAAGCAACCAGTCATGCAAACTAATGGTAAGAAGATATCTGATTGTCATAGTTTTATGAGTCATGCTTTATCTCAGTTAAAAATTGCTGTGCTGCTAATGGAGATGATGAAATTTTCTGATTACAGGGATGAGACTGTGAAGATATTCTCTAGTGTGCAAGATTTAAACAATAAGGATGATGTTAAAAATAATGAAGAAACACCTATTGTGTATTTAGGAACAACATTAAATAAAAGGTCAAATCAAGTAGACCCCTGCTATTTAACACTGTTGATAAACAATAAATTGGTAAAAAATTGTATGATTGATTCTGGTGCAGCAGTCAATATTATGTCTGTTGATGTAATGAAGGAAATAGGTCTTAAAGTTGATACTCCTTTTGGAAAGTGTTATGCCATGGATAATAGGTCTGTACCTGTAGTTGGAATCATTAAAAATTTTGAATTTCGTTTTCCATCATTTTCGCATATATCATATAGAACTGACATTACAGTGGTTGAAATATTAGCAAGTTATGGTATGTTGTTATCTATCTTATGCTACCATACCTGTGGGAGGCAAGGAAATCCGAATCGAAAGGGAACCCCAGTCATACCATTTGGTTGAAGATTACATTCTGAATCTTGAAGTTAACTTTTGCCATTCAGACATGGACAACTTCCAGGTAAGCATAACTAAACCTACTTCTAAGATTGTGGATCCAATTTCAATTTATGTAAAAGAAAATTGTAACGATATTTGGCAAATGTTTTTTGATGGCGCATGTAGTAAGGAAGGGAATGGGGTTGGCGTTGTTTTTGTTTCACCGTCAGGTAAAACTTTTAAATTTTCTTTCTTACGAAATTTTGAATGTACTAATAACATTGTTGAATATGAGGCATTAATTATTGGTCTTGGTATTGCAAAAACATATGGGATTAAAATGCTCGTTGTCTTAGGGGATTCAGATTTAATTGTTTCACAGATTAGGCATAAATTTTCAACTAGGAACCCAAGGTTAAAACAATACCGAAATTATGTATGGGATTTACTAGAATTTTTTGATGCCTTTTCAATTAAATGGATTGATAGATCAATTAATTACCTAGCTGATATAATGGCTAACCTAGCTGTTAGGCAAATAGATATCCCATTCGACGAAGTTATTCAAGTTGAAATTGATGTAGGCGCATCTCATGACTAAATCATTTCAAAGGTCCAAGATTCTCCATATATTTTAAATGGTCAATTTTAATAATTTAGGATTATGTCTTAGTGGATAGAATTAGGTGTTTTATTAAATAAATGTTATAGTTGTTTTAGAGAGTTAGAGGAAAGGGTTAATGATGTTAGTGTCGGTTTTAGAAAGGATAAAATTAGTAATAGAAATGCCATGTGGTCAATAATTAAAAGAATCTCATCAGAAAGTTGGTGGCAATTTTAGGAGTGTTCATAATGACGAAAAAATGGCTATGGAATAAAAGAAACCGTTTCATATTCCTTCTATTTGGAGGAAAGTCGGTTTTCTTTAAAAAGCCAATCCTATTCTTAGCAGTTACAAGAATATCCATGATTGCTGCATGTTATTGATGGTAAAACATCTTTCAGATTCCTATTCTTAGCAGTTACAAGAATATCCATGATTGCTGCATGGTATTGATGGTAAAGCATCTTTCAGATTCCTATTCTTAGATGGAAAAGAAAACGTTTTTATTACTACTGGACAGCAAGGCCAGTCAGACTTTGGTTATTAAAAGCCAATCTTTTATGTAAAAAATGATTCGAACTTGGGGAGGAATGTGAAGTTTTATGTCTCTTTTGGTCTCTTGTGTTTTTTTTAAGATTATGGTTCTACTGTTATGCTTCATATATTTCTCATGGCAATCAGTTTAGGGAATAACAATTGCAGAAAAATGTACTCTGATGCGGGGTCAATATCTCGAGTTTGAACCGTTGGATTTCTCTGAAATTTTTATATGTTGTTTGAAACCTAGTTATGCCAAATATCAACGGTTGGATTGAGTAAATCTTTTCTGGTTCGAAAGTTATTCATGTCTGAGTGCGGGTCTATCCGAAGGCAGCAAGAAGATATTTTGGGGGATTTATTTTCAGAAAAAATGTACTCTGATGCGGGGTCAATATCTCGGGTTTGAACCGTTGGATTTCTCTCAAATTTTTATATGTTGTTTGAAACCTAGTTATGCCAAATATCAATGGTTGGATTGAGTAAATCTTTTCTGGTTCGAAAGTTATTCATGTCTGAGTGTGGGTCTATCCGAAGGCAGCAAGAAGATATTTTGGGGGATTTTATTTTCAAAGTTTTGTTTATTGAATCTGATTTTAGTGTGTGATCCTGAAGGTTGTAGATGCCCCTTGAAGCAACTCAGTTGAGTGACTGATTCCTCCTGAGTTTTCCAAGGTGTGGCTCTGCATCAGAAATGAAAAACAAACCTTCGATACTAGACAATGTTCAAAACTGGCAAGTTTTTGAAGATGATAAGGATATTATTAAATTTTTGACTTGTGAGGAAGATTATGAAAATCAATTCATTGATTGGAATGGGTGCGTAGAAGAAAAAGACGGCAAGGAAACATTGTTTGGAAAGGAAATAATGCAATTGAAAACTAATAAAATATCAAAGGGTCTAGTTGCTCTTGAACAAATTTTTGATGAAAAGGAAAGACCAAAAAACAACAAATCTACTAAGATCCAAAATGAAATTGAGGGAATAAATTTGAGAAGCGAAAGTTCTCCCAAAAGGGTTTACGTAGGGAAGAAATTGTCATAAAAAATAAGGGCTGACCTAATTGCTTTATTAAGAAAATATAGGCACGTCTTCGCTTGTAGTTATGATGAGCTTAAAGCGTATAGGGAGGATTTGTTTCAGCATGAAATACCTTTGAAACTTGATGTCAAACCATTTAGACAAAGACAGCGTCCTATAAATCCAACCTTAGCACCAAAAATAAAAGACGAACTCATCAAATTAAGAGATGCTGGAATTATAAAACCTATAAGGCATTCTACGTGGGTTTCGAATTTAGTCCCAGTAAGAAAGAAGAATGGAGATATACGGTTATGTATAGATTTTAGAAACTTGAATATATCTTCCCTTAAGAACAATTATGCATTACCTAACATGGAAATTTTATTGCAAAAGGTAACTAGTAATGAATTACTGTCTATGATGGACGGATTCTCAGGTTATAATCAAGTCAAAGTTAAAGAATCCGAACAATATAAGACTGCTTTTACGACACCTTGGGGTACCTATGTCTATGCTAGAATGCCATTTGGGCTAACAAATGCGGGAGCTACTTTTCAAAGGGCAATGGATGTTGCTTTCGATGGATTGATTGACTTAATCATGGTTGTCTACCAAGATGACCTTACTGCTTATTCAAAGAAAGCAGAAGACCATTGTAAGCACCTAGAGAAGATTTTCGTAAGAGCCCTTGAATTTGGAATCTCTTTGAATCCTAAAAAATGTCAATTCGGGGTAACTGAAGGAAAATTGTTAGGTCATATCGTCTCTAAAGAAGGCGTAAGGATTGATCTCGAAAGGTTAGTAGCTATCGACAACATTCAGATACCTAAAACAACTAAGGGAATCCAATCTTTCTTTGGGCAAATCAATTTCGTGAGGAGATTCATTTCTAATTTTGCTGAAATTATTAAACCTATCGCTAAGATGCTTAAGGGTGCGAAAATTGCTTGGGATAGTGAGGCTGTAGGGGCATTTGCTAAGATAAAGCAAGCTATTAAAGAGGCCTCGGTTCTGAAATCTCCTGGCTTTAAGAAGCCATTCCAATTATTTTCGTTTGCTTCTTACCATACCATAGCCGTTGTTATGCTACAAAAGAATGATGAAGGGTTCGAGCAACCAATTGCGTTCTTTAGCAAGAGTTTACAAGCCGCTGAATTAAATTATGACATAAATGAAAAACAGGCGTATGCTCTTGTTAAGGCGGTGAAATCTTTCCGACCTTATTTAGTAGAAGCTGAAGTTGTTGCCTATGTGCCAAATGCTGCCATTAAGGACATATTTAGACAATCTGAAACTACTGGGAGATGATGTCGTTGGATAAATCAAATCCAAGAATTCAATATAGATATTCAGATTACAAAATTAGTTAGAGGGTAGGGATTGGCTAAGCTTATGGCAGAGTCAAATTTGGAAGTTGCACAAGTTAACCAGATTGATGACAAACACACTAAAGTTAGTATTGGGAGATGCCCTTGGTACACAGATATAGTGTATTATTTGTAGCATACTAAATGTAGAGATGATTTAAATGAAAATCAGAAAAGGACTATTAAGTTACAGGATGCAAAATATGATTTAATTCAGGGTGATTTATATTGGAAAAATCAGGATGGGATTCTATTATTTTGTTTAGATATTGCGCAATCGGAGGTTATTCTCAAGGAAATGCATGAAGGGGTATGCGGTGGTCATTTTTCAGCCAGGACTACAACACATAAGATATTACGAGCTGGTTACTATTGGCCTCAACTTTTCAAGGATTGCCATGCTTATCTTCGAAAGTGCGAAGCTTGTCAGAAATTCTCTGGTAAGTTGAAGTATGATGGCGCGCTCCCATTAAGGACAATGCAAGTGGAAGAACCTTTCCAAATGTGGGGGACTGATTTTATAGGAGAGATTAGTGAAAAGTCAAGTGGTGGACATAGTTGGATTTTAGTAGCCATTGATTACTTTACTAAATGGGTAGAAGCTATACCTACTCGGCAATCAACAAGTAAAGTGGTTATTAAATTTCTTACTGAAAACATCTTGACTAGATTTGGAGTACCTTAGAAAATCATAACAGATAATGGTATGTGTTTTAGGTCTAATGAATTTACGGAGTTTTGCAGGAAATATGGCATTGCAGTTTCATATTCATCTCCATACCACCCCCAGGGTAATGGATGAGCTGAGTCTAGCAACAAGAACATCTTGAAGATCATTAGAAGAATGCTGGATAACAACAAACGTGCTTGGGATTTGAAGTTGAATCTAGCGTTATGGGCGGACAGAATCACGGTAAAGAAGTCAACAGGTTTCTCTCCATTTAACTTAGTTTATGGGAAAGAAGCAAAACTTCCCTTGAATAATTTATTGCCTGTTTACAAATTTGTTACTGAGGAACAATTAGAAGATATAAATTTTATGGAAAATAAGCTAAATGCATTGATTGAGCTAGATGAGGTAAGAAGGTTAGCATAGGAGAAAAATATAAATAAGTAGCAACAGGTCAAGTTCCTTCACGACAAGAAATCTTTTAAGCGATCTTTTAAAGCAGGTGATTGGGTCTTGAAGTGGAACGCTAAGGATTAGGACAAAGGTAAGCATGGCAAGTTCGAAGCCTTGTGGCTCGGACCATTTATTATTTTTGATAAAGCAGGAGAACAATCTTACTTTATGCAGGACACGGAGGGTCGTATACAAGATTTTTCAGTGCATGGACAATATCTCAAACCATTTTTTCAGTAAGCTTGAAAGGGAAGTTATTCTGCTTTTCTTTATGTCCTTTATTCTTATTGTTCCTTCTTTATTTTATTTTATTTTTTAGATTTTTATATGCGAGTCCGCAAACTGATTTCCTTTAATTTGTTGGCAGGTCTGCTTTTCCAAAGATAGCTGAGATCTCGCTACACCCACAAGGGGTATACGTCCCCAGCAAGAGCCACTGATGGAGCACAAAAAATTGTCATTCTATTTATGTGAGCAATATTGTAAAGAGGTTTTCTTTGATGTCTTACCAAGCAAAGCTTCACAGGAATTTGGAGCAGGAAAGTTAGAAGTTTGACAGTATTCTTGAAGGATATAGCCATCTTAGATCTTGTTTTGTATGAACCCTTCTATGAGTTGTTATGGATGATGTAGATAATGAGGACCAGTTGAATGCCTTGCTGGTTAGGGATCTTTTGCTTGATAGCCCTGGTAGGCTGATAACTGTGACAACCCATGATCAAAGATTTCTAACAGAGGCAGCTATTAATTGTCATTATAAGATGAAAGAAATGAATGTCCTGCATGGTACAAAGCTCTTTTGTTGGCAACTTACACTAACCATATTCAATCAGCGGAAAATGAAGACTTGGTTGAGAGCTTCGTAAAGAATAAAAAAAATTAGGCTCAAAAGGACGTATTGCTGATGCTGTTGTTGATTTAGAAGGACATGTATTTCATAAACATATTTTTGTGCAAAATGCAAAACACTTGTCTAGGCAATGACATAATATTATGTGATGGAGCTTGCAACCGTGGCTTTCATCAAAACTGTCTGGATCCACCTTTGGCTACTGAAAATATTCCCCCTGGAGATCAAGTTTGGCTTTGTAAAGTCTGTGAGTGTAAGTTGGAGGCACCTGAAGCCATCAATGCTCATTTTGGGACACAGTTTATAGTTGAAGATAGTTGGGAGGACATTTTTGACGAAGCAACTAAAGTTGCTAATGGCGAAAATATGCCTGTTGGAATTGGTGAAAAATGGCCATTAGATGATTCAGAAGATGATGATTATGATCCATAAAAGAAATTAAATAGGAACGAAACAGGCTATGAGAATTCATGAGGAACCTCCGATTCCTCTGACACAAGTGACAATGCATCAGAAACCTCCTTAAATAGATGAATCTAAACGGATACATCTCTAAGGGAAAGAAGAGGTGTAGATTCACTGATGAGGAAAATGGAAAAGATGGCCTGATGTGAATGGTGTTCTAGAATTTTCGCCTTCAGAGAGAAGATAATGGAAGGATATTGATTATAAAAAGTTGAATGATGAAATGTTTGGCAAAGATGAATTCAACAAAGATGAGTTGAGTGAAGATAAAGACTGATGGCAAAAGATCTATGAGCAGACTTCTTGCTAATGTAGCTGCAAGGGTTTGTCAAGTGTTCGCTGAGAATGAGTTACCTGCAATGTCCTCTAAAGTGGCGTTATCAAAGCAGTTTGATATACCTTATCGGCAGGAATGGAAGAAAATGGTTCTATGCATGATAAAAGAGAGTGCTAGTTGCAGGAAAAGCGTTATTCATGGGCTGAGAGTCTCCCGCCCTAAGCATTTGCATTAATGAGTGAAATATATGCATTATGCTTTGCATTCATATGAACACTTACTGTATCTTTGTTTTGCTGTTGCAGGTATAGGATGCGAAATAGAAGGAAGTCAAGCACGAGACGTTTTAATTGCTATAGTAAATATGTATTTGGATGAAGGAATCATCGCTTGAAGGAGCATCAACAGGGATTATGAAGCAGCGGATCGCATTGGACATGCAATACATATGCATTGAAGCATATGATAGCAAGTTTAGCATGTGGATGCTCTTGGTCTTCCAATTTAAAAAACAACCATTTGCAGTTCTTAGTGATATCATCGCAAAGAAATTTTGCGCATGGAAGGAGATATTAAAGGAAACGTTGTTCCTCCCAGTCTGCAGCAAGAGCAATGGTTTGCCTTGTCGGGTTTAACTCCAAAACTAGTAGGCAATGAATCATGATATTGCAATTAGTTGGCGATTTGTTGCAATTATTTTTCAGTTTGTTGTTAAATGATGATTAGGTGCAATGAAAAGGTGTATTGTTTCAGCACACACCCTTTCATCATTTATAAGGCATGGGAGGATGCAAAAGATAATAATTTTGAAAGACGAGATATTATTAACAATTTCCAGCATACTTTAAGCATACGTTTTTAATCTCTTCAATAGGAAAGTGTTGAAATATTGAACTAAGCAGATAAAGGTTGAGGATTATTGAACTAAATTTTTAATGTTGCCTGTGGCTGATTTGTATTGGATAGAGCTCCAGCAACTTCTGAGAATCTTCAATACGAACTACTGCAGCAATAAAATCAGTAAGAAACTTATTTTGTTTTAGAGTTGGAGGGTATATGTCTTGTCCTTTATGATACTGATGATTATATGTTTATAATTTGATATTCCGATTAGTGCATTGAATTGTTCAGCTATTCAAATTTGATTAATACGAACATCGTAGGAATATATTATCTTTCCTCTATTTGTATTTGTTTTGTCAAAATTAAGGTTAAATTATTACAGACTAATCTGAATATGCAAAGGTGAATCAATTCGTGGCACGCAATAATTTATTAACATATACAATATCATCAATATCATCAAGTTGTATGTAAAGAATATACATTTGACTCTATCACCCATTAAGATTTGGCACTGATCATTAATACGTTTGTGAATTCTTAAACTTATATGTTGGCAATCTTTTAACTTTTTCTTTGAAGGAGATTGAATCATATTCATAATAGTAATTTGTTTTATGGCAATCTTTTAACTTTTTCTTTGAAGGAGATTGAATCATATTCATAATAGTAATTTGTTTTAAACCCTTTTTCTTTTCAGCAAACACACAAAAGTTAAAAAATAGTAATCGAAGTTTGAAGACAAATAAACATTAACTACAATTCAGAACTTTTCCTTGATGCTTGCCAATTGAGGAATTTATTTGATTGCTGTAATCCGCTATAAATCATCTTGGAATTAAGTTTTGCTATCGAGGATTTAGGTAAGCAGGCCTTGGTCCAGCGGAACCAAAAGCGAAGAGGATTGGATTCAATCCTGTTACGTTGGCCAAAATCAATTAGATACCTAGCATCGAGCAGGCAAGGCTCGTAGGTTTCTAATCGGCGATTTTGATAACCAACACGTTCTATTTGGATCTTTCATATTTCCTATTAGTTCTTATCTAGAATGTTTCCTTTCAATCTTTTGTTTTTGTTTTAGAAACTTTGCTTGTACTCTCTATTTAAGGAGCTTTTGTCTCCCTTGTAATTACTAAATATCAATCAATTATCATTTATGGTATCAAAGCCCATAGGTTGGTTTCCTGGCAAATTTTCAAATTCATAATTTCAATACTTGGAATTTTTTCCCTAAAGTTTTTAAATGGTTTTTTATGAAAAATGGTGAGGTTTTCCTCGAATTTCTTTGAATTTTTAGAAGAGGGATTTTTGAGTTCTTGGTTTTCAGATTGAGTTGCAAATCAGAAGTGAAGATTTTTTTGAGGATTGAATCTTCTAGTTTGTGATTTTTTTCGTAGGTTTTGCACTCAGAAAATTGTAGTTCTTTTTGTGAGTGTTGCGCGTTTCTTCAAAAAATAGTAATTGGTTTTTACATGTTTTTTTTTTCCTAAAGATTGCATTTGCTGTTTTTTTGGCAATTTTTTAAGAATAAAAATCTTTGCATTCACAGCTTTCCTTTTAGATCGACAAGGGTTATTGCTCATCAAAATCATGGTTTCTTTATTTGCTGGAGGGTCTTCTATTTTTTTCCTCAAAAAATGATGGACAGTTTTTCCTATTTTATGGGTTTTCTGATTTTTATTTCCATGAAAAATCATGGCAGGGTTTTGTGTTAAGAATCTAACCTAGATAATCCACAGGTCTAATGGTGCAGGTCATACCTGACTCTTCCAGTTATATATTCTCATGAATGGCATTTAAAATTATTTATATGATCTCTATAGGTGCCAGCGATTTGTAGGAAAATACTTTAGTTTGTCTTTGATTAATCTTAGTTAGGCATAACTAATATTTTGATTATAATAGCCGGCCTCTAGAAGAATATATAGGCGGGTTAAGAATGCAGTTTGGAGACACACAGATAACAATACAGTCTGATCTTCAAGTTCCCACGGGTTTATAGCAGCGACTTTCTTATCACACAAGTTCGAACTTAGAAGCCTGGACCTGCAGTAAGCACATAAGAATATCTGCCCTCCAAATCTGAATATACATATTATAGAAAAGATCATTCTCAGCAACTCTGAGTCTGATTTAAGGCTCACGAATTTGCAGATCTGTACATGGTATCAGAGCCTTGTTATCAGATCTAGGGCTCTGCAAATTTTCACTGATCAGATTTTTTTTCTATTTTAGTAGTTGTCTTCCATTTCCAATGGCATATACAATCAGGCCTGAAGACAGATTTGATGGGAAGGAACATTTTGAAGCATGAAAATTCAGAATCTTGATGATTCTTGAAGAAAATAATGTTAAATAGTTTGTTGATGGAGCATCCAAACAGCCACTTGTTGAACCTCACAAATCCATATGGACCAATGGAAATAGAAAAGCCATTCAAATCATCTTGGATGGAGTTAAGAATGACATCGTACCTATGCTTACAAAACACCAAATTGCCTACGATATGATGAACGCATTATGGAATGCATTTGAAATAAATAATGCAACTAGGGTCCTTGCATTAAAAAGACAATTGAATCACATCCAAATAAAGAAAGGAGAATCAATAAACTCTTATTTTCTAAGAGTTGCTGGCATTAGAGATGAATTATCAAGCATAGGAACCATCATTAATGATACCGAACTAACACTCATGGCCATAGATGGATTGCTAAAATCATGGGAAACATTCGCACAAGGAATAAGTGCTAGAGATCAGTTTCCGGACTTTAACAGACTCGAGAATGATTGTCTTCAGGAAGAGTCAAGAAAACTAAAGAAAGGAGGAAAACCAAAAGTGGAAGATGAAGAACTTCACGTTCTTAATGCCAACTCTTATAAAGGTAAGAAAAAACACTTCAAGAAGAAGGGAAATCAGAAGGATGGAAAGCCCAAGAAAGACCTTTCTAAAATAAAGTGTTTCAAATGCGAAAAGTTTGGACACTATAGATCAAATTGTCTGGAAAATTTCAAGCAATAGGCAAATTGTGCAAATGTTAGTAGAGAAGAAGAGAAGAAGAAACCTATGACCCTGCGAACCGTGTCATGTATTCCTCTCTATCAAATGAAATCTCAAAAAGGCATGGGTAATTGATAGTGGATCCTCCAGACATATAACAGGATACAAAGAAACTCTAGATTCCTTGTCAGAAAAAGTTAACGGTAAAGTTACTATTGGTGATAACTCTGCACACTTAGTTAAAGGAATTGGTAGTTGCACTTTGAAGCTAAAGACAGGAAATACTCTTCTTCTTAAAGATGTACTATATGTACCAGGGATTAAAAGAAACCTAATCTCAATTACAACATTAGAAGATGATGGACACAATGTTGCATTCGTGGATGACAATGTATTAACTTGGGCTAAGAATTCGTCTATCAAGAAAGCTAAAGTAGTTGGTCAAAGAAAGGGATATTTGTATGAACTGAATATAGAACCCAGTAGATCCATTCAAGCCCTAGTTCACAAAGCAGAAGATTTAAATGAAATATGGCACAGAAGATTAGGGCATCTAAACTTTAAAACCTTATCAACGATGGGAAAGATGGTTACCGGATTACCTAAATTAAATAAAGATCACCCTAGTATTTGTAAAGGGTGTGCTCTGGGTAAAAGTACTAGAAGTCCCTTTCATGATAGTACTAGGAAAACAAATAATGTACTTGAGTTAATTCATTCAGATCTGTGTGGACCTATGTCCGTCCC
Organism: Cupressus sempervirens; assembly: GCA_028749045.1. NCBI lineage: Eukaryota > Viridiplantae > Streptophyta > Pinopsida > Cupressales > Cupressaceae > Cupressus > Cupressus sempervirens. Next base: position 331,150,725 of record CM053786.1, on the reverse strand, counting down.
CTCTCTTGGAGGATTCTGGTATTATATCTTGTTCATAGATGACTTCTCTAGGAAAACATGGATCTATTTTTTAAAATGCAAGGAATTAGAAGAAATCCTTCAAAGATTTAAAGAATTCAAAGCATTAACTGAAAATTTTTCAGGACATAAAATCATAACCCTTAGAACGGATAATGGAGGAGAATATACCTCAGACTTATTTAAAAGATTTTGTAAAGAATCAGAGATCAAGAGGGAGTATACTGTTCCTTATAACCCTGAACAAAATGGGGTAGCTGAAAGGAAGAATGGGACAATTATAGAAGTTACTAGGGCTATGATTTTAGACCAAAATCTAGAATACTATCTTTGGGCAGAAGCCTTTTATACTGCTGTATATATTCAAAATAGAAGCCCTCACTCCTATCTTAAAGATAGGACCCTTGAAGAAGGATTTACCAAAGTAAAACCCAATATAAGTCATCTCAGAATTTTTGGATGTCCTGTATACATTCATGTTTCAAAGGAAAAAAGAACCAAATTAGAACCATCTAGGAGGAAAGGGATCTTTGTAGGGTATAGTGAAACTTCTAAAGCATATAGAATTTTCATACCTGGACAGAAAACTATTGAACTTAGCAGAGATGTAGTCTTTGAGGAAGATCTTGCATTCAAAATAGCCATAAGTTCCAATGAACCCTCTCCTTTATCAAATTTTGGAAGAATTAGTGAATTTGAATCCTAGAGGGAGAACCTAGAAGAGGGCGAAAATGAAAATATGAATCTTGAGGAAAATTCAAAGAAAAGACCAATTTGGGCCATAAAAACAGTTGAAGTAGCTCAAGACTTTGTTGCACCTTCAGGATCAGTCAGAGAAAGTAAAAGACCTAAAAGATTCTTTGGTTATACAACAAATATGAATGATTTATCCAAAACAGAGCCATCCAATCCTTCTGATACTATTAAACATCCAGCCTGGAAAGAAGCTATGAGAGAAGAGTACTAGTCAATTATGAAAAATGATGTTTGGGAAATAGTTCCAAGGCCAAAAGGAAAATCTGTTGTTTCTTCCAAATCGATATTCAAAATAAAGCATGTTGTTGATGGAAGTATTGACAAATATAAAACCAGATTTGTAGCTAGAGGTTTTTCTCAAAAGGAAGGGATTGATTATGAAGAAACCTTTGCTCCTGTTGCCAGATATACTACCGTTTGAGCTGTCTTAGCAATTGCTCATCTAAGGGATGGAAGGTACATCAAATGGATGTAAAGACAACATTTCTCAATGAAAAGATTTAAGAAGAAGTCTATCTGGAGCAACCAGAAGGATTTGAAACCTATGATCCTAACGCCTTTGTTTGCAGACTTAAGAAAGCTCTTTATGGGCTTAAACAGGCTCCCAGGGCCTAGTATGAAAGGATTGATAATTATCTCACCAGCTTAGGATTCTCTTAGAATGAAGCCGATCCAAACTTGTATTATAAAAGAGATAAAGATGGTATGGTAATATTGATATTGTATGTTGATGATTTATTAATCACAGGTGATGATCATCTTATAGATCAGTGCAAGAAAGATCTAATCAGAGAATTCGAGATGAAAGACTTGGGTCTTCTCCATTACTTCCTAGGATTGGAAGTATGACAGAATGCTGATAGTAACATACTGAATCAAGGAAAGTACACTTCAGATATCTTGAAGAAATTTGGAATGTGGAATTGAAAGTCTATGTCTTCTCCAATGGAGACCAATTTGCATAAACTTAAAGAAGCAGCTGCAGAATTACCTCTAATAGATTCTATGCAGATGATTGGGTCCCTGATGTATTTGGTAAATACAAGACCTGATATTTGCTATGTTGTTCATGCTTTAAGTCAGTTTATGTGTGAACCTAAGGAGATTCACCTAGTTGCTGTTAAACACATTATGAGATACCTACAAGGCACTCTTAAGTATGGACTCAAATATGAGAAAGTTGATTTAGACTTGCATGGATTCATCGATTCAGAATGGGGTAGAAGTGTTAAAGATAGGAAAAGCACTTCAAGATGCTGTTTTAGTTTAGGATCAGCTATGATTTCATGGATATGTAGAAAGCAGTCTTCAGTAGCTTAGAGCTCCACAAAAGCATAATACATTGCAGCAGCAATGACCTCTCGAGAAGCAATATGGCTGAGGAAGTTACTTGTGGGATTTTTTGGGCAAGCCATGAATCCTATGATCATTCATTGTGATAATCAGAGTTCCATCAAGCTCTCGGTGAATCCGGTTTTCCATGACAGATCCAAGCATATTGAGATTCCTTATCATTATGTAAGAGATATGGTAGATAGGAATTCTGTAAAATTGGAATACATTTGTACTGCAGATTAGACAACAGATATACTCACCAAACCTCTATCTAGAGTAAAGATAGAACGTTTTAGAAAGAGACTTGGTATGGTTGAGTTGTAATTCATTTGTACTCTTTTGATTATTAATAAAATAGTAAATTTTATTTTGTCAGGCTATTGACTGTTATGGGCTCCAACATGTGTAATCATTATTGAAGAGGTGACGATCTCTGAAATAATGAATACTTGTGCAAAAGGCATTATGAGAGGTGACGATCTCTTAGATAATGTCCTTAATAGTAGATTTTACTGTAAGATCCAGATGAATTTTAGTTTGTCTTGTGACATTGACATTGCTATGTTCATGGGTCACAAAATTGGATAAAGGAAGAATTCTAGAAATTCTCCGAGTTTATCCTGTATTCTGGTAGATCTTAAAATTCAGGATTTGTTTGTGATTTAGAAATACCAGTTTCTATGAGTCACAACATGTGTCTTATCACTAGTAGCAGTGATTTGTCATATCATAGGTTTAGTAATATGACTGTGTATCATGTGTCCTATGATACTACACACTAGGAAGAGACAGACAGATATAGAGTATTAATTCTTGCTTAACATCTGTATTGATGTTGCTAGATATGATATCTCTCTGTAGGATTATTAGGTTAAGAGGGACTGTTAAGAATCTAACCTAGATAATCCATAGGTCTAATGGTGCAGATCGTACCTGACTCTTCCAGTTATATATTCTCATGAATGGCATTTAAAATAATTTATATGATCTCTATAGGTGCCAGTGATTTTTAGGAAAATACTTTAGTTTGTCTTTGATTAATCTTAGTTAGGCATAACTAATATTTTCATTATAATCGCCGGCTTAGGGATAACTAATTATTAGTTATTTGCCAAGGGTTATGTCCCTTGAGGGACATACCCTCTAGAAGAATATATAGGCGGGTTAAGAATGTAGTTTGGAGACACACAGATAACAATACAGTCTGATCTTCAAGCATTCTTCTTCCCACAGGTTTATAGCAGTGACTTTCCTATCACACAAGTTCGAACTTAGAAGCCTGGACCTGCAGTAAGCACATAAGAATATCTGCCCTCCAAATCTGAATATACATATTATAGAAAAGATCATTCTCAGCAACTCTGAGTCTGATTTAAGGCTCACAAATTTGCAGATCTGTACATTTTGTATGTTTTTTCCATAAAAATCAGGGAGGGTTTTGCAAGATTTTTCCCTAAAAATCATGGTCTTGTGTTTGTGTTTTTTGGGAGTATTTCGTTTTTTCACAAAAACAAAGTTGTGTGATTTGAGCATTTCATTGAGGGTTTGCTAATTTTCCACAAAAACTGTGAATATAGTTTTTTGCTGATTTTTGGTCAACAAAAAATTAAAGGCTGATCTCGGTGTCTTTGGATAAAGGGAGGGATGACTTTGTTACCAACATGAGGTTGGAAGAATTGAGGTAATCTTGGTCGTATTCATTTTTTTTGTAGAACCAGGGAGGGTCTTAGCAACAAACTTGTGTTGCAAAGCATTCTGAAGAGAAGGGGTAGCCTTCTGTATATTCATGATCAAATGAACTGTAGATTATGCCAATCTTCTGTAGGATAGTTAGTCGAACAACCATTAAGGGAGGGTGTTAAAGTAATTGTGTAATGGTTATTCGGTTACGATCTTTCCTTTTTGTAATTATTTGTTCTTATATAGAATTTCTTTTCAATCTTTTTGTTTCTAATTCATAAACTTCACTTGTAATCTCTATTCAAGGAGTTTTCATCTCCTTTGTAATTATTGAATATTAATTGATTATCATTTCAAAAGTGTCCACCAAAATTTACACAAATATTAGGCAAGGTATTGTAGGTCCAAAACCATAGAAACAATACTTAGACTTGGCAAGACTGATTCTATTTGAGAGTTGGCAAAAACCTAGTTTCTAGTGGGTTCTTGGAGAGTCTTGGGCCTCTGGGAATCAACTAGGGTCAGTCTGCTTGAGACACAACTTTTGGAGAGTCCTCAAACTATGCTTAAAACATGTCTCAACAACAATCTTGAGACTCGTCAAACCCTAATTGTTCAACTGACAAATTGTATGACCCTTCACAAGAGTTATGATCAACATATGCGACAATATGGACAGCCAAAAAGAAAATGAACAACAATTTAATTCCTCAATATTTTCTTCAATCTACCCTCTAAATCAAATGTGCAATAATAACTCCAACAACAATTGAATATTTGATTCACCAATTAGTTCAATTGTGTGTCTTGAGTGAAAACACCAAGAATCCTCCATAATGTGTCCCTCAACAATGTGGACATTCTTGCTTGCAAAGGATTTCGTCCTCACAAATTCTAAGAAGAACTATCTCCTTTAAGAACTAGAAGCAATATTAAAATATCAAGCTCAACATAAGAGAAAATGGGCTCCAACTTTCTCTTTTATATTTTCCCAGAAGGGGTTTATCTATCCCAAATGGTCTTTCTAAAATATGACAATAAAAATTCATGACTACACAAAGTACGTTGGTCTTTGAGACCCACTTTATTAAATATTTTTATTGTACTATAATCTTTGTGCCCAAGTTGTCTCTATTTTAAAATTTATTAAATAATGATAAAATTAATTTTTAATTCAACTTAATAAAATATTAACTTATCATTATTTAAAATACAATGACTAGACTTCACCAATTATTGAGTGGGAGCCAATGATATCCATTGTCCCATTTACATGTATAAAAGTAGAAATGCTGACAAATTGCTTTTTCTTTAGCTTCACTTCCAGCAACTAGTTATCGTAGGAATTAGAGAGGGATGCACAATAGGGTGTCTGGAACATTCGCTACAACTAAGCCCAAGGGCATGATATAACACCCCTTGGCACACAAGCAGTAGAAACTCTTGTCCATCCAACATGGGTTGGGCTTCTTAGATGGGGAACTTGTCTCTGCCCTCCCAATTGTGTTTCCTTACTAACCCCTTCATGATTGTTTGGTGCACACTGCAAACATAAGGAAGTCAGCTAGCATGTAAAACTAAAAACTGTTCTGCCTATGATGAAGTCATATATCTATGATCATAAACTGTTCTATCTATAGATCTAAACTATGCATGGTGTAAAGGCAAAACCTGTGCTTACATTAAAAGTATGTAATTGACTTACAGAATTACTTCGTTCTTTAATTCAACAGCTTTACCAGTCCTGACCCTCTTTGTCTTCTTCGATTTCTTTTGGCATAGTAGACTTCAATTCACAAACACACACTCACCATGAGGGGTTTGATGCATCACATTACCAGAGCAGCCTTTCTGCAGCCTTGAGCTCGAACCTTTACCAGTATTCATCTTCCTTCCCCTCTTTTGAGCTATCGCAGGCTCCTCAATCACCATCACCTTATCAAAGCCCTCTGATCACTTGCATCCTTTGTCATTGGTTTGTAGCTTTCAGTTATGAGGTATTCTTTCCATCATTATACATCACTCACAATCTTCATTCATAACTACTTCTGCAGAAAATCTATGTTCCTCATTACGTATATCCTTCTGGCTTCAAAAGCTGCCTCATCTTTGAAAGAAAGAATAGGTTTCTAATCACCTTGTCCTTCACATCGTTCATGTCTTCTGGTCCATTTCTGGCATATTAGTCTTCAGGATAGGGCACCATCAGATTTTCATCTACATTATTGACTGCTAAGTTAATGTCATTGAGAAGTTTCTGGTTGAAAACCTCATGATACAATTGAATGGCTTTGAATTTCGATTCTCCTATCACAAGTAATGGAACAAATGTGGCCAGAATCTTTATAGTAATCCAACAACCATAACTTGCTTTGAAATAATCTTTACCCATGGTTTGCTTGACTTCTTATTTGACAATATCATCCTCTGGGATTAGGATCCTAGCACACCTTCGCTGTGTTGTTTCTCCCGGAAAGGCCATCTGACTATTGCGGGAAGTTAGGTCAAGACTGGACTCTATATTTTGAACCCTAGCTATTGCTTAGTGTGTAAGCTTGAAGAAAACCAGTGGCAAATCTGATAACTGAATTATTCATAGGTCATATAAAGCCTTTTTTAACTCTAAGACGGGTGACCTGTCATGATTAACTTCTTGCACGTGAAATTACACTGCACTTCTCAATCCTCTTTCAGTATTTGAGTTCATTCATAATATTAAGTGGCAGTTTTGAGGCGTACTTCCAGAACTCCTATTAAGTAATTTCTTTATGAGCCCTTAAGTTTAGCAGTTCAAATTGCAAATTAATCATGACCCTGATGTACCATGTGATAAATACCTCATCCTCATGATGCAATAGGATGATTTCATCCTTTCCGAGTGATCATTCAAGGAGCTGATTTTCGCTGCATTATTCCTTTTAAGGTTTGTTGACAGTAGATGAGTGCTGAATCCTCATTAGATTAATTGTATTCAAGTGATTATCATCTGCACCTTGATTAGCCAAGATTTTTGCCATGGCGCTGGCTTCACAATAACATGATTTATGGTGAAGTCACCAATTGCTCTGATAATTTCTATTGTTCAGTCCAACAAACTTCTTAGTTCCTAATTTGTGGTGGAGCCTGATTGTAGAGCATTGACAACAATAGCTGATGCCTTCAATTTCAATCTTGGAGATGCCCAAGGACTTCCATAAGAGTAAACCTTCAATAATAACAGATAACTCTGAAAAGTTCTTGGTAGCATTGCCCAGGGGAACTACTTTTATTGCATAACTTTCCCTTCCCACGAATGATTGATACACCCTGCACTCACTACTCTTAGGTTGCCCCGAGAGGCCCCATCAAAATTCAACTTGTGCCATCTTGTTTTGGATAATGATCGAATACAATTGTTCCTTCGGTCCTGGCCAAACCAGTTCTATCTCATCAAAGTATCCCATTCTGAGAAATAGCATTCCATCTTTTGAGATTTTTGCGATTGACATTTTCCACAATGGATTCCTCTATTTTGGCCAAGATCCTCTTCAGGGTTACTTCTTTGCCCTTAAATATTCTTCGATTTCTCTCTTTCCAGACCTCCCATAGTAGGATAAAAGGGCTGCAAATCCAAAGGTTGCCAAATAGACTCTTTGTTTTTAATAACTGCTACCTCTGAAACTATTGGAAAGTGTCAGCAGGAGGGGCAGCAAACCATTCCAACTTATTGATCAGCCATCTCCAGCAAGACTAAGCAAAGGACAGGTGAGGAGCAGATGACACGAGCTTTCTTCATCATACTTACATATGGCACATCTTGAGGGTCCTACATAGCCACGTGCTCTTAAACTTGCCTATTGGTTACATATATTTTTCTCATAATGTGTGCAATGGACTTCCTTAATTTCTAGGCAGGGCATTGCATGTTATTTATTGACAAAGATTTTGAAGAGACTTAAATTTCTCAAAGTTGCATGGATATGGATACAGATACAAATACAGATACAGTATTGGGTACGGATACGACCATTTTTTAAGACCCCTAATTTGGATGCAGCTGGACACGACATTAATTAATAATACATATACATATAGTTAACACAGTTTTCCAAGTTATTATAGGAGATTTTCATTACATCAAAAGAAATATTGACACATAAATGCTACATAAAAGTTAATTTAACACTTTACAATTTGTGAACATAGTAGAGTTGCATTAGAAGATAACCCAAAAAATGGGTTGCTGAAATAGAAAATCATTTTGTTTGTCTTCCTCATTTGGTGCAGTTTTTGTTTATACTATTTAAAAAAAATTGCTTTAATAAAGTTTAAAAAAAATTAAATTTGGGAAGATTTACTTTAGATCTTTAAATAAATCAAATCCCATGGTAACGGTTGGAAAATTAAGTTTTTTAGGCTGACATGGGTACAATATTCGACATGTATCCAGGCAGTATCGGCTCCCAGGGAGGGACATAGGAGTTTCCGGCAACTCTGAAATTTCTTGATAAAAGGATTAATTACTATATGATAAATAATTAAGATTTATCAATTTGGAGTTGATAATATTTCCTAATTCCTATTCATTTTGTGATGTAAATGTTTTATACTGTTAGTGTGGGTGCTTAGTTTGAATAAAGTGTAAGATTGAATTTGATTATTTTATTATTAAACTAGATAGTATAAAAAAATTACTCACACCTATTATACAATATATAATATGACCATAGATATCTTAAATACATATATCTAAAATAACTCTTTAGATACCTATATTGAATTTGTTATTGAAAATAGATAAGCATCTGGAGACTGATATCTCTTGGCATCTTTTAGATACATGTATTTAAGATATCTATGCTAGCGTTTGTGGTGGGGAAAGCTGTTTGTTGTTTGTTTTCTGATTTCCTTGATAACACCTGCTACAAGTTTTCACTTATATAAATGTGATTCCAGTACTCTGATTTATATGCCCTAGGAAAATTCTAAAAATGCTTTTAATTCATGATGGAATTCTGTGCAGATTCCAACAAAGGGTAAAGGAGTACAAGCAGAAAGAGTTAAATGCTACGAACCTGCTACAATGAAGTATCTTGGATATTTTCCAGCATTGACATCAGATGAGGTTCTACAATTCCTTCTATGTTCTTTTTGCTTGTTTTTGTATTTTACTTAATTTTTGACATTACAAAAGATTGCTTTCTATAGTAAAGGTTAAAATGGAACCTTGACATTTTTCACAGTTAATACATCTTGTAAGTTTCAATTGCATGTGTGGCAAAAAGGATCAAATCCTTGCCCTTTGCAGGAGGCATCAGCAAAATATTTGATATCCAATGACCATCATTCATTTTAAAGAAATAGTCGTTCTTGACCAGACTCCTTATGAGGAGCCCCTTTAATGCTATTATCTATGCTGGAGATTATGTCTGATAGAATAGAAACTCACTAAAGTGACCTGATGCCTACTATGGTGGGCAGAGGATAGATCTCCTTCGCTGTCTACTATGGCGGAAGGATATTTAGTAAAAGATAGAAATTGATAACTATATGAGGGTGCAGAATGCTAGGGGAAAGATGAATATTGGAACAGTTAGACTTTGCAATGGGAGCTAGAATATGCAAAGTTTTATTATGCCGTACTTATTTACAGGATCTGAGAGGTAGGATGTATGAATTCCTAAGCTGCCCCCTGTTCTACTACTTACTTTCTGCTGTTCAAAGAATTATATTATCATACACATGCAGGGGGGTTGATGAGCCATTTGGCAGCTACACTAGTAGCATATCCTATAGAATTTTGTAAATGGGTTTATAGCAGATCCAAAGTTAATGAGTAATGTGTTAAATGTGAGAGTTTGAAAATTTAATGATATTTTTTGTCAAGGACTGAGGTCTTATTTGACAATACAAAGATATCCAAATTTTTGTTCCTGATGATGATGCTATCTTTCTTTTAATTTTCATCTGATTACTTTTCCTTACATGGCTGTAACATGGTCCAGGTGAGAGACCATGTCAGGCAAGCAAGAGAGGCTCAAAAGGTGTGGGCAAAAAGTAGTTTCAAGCAACGAAGACTGTTACTGCGCATCTTTCTGAGATATATTATTGAACACCAAGAACTTATATGCGAGTAAGCTTTGTAATTCATCTTAAGGCATATCAGTAAATTTTGGGCATGTGTAAATATCTCAATGCCATTAGAAAATTTCAATTAGTTATTAAGATGTTGGTTTGTGATAAGGAATATTGTCCATTGCAAAGCTCTTTAAATGTTTCTTTTTATTATTATTGTTCAGAAGCATTTATTATGTTTAGAATGCGGGCTGCAGCAAAACAGTGCATATTTGATCAATCAATACTTAAGATTAGATTGTGAGAAAATTATCTGACTGCTGCGAGGTTGCAACTTTCTCCCAGATTTACAGCTGGTCATGAACATTTGTAAAAGCTATGTTATACTCGTCAGTACTTCCAGGGATGCTTAATGGAAATTCATTTGACATTTATAGTACAGTTAATCTAGATCACCACCTCCTATACTTATTCACAAGTGCAGTTTATAGTTTAGTCATTGGTTCAGTATTAGCTTTCCAGTTTGTGATATAGTAAGGGGTATGGTTCTGTAGATGCTTGAGTGCCAGCATTTTATGGTTCATTCAAAGAATACCTTATCCAAACTACTCTTTAGTCTCTTTTTGATGCCTTTTTTAGGAATACGTTATCCCATGCCCCAAGGGTAGGGGACTTTGGACTTCCTTTTGGGTATGCGTATACTGACTATTGTGTTTTAAATTACTGGCAAAACATAGGAACTAATCGGTTTTCCTTAGTGTATTTCAAACAAAATTTTAATTGCACATAGTTGGATCAGTTTTAGACATTGATAGTTTAGCTTCCATGATTTCATCTAGCTGGATGTTGTCCTGGTTCTTTGATGCTTCTGTTCTTCGATATGAGTCTTCTGATAGACTTCCTTCCACCTTGCACGCTCTTTGGAAGCCATCTTTGGCAGATTTTTGATGAAAATATTTACACAAACTGTCTGGTTTTGAATTAAGACGTTCCATGTCTTTGTAGAACACACAAATTTACTATTAAGAGGAGGGGTTGGGTATGAATCATATTATACGAATTGCAGACATTAAAAGTCAGCTTGTGGAGTAATAGAGACAGCTGCATGGTTTACAGAAGCCACGTGAGTCACTAGAAGGTGAGGTTAGGGTTTTTGATGGCATGTTTGAGCATTTTTGAACGTCATTGACTCATATCTTCATCAACATTTATGGCTATTAATTTTCAGACAGAGCTGCAATCAATTTAAGATAATATCTCAAGCTGCAATCAATTGCCAGGTTTTCTCTAGTTGCAATAAATTTACTCCTCATGATATTAGTTGCTCATTTAATGTAATTCATTTCCAGAATTGAAATAAAAGGAGATATTTGTGCCTAGTTTGCAAAGTTAATTTGAATTTCATGCATGGTTATTTATATTTTCATAAAACTCAAAAGAGCATAATATCTGGAAAAAAAACAAGATAAAGATATTTATCTTTGAAAAAACTCGAAAAAATCTATCAGTCACTAGGGGCTCCTACAAATGTCCCCACTTCCCATATTGATTATGATTTGATTCCTTGATGTGCAAACCTTTACTCGGTTACCAAATTGTCTGAAATGCTATCTCACTCTATAATCTTAAAATTTGATTTGTAATATTTCCACAAGACTAGTTGCACGAGTTCTATCTCATTGATATGAATGCTAATAACTCCTTCGTGAAATTCTTTTTCTACCTACGGCAGTTGTACTTTGTTTTCACTGTTTTAATGTAGATGATTACGATTTAGATGGTTACTGATTTTATCTCTTCATTGTTGTTTCAAATGCTAATGGATGCCTGATTGACATTGTATTTTGTCATGTTATTGTGACTATGGTTGTATCAACTGTTGATTGGTTTGGGTGCTGACTACACACCCAAGAATTATGTTCAATCCTTGGCTGCTAATTCCTTTCAAAGCTGGGCATCTATTCCTTATTCAATGCTTGGCTTATTAACTTGTCCCATTCAGTGCTTAACATAAATTGCTTTGTTCAATCCATTGGCTTTTCTGACTGTATTAAGCACCAATGGCTGAGTGGACATTAGAGTTGCCGATTCAAACATATTGCTTTCTAAATGTCTCCTTACCCAAATTTCTACAATCTGTTCCCTTGAATAATTTTGTGGAATAATTTGCTTCTTCCAATTCTCAGTTTGCAAAGTTTAATTTGTTTCTTCCACTTCATTCCTTTCGCTTCTAGTTAATATCCCTTCTATTCCTGAAAGGATTGCATCTCTTTTAAACTATCCCTTTTCAAAAACACTTACGAATAAATTATTTTGTTATCGGTTGTCTTGTACTTCAATTCAGGGTTTTATAATAATATTCACAACCTTCCTTACTATTAATTTCTAAACTCATGATCAATGATAATAAGGTTTTCATCTAATTTGTAATGGTCGATCATTTTTTGTCATTATGTATTTTTAATCATAATCACTTGACGCCATAACTGAACTTTGATTGTGCCATACTTAGTCTTCATTATTATGAAGTTGGTAACAATATGATTATGATACGGAGGGTAGCATCCAAGAGAAGGGATATGATTCCAAAACCCAGGATGAAGTTGAAGGGGGTGAGGAGAATGTTAACAAGGGCACTGGGGGCAGTTCAAGGAAGAAGAAAAGAGGGGTTGGTCACTCTGATTTTGAGAAAGAGAGTGATTTTGTTGAAGAATTGGTGAGGGATTATAAATCAAAAAGTGAGATTAAGGGTAAGCGGATTAAGGGCAGTTCGGTTGGGAGGGCTTCGTCCCCCTTGGATGATGAGAGCTTAGCTCGCAGGTTGGAGAAGAAAAGATTTCCTTCAAGATGGCTTGAGAAGCAATTGGGACATAAAGGTGACTCAAGAGATGAGGATTCTCAGGAACAGGGGACCCTCCCCGATGTTGGTGAGAAGTATGGTGGTTCTCCAAGGGCTTTGAAAGGGATGTATGGTAACCCTGGTACTATTTTGAAGGAAATGGGGGTTATGAAAAATCAAATGTAGACGCTTGGTAGGGATATGGAAGCTTTAAGGAAGGAAGTTGGACATGCCTACAAGATTGCCCGTGGAGAATGCACTCTTGGGCAACATATTGATAGATTAATGGAGGTGGTCGAGAGTGTTGAGGATGTCAAAAACCTAATGCAGAAGATTCCGCAGTTGGAGGCTAAGAATAGGGCAATGGACAAAGACTTTACTGCCAACTAGGGAAAGATCACAAAAATGGAATCCAAGATGAGCAACCTTGAAAAACTAATTAAACAAATGGCTGACAATGTCACTACTCTATTAAAGAAATTGGAAACGGAGAAAGGTCAGGATTCTCCTCAGGTTGTGGAAAGTCAAGGTCCTAGCAAGTGAACCAGGGCTCACTCCAAGAAGACTAAAGACATGGGAAAAAAGGATGAGGTGAAGGCAGTGGCTGAAATCATGCAGATTCTGGCGGACCAGGTGTTGGACCTGATCAAGGCTAGTTAGCTGGTTTTTTGCTGTCTCCTTTGCTATCCTTTGGCTGACTTTCTGCTGTCTTTTTGCTATTTTTTTCAGAAGATCTTTTTTGACCTCCTTTTTTGTTCTCCTTGGAGGTCTGTTTCATGTTTGCTTTTAACTGCTATCTTGGATTCTAGCTAAGACTTTTGTATTTTGTATAAAGGTTTCGGGTCCTTTAAAACCTGATTTTACTTAATCAAAACAATATCTGATATTCACAATCTCTCCTTATTGGATTAGCGCCAACCCCAATTTGGTTGTTCGTAGTCTTGAATTTATTTATTTATTTTTGATTGGTAAACGACTTTTGCCAATAATTTTATTAAACTTTTAAAAAAGTACATTATTGTTTTTTCCCTTGTTCAAAGTGTGGACACTGGGGGAAAAAGAACGGGGAAGAAAACCCCCAGTGTAGCCTGAGATGCTTACATCCTGTCCACTTCTAAATACATTTGCTTCTTTTTCTTGAGAGAGGACTTTGAGAAGGCATACCTTTTCTTACATATTAATTTATATCTAATTGATCATTACATCGTATATGTGAAAATATTACACTTGTTTGGGGATTCATATCCTTTCTTATCTTAAGGTACTTTTTGGGTCGTGCCTTTCCCGCTTTGTCATGCCTTCGAGGTAGATGAGACCATTTCCAAATTTGTAAATCTGTGAACTTGCATTTTGCTTTTAGCTAAGATCCTTGTTAATAGATCTTTCAACCCCTATTGAAACAAATACTTTTACATGTTTTTGATTATCAACAATGAGAAAGTATCTTATTTTGTTTACCATTTTTGTCATGATTTTTGGATTGTTTTTCTTTGAATATTGATCCTCTACCAATTATTTTTAGAGGATTTACTGACTACTTTAGATCTTTAAGCATGTTAAACTAGTTAGGGGAAGTCCTGTTTATAGTCAAAAGTAATTTAAAGGTTCGTATTACTAAATTGAATCCTAGTTTTATGATATTGAACATTCGCTTTACTACCTTTATATGATTTTAATGAAAAATCTGAATGACATGGGTGAAAAGTAAAATTGGCTATGTATTCATCAAGCATAGAGATTTATATTTTTCTTGGGTAAAGCATTTTATCTAGGTCTTGTTATCTATCTTATCTTGTTATCTTCTTAGAGCAGAGTAACAAAGTAATAAAACATATTGCTTTCTTATCTTCTTGATGAAATCTTGTTTTCTTCGAAAACACTCTACAAATTTTTTAGAGCTTTAACTAAGATCGTTATTAGTATTGTCAACATAATTTAGTAAGCAAGTTTGAATGAATACATACTTAGGAAACAATTAAAGACCTTTCTATATAGCAGAAAAAGGGGAAAAGAGAGGAGAACTAATCCAAGATATTAGCCTGCTTAAATGAAAGAGAAAGAGCTTTGAGTTTAAGAACTGTAAACTTAACTTTCTTATGCTGGTCTGATTAAGATATCTTCTAAATCTAGCCAAAGACACATCTAAGGAAGGATGTTTCCCCCAAGTTGTTATATCCGTGGGTCATATATGGATCATGGATATAACAACAAAAGGGGGAAGCCTCTAGCTTCAAAAAGAAACAAACTAAATGAGCCAAGATTCCGTCCAAGAAGGGAAACACAAGACAAACAAAAAAAACCATAGTAAAGAGCAAATAAAACAGAAAGCAAAGGAAGACAAGAGAGACTAAGAAGAAAGCAAAAAGGAAAGACACAATGGTATCATCTTGTAATTGTTATCGGCTTGTAACATCTTTGATTTTAGATCCCATGAAGCCTAATAATGGTTGCAAAGTATGGAGTTCGTCTAATATCTATGCGCATATGTATGTGACAACCACCTCCATATTTCTTTGGTGATTTTAGGGAGATATGGCTTAATCTAAGATTGGCACTGTACAATTCTAGTTAATTGTCAGCCCTCAAAAAATACTAGTCTCCAATTGATAATTATTATGTTATTTTATCTCTAGGGATTTATCACTTGTTAATACTTTATTCCATAATGATTCCTTATAGCATATTATTATTTACTTATTTATTTGGGTACTTAAATATTATAAGTTATTATATTTTATTCTTATTATTATTTATTATTTATTATTTAATATTTATTAAAATATTATTATTGCATTCAAGACTAAGTTACCGACGCTGGTTTTGATGCTGATACGGGTGTGGGGTGCTAATGCGCTGATGCACGATTTCTTTTTCGGGGGATTTCGGATGTGTTTGGGTACATCCATATAAATATACATTAAAAAAAAAATTTAAAAAAAAAAAAAAAAAAAAAATATATATATATATATATATATATATATATATATATATATATAGTGCATAGTATAATTTATGTATGCAAAGAAATATACAAAAATAAACCATTCCTCTTTTAGGGCTGTTTTAGGGTTTTGGGGCAAAAAGGAGCAAAAATATAATTAAAAATATCAATTAAACACATGTTTTTTAAAGTCACTTAAGTGTATTGGTGTTGAAAATGTCCGGATGCGCTCTAGATGCGCCTGGATGCTCTCAAGATTCTCTCCGGATGCTTTCAAACGCATCCTGCATGCATCCACAGGCGTTGGACGAGCTTCTAGTGAGCACTGGTGCAACATCCAAATGCATCCACGCATCCAAAAGCACCAGAACCAGCATTATTACAAATATAATATTACGATATTATTAATATTAATAATAGATTATATGATATCTTTATTTTTTCATTGAATTATTATTATTTCATTATTTGTTAGTGTTTGCTCCACAACTCTTCAATTCAATGACCTTGAAATCGTAATTTCAACATAAGGCTAGAATTGTGAGATATTTACAATTGAACTTATCAAATTGAAGATCATAATATTCAAAAATACCAAGAATAATTCAAAGATATAAATTATCTTGACTTATGGTAGCACATCTACTCTATTATATGTTGATTTACTCCTGGAGGAATGAGCCTTCAGGAATATAGAATTTCCACCTTAATTGCTTTCTAGGAATTTAGACATGCACTAGGAATGTCCTCTTAGTTTAAGCATTCACTAACAATGCTCTTGATTCAATCTTGATACTCACACCAAATGTTCTCAATCATGACACTCACTAAGAATTTCATTGGCACTCACTAAGAATGCCTCAACATCCACTAAAAATGTCCTTGCTTCTTGACACTCACTAAGAATGTCCTCAACACTCACTAAGAATGTCCTAAGCATGTCCTAGATCTTGACACTCACTAAGAACGACTTGGTCTGGTTTGACACTAGGAATGTCTTTTGTACTCACTAAGAATGCCCTTGATTCTTGACACTCACTAGGAATGTTTGATACTCATTGAGAATGTGCTGGTTCTTGGCAATCACTATGAAGACCTTGATCTTTTTCTATGTGTTTCTTCATTATCCATTTCTTCTATCTTATGTACTTGTTGTCTTTTGCACCAATGATTATGTCTACATGGTTCTTTATGTAAACTCTTCTTTATTAATTCATCTCTTGCTTGGCATTGATGTCATGTACTCCATTGTTTGTTGCATACATAACATTTTTTTCCTCTATTATGCTTTCTTGAATCTTCATGCCTGGTTTTGTCTTGGTTGAGATATTCGTAGACATTTCTTTTGAAGAATTTGATTCAACCTTTTTAACGTTTTGTATTGCTTCCCCCAAGGTTTGTGGTTTAAGGGGGTTCACTATATTTTTAATTGAGTCCTTAAGTCCTCCAACAAACAAATAGGTGAGTCTTCTTTGGAATAGGTTAGGAACCATGATAGGAAGATTTTGAAACTCAATAGCAAATTCCTCCATTGTTCTATGCTGCTTAAGCTGTGTAAGTTCCTTAAAACACCATTCCCAATCTTGCTGATCAAACTTTTTGATGAGTTTGTGAGAGAATTCTTGGTAAGAGGTTATATTTTGATGGCCTAGGAAGAGAAGCCCATTGTGCCAACTGTTTACGTGCTATTCCCTGCTAATGGAGTATGCCGAATTGGAGCACATCCTCTTTAGTCATTGGATTGAGGGTGAAGTAGGTGTTTGATTTTTGTAGCCAAATTTGAGCCGTACATTTTCTCAACCCATCAAAGTTGGGAAGTATCAGCTTGTTTACCTTATGTTTAAGATCCTTATTTGTATATCTATATGTTCTCTTAGGTACTAAAATTCTGCAAATGTTATGAGCTTCCTTATATCTGGTTCAAGGGTTGCATGAACTCTAGCACTATCTACAAAACTATTTGTAAGCTGCTCTATCCCTTTCTCCTCTCTCGGTATTTCTTCTCTTTATAAAAAGGGTGGTATGCAAACTAGATAAGTTTATGACTCATTATTTTCTAGATGGTGAGAGCCTATATCTCTCCCATGGGAAGAATGGTTCTTGAGGCTTTTGATTTAGTTTCCCATATTTTGCAAGGCTTGGAGAAGTGCTTGGTTGGACTTTTCTAATCTTTCGTTTTGACTCATAAGAGATAGGTTGGTTTTCTCCATAAACTTCTTGATTCATTAGCCATTTCATTCATGGTGGTTGTCTTTGCTTTCCTTTGATAGGTTTGTATAGACTTGCTGCTCACAGGTTGGGAGGATTATGCTTTGATACCACTATAATGTCCCCACTTCCCGGATTGATTATGACTTGATTTCTTGATGTGCAAACCTGTACTCAGTTACAAAAGATGTCTGAAATGCTACATCACTCCATAACCTTGAAATTTGATTTGTAATATTTCCTTAATATTGGTTGCATAAGTTCTCTCCCAATCGATATGATTGTTAATAAATCCTTCCTGAAATTGTTTGACTTCATACAATAGTTGTACTATATTTTCATTGTATTAGTGTTGATGATTGTGATTTAGATGGTTAGTGAATTTTTGTCTTTATTGTTATTGAAAATGCTAATAGATGCTTGTTTGCTGATTGTATTTTCAATTTTGTCATGTTATTGCTGACTATGATTTTATTAACTGTTGATCGGTTTGGGTGCTGACTACACACCCTAGAATAATGCTCAATTTTTGGCTGCTAATTCCTTTAAAATGTGGGTATCTATTATGTAATGTCCCCATTTTTTAGTTGCGGCAGATTTGATGGATCCAGTCTGTCATTGGGTCCTTGTAGGCTGATACTGGTGTTTAGATGATCTTGTTGAAGAGTTACCAAGCCCTCCAGTGGCCTATGGTGAGTTTTGGCTCTGTTTTGAGGTACTTACTATTTATAGTATGTCAACAATTGGTTCTAATGAGCTCAGAGGAGTTAAAGGAGTTGAGTGATGCTCTCAGTTTTTATTTTTGTCTTCTGGTTTGGGCTTCAAGATTTTTGGAGGGCACATCTATTTTTAGTTAGTCGCCCTGTCAAGTTCATTTCTTTCTTCATGAGGATCACTCATGTGTTGTCAGATTTCAATTCTGATGCTTCTTCACTCATTTTCGCAAGACAGATGAATCATAATTATAATTTAATTAAATATGCTAAGGTTATTTTTTACTGATATTGTATATTGGCCACCTTAGAACTGTAGCTTGTTGGAACCGGGTTGGAAAGTTTTGAATCTCGGGCATAGGAAAGAATGACCTTATGGGTCAGAATATCATGATATTGATGAACCGGTCATTTTCGGAACCAATGGGAGTTAATAAATTGTATTATTCTGATATGTGCCTAAGTATAAAGCAAAGGGGATTTAAGCGAAATGTGTATTTATGAAGCTTTAAGCATTTGGTGTGTGGATGAAACCACACTTCATTTAATGTTATGAAAAGGACTTCTTTATGAAGATTGTTCATTCCATTTGCCTTTGCTTTTTATGAATTTTGAGTTTCTTGAAGGGTTTCAACATTGGTGTTTGAGAGGATTGATTCCTACATCCATTTTTTCACTTTGAGCTATTGAAAGGTATAGTGAATTGTGCTATATGCTTTCTGAAGATTATTTCTGCATTATTGGTTTGTCAATTTGGTGTTCAAGTGTACCAAATTGTTCACATTATCTTCTGCTAATTGCTACTGGTTGGGAAGCCAATTATTGCCTTCATTTCTGTTCAAAATTACTGTTGCTTTGAAGGTAATTGTAAGCTACAATTGGGTGTTTATAATCTGCATTTATACACTTCCTTGGGCGGCTGATTCTGAAGGTGCCACGAGTATATAAGGAGCTGCATTAAGGGTTTCCTAGGTCAACATTGCATCTGTTAGCAACTTCCAATCCTTGGCTGATATATATTAAGTTGGCATGGAATTTCAATGGAAACGACTGCCATAGTTTCAACACCAACATTCATTACTAGCTGTGATCTATACAAGGACTGAAATTTATTTGTCTTGGGCATGGAAATTCTTCTATTCTGCTGCAACCAATTTCCACATCAAACATTCACAGGTTCTTGTTGTTAGTTGTTTATTCCTTGAGTTCTTATTGTAATAATTGCAATTCATGGTTTCATGCTGACAATCTTAGTAGCTTCTGTTAAGGAATGTTAGATCAGAGGTAGAAGATTGTCTTATAAGTAATTGTCAGACGATGACAGATCTGATTGCTTCATTTCTGATATCGATCACAGCAGAGGTATTGATTGAATGCTTTGTATAAATTCCTGATATCTTACTTGTCTTTTGCTCTTTCAATGAATATGACTGATGCTACTTTAGTATTTGCAGGTTGACATATATAAGTGCAGATCGCTGGTAGTAACATGTATTGTGTGATGTGTTTCCAAACGATCATATCACTTAATATATATAAATATTGAATGGTTGTGTCTCATGTAGAGACATGACTCTACATGCCCAAAGGTCATGTCTCTACATGAGACTACTCTTAACCATTAGTTATTAGACTTAACCACATTCAATGGTTATGTGCTTCAAAGAGTTGGATCATTATTGGCATATGATATTTCACAATACCCAATCTCAGGTGGTGATATGGCACAATGAAGTAGTTCACGATATCAGTAAATAACCGAATCATATTCACAGTATGATTGCCGCTTTATAACAGAGATTTGAATTGGATTGAATCAGTTTGTACAGTCAGTTAAGATACATATGTGTATATATAAATACATATATATAAATATGTATGTGTGTGTGTATATATATATGTATATATATGTATATATATATATATATATATATATATATATATATATATATATATATGTATATATACATATACATGTATGGATGTATGTATGTATGTATGAGAGCAATAATCAGATATAGGATATCCAAACGATGCTACAAATTCAACACTCCCTCTTAGTGAGGGAGGATATGACTATCTCACAAGATGATGATCTAGGTTCCATCAATCTAAGATTCAAATGGTCATCAACACAATTATCTAATATCCGACACATTTCGGGACAATAACTAGGTATAGTCTATCAAATGTTTATCTTGATCTTAAGATAACATGGAATCATGATCTCTAGCTCATTCCGGGACTAAGGTAGTCTATCATGATTCTTTTCATTGTAATGAATTCTAGCACAGTATAGGACAACACATCCTCATAGTCTTATAATGACAATGGATCAAGAACTTAACAAAAAAACACAGCACAAGTAGTACCATGTCTTTCGGCTCATCCCTAGGACAACAATTGAAGTCAATCATGATACTTCTGTTATCACACTATCTGGCACATCCTAGGACAACAATTTAATGACGTCTATTATAACAGGTCAATCTATTGTTATGGTCGTCACCTTACAACAGAGACCTAACATCTCATAAAATGAAAGATTGTCACCTTTCATAAACAACTGCATGTGCACAATAGTAACTCTTTTAACAAAAAATAAAATTATATATATATAACACAAAACTGAGAGATTATCTCAGGAGTTACAATTATAGTTTTGTCATACCAAGTTTTCCTCTGAAGTATTCCACTTTCAACTTTGCAAGAGGTTTGGTGAACATGTCGGCAGACTGCTCTTCAGTGCTGATGTATTACAACTTGATGACACCTCTATCTACCATATCTCTGATGTGGTGGACTAGTATCTCTATATGCTTTGATCTGATATGGAAGACTGGATTAACTGAGTGTTTGATACAACTTTGATTATCACAATGTATAACTGTAGGTTTTAGAGGCTTCTCTTTAAACAACAAAAATAAAATTATATATATATATATATATATATATATATATATATAATAAAACTCAGAGATTATCTCAGGGAGTTACAATTATAGTTTTGTCATACCAAGTTTTCCTTTGAAGTATTCCACTTTCAACTTTGCAAGAGGTGTGGTGAACATGTCGGTAGACTGCTCTTCAGTGCTGATGTATTACAACTTGATGACACCTCTATCTACCATATCTCTGATGTGGTGGACTGGTATCTCTATATGCTTTGATCTGATATGAAAGATTGGATTCACTGAGTGTTTGATACAACTTTGATTATCACAATGTATAATTGTAGGTTTTAGAGGCTTCCCAAAAAACCCAACTAGTAACTTCCTTAACCATACTACTTCTCGAGCTCCCATGGATGCAACTATGTACTCTGCTTCGGTGGAATTTAAGGAAACAAAAGATTGCTTCTTACTATACTAGGATATCATTGCACATCCAAGACTGAAACAACATCTTGTAGTGCTCTTCTGATTAGTAGAACATCCGGCCCAATCCTAATCTAAATTTTTATGAAGCTGTAACTCAACTTTGTGATATTTCACACCAAGTCCAATAGTGCCTTGCAAGTACCTCAAAATGCACTTTGCTGCCATGAGGTGAATCTTCTTAGGTTTGCACATAAACTGGCTTAGTGCATTTGTGGTATAACAAATATCAGGACGAGTATTCACTAAGTACATAATGATCCAATTATCTATCTATAATATGTATGATGAATGGCCTCAGACTCATGTGCCTCAACATTGAGTTTATGAAGAGTCTCCATAGGTGTGGATAACGGTTTGCAGTCCGTCATGCCAAATTTGTTCAATATGTCAGTGGTATACTTCCCTTGGTTTAGGAAAATGTATTCTTCCTTTTGTTTTACTTCTAATCCTAGGAAGTACTGTAGAAGATCTAAATCTGTCATTTCAAATTCAAATATGAGGTCTTTTTTACATTTAACAATAAGATGGCCTTCACTGATTATGAGATCATCAACATAGAGAACTAGTATTAACATATCTCCCTCTGATTTCGTGAAGTATATGTTAGGACTTGCTTCATTTCGTGAGTACCCTAGTTTAACAAGATAGATATCTATTCTCTCATACCATGCTCTGAGGGCTTGCTTAAGTCCATATAGAGCTTTCTTTAGTTTGAACACACGTGACTTCTTGTCATGAATAACAAACCCTTCTGGCTATTCTAGGTATACTTCTCCATTAATGACTCCGTTTAGGAATGCTGTCTTTACATCCATCTGATGTACCTTCCAACCTTTGGATGCAACTATTGCAATTATGGTTACGACAAATGTGTAACGAGCAAGAGGAGCAAATGTTTTATCATAATCAATTCCTCCCTTCTATGAAAATCCTCTGGACACAAATCTGGCTTTGTATTATTCAATGTTGCCGTCAGGTACCTATTTTATTTTGAATAACTATCTTGAGGAAACAACTGATTTATCTTTGGGTCTTGGTACAATATCCTACACATCAGTTTTTAATATAGTTTGATATTTCTCAATCATGGCATCCTTCCAGTTTTGGGAGTTTAGGGCTTCTTCAAAATTAGAAGGGTCAAAATTTGAGGACCCATTTGTGTGAGTAACATAACATGAATGATTTCTAGTCTTCTTGGTTTCTCTAAGGATATCATTGGGGGCCACATTGTTTTCTTCTATCATTCTTCTTGCCCATGAGGGTCTTTTCTTATCGAGTGAGTTATCCTTAGGATTAGGTGTTGTGGGTCCATTATCTTCTGTATGGTTTGTCCTCTCAATCATAGTGTTTCCATTATCCTTAGAAATGGGATCATCATTAGGTTCTTCTATATCTTTAGAAGTTTTGTATGCAATATCTTCGTCAAACTTGACATCTCTACTGACTTCAATTGTCCTTGACCTTGACACGTATACTCTATAGGCTTTGGAAGAATCACCATAGCCGACAAATATGCCTTTCTTTCCCGAGGGTTCTAGTTTAGTTCTTTTCTCCTTAGGAATATGAATATATGCAGGACAATTGAAAATTTGTAGGTGACTTAGATCGGGTTTATTCCCCGAGAAGACTTCTTTAGGTGTTATGCTTTCTAGAATTGCATGAGGCCATCTATTTTGAATATATCTAGTTGTATTGGGTGCTTCGGCCCATAATGTTATATGTATATTTTGATCATGCACCATAACCTTAGCTACTTCAATAATAGTTCTATTCTTCCTTTCTGTGACTCCATTTTGTTGTGGATTATACGGTATTGTATACTCCCTCTTAATCCCAACAGATAATACAAAATTCTTTAAAATTCTCAGAGATATATTCTCCTCCATTATCAGACCTTAGAGTTTTGATCTTCTTGCCAGTTTGGTTTTCAACCAAGGCTTTGAATTCTTTGAATTTGGACAAAACCACATTTGACTCTTTTAGTTTAAGGAAATATATCTAGGTTTTTCTAGAATAATCATCCACAAATAGGATGTAGTAAAAGTATCCTCCTAATGAAGGTTTTGACATGGGTCGACATAGGTCAATATGAATGAGTTCAAGAATGCTCTTTGATTTATGTTCACTATGATGAAAAGGAGTTTTAGGGTTCTTTCCTAGTGCACATCCTTTACATATTCCTTCATGTTCAGGTTTAAGGTTCGGTAAGCCTTTTACAATTTTCTCTATAGAAGGTAAAGATCGGAAATTTAAGTGCCCTAGTCTTCTATGCCAAATCTCATTTGTTTTCCCAATTTTATGGTTTAGGGCTAGATTTGGGGAATAACAAAATTTGTATAGATTCCCTTCTCTAACTCCAATAGAAATAACATTTTTGATGTTTGAATTTTTTGACCAGGACAAAACTTTATTTTCCTGAAAAGTAGTCCGATATCCTTGATCAACCAGCCCAGATATAGAGATAAGGTTTCTTTTGATTCTAGAAACAAATAGGATGTCTTTTAAGTGCAAGTCAACTCCATAATTTAGATGTACTAAGAAGGTCCTAATTCCTTTCATATGATAAGTGGAGTTGTCTCCTATAGTTACTTCTTTGGTTGAATGTCCTTTAAGTGTTTCAAACTGATCTCTAAATCCGGTGATATGCCTAGAGGCTTTACTTTCCACAATCCAAGTGTTTTTATTAGTGTTCAACTCACTTGATAAGGCAAGGAAGAATAATGAGTTTTCTCCTCTTTTGACTTCGACCATGTTGATCGGATTTTTCTTTCTTTCTAGACAATACATGTGAGTATGTCCTAATTTGTCACATTTGTAACGTTGAACTTTGGATAGGTCTCTTTTCTTATAGTTTTTTATTTTTCTCTCCTCTCTTCCTTTTGAATTTACCCTTCTTATTATTTGATTTTGCCTGTAATGCTTGAATCTCTCCCTCCTTATTGGAGATGATACCTCTTGAGATTAACCGCGACTCTTCTTGAGTGCAATCATTTTTGAGTTGATCAAATTTGGGTATAGAGGGATGACTGATTCATTGGATAAAAGATTCCCATGATAATGGTAGTCTTCTAAGGGCTATTAGAGATAGTTCCACATTGTCTACATTATTACCAATGGTAGAGAGTTGATCCCTTAACTCAGTTATTTTTGAGAAATATGATGAGATTGTATATCCTTTATCCATTTTGATATTGATGAGTTGCTGTTTTAATGTAAGCAATCTGCTGGTATTGTTTATTTGAAATGTATCTTGAATGGTTTGGAACATCTCATAAGCGGTAGTTAATTTTGCTATTGATGGAAGAATATGATCTTTAACTCCATCAATGATGATTTTCTTAGTTTTATTGTTATGCCTTTTCCATGTTGTCTTTTCTGTTTCATCTACAAACATTTTTTTTTTTTTTCTATAAATGATTCCAAATCAAGTTCTTGAAGTATTGCTATGATTTAAATTTTCCATCAGACAAAATTAGAAGCGTCTTCCAATCTATCCTCAACTCTGATATTATTCACCATGATTGATACGTTCAAATGATGTTAGTGATCTTTAAGAGAATTATCACTATTGTTTTTTAAAATGCTTGCTCTGCCAACCTTGCTCTGATACCATGTTAAGGAATGTTATGTAATGTCCCATATTTTGTTGGTATCAGAGTTTTAGGGATTAGCCTATTATTGTGATCCTCGTAGGCTAATTATTGTGGATAGAGGGTCTTCTGTGGCAATGGCTTGGCTTGGGAGGGTCTTATCTTCTCCACATCTCAGTAAGCTACAGGGTGCTCTTCGATTGACTCAGATTGGAATTCGTTTGGGCTTAGTACTTACTATCTATGGTAAGTTGGTGTTGATCGAGATGGGCCCTTTCTATTCTTGGAAAGTGCATATACCACATGGAGAAATAATAGGTACGACTCCTATTTCAGATGACATATTTGAATGATGAGTATTTTGGGAGTTATTATATTTTTAGTGGCCAAATTATTGTTAATTATTAAATGGCTTATTATAAAGTTATAATTTAACTTTATAATTTCACTTAAGTTGAGAGTTGAGTTATCATTGGAAAGTGCCATTTATTAATTAGTTAAGCCAAGTCAAGTGAAAGAATCTAGTGGAAGCTTCTAATCATTGTTGTGTGGTGAAGCTTCTTGAGTGAAGTTACATTTTGGCAACAAAAGGGAATCTGGAGGTTATAAATACAAGCTCTTTTCATTGGAAAAAGCACGCCTTTGTGGCTTTTTCCTGAGTTCTGAATTGTGAGTCCTTGCTGAAGTATAAAGGTCTCGTCTGAGAAGTTCTTGGCAATTGTGCTGAAGTATACAATTGGCCAACATTCTCCTACTATATCTTCTGTAGCTAAGGAGAATAATTTTGAATATTATATTTCTTATTGAAATCTGTTGCTGAGGTATAGCAGATGTACAAATTCTCCTTCTGTCTCTTATTATGTCTAGGAGGTCTGAATAGATTGTTATTAGCAGAATTGTGGAAGGAAGACATTGGAAAACTGTTATCAATTTCTTCCTATGGAATCAAGTGTGAGTGTGACAGATGCAAAATTGGGGGTGGATTTGTAACTGAGGCTGCGTTCTGGATTGGCTTGTATTTGGTAATCTCTGGGCCAAAATTCTGATCCTAACACTGGGCAGCAAACAGTCTTCAAATCTGCAAACACCCATTGGAGAAATTGTGTAGGAGCTGGGAGGTTCCGGTTAAGTCTGGGCAGACCGACAACTTCATCCTTTTCTTGTGATTTCACTGTTCTGACCTGCGGCTGCATTGAGAGGGACTCACGTGAATTGCAGCAGGTGTAATTCTGCCAACCCAGGCATCCAACATTCATCTACGACCTGCTGTTATTGGACAGCGTTCAGTCTATGACATTAATGTCTAACATCAGTGGGCTATTGTGGCTCCTTAAGCAAACTCGTGGAGTCAAGGGTGATCAGCATATACTCTCCTGAGTTCGAAATCTGTCAATCAGACGTGAAATCCAGCACAAAGACTTGGAGAGCATTGCCAATTATTTCAAATGACGACTGTGCAAATCAGGTTCTAGTGATTATTAATTGGTTTCAGAATTTTATTTGATTTCAATTGCAATAAATTGCAAGTGGGTTCATATATCAGAACTTAGCATATGAGTGTCAATTGTTTTAAAATAAAGGGAAGAGATTCGTTATTGTTTATTCAGCCCAAGTTCAATGTTGTTATTGAAAATTCAGTATTTTCAATTGTGATTAAATTTAAACACATACTATGATAACTGAATTGCTAGCCAACTGTTTAACTAAATTTCAAACTTCTGATTAGGTAAGGTTCTTGTGGTGCTAAGGCTTGTTGTTGAACTATAACCGGCTAGGGGTTTTTACATGTTAGATCAGAGGCATAAGATTACCTTATAAGTACTTGTCAGACAATGACAGTTCGGATTGCTTTAATTCTGATATTGATCACAGCAGAGTTATAGATTAAATGCTTTGTATAAATTCCTGATCTTACTTGTCTTTTTCTCTTTCAATGAATATTATTGATGCTACTTTAGCATCTGCAGGTTGACATATATAAGTGCTGTTCGTTGGTAGTAACATGTATTGTGTGATGTGTTTCTAAATGATCATATCACTTAATAATATAAATATTGAATGGTTGTGTCTCATGTAGAGACATGACTCTACGTGCCCTTTGGGCATGTAGGGTCATGTCTCTACATGAGACTACTCTTAACCATTACTTATTATCCTTAACCACATTCAGTGGTTATGTACTTCAAAAAGTCCGATCATTATTGGCATATGATATTTCACGATACCCGATCTCAGTCGGTGATATGGCACAATGACGTAGTTCATGATAACAGTAAATAACCGAATCATATATACAGTATGATCACTGCTTTATTGCAGAGATTTGAATCAGACCGAATCAGTTTGTACAGTCAATTAAGATACACACACCAACACATACATATATACATGTATATGTATGAGAGAAATAATCAGATACAGGATATCCGAATGATGCTACAAATTCGACAGCTTCATTTTCATGTTATTTGTTTGAGCACTTACATATTATTAAAAGTAAAAAAAACATATATTTGAAAAAACCAAAAAAAGAAAAAACTTCAAGAAACAAACATTTCCCGCATTGCTATAGTGTGAGCTAGTTCGTTTTATTACATATTCCTTATTTGATGATTGGCTTATTAACTTTTCCCCTTTAATGCTTAGCATAAGTTCCTTTGTTTGTTCCAATGGGTTTGCTGACTGTATAAATTACCAATTGTTGAGCGAACGTTAGAGTTGGTGATTCAATACTTATTGCTGACTGAATGTCTGCTTATCCGAATTTCTACAATCTTTTCCTCTAAATAATTTTGTGGAATAGTTTGCTTGTTCTGATTTGTGAGAGGTCTCAATTCGCAAAGTTTAATTTGTTTCCCTTCATTCGCATTGCTTCTCATTAATCTCCCTCATATTCCATGTAGGCGAATGGATCACATCTCTTCTAAACTATCTGTATTTAAAAACATTTACAAATCACCTTTTTAGTTATCGGTTGTCTTGTACTTCTAGTCATATTTTCTTATAATAATCACAGCCTTCCTTATTAATTTCTAAACTATTGATCAATGATAATTGAATTTTCATCTAATCTGTAACTGCCAATCATTGGTGGTCATCATGTAGTTTTAATCATAGCCATTTGATGAACTAACCTTTGATCGCACCATACCTGTCTTCCTTATTATGAAGTTGGTATAAAACCTGATATTCATAATCTCTCCATATTGAATTATTGTCAACCCTAATTTGGTCATTCATAGTCTCACAATTGTTATCGGTCTGTAACATCTTTGTTTTTAGATCCCATGAAGCTTGATGAAAGCAATAGTTGCAGGACATCGAGTTGTTCCAATATCTATGCCTATATGTATGTGATGACAACCTTTATATTTGTTTGGTGATTTTGGGGAAATATGGCTTAATCTGAGATTGGTGTACTGCAATTCTAGCTAATTGTTAAACTTGTTGAAATACTCGTCTCTAACAAATAATTATTATGTTGTTTTATCTTCATTTATTTAGTCTTGTTGTTAATACTTATATCCCCATAATGATTCCTTATAGCATATTATTATTTATTCATTTATTTAGGTACTTTAATATTATAATTTATTATTATTTTTATTTATTTGCAAGCAGAGTTGGTTTAACCATGGAGGAAACTCCATAGTTAAGCGTGCTCAAGTTGGAGTAGTACTGGGATGGGTGACTTCCTGGGAAGTCCTGGTGCTTCACTTGTCTAAGCTTCACCTAGATCCAATGTGCGTTGAGTGGTCTGTTCATTCTCATGAGAGATGTGTTTTGTGAACCACTACTCATGAAATATGGGTCAATGAGTTTGACTCAAAAACCTACACAGTTGAATCCTGATAGCAATATCACAATTTGACTTGCTGTGAAAAATATGTCCTCCTTATCTATTATGATTATATTAAGGATATATCTATATGTAGCTTAGTTATATTATATCATTATTATTACTATATTAGTAATATACTGTATTATTATAGTAATAATAGTTTATATGATATTTTTATTTGTTCGATGAACTATTCAAATTTCATTGTTTATTTAATCACTAAATATTATCAACTAATTTGTTTATTTATTTTATTAAATCTTATTTTAAGTCGAGGATTTACAAGTTACAACTGTCTAAGGTCAGGATGCATCTTCTTAATGGTAGGATGTGTGAAATATGGCACATGATTCGCTTCAAACAAAACCAATGAATGAAGATTACTTGACATCGACACATAAACGGGCCCATGGTGTTGCAAAAGTCTATCAGACTCCAAGGAGTAATCAGAAAACAGACCTGCAAGGATACGCCCAGATTGAATCTTGGCTTTAATTTCCTGATACCAAGCATCGCCAGGTACAACCTCAAGAATACGTCCACACAAATCTACACCAAGAGACAAAGAAGAGATCCCATGTTTCCTACTCACGTTATTTGTTCGAAATAACAAGTATCGAGGGAGGGGGGGTGAATCAGTACTATAAAAACCTCACCTATTCAAATTTGTAACCTTAAACTTTGCAACTTAAAACTTTCAGCACTTAACGAAACATGTAATTGAAATGTAAAGTAAATAAGCAATGAACCACGTAAACAATGCATCCGCACATAACACAATGATTTTTGGTCTTGCATAAACCTTGGAAAATCTGCGGTGGGGATGAAACCCACAACTTTTCACTGCAGTAGAAAAGATTGCCCTGTTAGGAGCTACAAAATGTCACTTTTTGAGTGACTCACCTTGTTAGGAGTGAGTGATACATTGTTAGATGTATTTAAAAGTCCCATTAAGACTACCTTGTTAAAGGATTTTATCCCACTAATACAGTGTTCACCCTCTTAAGGGATTTATAGAAAAGCCATGTCAAAGACTACCTTGCCTAAATGATTTTAAACAAAACTTGTTGAAATTGTTACGAATACAACAAGAAAGTGACCTGTAATTTGCAATTCTCAAACGCTGATCATATCCAATAAACTTTGTACTTGTTCGCTTAACTCTGTAACCTTTCTGCAACTGTATTTTTCATCGCAACCAAACCAGATCAGTAATTCAACATGACATCAACTCTTTCAACAACTTGTTCTTCATCACAACTAAGTCCTTATAAAGTTCCTTTACTTCTGGGATGTAAACCTAATTAGGGTTCCAATTCCCTTCAAAACTTCTTTTACAATCCATAACTAACTCGAACAACCTGGTGGAGCCCTGATTTTGTTATGGATTGGGATCTCCATATTTTGTCCCCCTTTCAATTCTTTCATTTTAAATTTCATCATTTTTGTGTTGCTTTTAAGATCTGATCTCTTTGTGCAGCCGATCATTGATTCTTAATACCCATGTCTTATATTTCGTTTACATTGAAGGGCAAAATATTCAAAGCAAGAGGGCTGTTTTTATGCAAAGATTTCTAAGAAATGATTGAACTAATACAAAGGCATAAGTATAAATGCATCATTTTGAACAGAAGTAGGCCATAACAGGCATTTGATTATCAGATTTTGCTTTTTCATCCCATTTCATGAATCTGGTTCTTTGTGAAGGCCCTGCTGAGAAGAGGTAGTTGGATATTATTAGTCCTAAATGTAATTTCAGAAATTCCACTTAGTAGTGTGAAAGGAAATGACATAGCAAGTGAAAGATATACATATTTTATACAGACATGACACATGTATTGGATCATATATACATAATACTAACAAAAGAGGATACAGTAATGAGTAGCATTATTGCAGTATCATGTTGGTCTCTACGCTAGCGTTGCCCATTAGTGTTCAAACACAGAGTCATTTACTAGGCAAGGTTGGATGGTCATCACTGCGACTGAGTCATCTAGTAAATGGCTAGTACATAAGGACTTGTTTATTTTGCCGAGCAAGTCAGAGATTGCCGAGCAGCCCACTTGAGACCGAGCGCACATATAAGCTGAGCTTACAGAGTTGAGACCGAGTAAATTGTAAGACATTTTGCCGAGTGAACATAATAAATCATGTGTAGAAGCCGAGTGCCAGCATGAATGTTAGTAATGACCGAGTGTTAGAACATTTAGATGCCGAGCAAACTAGTTTTCTCATATGAGTTTGTAATCGCATAGACACCTATGTAAATTGTTTTGGCCGACTTATATACAACATTTAATGATTGTAGAGACAATTAAGATGGAGTTTACGCATCTCTACGAAAGGTATTGACCCCTAGGAAAGTAGATCAACTAATCTGAAAATCAGAAGGGAAACAACAAAAGGGATGAATTGTGAACCGTTGATTATGATCCAAAACTTTTAAAGATTATCTATTTGATGTGGGCTCTAACCCTAGGATAGAAAAAGAGAAGTAATTGTGAACAAGCGATCAATAATGAATGGGTGAATGCACAAGTGAAGGAGTGAACAAGGACAAAACAGAGCAAGGAAGAGTAAGTCTGAAAGGAGATTAGACGGAGCGATCTAAGCAGTGAAAGAAAGAACAAAGATATCAGATTCAGACATTGAATAGAGGAGATCCGAAATGAGCTTTCAGAGCAAATTGAGGGTCAGGTACTGAATAAGTTTTAACAGATTGAGTCAGGCAAATCTCTTAACAGAGTGATCCTAATAGATCTATTTAAAATTCTCCTAACAGAGTACTTACTTGATTGTAAGTGTAAAATCCTTTAACAGGGTGAGACTTAATAGTCTTAAACGCTTTTAATATGACAGACTCTTCACCGAGTAGATCATCTATTATGATCAATATTGTAACCTTAACAGGCTAACTTTATTGCTGCAACAGTGAAGATTTGTGGGTTTCATCCCCACCCCAGTTTTACCTTCACATTGAAGTGTTTCTGGGTAACCAAATTATTTGTAGTATGTGTTCAAACTTTTCATGGATGTTATGTTTTAATTTCATTTCAGCATTATAGTTTTGATGTTAGATCTAAGATATGAGATAAATTAGGTGTGAAATCAGTGAATTGTTTTTAGAAGTAAAAGTTTAAGATTTTGATTCAACCCCCTCTCTCAGTAACTTGTTTCCCATTAAATCCTTCCAACAATTGGTATCAAAGCCTAGATCTCTTGGAAGAAGTCTAACAACTTGAGAGGATCAAATCTTGGAGATGGAGGAATACAAGGTGGGAAAAATCATTGAGAGCCAGATGATTGAAATCCAGAGTATATTGCAACAACTTGAAGGAGCGAGAGAAGAGTTAAGAAAATCCTTGAGAAAAAAGAAAGAGATGGCAATTCAACAAAATGACACAGTATATAAGGAAATTGATACAGAAGGACTACTTGACAGTAGAAAAACTGGTGACAATGATGCAACAGTAACATAACTACTAGATAAGAACAATGTTCTGAGCAAAGAGGAAAAAGGACTCAAGAGACAACATGAAACCTAATCAGTAAGACTATGTGAAACGACAGAGCAAAAGAAGAAAGTAGAAGAAGACAAAATCATGGCTGAAGAAGATAAAAGACAGATGGCAACTAGACTTGAAGAAAGATCATTTGGAGTACAAAAGCTCACAAACAATCAGTTGGATATTATGAATCAATTGATAATTGCAACTCAGGAAACAAACACGAAGGACATGGAGATCACAAGTTTAAGGTCGTAAAATAAACAACTAAGGAATGATTTGAGGACTGAAAATGAACTTTTGGAAAGAATGAACAAACCGAGTGAAGTAGTAAAATACTTTGAAGAATTGATGAGATCACCAAGCTTAACAAGAGATACTTTTGGACTAGGATACAACAAGCACTTTTCATCTATTGAAGAAGGAGAATCATCAAAGAGTGTAGAACAAAGAAATGCAAAATCCAAGGGCAAGCATTATATGTCATCATTGCGATAAACTTGGACATACAACCAACATCTGTAGAAGCAAGAATGGTATGCAAGCTTCCAAACCTAAGTCTATTGGTAATTGCTTTAATTGCAAAAAGATAGGACACCAAGTACATGAATGTAGAACAAAGGCTAAAAGCACATCTAGATTTGAAGGACATTGCTATAATTGTCAAAAATATGGGCATAGAGCTCATTAGTGCAGATGCAAGACAAATCTAATTGGACATCTGAAAAACAAGCACATGTACCAAGAAAAGGTAACTCTCACAAGTGGGATTACAATACATGGTATAATTGTCATTATTGTGGAGAATATAGGCACATTGCAGAGAATTGCATTAAGACACATTTCAGAGGAAATTACAATAAATGGCTGAATGGAAAACTAGTTTGTTTTAGCTGTCTCAAAGTTGGACATGTTAGTAGAAATTGCAGAACTAGAGTACTAGCACCAAACAATGGAAACGACAAAGGTACGGAAAAGGTTGAGGTAAAGAAAACATGGAAAGAGATAGTGGAAGCTGAAAGTAGTAAAGTTGAGATCACCCAATCCAATGGATTAGGTGATCACATCACAACTAACTAAATGAAGAAGGTATGTAGGAATTGTATATTTAATGATATATCTTACATCAGTTTCTAACATAAAATGTGCTAAAAGTTCATATCTGCATAAGAAAAGATGCATCAAGAACAGATCTACGAAGAGAAAGGTGAAAGAGAATCATTTACAACATAAAGTATCGAGCATCAGTAATACAGTTCGTATTGATCAAGCATTGCAGTATAGATTGAGAACTTACGTTGATTGAGGTGATGTGTTGACCTAACGAATTGGTATTGGCCGAGTAAGGTAATGATAACTGAGTATTTGTAGGAAAGCATGGAGACCGAGACAACTATCATACACCTACCAAGTACGAACACATCTAGTGCAGTCCTAAATGGCAAATTGAAGGTATTTATCGAATTCGAGCATTCATTTCTACTTACCAAGCGAATTCAGAGTGCACAAACGATTAAGAGGCGATCAAGGCGAATTTAGCGATAAAGAAAGTGAATCGTAGTGCAACATTGACAATCTGATAAAATTCAGTAAGTAGACTTTCGGTGCCAAGTTAATTGTTTTATGAGGTTATTATAGAAAACGCTGTTTTCTAAAACCCTAGTTTGTAATGGCAACTGCAAGCAAAATGTTGAAAGAGAGCGATGCACAAATCGTGAGGAACAATCAGTGCCTCCCACTCAAGTTCAGGGATCGTACAAACATTGAAGTAACTGAAGATGAAATTGGCACCCTATTATCAATTCGACCAAACGTTTTGATAATTTAGGATGTGAGATCTTGTTACATGTGCAAAATTGGAGAAATTGGATATTTTGAGTTAAGAGCAGCTTATGAGAAGCTATGTCCCATTAAATCTTTCCAACATATCATTGTTAATGGCTAAGTAAAGCTCACATTATAGAGGTGAATAAAATAGTAAATTCTGCACAGCAACAACACCTTGATATGGCCACATAATGGCGTTCCAGATGTTGGTATGAAGAGCAAGTATCTAATGTTTCACCTAGCACAAAGATCACACATATTAGAAAGTGATGATGTAGATGTATATAGTGCCTGTTGCATTCCGAATGGTAAAAGTTCACCAGAGGCATATGAGGGCCTCAACTCTCAGATTCACAACCAATCAACAAAAACTCATGTATTTGTAGTAGATGTTATCCAGAATCATCCTCACGATGAAAGTGGTACAAAAGTCATTTCAACAAAAGCAACTCCTTGACAGAAGTGATGATTTATTGAGTGATGTGAACATATGGTTATCTGGCATATATCGATGAAGGAAAAGAAATGATATTGGCATGAGCCTGGAATAGGCCATCAAGCACATATATGTTTGCATCTCTGCTTCTGCCACAAGTTATCTTGAAGATCGTTCACCCGCGATGGCCTTCTGGTGATTGAAAACAATAGTGACTAAACCACATAGATGGTTAACGGTTCGGGCATTAGATTGAGATTACAAATCTAAGATATGCATATCAATCATTCTTTTGTTCCCATGAAATACAAACAAACATTAGATGCTTTTCTATATTGGTGTTTTAATTTTGTGATTGTCGGATTGCAATAGGAGGATACAATGCGTTATTTGTTGTAGAAGTCTTTGGTGTCTCATGCGATCCTCGAGTTCATTCCTTATTCATGATTATGGATATCTTTATGTCTGCACCCTTTAGAGCCGTTTGAGCATGAATAGTATATTTATAAATTTGAGCGCTCTTTGATAATTCTTTATTTTTTGGTGTAGGTCTATGGAGTCTGCGATAAGGAGACCTAGTTTGGGCAAGAACCCAATCATTTCCACTATCAACACCATGGAAATCGAACGCATGCAGAGGAGGGAGGATTTGGGCATATGTAGAATATGAAGTTCCTAGTGTGCCTGTGCATCATATCCAAGTGTTGTTTAAAATTGAGGCTGTAATGATGTTGAAATGATATGTAACTGGATTGATAAGAAAAATACAAAGCTCGAGTATGGAGGAAAGAGTGATATGATACAAATTCACTTGCGGTAGATCAAAATCCAAACTATTATTTTTTATCCAAAATTAGTCATCAGTAGTTGATCCGATAACTATTTTTTGTAGTCTGGTACATATGATTCCTGATGCAGGAGCATCTTGCATGGGAAAATTATTGGGAAAAAAAATAAAAGTTGAAAAAAAAAAAAAATTGTGGAGGAGAGAGAGTGACGAAAATTAGAGGAAAAATAATAAAAAAATAAAAAAGGGGAAAAAGGAGAAAAGAAAGAAAAAGAGGATTTCTATTTTCTAGGTGCATAGGTGGTATAATAGAAAAAATAAAAAATAAAAATAGTTGTCATTACATTTATCGAGGTATGTGGGTAGAATTCTAGAAAGTTATGAATATTGTAGAAAGTTGTGGATATTGTAGAAGGTTATGGAAGTTGTAGAAGGTTGTGGAGGAATCCTAGAAGGTTGTGGATAAGTCATGCATGGGGTGGTAAGTGCCTATTTAAGAAAGGCATATGAGCATTTCTAAATCAAGCTCAAGGAGAAGCTCAAGGAGTAGCTTGAGAAGGAGAAGCTCGAGAAGTGGAAGCTTGGGAAGGTGAAGGCTTCAAGGTGTGAAAGAGAAAGAGGAGAAAGTGAAGAGTGATTTTTCCCGAGTCTGTGGACAGAGCGCTGAATGTGAGGCAGTTTACAGCAGGATTGTGGTGGAGTTGTGAGTGTGTAGACAGAGCGCCGAATGTGAGGCAGTTTACACTTGGATCTTGGATTAGGTTTGTGAGAAGAGCTAGTGACTGCGGTTTAGAAACAAGGAGGTTGCTTGGTGGCTTGCGAGCACAAGTTGAGATCTCAGAGGTTTCTACCAGAGTGTGGATTTGGACTAGTTTGGGTTTGGATTGGATCTTGAGAGATCTTGAAAAAATGTTATTGTAATTACTATTGGATTTTCAAGTATGATAAAATTGTCTTCATATTGTTGCATTCTTGGTTATGAGTTGGTAAGGGTGGTGTGGCCCTTCATCAGTGGTATCAGAGTGGTCCTACATTAGTGGTATCAGAGCCGTATCTACATTAGTGGTATCAAAGGAGTACTTCATCAAGTGGTATCAGAGCGTACCTTAATCAAGTGGTATCAGAGCAGGAGTTCTTGAGTGTACAAGCAGATCGTCGAAGTGTGAGGCAGTTTGTACCAGGACCTTGGTTGGGTGAAGTTTATCAGAGCAGGAGTTCCTGAGTGTACAAGCAGATCGCCGAAGTGTGAGGCAGTTTGTACCAGGACCTTGGTTGGGTGAAGTTTATTAGAGCAGGAGTTCCTGAGTGTACAAGAAGATCGCCGAAGTGTGAGGCAGTTTGTACCAGGACCTTGGTTGGGTGAAGTTTATTAGAGTGGAAGTTCCTGAGCGTGTAAACAGATCGCCGAAGCTGAGGTAGTTTGCACTAGGACCTTGGGAGGACATGTAGATTGATGGATTGATACGGAGATGGATGACTGAACTTGTTGAGGCATGATCATAGAGAGCTGGTGGATTGCAAATCCGTTGTCCTAGACTTGTGATGTGGTTCCTGATTGTTCGTGCGAGGTGGCAGGTTGCGATCTGACTTGCAAACAATTTGGTTGTCACAAGGAGCGTGGAAAGGATTTGTTGCAAAGGGTTTACGAAGATCTTGGGAGATGGCTCCGAGAGGATTGGACCGTAAGATGATTGCGAAAATCCATGATATAGTGGAGAGGAATTTTTCTAAGATGTTTGCTCGGTTGGATGCTAGATTGGTTGATCAAGCTAAGAAGGTCAAGGTGGAAGAGGATGGTTTTGCTAATTAGTTTGTGGAGTCTGATGCAGAACCTGCAGAGCAACTAGAGGTTGTTGCTGAAGATATTCCTAATGTTGTTGATGTTGGGATGGAGATTGGTTTTCATGATCAGTTGGTTGAGTTTGACATGGAGACTGTAGAGCATTTGGTCATGGATGATCTAGTTGATGTTGGTGGTGACTTGAATGTTGCAGAGCACTTGGTTATGGATGATCCGGTTGTTGGAGGTGAGTTATGTATTGTAGAGCATCTTGTTGTGAGCCATGAGGTTGCTGGTGTTGAGAGTTTGGCATGTGTTGATGGAGATCTACATGTGGCTGTTGATGTGGGGTTTGTTGCTATGGGTATGAATTCACTAGTTGCTGATGTGGATGAGGGTTTGAAGAATTATGTTCAGTTTGTTCCTGGGGGTGAGCATGCTGATTGGATGATTGAGATTCTGGTGTTTGATAGAGTAATGCAGATGTGGAAGATTTGCATGGTGGTTTTGTTGTCCCTGTTGAGGTGGAAGCCTTTGGTGAAGATGAAGATGGTTGTAGACCTTTCTTTTTGGCATCAAAGTGTGGGACACACTTTTCTATCTACCGGGGGAGTCTGATGCAGGAGCATCTTGCATGGGAAAATTATTGAAGAAAAAAAAAAAAATTGTGGAGAGAGAAAGTGACGAAAATTAGAGGAAAAATAATAAAAAAATAAAAAGGGGAAAAAGGAGAAAAGAAAGAAAAAGAGGATTTCTATTTTCTAGGTGCATAGGTGACATAATAGAAAAAATAAAAAAATAAAAATAGTTGTCATTACATTTATCGAGGTATGTGGGTAGAATTCTAGAAAGTTATGAATATTGTAGAAAGTTGTGGATATTGTAGAAGGTTATGGAAGTTGTAGAAGGTTGTGGAGGAATCCTAGAAGGTTGTGGATAAGTCATGCATGGGGTGGTAAGTGCCTATTTAAGCAAGGCATATGAGCATTTCTAAATCAAGCTCAAGGAGAAGCTCAAGGAGTAGCTTGAAAAGGAGAAGCTCGAGAAGTGGAAGCTTGGGAAGGTGAAGGCTTCAAGGTGTGAAAGAGAAAGAGGAGAAAGTGAAGAGTGAGTTTTCCTGAGTCTGTGGACAGAGCGCCGAATGTGAGGCAGTTTACAGCAGGATTGTGGTGGAGTTGTGAGTGTGTAGACAGAGCGCCGAATGTGAGGCAGTTTACACTTGGATCTTGGATTAGGTTTGTGAGAAGAGCTAGTGACTGCGGTTTAGAAACAAGGAGGTTGCTTGGTGGCTTGCGAGCACAAGTTGAGATCTCAGAGGTTTCTACCAGAGTGTGGATCTGGACTAGCTTGGGTTTGGATTGGATCTTGAGAGATCTTGAAAAAATGTTATTGTAATTACTATTGGATTTTCAAGTATAATAAAATTGTCTTCATATTGTTGCATTCTTGGTTATGAGTTGGTAAGGGTGGTGTGGCCCTTCGTCAGTGGTATCAGAGTGGTCCTACATTAGTGGTATCAGAGCCGTACCTACATTATTGGTATCAGAGGAGTACTTCATCAAGTGGTATCAGAGCGTACCTTCATCAATTCCTTAATAAAATGTAAAAAGTGTAAGGAAAATCACAAAGCATATGTTAGCGATTTGTTATGTGAGGAGGTGTGTTGTTTAATTAGACTTTTCATAAAGACATAACCCTTTGGTTTGTGTCTTTTCACATTTATAAATAGGGGATGTTGAATAGAACTTGGAAATAATATACAATTCCTAATATTTTCTGCAGACTGAAAAATATATATACACTCTATTCACATATACCTTCATTGGTGAGAGTTGGATTCTTGAACCAAGCCAGTGGATATTGGATTTGTGGGCAAATTTTATATGCTACTTGGGATTGAACTGCAGCGAATTGAGCTTCAGATATGAGTGTCTTCATTGCAATTTTATTTCTGCATAACTAGTAAGCGTAATTCATTTTATCTTATTTGCATGAGACTATAGAGTTAGAAATATTATATAGCTTTGTCCTTTATGATCATTTTTTAATCTCTGCAAGTAATTTAATATCAGATAAGTGGATGAATCAACTGTAGCTTTTCAAACTCGATAATCACAGATATAGTGAAATATTAAATTGTTTCCATATTTGCGTCTATTTTGTCTCTGTAGGAGTTAAAAACAATTTAGACTATTTTGAGATTGCATAAATATAATTGATTCATCACATCTTGATGGTTAAATTATTTATAGTTTGAATATATAAGATTTCATAAAGTTGTACGTTAAAACTTAAATATTGACACTATCACCTCATTTTGAATTCTGGCACTGGTCATTAAAATGCTCAGTTCATATCCATATGCTGTCAATAATTCCTGATCTTTCCATTGAAAGTTAATATACAAGTTTGAAGTACCCACTTTCTGAAGTAGAAGTTGTGAAGTTAATGTAAAATCAGCATCTTTACAATTTTTTGTGAAAAGTAGAGTTTTCCATAGTTCTTGCCATTTGGGAAACTTTCTTTCAAATTCATATCGATCTGCTATAATTATCTTGGACTTATGTGATCTGTTTAGGATCAGGTGCACCCGTCTTGGCCTTGCAGAGCCAGAAGTACAGGGAACTCGGATTACATCACTCAGTTTTGTCAAGTTGGCCTTTAACCGGTTGGATATCCCAGCATCGAGTTGGCAAGGCTCATGGGATTCCAATCTATGGTTTTGGGAACCAACACAACCTCAAATCGCTGACCGCATTGGCTGGATTTGGATCATTTTGTCATTGCCTAGGTAGAATAGTTCTTCATTTTCACTCGCTAAACAATCCTTATATTCATCAAAAGAATTTGCTCACTATCACCATTAACCATTTCATTTGGCTCTTTAATCTATGTAGAACATTTTACTTTTTGTCCAGATTCAATGAATCTAACTCCATTATGATTGCTTCTCTAATTAATCAAAACTTGTTAACTTTACTTGTCTTCCTTGACCGGTTGGTAGGTCACCTGTCTTTCTTCTTGTTTACTAGTACCTGTCAATCTCTTGTTTACCGCTCATATTCCTATTTGCTGATATCTTCCAGTTCATCGATAACAAAACAGCTAGGCTTTACCACTCGAACCTGTACATGTAGTTCACTCGTTCTCCTTTACGGCAAAAAGCTTCACCTATTGGTCTGTTCACCAATAGCGCTGTTCACCAATTGCCTTAACAACTTCCCATTCACCGATTGGTATATCAGTTTACCAGTTCATTTAAACTTCTCACCTGTGCAATGGTTTGCTAGCAATCAATTTACCTATTGGTTAAACCTTCTCACCTATGTAATGGTTTGCTAGCAATGACAAACATACTCCATAAACTTCATCATCAATGTCAATATGCTGTTTCTACAATCAACATCATCAACAACGTTCTCTATCTCCTGCTGTAATGAATATCAAAATTGTACTCACAAAGGAACTCCATCCAATGACGCTGTTGTGCGTTCAATTTCAGATGAGAAAAGATAAATTATAAACTACAATGATTGCTATGCAACTCAAACTTGAAACCCAAAAGAAAATGTTACTAGTGCACTAGCACATGCACAACCATCACTAACTCCCAAGTCGTGGGTGGGGTAGTTTAGCTCATGATACTTCAACTTTCGGGACTCATATTCTATCACTCGTTCCTTCTACATAAGAACTACCCCACATCCTTCAATGATCCATCAGTACACACCATGAACTCACCTGTTGGGTCTGGTATTGCCAAGATATGTGCATTGGTCAAACGTTTTTTAAGAGCCTGAAAAGATGACTCACACTGTGCAGGCTAAACAAACTCCTTCCCTTTTGTAATGAGCCCTGCTGGCTCACTCCAAAGCTATGCTGTAGAAGTCGCTATTTTGTTTTGAAATTTTATGTTGTTTTTGTGTTTTTGAGAATATGCATTTTTTTTGTTTTTCAGAATATAGAGATAAGAAACTTGCAATGCAAAACAGAATTGACAGCAATTAACTCCAATTTTATTTCTATCCTCTTATTGCAAATAATTACAACGACTATTGTACTATTCAATTAACTGACTGTATAATGAAATGAAAGGGTTTTAATGACGTCCACGAGACCACCAGTCTAAGGGACCACAAGGCTAGTTAAGCAGCTTGCTGTAATTTCTCCAGGTTGTTCCTTTTGTTGTGAATCTGTATTAGGAAGCTGACTTTATTGTGCAATCTTGCCTCCTCAAAAAGTTCTTTCATTCTACTCACGTGTAGGCTATCCTTGTACTGTCTGTGAATATCTTTGTATGTAGCACAATCTTTGACAAAGTGCCATTCCATTTTCACCACTCCCTTGTTGCAAAAAGTACAGATTCTGTTAGAATTTGAAAAGATTAATAACCCAGAAAACTAGTGCAAAGAGTAAATATCTAAACTATGAATGCAAATGATACAAAATCAAAATAGCATCATAGAGTTAGTCTCCAAGAGAGTAATGCAAATGCTGGAAGCAAAATAGCATTAAGAGGACGCAAAAACAAGAGATCCAAATACAAGCCAGGTAGCATGCTTATATAGGCTAGGAAGAGGGAGGAGGTGGCAACACCAACCAATAAGGAGCAACCATCTATCAGACTAAAGATAGCAAAGTATCTGCCCAAGATAGCTAATTGATGCTCACATGTAGGAAGGTGACACCTCACAACCATTCACCTAATAAGACATGCTTTATTAACCTAAGCGAGATTATTAAAAGTGTAGGAAAAACCTAGCAAAATAAGAAAAATAAAAAACTACACTAACAGATTCTTTCTTCCCACCATTCTTTAGGAACCTTCCACCTACCAGTTTCACATAAGATGATTGACGCTGAAGCCTTATGTTAGATGAAGAATGTGAATTCACACACCTAGAAATGAAATGCTGCCTCCTGATGATCAACTGCAGCCCTGTGGAATGTGATGCTGACCATGTAATTTGATTGTCGCAAGAAACTCCAGACGTTGCTGTAGCAGATCGCAGCCCAATGAATATTTCTAAACGGCAGCAATACTGATGATTCTATGCAGAAATCCAAATGCCCAAGATGGCCACGCAACCTATTGCAGCAGTAATTATTATTGGTTCCTCAACAACACCTTCAATTCTCATCTTGGAAGTGCAGACCATAAATCAGTAAGAGACACGATTCATTAGCAAT
The DNA here is from genome assembly GCA_028749045.1 of Cupressus sempervirens. Classification (NCBI taxonomy): domain Eukaryota; kingdom Viridiplantae; phylum Streptophyta; class Pinopsida; order Cupressales; family Cupressaceae; genus Cupressus; species Cupressus sempervirens. Next base: position 331,107,841 of record CM053786.1, on the reverse strand, counting down.
GAAAGCCAATTCAAAGTGCAGACCAGATTGGAAGAAATCTTCAATTTCCCCAAACCCCACGCCGAAACCCTTCAACTCTCGAATTTTATGAAACCATAGACAATAATAAGAGGGTTTAACCTCTTGCAAGGATGCATTTATAATATTATAAAGCCAAAACTTCTTCACACGAAACTCCATGAGTTTTATTGCTCACACCATTCACTTAATAGGCTTCACAATTATACTTTTCACTTAAATTCTTTAGATGCATATTCCAACTTTAATAAATAATAACTCCTTCACAACCCAATGGCTAGAGTCTTCCTGTGCACACTTCTCACCAATGGAAACGCATTTTCCTGACTTACTATAAATAGTAAGTCACACAAACAGAGACCCTCAAAACCAAATGTTGGTTAATGAGGATTGCAATGACTGACTGACATACCCATGCTCCTGGAACCTGCTAAATTGGGGACATTACAATTGACCAATCCATAATAGCTTGGATCTTCGGAGGATCCACATAAATACCCTCTTCAAAAATGATATGACCCAAATACTTCACCTTAGTTTAAAAGTACTTAATTTTGGCCAGGTTGCCAACCAATTGATGGCCACGAAGTTATTGCAAAATCTGACGCGAATTGCCCATTTACTCCTCTGTAGTCCTCGAATATACTAAAATGTCATCTAGAAACATGAGTGAAAAACAGTAAAGATAGGTGCAGAATACACTGTTCATCAAACACATTAACACTGATGGTGCATTGGTCAACCCAAAGGGTAGAATCGTTAACTCATAATGCCCATATGGAGTGCAAAATGTTGTACGATGAATGTCAACCTCATGGCTACGGGGCTGATGGTATCCCGACGTAAGATCTATCTTTGAGAACACTCTTGCTCCCTTCATCTAATCAAACAAATCATCAATCTTTTGTAAGGGATATGGATTCTTCACTGCTATCTTATTTAACTATGGGTAATTAATGCACAAATGCAAGGTTCCATCCCTCTTCATGAATATGATTGGTGCACACCAGTGGGATACACTAGGACTGATATGGCCCTTGGCCAACAACTCTTCAACTGCAAATGAAGTTCACTCAACTCCTGAGTGGTCATATGGTAGGTGCTCGAGAAATAGGGTTAGCTTTGGGAATGAGATCAATACAAAAATCTATGTCGCATTGAAGCAACATACTTGGAATCTCACTTTGAAACACATCTACAAACTAAAAATAATTGTGCTATGCATAATTTCTTGATTAGTACTAACACAAATTAGGATTTCCCATTCCTTAATAAAACAATTGTGCTATGCATATTTTAAATGATAATAGTAGAGTTTTGCAAGCTGTCAGTGTGATAATGATAATGGTGGAACAATGGATGTTGCGAGTGGAAGGATGCAAGAGTGAAGTTTTGGAATGGAAGTTGCTCAAGAATGAGAGTAAACTAGAATGCTGTTAGAAAATTGTTCAAAAGATAGGAAATGGAGGCAAAATGAGATGTTTTAGTAACAACCAGCGACCCTTGACATTAGTGTAGGTTGGCAGTGGCATTATGCTACAAGAATTTAGCAAGTGTAATGCCCCAACTGCTGATACAGTCCTGGATATCAATGTGATGCTAACATCGTGTGGACATCTTTGCAACATGCATAGGTTCAAGCATAATCCAGACTTAATGGTTGGGGAATCATGCATGCAAGCCGGTGCAAGGTATTTCAAATTGGAATTAAGGCTTAGAGTGCATTAACTGTCTTAATTGAAATCAAAGGGAAAGCTCATGTAATGTGAAATTGCATAGGATGCATGTTACGACTTTACACTTCTACAAAGTCCATTAGTCTTCATCACATCTTGATAGAGTTTGGCTTAGCCTATTTGCTGCCATTCATCATATACTATGAAAATTAAAGTGTACTGCAATCTCAAGAAATCTTGTTCACCATCAATGAATGAAACATATTGAGATCCATATGCATTACATTAGAGTTCTTATATAGGACTAGATCATCAATCTTCAATAATGGCCTCAATTGGATCAAATTATAGATATTTTTATCAAACCCTTTCCAAAGAGCACATATGTTCATTTGAGCTCTTCTAGGGGTGTGGGGGATTATCATTTCTTGGAAGACTATATAGTGTTAGGATTTAGGTGCCATCATCCTTGTAAATCCTTGAATTATTTGTAACCCTAATGTTATTTGTAATTTACCATAAGGGATGGAACCATTTAAGCAATGGTGTTAAAAGAGATCATATAAAGACAATGTTATAGTTACCATTTGGAATTTAAGAAGAGGACAAAGTAGCTAGGTGTCTTGTTTTCGATCTTCTATTTTGAGGTGTTAGGACACATTTAAGGTGTTGGAAGTGCATGTATGATAGTTATGACATATACCATGGGTAACTATTAATGCATTTATGACTGGATTTTACCATCTTGGTCCATAGGTGTCCATATTGGTGAGATGTCTTATGATAGTTGTAAGAACATCAATAAGTGGATATTTTGGGCTGCATGCATGATCCCAAGAAGGTAGTTGTGAGATTTTTCTAAGTACCTTGTGCCTTGTTGTTTTGTGATATGATAGTGGTACTCACTCCCACAAGCTTGTATAAATTGGGGCCTTGAGCTTGTGCAAAATATCAAATTTTGTTCAGTTTTTCAATTAACAAGGTGCTGCCAGATTCTGCAAATTTCTTCAGAGAAATGTGTTACTGTGTAATCTCTCTTGATTAGTAACATACTTGCTCTCTTTCTGTCGTGGATTTTTTTTCCTGAAATGGGTTCTCCTCGTATAATTGGTGTTGACTGTGTTATGGTTCTCTTTCATTCTTTGATTTTGCAATCACATTCTCTAAGAATCAATCTTTGAGATTCAGATTTGCAAATACTTTCTTTATGTTCATTTTGCAAGCTTTCTTAACCTTCTTAATCATCTAGTCTTTCCACTTCCTTTCTTGGAATAGAGCCTTTGCTAGGATTTATTCTTATCTTTTTCTTCTGGGGGTAGGTGGCAGTGGGTTCACTGTCTTTTTATTTTTGTTCCTTGAGATTCTATTAGATCGTATGTGAGTTTGCCTTGTCTGGACTTATTTTCATTTCCAAAGTTGTGCTTGGTGGTTGGGGGGATTGTATTGATGTAGTTATTTATAAATCGCATCTTATCTTAAGTTTACTTGGGTGATTAGGCAAAGTTTTTATTTGCTTATGTAAAATAGGAAATAGTTGAGCACGTGTCATCTTCCTGGTCGATGGGAGCGCATGCTTCCTCTATCTTGATTGACACTCCCCAACTGACAATTTTCAGGTGCCACCTTTCACCCATAAATTTTAGTGTATCTAATACCACAACTTCTGCATGTAGAGTCATTCCTCCAGATCACCAAGGCTTTATGGGACACTTATCATCTTCTTACATGCATCCCAAAGCCTATATATCTAGTCATTTCCTTCATTTTATCACCTTGAAATACAAATAGTAGGATTCCATCATTTTGTCTTCTGAATGTTATTATGTTGTAATAATTTGTTTTGATTTTAGGGACATCAAATTTTTTCAATCACTCTTCATTTTTGAATCTCATATCTTGACTAAATTTTGTTTAATTTTTGAATTCTCTGCTGCTAGCAATACTATTTCTGTTTCTGCTTCTAACCTGTTAAATTTAAGTGTGTTCTAAATGCTGTGCTTTAATATGGTTTACATCAATTTGGTTTTGTACCTTTTCTAGTGTGATTTGAGATATTCTCTTTTACGTACACTTTTCTTGTTTTCCTTAATTAACAGGATATCAGCCAGAGATACAGGCAAGACATTGGTAGATGCTTCTTTGGGAGAGATAATGGCAACATGCGAGAAGATAACCTGGCTACTAGATGAGGGTGAACGCTGGCTGAAACCAGAGTACAGGTATGATTTTTGCTTTTCATTTTAGTATAATGCTATGTAGCTATGTTTTGTTAAGCATTAGAAAACTGATTTAAGCAATAATTTAATCATCAATGATCTATTGGAAAAACTTATTATAGTGTCTTTATTGAATGCATCCTGTTCTATATTTATGCAACTAAGAAGGTTTGACATGAATGGACCGACTATCACTATTTGAGGCTTATGCAGGTCTCTCATGGTTGCACTGTGGCCTAAGATTTTATTTAATTTTTTGTATTTTTTTCTCATATTAAGCATCAAATATTGATGATCTGGATGGGCTTACATAATGCATCAAAATATTTGGTTGTAAGCGAGAGTGTGTCTAAGAAGAATTTGGAAGGTAACTGATTCCCTTGGACAGAATAACATATTTTGTCCTGTTCACATTGGCAAGAAGATGAATATCTAAACAAATTTGCTTAAAGGATTGCTCAAGCCTATATAGAAGAAAGTGAATGAAGGTGTGTTTGATATCCAAGGAAGGGGATCCACGGTCATCATTCAAGTACACTCAAGATCAAAGACTTATCTAGATCTAGCTCTAGAAAGAAAAAAAGAAAAAATATAAATGTCTATGGATGACAAAGTAGGTGAATGGGATTTGAAGGGCACAATGGGATTCAAAATGCAAGTCATACACAAAACATTGATAGTTGAATTTAAGAACTAAATTATCTCTGTAAGCTGTCCATGCTGGTTTTGGCGATTTCAGCTGAGAAATTTAAGACATTAGTGGCTAGCATAATAAGACTCCAGAAAAGTATCCTGAATCGATGTAAAGTGCTACGCAACTTTTCATGTGAAACCTAAGACTTATTATTTTGTGTGGTAGAAAGGACTGACCTGCCATCGGTCATGTATTTTTAAAATGCCCGCTGAACACAATCATTGATAAAAGATTTGATTTGAACATTTGTCCTGAGATATGTGGCAACTTTGGTTAATCACACCCTATGACGTTGCCAAGCATCCTACTGAGAAATCATGTTATATGTTGTGCAGACCAATCTATGATGTCTTGGTAGAATGGTAGTGCATATGAATAGCCAGGGTGATTCACAACTAGAAAATAAATCAGCTGAACATTTGATGAAGATGAAAATGATACTATGCTAAATCTGAAAATGCAAGATTAAGAAGCTACTCTTAATGTGGCAAGCTACCTTGTGTACAAAGAATGTTTGCATTTGAGGAGTGTTAAAATCACAAGTACAGATTGGACAGTGGATTTCTTTGCTAGAGAATAAAGAACCGCATTATTTTTTCCCCAGCTCATATGATGCCCTTGTGTAAAAACTGATAATACTACTAACATTGTAAACATCTACAGTCTAACTCTCTACTTTGGATGTTATGTTGGATAGGAATGCTTAACTCTTAATGCCAAGTAGAGAAAATTAGTGAAGGTTATTCTCATCATGTCTTGATGTTTCAGTTTGGCCATTTAGCAGTGGACTATATAGGATATGATGGGGATCCCGTTTTGAAAGCTGCATTCAGAATCATCATGAAGTTCACTTATGCATTTGACTAGGCATTTAAAGATTTGAACTTTTTCTGTTTGCACATGCATCAAATCTTTCACGCACATTGGATACAATATGTGTGACGAAAAACGTAACAGATGAACCTCAATTATGTACCCACATGTTGGTCACTGCTGGAAACATTAAGGGACATAAGAAGAATACACTTTGTTGGATTTGATTTATAAGTCAACCTTTGTTTTATTTGACATATACTATTTTGTTGCTTTATCAATTTGAACTTCACAAAGAATTTAATACCTAATTAGCATTTTGAAGATTTCTTAGCACCAATTTAACGAACAATGCAATCAGTTCCAGGCCAAGTTACCAGATTCCTCTAAATGGGTCCAGAATCTGATTGTGGTACTGTTCCAGTTCTGATTCTTCACAGATTCTGCTCGGATTCTGGTAGGATCCCTCATGAGCGGCTGGATTCTCTAGAGCAGAACCTACAGGAAATCCAGCTGCCTGTGAGGGACCATGCCAAAATCCGGTGGAATCCATGGGCAACCAAGGCTGTGGGAGCCCAAAAACGACCCCACATGCTATTTAAAAATAAATAAATCTAAAAACCTTCTAAAACCTTAATTTCGACCAAAAAGCATGCATCTGATCATTTGATGATATTTCATTCATCTCTCAAGCATTTTTCACCATTTTTGCTTTATTCTACAACTGTAGCATTTTTCTTCAAGGGTGAACCAAATGAAGCTGTCCTGGAACGAAATTTTGACCTGGATTCCTATGATGTTAATGAAGATGAATTTGATAATTAAATATGAAAGATGGCTTGTAATTAGATTTTCGTGGTGTAATGACATCCTGAGACTTTTGCAAAGTACGAATTTGATATATGAGGTATTTTGTTTACAATTTTATCCGCAATTATGGATTTATGGGTATTAGGCTTCTAACTTATTATTATTATATGTTTGATGTTTTGGACCAATGATAAATGAACGTTGAACATGCTACATGTTTCAGTCTAGGATGTATATATAAATTTATAATTTTACTATCTCAATATGTCTATCATAATATATTCATACACATACATGCACACACAAACACACGTTTGAAAATATCTATGTATACACGCAGTACAAAACCTGCCCTATTTTTTTTTTGAATCTGCGAACTGAAACCTGGATTTGTATCAAGACCAAGATTAACAGCTTAGGTTCTTGGTTTCTAATAGTTCAACTTTTAGTGACCATGAGTATTAGTTTTTAATGAATTATTTTTTAAAGTAGAAGTGAATGGGAAACCCTAATTTTTGTTAGTACTAATCAAGAATTATGCATAGCACAATTGTTTTTGAATCCACAAGCTTCAATACTGCTTAAACAAACTATGTAAGGTTCACAACTCTCAACTATATCACAAAATAGAAAAAATGACTCAATTCTCAATAAATAAGAAAATCAAGCAACACCTTTAATATTTATTAAAAATGTCCCATCACATCTCATATGTAAAAGTGCCTAATCCAAGAATAAGTACATGAAACATGATATACAAATAGTACAGCATAGGTTGTAATATTGCTATTAGGTTTTAACTGTGTAGTTTTTGAGCCAAACTCATTGACTCGTGTTTCATGAATAGTGATTCACATGAATCCATCTCTCATGACAATAAATGGAACACTTAGCACTCATTGGATCTAGGTGATGCTCACAGAGGTGAAACACTTGGACTTCCCGAGAGGTTAGCAATCCTAGTACTTCTTCAACTTGAGCGCGCTTAAGGCATGACACTTGGTGAAGGTTTTGCAAATGGGGTTGCAAGAATAGTGGGTTTAACCATGGAGGAAACTTCGTAGTTAAGTGCACTCGAGCTAGAGTAGTATTGGGATGGGTGACCTCCCAGGAAGTCCCAATGCTTCACCTCTGTGAGCATCACCTAGATCCAATGAGTGCTAAGTGTTCCATTTATTGTCACGAGGGATGGATTTGTGTGAATCACTACTCATGAAACATGGGTCAATGAGTTTGACTCAAAAACTACACAATTGAATCCTGATAGCAATATCACAATTTGACTTGTTGTGGAAAATTATCTTCTTTTGATCAATTGATGAGCTTAAGGGGCTGTCTAATAGATGGTCCATAAGGCACAACACTTGGTGAAGGTTTTGCAAATGGGGTTACAAGCATAGTGGGTTTAACCATGGAGGAAACTCCTTTGTTAAGAGTGCTCGAGGTATAGTAGTACTGGGATGGGTGATCTCCCGGGAAGTCTCGGTGCTTCACCTTTGTGAGCATCACCTAGATCTAATGAGCGCTAAGTGTTTCATTTATTGTCATGAGAGATGGGTTCGTGTGAATTACTACTCATGAAACATGAGTGAATGAGTTTGACTCAAAAACTAAACAATTAAATCCTAATACCAATATTACAATTTGACTTGTGAAAAAATATCGTCTACATATCAATTGACGAGCTTAGGGGGCTTTCTGATAAATGGTTCATAAGGCACACCACTTGAAGGTTTGCAAATGGGGTTGCAAGTAGAGTGGGTTTAACCATGGAGGAAACTCCGTCCTTAAGCGCGCTCAAGCTGGAGTAGTACTGGGATGGGTGACCTCTTGGGAAGTTTTGGCGCTTCACCTCTGGGAGCATCACCTATATCCAATGAGTGCTAAGTGTTCCATTTATTGTCATGAGAGATGGATTCACGTGAATCACTACTCTTGAAACATGAGTCAATGAGTTTGACTCAAAACTACACAATTGAATCTTGATAGCAATATCACAATTTGACTTGCTGTGGAAAATTATCTCCTACTTATCAATTGATGAGCTTAGGGGGCTTTCTAATAAATGGTTCAGAAGGCACAACACTTGGTGAAGGTTTTGCAATTGGGGTTGCAAGAGAGTGGGTTTAACCATGGAGGAAACTTCGTAGTTAAGCATGTTCAAGTTGGAGTAGTACTGGGATGGGTGACCTCCCGGGAAGTCCCGGTGCTTCACCTTTGCTAGCATCACCTAGATCCAATGAGTACTAAGTGTTCCATTTATTGTCATGAGAGATAGATTCATGTGAATCACTACTCATGAAACATGAGCCAATGAGTTTGACTCAAAAACTACATGGTTAAATTTTGATAGCAATATCACAATTCGATTTGCTTTGGAAAAACAACTACTATTGATCAATTGATGAGCTTAAGGGGCTTTCTAATAAACGGTTTATAACCCACAACACTTGGTGAAGGTTTTGCAAATGGGGTTGCAAGCAGAGTGGGTTTAACCATGGAGGAAATTCAATTGTTAAGCGCACTCGAGCTGGAGTAGTACTGGGATGGGTGACCTTCCAGGAAGTCTTGGTGCTTCATGTTTGTGAGCATCACCTAGATCTAATGAGTGCTGAGTGTTCCATTTATTGTCATGAGAGATGGGTTCGTGTCAATCACTACTCATGAAACATGAATCAATGAGTTTGACTCGAAAACTACATAGTTAAATCCTAATAGCAATATCACAATTTGACTTGTTGTGGAAAAATATCTCCTACTCGACAACATAGATTCTCATGCCATGTAGTCAACTCCATACAATTAATGATGTACAAATACAAGTGATATTCAAGTACTTATTTATGAACATTATCAATGAAGTCTTCGGCTGCAATTGACCCACACGATCATCGTCAAGTCCAAGAGACATGAATACGGTTCAAGTGCTTTTTTGCGCAACCATAAAGCTTACACTTAAGAAGTATTCTTCCTAACGCAATCAATACACGACCCTGCATGAAATGTCTAGTTACTTGGAAATGGTAGGCAAGAGGAATCCCGGATGCAACATGTGGTCCATATTCGACACCCTTTCTTGGAAAGTAAACCCATCACATGCATAGAAAAGAAACTACCTTCTTCACAAGTTATTGCAAGACAAAACCATGCATATGAACAAATAAAATAACTTTTTTTTCTTTTTATGCAAAAATATAGACATTATGATACTTAATGCACTATAATTCATTCTATGATATCATGCAAGATTTAATGTGGATGCATATTACTTTTCATGCAAATATGAGATCTTTGTGATTCTTTATGCAAGCTATTCTTCTGATATGATTTAATGCAATATTTGTTTCAAATGTATATACAATGCAAGTTCATGTTTTTAAAATCATTTTCATGATGTTTTTGCAGGTAAGAACTATAAGGAAATTCTGTCCAACAACATTAGATACAAAACCATTAACCTGTTTTCAATGTTCATAATGTTAAAGTTAACTTAATTATTCTCAATGTTTCCTACTCTTGTTTTGGCTGTACATTACTTATGATATCGCACAATTACTTAGGTCTACATTTTCTGTTGTCTATACTCTCTATAGTAGTTTGAAAGCACTACTGCTCAGCTTTAATTCAACTCTCGATTATATAAAATTGAAAATCTGGGCATATGGATGAGAATTTAAAGTTAAGATTTCATAAGATGAAAATTTAAGCTATTGCTGAGTTGTAAATTGTGCAAGATCTTGAAAAGAGTCAAGAATTCTGATAAAACAAAGTTTCTTGAGTAAAATAACAACAATCATCTTGTAATGTTCTTGACCCTGACGTTGCTTGCTAAATGCCCAGACTTAGAGCACAAACTGGCTGTACACTGCTGTTCAAATGACGGTACGGTTGGAGTAGGTGAGCAAGTTGGCTATACGGTCTGAGACTGGAGGAAGTGTTGGCTGTACAACTACTTAGACAGTAGGGTGACTGATGGTCGTATGACAACTGGGAAAGAATGGCCGTACAATGCTTGTAGGGTGGTCCTATGATTATGACTCTGGAGGCCGTACGGTTAGAGTGGAAGTTCGTACGATATGGATTGGGCCATACGGTGATGAGGAAGGATTGCACAGAAAGGATTGGAGGCTGTACGGTGGTTGTGGGATGTGGGTATGGTGATGGATTGGAGCGGAAACAATATGCCGGAGATAGTCAAGTACACTCTTGCCATACACAAAAAATAATATATGAACATGAATATATTCCATAAATTGTGTGACTTGTAAACAATAATGATGCTTTGATTTGCCAGATCCGGGCCAAGAAATACAGTGATGGTATAGGGTGAGGGTTGAATCCAACCGAAACCATAAGAGCCAAATAGGGAAGATCTTTCACTTTTGAAATGGCGAACAAACCAAAAGTCCAACTGGGATTCGCAGTACAAAGAAATAATCCAAAATGCATACCAACTACTACCTATATGCTGTGCTTAAATACCCGTCAGGCAAACTTTTCGAGGTTTACAAAGATAGCCAACGACCACACCTACCTACAAAAACAATTAAATAAAAATGGGTCCGAGATAATACTAAATCAATCGGCCCATTAGCAAAGGTTTTATTACTTATTTATTTTATGATGGGAATATTACAGTCCTCCTGTCCCAAACTTTGCTTGTCCTCAAGCAAATGTAATGCCGGATGCTGCAGAATGTGTTCACCTTCCCAAGTCCCATCGTCCAACAACAAGTGTTTCCAGTGTACCAAGTATTCCTTCAAAGTATGGTTCCGCAGGGTCTTCTCACATACATCAATGATCTCAGCCGGTTCCAATATGAGCTTCCCTTCTTCGTTGAGCGGCGAAAGGTTTGTAGTTACCATGATGTTCTGTACCACAACTTTTTTCAGGGAGGAGACATGAAAAATGTTATGAATGCGGCTTCCTTCTAGAAGTTCTAGCTCATAGGTAGCTTCACAGATGCAGTGAGCTTCATGATAAGGACCATAAAATCGTGGCTTTAGTTTTTCTTTCCCGTTTGCCTTCAATTTGCCTGTATAGTTTGAGTCTGGGATAGACCAAGTTTCCCACTTCAAAACTTCTCTTGATCCAGTGTCTGTCGGTGTACATCTTTTGTTGATTCTGCGCCCTTTGTAAATTCTCTTTCAAGCATCTTAGGATGTCTTGCCCTCCCTAAAGCCAGTCCCTTGCCCTTGGTGCGCGACTGTCACCCAACACCATGTCGATTAATGAAAGGGATTCATTCCTGTATAGTGCTTTGAAGGGTGCCATACCGACAGACATGTGATAAGTGGTATTGTACAATATTCCCTCAAATGCATCCATTTGACCCATGCTCGTTGTTGTGCTGAAATGTAGTTCCAGAGGTAACCTTCTAGCCACTTGTTTACAGTCTCCATTTGTCTGTCTATTTGAGGGTGGTAGCTCGTGCTTGGTGACAATTCTGTTCCTGCCAACCAAAACAATTCTTTTCAGAAAATACTCATAAACCGCTCATCTCTGTCACTGATAATATTTCGGGGTAATCCGTGCAGACGAAAAACTTCTGTGAAAAATAAGTCTGCTACCTGCGTGGCTTGAAAGTATGAGGGGATGGCGAAGAAGTGTGCTTACTTTGTCAGCTTGTCAACCACCACAAAGATACAATCCTTCCCGTTTACTTTAGGAAGTCTGATGATGAAGTCCATAGAGATGCTTTTCTACTTCTGTTCTGGTATAGGTAAGGGTTGCAGTAACCCGACTGATAAAGTGTGTTCGGATTTGTTTTGTTGGCAGACTGTACATTCCTGTACATACTGCAATACATCTCCTTTAAGTTCCTTCCATGAAAACCTCTCCCTTGGGTGCCTGACCAAGGGTGAGTCATGTATTTCCTTCAGGATTTTCTGCTTCGGTTTGGATTCAGGCACCAAGTATATCTAATCCTTATAGTAAATGATGTCATCCAACACCTTTTATTGGTCATCCTGAGTTTCGCCTTACATTAGCTTACATGCAAATATGTTTTTGGAATATTCCACCAATAAATGTGCTTTCCAGTATGCTGAGATTTGAGATAGTAAACAGATGGTAGGTTTTCTTGATAGGGCATTTGCAACCACATTGTTTTTCCCCTTCACATATTCAATGTTGAAATCAAAAGCCTGAATCTTACTTACCCATTTTTGTTGCCTTTCGTTTAGATCCCGTTGCTCCAGAAAATATCTCAAACTATTATGATTGGTACGAACAACAAACTTGGAACCTACTAGATACTGCCAGAATTTGGTTAGTGCATGTATGATGACCAACATCTCTTTGTCATAAATGAAATATAGAGGCTCTATTTTTGTAAGCTTTCAACTCTCATAGGCTATAGGTTGTCTATCTTGCATGAATACTGTGCCAATTCCCTCTTCGGATGAATCACACTCTAAAATGAATGGGGGGGTGAAATCAGGTAAGGCGAGAACCGGAGAGCGGAAACTATATGCCAGAGATAGTCGAATACACTCTTGCCAATATACAAACAATAATATATGAACATGAATATATTCTAAAAATTGTGTGACTTGTAAACAATAACGATGCTTTGATTTGCCAGATCTGAGCCAAGAAATACAGTGATGGAATAGGGTGAGGGCCGAAACCGCAAGAGCCAAATAGGGAAGATCTTTCACTTCCGAAAAAGGAAAAAACTAGAACTCTAATAGGAATTCGCAGTACAAAGAAATAATCCAAAACGCATACCATCTACTACCTACATGTCGTGCTTAAATACCCGTCGGGGAAACTTTCCAAGGGTTTACAAAGATAGCCGACGACCACACTTACCTATGGAAATAATTAAATAAAAATGGGCTCGAGATATACTAAATCAATCGACCCATTAACAAAAGTTTGATTAATTATTTATTTTATGATGGGAACATTACACATCTATGGTCAAAAGTGGATTGGATTTACTAAAGGCAACATTCAAGAAGAAATGAAATAGAATCATGAACTTCAACTCTATGGGAATAAAGCATCAATGAGCTAACTATTTATGTAGACAATCTCAAACTAGACTTTTCTATCAATTATTGCAGATCCACCAATCCTCTAACCCATAATTCCAATAAATAAAAACATGTGGCATATACTAGACACAATATTATCAACGAAATATGCAAAGACTAGGAAATGAAATCCCTAAAGTTTTGATTAGCTAACCACAAGATTATTAGGGAGGACTTATCCAAGATAGAGGTAAGCGCACTTGCGAGAAGGAAAATTGGAGACTGTGTTGGAAATAGAGGGACCTTTGTCAGAAACTTCACCAGTGATGAAATGTCGATAAGGATAAGGGCCAAGAATAGAAGGTAAATCATGGATAACTATTGTTTCTAGGGATTCATGAATGATATAGATCTAGTGGGTGTTGAGCATAAGCAATTGACTTTATTACATGGTTTTGCTTTATTAACAAAATGCTATAAGAGGAAAATTGAAGTGCTAGGGACTTAATTCTGAAAGCTGATATGTAATTCAAAATATAATGTAGTGCTAACAAGAAGATCATGTTTCTACAAAAAGAGAAACTGTAAACATAGGTTTATTCCCTGGAATCTCCTCTAGATAATTAGTGTCTCAAGGGGAATAATCTTCCAAACTCTTCAAAAATGCTTTACACCTTTGTGTGGTTTCATTCAATTGTTGTGTTATCTCTAGAAACGAATTACCTTCATTTTTATGACCAAAACTCCTATTGTTATGCTCTATTTTGCCCTATTTTTGGGCATGCAATTCCATTGATTTCCTTTTGTGGGTTTTGTTTCACAAATTCAAGTCAATTTCATACAATCTGCCAAATATGAGGTGGAAACAATTTGTTTGTAATTTAAAAGATAGATTTTAATTTAAAACTTCAGCCTTTGATTTTATATAAATAGCGCATTTCTTTATATATTCATATTACAAAATAGCAATTATTAAATATATGTTTTTATATTGAATTTCTAACAAAATAACTAACATATAAAGACACGTGTAAAACATAAGAGATGATTTTATTTTTCCTAACAAGTCATAGTAATTGCATATATGTAAGCTAGTGATTTACCATTATAATCTAGGTATTTGTGATAGTGCAAAACAAACAATTTTTAATCTACTTATCTGTGATAATGCAAAATAGACAATTTTTATTTACGTAACTGGATGGTGCAAAATGCATAATAAAGCCATTTAGAATGAGTATGTATGAACTATTTGAGGGTGTGGATTAGGTTTCCATCATGCTAATTATTGGCAGGTGGCTATGACACTTCCAACTCAACCATGTTCTCATCTTGGATGTGTTCTTGCACTCATTCACACTCAAATTCTCATCAATGGATGAGTTTACAAAGCCATAGCCAAAGCACATGCAACATAATATTTCATCATCATTTCAATTTCATTCTCATGCAATTAGAAATAACATCTAATTTCAAACACGTTTACCTATGATCAAACAATAATACGATAATTAACCAATAGTCTCAATGCGTTTATTGTATTGCTAATGCAAGAAAAAGGTCAAGATGTGAAATAAGATCCATTTCCAATTATCTTTAATGGAAATTGTACATGCTCTTATTATTTTAAATTACAAAAGCCTCAATGTTGTTCCAGGTAAAGACCTATTATTAATTCAAACATATAATTTTATTATTGATGGGTTACTGGGCTTCAAGATATATTCTTTTTCCGATGAATTTTGTTTGTTGCTAGACCAGATTTTCCAAGGAGGACAAGTTAAATACCACTTTTTTGTAGAGATCAGATAGATAGTTGGAGGGATGCAATTGTTTATTATCAATTACCTTTTTGAGAATCATTTCAACTTCTTTATAAATAACCACCCAGCGTTATAAGGTCCTGGATAATCGATCAATTTAGGGACCAAGAAATCACATTTTCAATAATTGGTTGATTTGTGTGCCAAATGAATTGGAGAAGCACTGGAATTGGAAATACATTGATCACATTAGATTGCCATTTATAAAAGGTGATATTGTTGAAATCAGAGGATTGCTGTAAATGAAATAATACTGCCTGTGATTTCTGTATATTTCAAATGCAGCAATCTCTCGCATTTATATTGGGAATAGGGTTATGAAGAGACGTGTCCCTTCAAGGGACATGTCTATTCATTAATTACATATTTAATACAATAACAAATATATATAATAATAATATTATATCTCATATATAATAAACAAATTATATCTCATATATAATTATTCATAGGTTTATCCGACTAAAGCTACAAAACATTAACACTCCCATTTTCGTTAGGGAGGATAAACACCGGATAAATAGAACACCATTGGTAATATTTATAAATAATACAACAAAGGAAGTCTTTGATCAAAAGACTTCAATATATGATATCATATAAGTACTAGCCAATGAGAATATCAGCACCAAGTACTAATTTGATATCATATCAGGTAGCATGAGCATTGGCCTATCAAAACATCAAATTAATGATATCCACCAAGTACTCAATACGGTAATGGCCTATTAGAATATCAAGGCAATATATTCACCAAATACCTATCATATATCTATACAAACAACTTATAGACCGTCAATCTAATGACATCTAACACATAGTTCTTGATATACAAGATAAAGCCTTTCATGATCTTCTTTCAACATTTACATAAAATGTATATCATGATTTAAGTTATTGTATGATTGTCATCTTTCAATAATTTCTGCAAGTACAAGTGATAATCATTTGGAAGTCGTCACTTCCTCATGATGTACACAGGAGGTAGGCACATACACACATGAAGTCACCACAGACACTATCATGTGGTGTAGTCATGACATCCACCACAGATCATATCAGAGAATAAGGTTTTCACCTCAAACTTATCTCTCATAGACAAGAATGTATTATGAGGGATTTAACTTGGAACTTCTTCAAGAAGAAACGCTAACCTTTTGACCTCTGTTTTAAGGTTATTTCTAATAAAGTGTCAAGATACCCTTTGAATCTGAAACACATCCTCTATCTGCTCCCTCTCTTTGCCCAAAGTTGCCTCTAATGAACTTTAATTCTCCTTGGTTCAACAAGTATCCATTTATCTAGGAATTTTATAGTCTAGACATTCTTGGTTCACATGGAATTTCATCCCATGAATTAGTCCCTTTAACTGCTATAATTTTCTGGTTAGTAGAGAAACCATCTCAACATAGTCTACTCCTTCTAAACCAATATGACCAAAATTCTTGGAAGCAAACTGAAACATATCATATATCTACTCCCTCTCTGACAGATGTGCCAAACTCCCTCTTGTTATAGAAGGGTACTCATATTAGGTAGCATGTCTAATGTACAATTCTTTTTCCCGCAAGAACATCCTTAGAGACAAGGAAAAGTGTTCAAGGCAAGTAACTCTTATAATACATATGGAAATACAATTAAGAGAGAGAATATAGAGATTAGTAAATGTAATCCTAAAACATAATGAGTACTTACTTGCGTATCCTTGATACAAGTTGCAGTTTAATGAAAGTCCATATCCATCAACTCAGAAAATGCCTTCATAGATTGTTTGAAAGACATCTCCTCTTTTGAATCATCTCCTCACTAAGGATGGCTCAAATTGGAACTCTGAAAGTTTCCCTTCACTGACATCTCCCCTCTAAAGATGGTTCAAGTGGGAATGGAACATTGGACATTATTCCCCCTAAAATATAAAATTCCCACTTGCCCCATTTTATAGAATTTTCGGTCGCATCCTTCACCACCTTCGTCTAATGTTGATTCCTCCTCGTTGAAGAAACAAAAGGTCATTCTTCTTCATGAGATTTCTTTAGTTGTGTGCCACCAACTTGATCCTATGGCAACAAGCTTAAACTCTTCAATGTGTCATTTATAATATACGATCCCACTTATGTTGCAGGCCTTGACTCCTTGATGGTTCTTGCCTTCTTATAGCTTGTAATTAGAAATGTTACTCTTCATAAATAATCAGATATGATTCTTCCAAGTGGTTGCCTTTACTACAGTGAATAAGTTTTGGTAATCAATTTCCTCTTAATCCCCTCCATAAATAATATCTAATCACCATACTTGCTATTTAAATTGCACCTCTCAATGTGTCAGTGCAGATTATACCAACGCGTAAGACATGCATCATCTGTTCTATGCAGATTATAATATTCTACAATAAATGACCTCTTAGTCTACCTGACAATGTATATGTATGGTCTGCAACATCCAATATCAACCTGGAATATATTATTGTCATGAAATCTCTTGTCACAGGAGTTTGTATCTGCTCTGATACCATGTTAAAATCAGAGGATTGCTGCAAGTGAAATAATACTCTGTGATCTCTGTATATTTCAAATGCAGCAGTCTCTTACACATTTATATTGGGAATAAGGTTATGTAGAGACATGTCCCTTCAAGAGAAATGTCTATTCATAAATTACATAATTAATATAAGAACAAATATATATAATAATAATAATAATAATAACCTTATATATAATGAACAAATTATATCTCATATATAATTTATATATCATATATAATATTCATATGTTTATTTGACTAAAGCTACAAAACATTAACAGATATTATATAGAATAGGTAGAGTGGAAGTTGTGGGAAGAGTAAGAACTCAAGAGGGAAGAACTGAGTCAGATGGAGGAAGAATATTTAAAAAGACATTTTACATAAGTGTGTAAAGAGGTAGCAAAGGAAGATAAGGTGTGAAGTCAAGAGAGTCCAGTGGTCTTGACTGCTCGGACGAATCACCAAACATGAGGTAGTCTATATTAGGACAGATAGCTAATCGCGAGGGCATTTGCAAGTGAAGATGAGAAGCAGTTGTGGAGAGTTCAAAATGATCTTTGCAAGTATATGGGAACCTAAGCGATTGAGAGATGAAGCTGCAAGAAAAAGTGAAAACAACTGAAAGATTACAGTAGATAAGGAAAGCATGACTTTGAAGAAGTGAAAATTGAAGTGGGTCATGAGGAGGTTTGTGATGTGGAGATTCTTGTTGAAGAAGGATAGTTGTAGCCAAAAGGAGAAAGATGTGAGAGCAGCCCACACAAGAAAAGATAGATGAGAGATGAGAGGAAAAAATAATCATGGTGGATCACCAAGTGGCAAGTGAGGGTGGAGAATGCGATGGAGAAGACGATACCTTACAAGTTGAGGTAGTAGAAGATGAAGAAGTTCAAAGGGCAGAGGTTGTTGCAGACATATATGAGCGCTCAATATTTGATCAAAGACTAGAGAGAATGACATGTTGCTTGGAGAGTTCTTCATGAAATTTGAAGAATGTTTGACATCAAGTGAAGATGCAGCTGAGCAACCTAAGGAGGCTGCAGATGCTGTGAGTGGTGAGAAAGATATATTGCAAAAGTTAGGTTGAAGATGTTACTGCAAAGGTGATTATTGATGTTTGTGAAGTAGAGAAGGCTAGAAGTGAGCTTGTTGCTAACGTGTACGTAGAAAGATTGCAAAGGAATACTGCAGACTAGTGTCAAATGGTTACTTGTTTGCATGTAGAGCATGTTGAGGATGTTGCAGGACATTGGTGGAGGTGGTGGATTTGTAGTGGGCAAAATACCATGAAGGAGGCAAGGTGAGGCGGCGAGAGTACCTTTGATAGAGGAAGACAATCTATGGTGGAAGTAAATCCATGTGGGTGAAGAGGAAATTGGTGAGCACTTGGCAGAGGAGGATGACAAGTATCTTAGGTAAGTGCTGGAAGAGGTGAGGGTAAAGCTATCTTTGTTTACATCAGCAATGGAGTTCGTTGCAAGTTGCCAACAACTTGAAAGAGTAGTCCAACAACTTTATTCCATTGTGGGTGAATTTTTCCGACTTGACATGTTTGGTGTAGGAGCATGTGGGTAGAGTGACAATTAGCACTGACCAAAAACATTTATTGGTTTTCTTTATTAGCGTTGTTTTGGTTTGTTGGTTTTATTTGCACCTCTCAACATTTGGGGATCAATAATGTGTTCAGGCACACGAGGCTATGCAAAACAAGAATGGGGAAATTTCAAGAAATTTACATCCACCAGTTTTTGCTTAAGGCTTTGACAACTGAAATTCTTGAATAGGGAAATGTCCGTTTTGTTTGCACTCTTGGATCTACCCTATCATTAAATATAAGATGTTGGATTTTCTTCTCAAATAAGAGCTTCTACTCGTCGATTCACCTATGGCCATCTTTGAGTTGAGAAATAAAGAACTTAAGGGCATAAGAAAAGAAGGACCAGGAAAAGGATTTTGATTGAAGCATAGATTAGTGACGTGGACTATTTGACAAAATACCTCAAGAAATAAAGATTGCAATGATTACGAAATATGTACAAAATGGAGTTATTGAGTGCCTTTAGTTAATTGCAAGCAAACAAATTTAGCAGGCACAACTTCGATTCCCATAACCTTTGCTAGATAAAGGCCATTACTTAAAATGCCTTGAAGGTGAAGAGGACTTGAGTAATGCCAGATGATTGCAAAAGATTGTAAAGGGTTGATAGTAGAATAAATAGAAGTCAAAACTATAGAAAAGAAAGTCAAAAGCTATAACAAATGGATTTTCATAACAAAATAAAGGCGATCTAGAAAGAGTTTTCCTCAACAAATTATTGATCAAATATACTGAATTCTTTTTTATGGGACATTAACTGCTTTTAACTACCAATGAATAACTGAAAATAACTATATCAATGATCAATTGAAACAATGTTCAACTGTAATAACTATAATAATGTTTAACTGAATTAACTGTAACAATGATCAACTGTAATAACTATAATAACGATTAACTGAAATAATTGTAACAATGATCATCTGTAATAACTATAATAACGATTAACTGAAATAACTGTAACAATGATCAACAATAATAACTGAAATAATGATTTACTATCTTTCCATACATATAAGTAAAGTAAAAGCTGAACATGAAAAAGAAGAAAAAACATACAAGAAATATTCGGTGAGTCTTTAGTTGGTTGTACAAGCCTCGGCTTTTGGTAAGAGGAGAAGCATTGACTTAGGCTTAACCTCCCAACCTCGGACCATATTTATCCCCACACAATCTATTGAACAGAAAGGCCCTCCTTACCTCGGGATCAGGCTTGGGATACTTTTAGTGCAGCCACCTGAGCATTTTGGTGTTTAGAATGTCTGCACAGTTATGGACGAACATGTTTGAATAACTAGCTCCATTGACATCAAGTGATCATAGATGGCAAACATGCCTTAAAACGACCTTGGCCAAGGTTTTTTGATGGGTTCACTATCCCGATCACCACTGCTCGACTTGGCAATGGGGGAAACAATAATATGGACGAGCATGAGCTATTAAATGAAATTAATTTAGATTTATTGTATCATATCTAACTTTATTTCCATGTCATTGCAAATTCCATCTCACCTCTTCACCTTTTCCATGGCTATACAACCGGTGAGTCCTAGGTGCTCGAATCTCAGAGCAATCGGCTCTACTTGTTGATTCTCAACTGATTTATGAATAATATATGTTTCCAGCTTATCACAATCTGTGATTTGAAGAATGTGTTCTTTAAGACTTGCAGAAAAAATATCATTTAATTCTATTTTCTAGTGGCATGAATAAATCATGATTTCATAACATGGTTACTTGGCTTTTATTTGCCATAAACAACTCTAACTTAGAGAAGGTCTAACCTATGATATTAAGCAAGATATTTTGCATCATGATACAAATTGTAGCTTACTGCTATATGAATTGGAATACTGTAACAACTGATAAAAAAATCATATTGCAATGTTTGGATTTTTGGTTAACCGCATAACCTAGTATAATCTGAAGGAAAGAATGGAGTCTTGCTTGATGCTCAACAACCTGCCTCAGAAAAGATCTTGAATTCTAAATTCTAGTATAACCAGGAATTGTGGAAGGGAAACAATGCAATGGTTACTATAACTACAGAGATATCGGTGCTATGATAAACATGGTCAGGTAATATGAAGAAGTCAGTTGATAAACAAGGAAGTCGGGTGCTTGAACAAGGAAGTTGGGTGATGGAAAAATTAATGTATTCCGCCTCTCTCGACTTCATAATATAAAGAGATTATATGTCTCTTTGGTTTCCAAGAAGGCGTAACATAAAACGAAGTGTCTTGGCTCTTGGACGCCAAATAAATATGCCAAAAGTTCATTCGGTTTCGAGCAAGAAAATGAATAAAAGATGGAAAAAGATTTGAAGGTTATAAATCGAAAATAATTATGTTTTATATCTATCTCTATGCATGTAGATATACTTATGAGGTGGCATCATATTATTATAAAAAATAATATTATGGTGTCACTTTATTCTTATATTTGTGTATGTACATAGGTATATATTATAATGATGTGGTGGAAAGATCAATCAAAAACCTTTTGAGGTATGTATTATTTTTAATTAAATTAATTTATGTTTTAAATTGTTTATTTAATAGCTCATGCGGGTCCTTCAATTGTATCTTGAAGTTCAAGTCGCTAGGTCCTTACCAAAGGCAATTTAAGGTCATACCTGTTAACCTGATGATTGGACTAAGCTAGTATCCTATTCCGTTGATCTCGTTTAACAATGCTTCCCCCCTTCATCTTCTCCTGCAATCACCCGTGCAATATTTCCATGATAATAACAAGTTCCATAATAATTTTCATAATAACATTTAATATAGATAAAATTTTTATTTATTAACCATAATTCAAAAATCAAGCAACTGCTAAACATCACATGACAAATAATGGATAGCGACCATCTTCATTAAACAGTTAATACAATGAATACAATGGATATAAATAACTACCTACTTCACATGATTATGAAAGAAAAATCCGTTCAATTTAACGGCTATGAATAAATTTAAAATTAGGTCAAAATTTGGGATGTAACAAAAGCCTTGCATAGATGAGTAGGAGGGATATGAATCAATCAAAAAAATTCCAAAATGTGGTGTGCTAAAACAATAACAAAAGAAGAGGCAAATCAAGTTAAATTGCTAATAGAGCAAAGGGAAAGTTGGAAAGGTATCCAATCACATTAAAAAAAAATCAATCGAAATAGATTGCCATTTATAAAATGAGATATCATTTAGAGTAGGGAGAAGGGCGGTTGTGGGAAGAGTAATGACTCAACAAGGAAGAATTGAGTCAGATAGAGAAATTGAAAAGGCATTTGGCATAAGTGTGTAAAGAGGGAGCAAAGGAAGATAAGGTGCAAAGTCAAGAGAGTGTGTTGGTGCACAATTGGATAGTAAGCAGAAGTAAATGTGCGCCAAAAGAGAAAAGAGATGTGCGCATTTTAGTTGCAAAGTTGAGGTATAATATAGAAAGGCCATGGACAGGATACCAATGTAAATAATGTTTGTGCGAATTTGATGAGGATAGAAAGAGCCTTTGCATTACTACTTTTATGTTAGTGTGTTGAAGAAGTTGTAGGCAAGTCAAATGCTTTTGCATCATGCAAAAACAAAGGATAGGGTTACCACAACTAGATATATCATAGAAGGAGAATCATCATTAACTAGAGCATAAGTGGTAAATCTATATAAAGGGGACAGATCATCATACTTATGTACACCATTATCACTAATCATAGGAGAGGGTGAGATGCAAATTATTGAGAAAATTATGTGATTATATACAAGAGGAGATTAACTTTGTATGGGATGAGTAAGCGTATGTACAGAAAATACACCCTCATCCATTGCAATGATTACTATATAGACATAAGATAATCAAGGCAAATGTCAAATGTATTTGTAAAAATTTGCCTCAGGGCAAAATTCACCCAAGACCAAGGAATTCAAACACAAGCACCAAAATATACCAGAGTATGATCAAAATAACTGTATAGTATTCAATTCAATGTGCAAGTACACTAGGAGTGCCTGTATAAAAAGGCCTCTGAGATGCATCTAGAATGCTTAGGAATCAACATCATGATAAGTCATACAACCAGGCACATGTCCACCAAATATGGGTTATCCTCCATTAAGCATGGAAGTAAGTGCGATGATGAGAGGATAAGCCTACAATGGTGTAGCACGCAAATTTATGTTGTAGATACCATGTGCTAAATTAGAGTTGCATACTTTTGTGTTGTCAACATGACAACTCATGAAAGTACGCAAACTCCTAAGTGTCTCACAAAATAAATAATAAAATAATGCAAAATAATAAAATAATGCATTAACCTAAGTAAAGTGTAAATAGTAAATAGCTATTTACACCAACAACCCCCCTTAAGTGCAACTTAGGGGAATGCACTTAAGCTCACAAATGCATGATGGGTCCTGACTACGAGGCCATGTTAGGTACCCATGTAGAAAAGTAATGCTCTACATACAATGATGCAATGCAATGTCTCATAAAGCGGAGAAAGAGTGAAAACCTCATGGGAAAAAACCCCCTCCAAAAAGAGAGACAAGTACAATAAAGAAGATGAGAGAGAAGAAGACCTCAGATGAGGAAAAGATCCCTCCCAAAAGAAAGAAGAGAGAAGTCAAGGGACTCCCCTTTTTGCAACATTCTGCACCCCCAAGAGATCTCGCAAATGAGTATACTTGACCTCAGTGAAGGGTTTGGTGAAGATATCAACGACCTGCTCTGCTGTAGGACAATACTGTAGTGCAATGATCTGCTCATGTATCAACTCTTTGATGTAGTGCATATGAACCTTGATGTGCTTGGTCCGCTGATGCTGAACTGGATGCTTAGAGATCTCAATAGCACTATGATTGTCACAATGAATAACTGTAGGTTTAGGTAGATCAAATCCAAACTCCTTTAGGATGTGCTGTAACCAAAGAGCCTTTGTAGCTGCATTGATAGTGCCTCGATACGCAACTTCTGTGGAAGAAAGAGCAACATTATTTTGCTTCTTACTTTGCCAACAAATTGGGCCGGAACCAAGGTGAAATATGTAACCTGAAGTAGACTTGCGAGAATCAAGGTCCCTTGCATAGTCTAAGTCTGTGTATCCAACCAGCTAAAGTCCTGTACCTTCTGCATAATGTATCCCATGTGTATGTGTACCCTTTATGTAGTGCAAGATGTGCTTGGCGGCCTTCCAATGAAGCTCATGTGGTTCTTGCATGAAGCGAGAAACCAGGCCAACTACAAAAGCTATTAGGGCGTGTGTGTCAAGTAGATAAGGCTCCCAACTATCTTTACAATGTAGCATCAACAAGTGGAGTGGTACACTTAGCCTCTAACTTGACACTTGAAAGAAAGGGAGTAGGAGCAGGCTTGCAGTCACTCATGTGAAATCTAGAAAGCAAGTCAAGAGCATACTTGGGTTGAGAAAGTGGGATCCCTGCTGAAGACTGTGTGATCTGAATACTAAGGAAGTAATGTAGCAAACCCAAGTCTGTCATAGGAAATCTGTCTTGTAGAGAGGTCTTGACACTGGCAATGATGGATGAAGTGCTTCCTGTAATGATCAAGTCATCTACATAAAGCACTAGTATCAAGTGTGAGTCATCCTTTTGAAGAATGTAGACATTCGAATCAGAATGACACCTGGTGAATCTTGCTGAGAGTAGGAAGGAATCCATCTTGGCAAACCAAGCCCGAGGAGCCTGCTTAAGACCATAGATAGACTTCTTCAATTTGCACACCATAGTAGAATCCTGTACGAACCCCTGTGGCTGCTCCATATAAATTTCCTCGTGAAGATCACCATTCAAAAAAGCGCTCTTAACATCCATCTGGTGTACAACCCAACTATGAGCTGCAACAATAGCTAGTGTCAAGCGAATGGAGATCATCTTGGCGACTGGTGCAAAAATCTCTGTATAGTCAATACCTGGAACTTGCGAGAAACCTTTAGCAACTAGTCTGGCCTTATGCTTATCCACATTTCCATCCGCTGCAAATTTGTTTCGATAGATCCACTTGCATCGAACCACCTTTCTTCCCTTAGGAAGGGGAACTAAGTCCCAAGTGTTGTTTTTCATCAAACAGTTATATTCTTCCTCCATAGCCTTGTCCCATTCTGGAATCTCTGATGCTTCCTTAAATGACAGGGGATTTGAAGCAATGGCTATATATGCATGTGAAAATGACTTATGTTGTGACCTTGTCCTACGAGTGTTTGAAGGATTCCCCACCAATGAACCTGCTGCATTAAGGGTTTGCTGTGCCCAACGAGGTTTAGTGGAAGAAGAAGGAATGTCCTCAACTATTTGTTGACCCTGCAAAGGTGGTGTCCCGCGAGTCAAAGTTGAAGGAATCTTGTCTTCCGAGTCACTATCATCACTATGATCACTGTCCATGAAGGAGGAAGGAGGAGTTGAAGAAGCCAAACTTGGACAAGTTTCTTCAAAGTGAACACTCCTCTCGTAAAAGATTTCATGAGTCTCTGGATCCATTAGTTTGTATGCCTTGAGATGGTCAGGATATCCAACAAATACGTGGTTTGCTTTGTGGCTCTAATGCCTTTCGCTTTTGTGGAGGTATCCTTGCCCATGCTGGACAACCAAAAACTTTGAAGTGCTTGACACTTGGTTTTCTGCCACAACATGCCTCAAAAGGTATAATTCCATCTAAGGCCTTATGTGGACTTCTATTTTGGATGTAATTGGCACAACGCATGGCTTTTGCCCAAAACTCTTGATCTAGGGACTTATGTTGAAGCATACAAGTGGTTATTTCCTTAAGGGTTCTATTCTTCCTTTCTGTGACACCGTTTTGCTGTGGTGTGTATGCAACTGAATGTCGAAGATCAATACCTTCATGTGTGCAAAGGTCTATAAGCTTGGAGTTGACATATTCCCTGCCATTATCTGTTCATAGGATCTTGATGGCTTTCCTTGATTTTTTCTCAACTTGAGCTTTGAAGGTGATGAAGTTATCAAATACTTCACTCTTATGAGCAAGAAAACCACCCAAGTGTACCATGAAAAGTTATCAATAAAGGTTAGAACATAGCGGGCCTTACCAAAGGATGGTACTGGAAATGGGCCAGCTACATCTCTATGAACCAATTCAAGAACAGCAGTTGCCTTCCAAAACTTCCCCTTGTCATATTTCTCTTAGGGATGCTTGCTTGCTTCACAATCTGAACATACACCCTCTGAATACTTGACTTGAGGTAGACCAATGACCATATCCTTGCTGCTGAGCTCTTGAAGGTAGTGATAATTGAGATGTCCAAATCTCTCATGCCATAGTTTACTTTGTGTATTTGAATGAGTCAACAAGGCAAGGGAAGTGGACTTAGGCACAAAATGTGAGAAAGAATAAAGTCTTGTCTCATGATTAGCCTTTCCAACCGCCACCATAGAATCATCTTGGAGATTTTTCACCACAACTGTATCGGGGAGGAACTGCACTTTGTTGCCACATCCATAGTGAGTTATTTGATAGATGGAGAGAAGGTTGGTGCTAAGGTTTAGGAACATGAAGAACATCCTTGAAGACGCCATTTTCGAACTCAACATTCCCTTTACCATCTACTTCCACTTGAGTATCATTGCCCACATAGATGTAAGGTACATTTGATGGTTTCAAAGAGGAAAACTGCTCCCTTGAAGCACCCATATGATGTGTTGCTCCTGAATCAAGAACCCATTCCTCAGCATTGTTTGTACTTGCTACCAAAGCTTGTCCCTTACCCTTTGAAGTGGATGAAGATCCCTTGTCCTTATAGGCATTTGGTACATCAATTTTGTGTTTCCTCATTATGTTGACCAATTCATCAATCTGCTTATCCTTACACTCATGTTCATTATGACCATTCCTTTTACAATAGGAACAAGTTTTCTTCTCCTTTTTGTTGGAATTGTTCCCCTGTTGGTTATTTTTGGAAGAAGACTTTCCTTGTTGTGAAGAAGATTGTTGAGTGGAAGAAGATTAATGTGAGGAAGATTGCTGTTTTGAGGAGGATTGTTCTGTGTCATCTTGTGGCATAGCCTTCCACTGCTTCTGCTTCTTGTTGGAGTTTTTACCACTTGAATTACCTTCATTGGCTACCAAGGCTTTAGTCTTGGAAAACTTGAGAATTCCCATACTCACTAGATTGTCATGTTCTAAGATTAACATTTCTGAAAATTTCTCAAATGAAGGCTTAATGTAGGCACTACCCATTGTTAATTTATGAGTATTATAACTGAAAACAAAAGGAGCATATTCAGGTGGAAGATGAGTCATGATGTGTTTGATCATCTTTCCATCCTTGATGGGTTCACTACAATACTTAAGTTGTGCCCTATACATGTCTACTTGGTTAAGATAGTTGTTGATGGTGTCGAAATTCCTAGGATCCAACTTGAGAAGTTTTTCCCCAATATTGTAAGCCATGTCTTTATCTATTGTCCCATACAATGCTTCAAGTTTAGCCCACACCTCTATTGGATCGGTAAGCTTCCTAATGGGAAATTTGATGGGATCAGAGATATTTTTCAACAAGGTTCCTAAGGTCATCTCTTGTTTGGATTCCCAGTCTTCTCTTCGAGCTTCATCAGCATCAGCAGGAGGTTTCTTTGCTGCACCAGTTACATAATGCAGTAAACCTTTTTCTACCAATGGTTCCTTAATGTTTTCTTTTCAAGTAGCATAATAGTGTGGAGTTAACTTTGAAATAGAACCCATAATGCAAGATCACAAGATCAAGGAGACAATACACAACACACACCCCCCCCTTTTCACTCAATCAAAAATTCTCGCCCCCCCCCCCAAATGAATGATTTTGGTACTTTATGTGTAGTGCGTTTACAATAGGCCACTTGTCAAAATGGACAAAGTGGGCTTCTGATTTTACAGTTTACAACCTCTTTATAGAGTACAAATCTGAAACTTTACAATGTAGCTCAAAAATACAACAATTGTGAAGCAATACAATGCAAAGTAGGACCTATTTCTGAAAGTGGTATTTTTGTGCACATAAGCCTACAATCTGATTGTAGATCTGAAAAGTAGACGAAAAAATATGCACTTTCAAAAAAAATAGAACTTGAAAAGGAGTCTAGATGAGCCCATACGATGCATTTGAAGTTGCAAAATGCAAGATTGGACAAGTATAGTAACCAAAAAATGCTATTTTAGATAAATCCGTGCACCAAAACTAGAAAAGAGTTGCACCATTGAAAAGTTCAGGAAATTCTGCCCAAAATAAAAAAAATTGCACTTGAATTGGAGTTCGAATGATCGAGTTATTGCCTCTCAAGGTTGGGCTTCCAAATCAAAACTACATTTGAAGAGGGGTCTAGAGAGGAAAACTTAAATTTGACGGTCAAATGACTGTTGCAGCAGTTCAACATTGCCTCTGAATGACGGTCAAATGATCGTCAAATTTAGGCTAGCAGTTTGCAGACGTCAACGAAAATGCAAACCCTTGTTGACGTCACATGTACGGCTGATGACGTCAACACTGTACAATAGAGTACGAACGGTGACGTGGCAGTCCAAAATTGCTTACGTGGCTTTGCTGACATGGATGTCCAGTTGGCGTACGAAGGCTAACCTGTTGTCCACATGGCTGTGTTAGGGCTTAGTTGGCGATCTACGTGGATGTTGGCCCTGGTGAATTCCACGTGTCAGCGATTTGTTTGCTGACTGAGCGCTTTGTCTGTGTGGATGGGTGGATCTATTGGTTGATGCTGTGTGTCTTTGTGGCAGCAGTGGCCGGAGCTTACACTGTCCGACACTGAACTTTATTGTGTTGCCGTGTAAAATTGCAGATTGCCGCCAAGAAGGGCCGCCGCCGGTGGGCAAGCAGCTGCCGGAATTCAAAGTCTGGGGCCGAAATTCTAGAAAATGGTGCCGGTTTTTTTGATTTTAGTCCCACATTCGTGGGTTCTAAAAAGAACAAGGCGCATAAAAAGACCAGTGCAGTGGCATAAAAACAAAGACCACTAGCTAGTGTGGAGTATGTGTCGGATTTGAATGGCTGCTACTAGAATTTGATCTTTCCGCTGGTGTATGTGCTCGCCAACGGAAATAAGAATATTCTCTGCGAAATATTCTGCACAGGGCCAGGGTGTGACTGCCTGGTGCCTATGCAAAACTTTTTTTTCTCTGCATGCTCAACTGGGCTAAAATATTCGGATTTTTTTTCCAAAAATGCAGAAATAATAGCAGATCTAAAAAATAAATTAGTAGATCAAATAAAAGACCATACTTAGCTTGCAAATCGGGCCTTCGGGTTCCTGTTTGAAAATTATGATAACTAATTAAAGAATGATATAATTACAGTTTATTAATATCTTACAAAAGATATTAATATATGATCTGTTAAATATATAGTAATATATTAATACCTAGATTATTAATATATTATTTGTACTTATTATAATATCAAGATATACAATAATATATTATTAGCAATTAGATAAACTTATATTTATCGTATTAATCAAAATTATAGAATGCAAACAAATAAAGATTAAGATTATACATAGGAGATTTCAGTTAGCGATCATGATAAGGAGACCAAGATTAGTAAAATAGGAGTAACCAAATAAAAGTAGAATTGCTGCAATTCACTAACCAAATCCAACATAGTAATAAATTGCCATCAATGTGAAGCCATGAATGCCTCTTTTGGTGTTAACTGTGGCTTTCATTACATTGGTTGTAAAAGTTTTTAATAATCGTGGACCTCTATCTAGTCGTTGATAGCATGACAATGATTCTATAAACCATAAATTAAAATCGTGCTGAGAAGTGGCAGATATCTCTGCCTTTCGTGAGAACTTTTGCAAAATGATAAAACTAATGGTTTTCTCACGAGAAATTCAAGCCAAGAAGACCTTATATTCTCGCTGATAAGTTGGCCACTTCTTTGCAATAAATCGTGAACTTCTCGTGATAACTTAACTACTTCTCGCGGGCGACACTAGTAAAATTGGGACACCCAATGACTTGCCCATTCATTGTTTATTTTGCAATTTTCAATGTTTGGAGGAGAGGAGAAGGGTTTTGGTGGAGATAAAGAGTCTTTAGCAGCCTTATAAATCCGTTGCAATGGATTCAAAGCAGATATGAAGAGATTTTTCAAGCAAATCCAAATTCTCAAGTAAGTTTTCTAAATTTTCTTTCTTTTTAGTGGGGAGGGGAAGAGGAAGGTGTAGATTAGTTTCATATTGTACTTGAGATTTGTATTTATCTATCTTTTTACAAAGACAATTTGCTATTTTTCTATGCTCCACATAGTTTCCAGGATGGGGACATTTTAGGGGACGGGGACGTGTTTCCTTTACGAGTACGGGTCGAAGCCAAAATTTAGGGGACGGGACCTCAGGGATGGCTATAAAATATAGGGGATTTTTTTTTATTATAAAAAATATAGAGTATTAGAGACATAATTCAAATATGCATATCAGAACATTGAGCATAGTATAGGCTATCATACATGGAAATTGAAAACTATCACGATTCAAATCAAAATGACATACAATTATCCCAATATCGCATACAGTTAGCAAAAGGCCCAAAGGCTCCAAGTATCAATGTATCATCATCATGCATGAAATCAAAATGACAATGAAATTATGAATTCTAGTGTAGATGTCCATCTCCATGATAATCAAAAGCAATAATGTATCCGAGTATTTGCATAGCGGAAAGCCAAATATATGGTTGCCCTCTACTAATTTAAGATTCTAGATCTATATCTAAATCAAGATCAGCGTCAATCTCTTCCTCTAAATCACTGCCAAGGGTAGTCAGCGGGTCCTCATCCAATGGAACACCAAGCAGCCTTGGAGGTGTGTCATCCTAATCAATCTACAATGCATCCTCTGGAGTAACATCCCAACGTAGTGTTGGAGTTTGTCGATACTCAAGACTCTGTCGCTCTTCTAGCTGCAATATACTGTGAACAGCCACAAGCTTCTCCTATCGTCTAGAGGTAAGGTTGTTCCTCTTGACTGATTGGATGAAGCTATATGTAGACCAATTCCTCTCTGTAGCAGAGGAACTCGCAACTTGTCAGAGAAGATGGGTGGCAAGAGCTTTTAGTTCAGGTGCATCTCTACCATGCCATGTCCACCATCCACTCGGGTCCCTTTGAGCTAATGTAGCTCTATTAGTCCTTGCCTCTGGTCTACCAAATGTTGGACCACGAAGATTGGCAAAGTCAAGCCATTGCCTCCGAATTTTTGCAGCATCCTTTGCATTATACATTTTTGAAAGGGCCTTGAAGAAACCCTCCTTCACCTACATTCAACAAACAAAAATTTAGAAGTTACAATTTAGAAAGCTTAGTTTATAAATAAAATCAAGATTTTGAAGACATATTAAAATAAAAAAATCAGAAATCTTAAACATAAATTATTAAATTTAAATTACACTCACCTCCTCATTAGCAGATGGAGGCACTCTCCCAGGCCTTGGTGCATACCATTTCGGATTGACTGCATAGGTTGCCATATGAAGTGGGGTGTCCATAGTGTTCCACCTTTTCATCACAATGGGCTTAAGATGCTCCTCATAGAACTCCAAAGTAGGTTCCTTGTCTTTAATAGATTGCTTGATCTGCCCAAGCATGCTATCAAAAGTCTCATAAATCTCTCCATGAAAGATCCCTGATAGATGCCTTTGCTGATCTGCTGTAGTTTTTAAATTAATAAACTATATTTTCCTGTGATTTCTTTGATGGTCTTTGAGAATAGACAGAAGTTGCAGAAGGTTTTCTTTTTGTTTTGTGTTTTTTGATAGTTTTCACAATAGTAATGAATAATGAACAATAAACATGAGAGGAGACTGAAAATAAATAAGAACATAGAACCAAATCAGAATTGCTATAAATCGTACCAGGCAGATTTCTGATTTATAAAGCCAAATAATAAATCCAATGCAGTTCCAAAGAGCTTACATCCAACAATGATGCCAAACTATTGCAAATGGCAGCCGTAAGACTGCAAGGAATCATGTCCCAGCTGAAAGAATCAATCTATAACGCTGAAACCTTAAATCTGCAATCTGAATCCACAATAAAGAATGGTGTACTCTATCCCTGATAGCAATGCACACTGTCTGAAGAATCCAATGCCAATAACTGCTGAGGGCTACGTCCCAGCCAATCCAGAACCTAGGGTTTGTGTCCTAGATGAAGAATTGCTCTCTCAGAGCCAATTCACAAAAACAAGTTTTTCAATATGCAAAAGATAATAAGAAATTAGGTCTCCATCTCCTTATATCCCCTTCCAACTATAAATCGAACCCTAAAGGGAAATTACACTTTGTCCTTTAAATAAAATATAATAAAATAACATTTTCCGAATTAAAGTCGTCCATGCTATAGGAAAAACATTACTTTATTAAAATTCCATAGCTGAAGGCACAAAAAAGTCTACAGATAGTAAAAATCATGTATAATAATTCGAGACCTTTCCAACGAGCTATAACACATAGGTGTACCTGATCAACTGAAGCCAAAATTCCCTTATTACTCCAAAATGGTTATATTATTAACCTTATTTTAATTTATTTAATCACCAACTTAGGAAATATTTAAATATATTAAAATATTTCCCAAATGGTCCCAAAAAGCCCAAAATGACCAATCAAACATGAATTTGACCTTGTCACTTGTCTGTGACTGATACCGGACAAGATGTGTCAACTGGTAGTCCATCCCTAAAATCTAGGGATGCTCCTAAAAAGTAGGAGACAGCCCCAACCAACCAAAATTGAGTCCCAATGACTCCCCTACTGTGTGCACCTCTGAGAGAACTGTCACTGAACTGGGAGTTCCTCCTAAAAAATAGGAGATGCACTCTAAGTCTCCAAAACATTCGCCGAGGTCTCAAAATGCCTCCTAGACCACTCCTAGTCAATCCCTACAAATTAGGAATCCCTCCTAAATTGTAGGAAACTGTTGTCTACTGCTCCAAACTACTTGGGAAGCTCATGCATGACTCTCCAAGTCCCTTGGTTGGTTCCCTCTACGCTCTGCTGGCCTATGAGAACCAGATAATAGACCAACCCTGCTAGAAATGTTGTCACTAAGGAAGGGCAGAAATTGGAGACATGACACTCCAAGACTAGGAGAGTCAGTATCATCGTATCATATTACCTGCACAACAAGGTCAATGAAGGAGCAAATGTATCTGCAAATGAAATAAAATTACAAGTGAGAAACATAATCAATTTTAAAAAATCAGCAAGTGCCTAAATCAGAAATATTTTTATTAAATCAGCAATAACAATTATGATATCAATTATTTAAGTTTCTTACCTCATTGTGGTCCACCAATTCTCATCCAAGATTCTTCGTTTCACATGTCTTCCATCCGGGGTGCTTGATTCATGCCATCTATTCCACTCTGCATTGACCACCATGGATTGTAAGGCATCTTGGACCTCAAACATCCTCTCCAACAAAATGAAGTAGCGAGCATATCTAGTGTCCATGAGCTTGAGGAATTCTTTTTTGGAAAATGTCCTAAATAGTGCAAGAGATGTGTGATGATTGGAAATAAACATTTGCACTTATCTAGCCTCGGACACCATAGCCTTTATCCAATCAATTTTCCCAAAGTCTTTCAAGGTGTTATTCAATGCATGTACACAACATGGGGTCCAAAATATTTGTCTATAGGTGCTCTCTATTATCAATCTAGTTGATTTACACACCCGGGCTGAATTAATCACTACTTGCACAACATTTGAAGCCCCTACCTCTCAAAATCTGAAATTGGAAGGATGCATCCTTCCTTTTTCTTGAACAATCAATGGCTTTAAGAAAATAGGCCCCTGCTGCACTACTGAAAATAAGATTGATGAGTGGCCGATGTTTGATATCGGTCCACCCATCTATGATGATAGTGCATCCATCAGTCATCCATGTTTGTCTCATATCCTCCATCAAAATGTTTACTTTTGAGTACTCTTTATCAAGGATAGTGGTGCATAATTTAGTCTCTCTTGGTGGTATAAATGAGGGACCAGCAGCATATATATCTTTGCACATTTGTTTATAGAATGAGGAACGAGAAACATGACATGGTATGCCATGAGCAAAAAGAAATCTGCCAATGGATTGTTCAGTTTTCTCTTTTGCTTGTATGTTAAATAAATCAGCTACATTGGTATCTCTCTTGGCTTTTCCCTTCCCTTTACTAGTAGTGTTAGTGGGAGTTAATGAGAGAGTGAATGTGGGTGTGGGTGTGGTAGTTGTTGGACCCCTTGCTTTCAAAAACTCCCCGTCCACATGCAACCTATTGGCCTCAAGTTTTTCTTCAGTTGTAATTTTTTTGCAACCTTTCACACCTTGCCCACCTATCCATAAAAGATGACAATACACTTTTGTGTAACTCCCAAAATAATGTTTCTTACATATATGGCACTCCCATTCCCTACTACCCCTTGAATTTTTTTTCTTATTGTTGTCTACTTTTTTGGCGAATTGTAGGAGAGGTTTCTTAGGGTTGAATGGGTCTTTGGCATTTTTTTTAGGACTTTGGCAAGGCACTTGAATGGATTAGGCATTGGATCTTCCATAGGGACATCTATATTAGGCTGGGCTGAAGAATCATCCATGGCTGCCCTGGGTCTTTTTCTTGGTCTTTGTAAATCTGACACTTGAGTTTCTTGCATGGCAACATCCATGCTATCACTACTTCCCTCACTCTCACTGCTGTTCATTTTTTTGCCTTTGGATTTTATAATGTGTTATACTGCTGCAAGTTATGGAAAAGAAAACATTTCAATGTTCCATTCAACATGCCCTCTCAATGTCATGAAAAAAATGAAAAATGGCAACAAACAACAATAAAGCTTGAATGAAACAAAAAGAAGATAAAAAACATACCTAGAATGAAGAAGAATGAAGGCAAAACCTTCTCTGACACCACCAAAATGCACTCTTCTCTTGCTGCTGTTGTTTCTCCTCTTCCTCTTCTCAACTAGCAAATAGCTCCAAATGAAAAAAGACTTCAATCTTTTGTGTTTTAAAGCCAAAATAGGGTTTGTGTCTTTTAGCATTCCCCAACATCCATGTGGGGCCTGCACCAAAAGGAGAGCAAATTAAAAAATATTAAAAAATCATTTTTTTTGAAGCATCATGTCTGCTGCCGCCGTCCGGGAAAAGGGGAACGGGAAACTGTATCGGGGATGGGAATGGGGTCCCTAGTATAGAAATCCGTACACCTGTCCCCTGGCAACTTGGAAGCGAAGTTTTGGGGACAGTATCCGAAATCGCTGATTGTGACACGGCATTGGGGACGGGAAAATGATGTCCCTGCGTCCCCATTTCGTACTCGGTAAAAACCCAAGGGACGTGTCCCTGTGGAGCATAGCTATTTTTAGTACGAGGGTAAAAACCCAAGGGACGGGTCCCAGTGGAGCTTAGCTATTTTTAGTACGAGGGTAAAAAGCCAAGGGATGGGTTCTTGTGGAGCATAGCTATTTTTAGTTTGCTTCAGAGATCAGAGTCTCTGACTATGGCTGCAAGCCATCAACATTCTACATAAGGATGCGATTTTGTTACATATTGCATTTATATATATCTAGATCAGCTTGTTTGGTTTTCTTACTCATTTACTGACTTGTTAGACGCATCTCCTTATTGAATTTTGCCAAAAAAAAATGCATTTTAATTAAATTGAATTCATTTTTAAAATTCCCAATATATTCTTGAGAAGTTACCAATTTATCTCCAATATTTGCTGAGAACTATTTTTTTTGCTTCACCGATAAGTGACACAGATCAAGATTTTGAACTATGCTATAAATATTAAAACAATGATGCAATTATTAATCAAGAGGATGATTTAGGAAGAAACACAATTAGCATGATGAAGGGATGTCTTGCCAAAGAAACCTAACTCCTCACACTGCAAGAGAATGGTGTATATAGGCAAAAGATAGATTAATTGGGGGGATTTTCATCATAAAAACAAATCATTTGAACTCCAAACCAATTACAAGCAAACGATGAAAAACAATACAGTCAGCACTGAGATATTGAATTAGCATCCTTCTCCTTAATTTGATCATCCTTCTGTCTGGAAATACTATTCAACGACAGTAGATGGAGGGAAAGCTAGAGTTGGGGTTGAACATAGATCTCACACTTTATACCATCATAAACAGTGACCATTACGCATGTCTTCACAGTGAATTAACGAGTTGTGTAACAGCTTAGAATTTTTATATTATGGTGCAGCATTTTAGGACTGCAGCAGCATTGAAGAGCACAAAAAGGAAATCATACTACAGCCTTCGGATAAATTACAGCTTTGTCTTCAATGAGGAGAATATTAAAAACAATCACAAAATCCCTGTAACATTAAAAGCCGGTTAGTATAACAGAGGAACATCCAGCGATATGGACCAGTTACAGTTAACTCCAGGAAGAAAATGATAGAGGAATCAATTCAATATAGGCAGCGTACAAAATATATACAATAAATATATACTTATATGTGTTTATTACATACAGATGTTGATATAATCCTTAAATCATTCACAATATGTGTTTCACATCGTTGCTTTGAATTCTATTGCATATCAACACGTCTAGAGTTATTCTATAGATTCAAATTTTACTTCAATTATACATATCACTACCCTCAAACTTATACATTTGGAGAATGTAGAAATCTACCACTGATTGTCAATCCAATCTCTGTATAGTATTAACCTTGCATCTGCGAAGATTTAATAAAACACACAGCCCTTGCAATTGAAATTAGCAGTAAATAGGCTAAAAATCCTCAAGACTATATCGGGGACATGACAGTGGTATCAGAGCAAAATTTTGTCATCCTGTGAATAGCAGTCTATGCAAACCTATCAAGGAAAAAGGAAAAAGGCTATCATGAATGAAATGGCCAGCAAATCAGACTACTATGTGTCAAAACAAAATATTTGAAAAGTCTAATTAGGCTCTTGTACGAGTCTTACAAAATATGGGAAAATCAATTACCTCCAATTTTTTTTTCCAATGAGAGAGATATAAACTCCAACCATTCAGAAAATAATGAATCATCCTCATCTAGAGTCCCCATAACCCCTCCCCCCTCTTCCTACCCAGGGAAGAAATACTGAGGGAGGAGGATGGAAGAGATCAACCAATGACGAGAACTGAAGATATTGCAAGAGCCTATGCAAAGCTAGAACCTCACATTAGGGAGGTTGTATCATTTAGAGAGTTTTGTGGAGATAAGAGATGAGAAGCACCCAGAAAGCACGCAATTAAAGAACTCAAGCATTAAGTAAGAAAAGTAACACTTTCAAATTTTGATGGATTGGATAAAATCACAACACATTTATGGTTGCAAAAATTAAATACTTTCTTCACTTTGAGTCCCATGACAGTGGAAGACGCCCTCTAGTTCATAATACTCCATTTGGAAGGTACAACATATGATGATGGTATCATGGGCTTATTTCCCTAGGCCATAAAAATATGAACTCGTATGGGGATTTTTTGCAAAAGCTTATTAATAGGTTTGATGAAAGAGACCCTGAATGGTATTTTCAAGAACTCACCTAACTTAAGCAAACATGAACTGTGGAAGAATTTACCTGCAAATTCCAAGAGTTGTTTGTTATGGTCCTGGATTGTTCCCAAAAGAGGCTCACTTATATGTTTATAGGAGTTAAAGAATCTACCAAAAACCTTGTAAAGCCATTTGAACCCAAAAACTTGGAGGAAGCCATCAGAGAGGCAAGGTTAAATCAAGTCTTTCGAAAAAAAGACCTAAGAATTTTTCAACCAAGACATAACACAAACATGAAGATTTAAAGAAGGACAATAGAGAAAAGAAATGTTATGTTTGTAATGAAAAATGGAGTAGAACATCAATGCCAAGAAAGTGATGAATTAGTGAGGAAGAGTTTGTGTCGAATGTAAAGAACCATGGAGATTTAATCATCAGCGCAAAGGAGGAAAAGAAAATAAGATAGAGGAATTAGATAATAGAGAGACACCTTGAAGGAGATAAAGGTGTTCTTAGTGAGTGCTGCGATCCAAAACATTCTCGGTGAGTGTCAAATCAGATCAAGGCATTCTTAGTGAGTGTCAAAGCAGATCAAGGTGTTCTTAGTGAGTGCCAACATTCAAGACATTCTTAGTGAGTGTCAAAACAGATCAAGGCATT
Source organism: Cupressus sempervirens (assembly GCA_028749045.1). Lineage (NCBI taxonomy): Eukaryota > Viridiplantae > Streptophyta > Pinopsida > Cupressales > Cupressaceae > Cupressus > Cupressus sempervirens. The sequence continues at coordinate 331,069,522 of CM053786.1, read as the reverse complement.
CTTAGTGAATGCTGAGATCCAAGACATTCTAAGTGAGTGTGAAACTAGATGAAGACGTTCTTAGTGAATGTCAAGATCAAGGTCCTCCATAGTGAGTGCCAACAACATTCTTAGTGAGTGTCAAACCAGATCAGGACATTCTTAGTGAGTGTGAGGGATTCAGTGTGTTCTTAATGTGTGCCATGAATCAAGGACTTTCTTGAGTGTCAAGGTAAAGGGCGTTCTTAGTGAGTGCCAATAGACAAGGACATCCTTAGTGAGTGTTGAAATTGAGGATATTATGTGCTCACTTCTCAAGGAGTAAAACAATACCCCAAAAATGAGAATGTCATAATAAGATGGTGACATAGCTTGAGGACTGTTCTAGAATGACCATTTAAGGTAAACCTAGAGCCCTAGGGGTCCTCCCCTGAGAGCGTATAACCTAATTACAAAGTCTCCCTAATGGATGGCTGCAGTGAATAAGAATCATCAAGGAACGAGACAAGAATTAATAAAGGCGAAGAAAGTACTATTGTACATCAAGATAAGTTATACCTTTTGAATCATTCATAGTATTTGCAATTGAGTATTATGATCTTCTGGTTCGATCTTTATAGATATATGGTGATTCTAATTTTATGTTGAAATTGATTTTTCAAGGTCGTTGGAATGATATTAGAGTTGCATGACAGAAACTAATCCCATTAAATCGGAATCGCTTGAGGGAAAAGCAATTTTGGGAGGGGCGGACTGTAATGTCCCCTTTCTAGTAAAATATCTAATAAAAAATAATGAAAATATACTAATAAACTGTACGAATGTGCCTCAAGCTCTGATAATCTTATACCATCATAAACAGTGACTACTATTTACGTCTTCACAGTCAATTGGCGAGTTGTGCAGCAGGTCAGAATCTTTATATTATGGTGCAGTGTTCTAGAATCACAGGGGCATTGAAGAGCACAAAAAAGAAATCGTATTACAGCGATCTGATAAATTACAGCATCATCTTCAATAAGGAGAATATTCAAAACACAATCACAAAATCCCTGTAACATTAAAAAGCTAGTAAGTATAACAGAGGAACATCCAGCGATATGGACCAGTTACAATAAGCACTGGGAAGATAATGATGGAGGAATCAATTGAATAGAGGCAGCATGCAAAATATATACAGAAAATATATCTTTACACATATTGTATCACTATACAGATGTTGATATAATCCTTAAATCATACACATCACGAGTTTCATATCGATACATTGAATTCTATTACATATCAACATATCCAGAGCCATTCTATAGATCCAAATTTTACTTCAATTATACTTATAACTACCCTCAAAACTTATACATTTGGAGAACATAAGAAATCTACTACTGATCATCAATCCAATCCCTGCATAGTATTAACCTTGCATCTGCGAAGATATAATAAAACTCACACCCCTTGAAATTGAAATTGACAGTAAATAATCTAAAACTCTTCAAAACTATATAGGGGACATTACACTAGGTCATGTAGAAATGTTAAATTCACAAATTTATGTAAGCGAATATAATGCACTTTGATAAATGTATATACTAATTAAATAAATAAAACATTTGGCCCAGATTTAAGATTTGACACTGTAATTTGCAATAAATACTGTAATAAATGCAGAATTATATAAATTTTAAACTACTTAGTTTAAGTTTCAACATGGAATATGGTGGTGAAGATGGCTGAAATGATTTACCAATATTCTACAAATTAAAGGCTCTGTTAGGCCTGAATTTGTAAAATAATTTTTCTTTGCTATGGTGCAATCTTATGCCTTCAAAACGGATCTAGTACATAGAATGGAACCCGGAACGACAGAAATGCACTAATAGGGAACTGGCAAATATATTGAATGTGCCTTGGCTTATTGGATTCATGTTTGATTGGTTTTGTGTTTATAGACACTGTTTGGGAACTTGGTAGGAAATAATAAATTATTTTTGTTCAAGCCCATTTGTAGACTGACTTAGTACTGACGAATCAAGATTGACAGTCGAAGGCAAGCATGCAATGTACATACGATGATGCAATTATGATGCTTTCTCAAAATTCTGTGATGTTCTTGTATGAATGCTCCCATGGTAATCTCCTCCAAAGATCTAATTTTATTAGGATTGTAACCTTAGTTGCCGATTCGTTTTTTTTTTTTTTCCAATAATGATCCGTGGAGGATTCGTACACACACACACACACTACTAAAAAAAAAAAAAAAAAAAAAAAAAAACAAAGAAAAATCATTTCATAGTATGAATCTATGATTCTAGTATGCATCTATGAATCTAGTATACTTGATAATTGATCTATTTTCATGATTATAAAGAAAATCAGAACATTGACATTCATGATTTTATGTTTTTGTGCTTTCTATTGCCACAGATTCGTGCTGGATCCTCATGATTCGTGCTTGGATCCTTGAGGATCTGGGCAGGATCCTTGATTCTACCTGTGGATCCGTCAGGATCCTTTGGCTGTGGATCCTGATGGATCCACAGGCAGGATTGCGGACCCTGCCCAGATCCATGTGCGGATCCGGACCCGAATCCGAATCTGAAGTTTGATACGCAAATCCAGTAACTAAGGTTGTAAGTAGATACACCATCCCATTGTGCAATTTAAATAAGTTGCAATTTAGTTGGAACTCAACTTTAAAAGCTTGCATCTTAGATCCATGGGCATGGAAATTACCTAGGCCAATTTCATAGTTGCTGGTTTGAACAAAGGTAGAAAATAACAATACGTGGAGTGCAATCTATAGCATGGGCATTAGGGATGATGGGGATAGGCTAAGACAAGGTTATTTGCCAATTTTTGCAAAATTCTCCACCTTGCACGCTAGTCAATGCACAAGGAAAGTCTTTGTGCATTGGGTTGGGCTTTTACACTTGGGATTTGAACCCATGTGGCAAATGACTAAATTTTAAGCTCAAACTAAATCCCAAAGATGAGCAATGATGGGAATAAGCTATGATAGTTGCAAAACTTTACATAAAATACATAACCTTGCACAGTAGTCAACGCAGAAGGACAACCTTGTTGAAGTGTGCTCAAATCATAGTGGAAAAGGGCATGAGCAAACAATTATCACTATTACAATCTTATATGCTTAGGAATTTTACATTGACCTAGATTTAGATGCAGACTTGATGTTTAAACTAAAACTTTTATCATGCACCGTTTAATAAACAAATTTTCACCTTTGCTATCTGTTATGCTTAGGAATCTTACATTGACTTAAACAGAACAAAAATATCATAGAGCATGAGATGTTAGATGCAGTGTTATAAGACTAGGACTTGACTTAGAGTTAGTATGCTCATTTTGGAGTCAGACTTACATACAGACTCGGCATTCAAACTCAGTAAGGTTTGGTGAATTGAAAAAGAGATAAAATATATAATTTGTAAGGATTTAAAATTCATCATGCATTGTTGAATAAACAAGCTTTAAAGACACAATAAACTAAGCAAGAAGTACATTTATCACATTTACAAGTATCCGTCAATTACCATTTTTTAGGATATATATATATGTTGTCAAGTCTTTAAGGTGTACAAAACTCATGGATTATGATAGCCATGACACGAAAAACAAAAATCACAATATTGAGTCATGAACTATGGTGGAAAGAAGCTTGCATCACTTAGCACAACATTGTAGTTGTATGCAGAGTCATACACTTGTATCTCATAGAAGACTACAAATACTGCTATAACAGTATGAGCATTACTTGGTTGCTTACTATAGGATTTATCTCATCAAATTGTAAGAGTAAACCTGATTCAATTACCTAGGATTTGATTAGGAAAAAGTCAGTAGAATTAAAAAAAATGCTGCTTTTTTGTCTGGCATACATCAAAGTTATTTTTTCTTTTTAATTTTTTAAAACTAAAGGAGTTTGGGGCAGTGTCTGCAATAGGGTTAAGGGGCATTACCATTATTTATAATTTTATTGGTTTTAAACAGCCTTTAAGAGCCCTCCAAACCCTTCAAAAAACATGACTGTTACATTTTTATGTTCGGATGCTTTTAATTTTTTTTTCCCTTTTTCGTGGACTTGGCCAAGTCTTCTAAATGGGCCTTGGTGAGTTTGATTAGAATCGTTGGGTACTTGGGTTACCAGTCACTTTGGACTCATTGACTTTGGGTAAGTCCAAGGAAGTCTTGTATATATGGACTCAAAAGATAGAAAGTTTTATACTTAGGGTTCTGAAATGGTATTAGATGCCTCTTGTAGACTGATTCCATCCTTCACCATTAAGACCAGAGCTTATAAATTTTGTGTTGTATGCTCCTTTATTGAAGTAGATTTTAATCCATCAAGGGATCTCTGTTATGTTGTATAAATGCTTGTTTTAGGTTTTTGTGTATGGTTTCTGTTGTTACTATTGTACTTGACGATGTTTGGATTGATCAATTAGTTGATTAGTGACTCTTTATAATGGAAACTCACAAGTATAAGAATAGTTTGATATGTATACTACAGATTTATTAGAGAAAACTTTGGTATGATTTGTTTGGTTCTTGGAATGGTGGTTTTGTTTCCTTTCAATTTGAAGAAATCAATGGACTCTGGAGGATAAAACATAGTTTTTGGTGAGGAATTCTAGAGCTCATTCCATGATGGATTAATGTTTAATTTACATTGTTAATGCTGATATGTTTCATCAGAACAGATGCAACTGGAATAATTGGTCTTGATTTCTTTTCTTCTTTGTAATATTGCTTTTAACTCCATTTGGTATTGGTTAACAGGTCTTCTGGAAGGTCGATGCTTCACAAATCTGCAAGAGTAGAGTTCCATCCTTTTGGAGTCATTGGTGCAATTGTTCCGTGGAACTATCCTTTCCACAACATCTTTAACCCCATGTTAGCTGCTCTGTTCTCTGGGAATGCTATTGTGATCAAGGTAACAACAATCACTCCTGAACAGAGAGATTTGTTATGGGTTTTTTATATGCACAATCACAAATTTTGCACTATTAGCAGTTATGATTAGGCTACACGCAGACTATTCAACTTGATTAAAGCTCCTAATCTGTAATTTCTTGTAAGGACTTGTTATGTCTATTAATTGTGATATATTCACAATTTTTTTTTTCAAGATTCTACATATGAATCATTTAATGTGTCAGATCTGAGCATGTCAGTAATCTTGTATAATACAAACATGATTATTAAAGACTTTTCTATGCATTTGGTTTTGTGCAATGCTCATTCCTGTGTCTAATTGTTCATATATTAATGTAATAGTTTGTGTTTATGCGATGAACACTGTTTTTTTATTGTTGCTCTATTGTTCCACTAGAGCTGTGCTGCATTTGTGCTTCATTATGGGTGTCAACTCCAGAATTTATCGGCTTTCAAATAGAAATGAAAATATCAAAGATTGAGAAAATGAGTTGATGGGCCTAAGCCTAGGCTTTAAATTGAACTCTTTAAGTATTTGAACAGAAAATAGAAGACACACAATGTAATGTCCCCTTCTAGGAGGTTGTCAATTTATATTTTTACACATATTACTGTGCAATCAAATCAATTTAATTCAAGACAATGATACGTGTTTCATAACACATTTGGTAATTAACATATTCAAGCCCGCTTCCTTAATTTTCTCGTAAACTCAACCCTAAGGAGAGTGTGGGTTTACTTGTTGTAGGGTGCTTGTCACCAATCTACAAATAGGCTTCCTCAAGGCATTGAGATTGCATGTTCGCACGAATTCTACCCATCGTGGAATTCACCTATTATTGTGAGGATTTACTTTGCCTTTTCCTACACAACATTAATAAATCTCCCAGGACAATAACAAGAGATTAAAAAAAATGGTTACAGATATATTAATATATCTTTTAACCCAAAATATACATATATCATATAATATATAAAGTATATATAACTCTAATTATGACTATTGAATATTATATATGTTATATTTTACAAGTGAATAAATTATATATATATATATATATATATATATGTATATGTATATGTATATGTATATATATATATATAATTATATATATATATATATATATATATATATATATACATATACATATACATATACATATACATATACATATATATATATATATATATATATATATATATATATGTTATGACATATATAACATGATATATATCGAGTTATATATGTCATGATATATATGTTCAGATATATACATCACCAGGTTGTGGTGATGTACTGTTTGTAAATGTCGAGTTTAATGTGCTCATTCAGCTCCTGCGGTGAGGGGAGGAGGTGGGCAGAAGCATCCAATGAGAAGTGGTAAGGTGGGAGACGATCTATGTCAATCCCGACCGAGCTCAATAGGGTAGTGGCGTGGGAATACCAACAACAAGCTCTAGTTGTCAAGTCGGAGTCGACAATATCAACAAAGGAGTAGTATGCGAGATAGGAGTACTTGTAGCGACCATCGACTGAGTTCAAGAAGCCCCCGAGGCGATAGAGGAACCAGATCAAATCGAAGATGACACTGAGCCTGAAAGGGTGAGCGTCAAACTTGGCCAAGATAATAGTGTGAGGAGTGTATCAGTGATGATAATCCGACGGAGGAGAAGGGTCTGGACCCTCTCGATCGAAGCCCAGTCAGAATCAAGAAGAGAAGGTCCCCAAACTGTAGATCCATATAGAATTGTCGGTCTGACCAAAGAGGCTAAACTTGTGGAGTTTGGTATCATTGTCACCTCTATCCTTTTTTCTTCAAAGTTTTAGAGTAGATTGAATGCATTTAGGTGATTATCCAAACAAGAGCCGGCCTAGAATGCAAAGGTTTCACTTCATTTTCAGTGTCCCACATAGAAGTGATTTCCATATTATACCAAAATTGCTAAACTTATGGAGCTTGGTATCAGGTGCAAATTTTGGTAATTAACAAGAACGTTTCACAATCTTAGGTAAATCTTTGAGTGCATTGGAGTTATTGACCTTCACCATGTTATCAAATTTCACATGACAAAATCTCCTAAGCCATAACCATTTGTGATCAAATTTTACAATAAAACAACTTATCTCAGAGGGATTCAATTGAAATACATTACGTTTGGTCCTAGTTGTTGAATTTTAGGGATCATTGCAAATGTACTAAGCACAACCATGATATTTGGTTTGTGTTTTCCAAATAGTAGCGTCCTTATATTTGTATGAGGAATAAACCAATAGACATGTCTAGACATTAATTAATGGTTATATATATATATATATATATATATATATATATATATATATATGAGGAATAAACCAATAGACATGTCTATTCAACAATATGATGAATATAATGACATTAATTAATGGTTATATATATCTCATTGTGATTATATTAATTTCTTTTGACTTCACAGGTTTATCCTACAAAAGCTATGAAAACATCAACACTCTCTCTTAGCTAGGGAGGATAAACACAAGACATGTATTACCAAAGTAACAAGAATCGGAATCGGATCGGAATCGGCAAGGTCAAATTCAATCGTGAATCGGCAAATTTGAAAAAACCCTTTAAATTTAAAGATTTTAACAATTTAAAACTTATTTCATGCACCCTTTATTGAATATAACTTAAACACACTATAACATCTTCAAATAGAAGTTAAAACTTAACATACATAAACATGGAACATAAAATCCATCACATATGTAACTATGTTATCTAAAATGTAAATTGTAGGCTAGCTGAAGTAAATAGAAATCAAATGATCATAATGATTTAAATCATAGAATGTATGTAAGATGATCCATAAGACATCAAATCATAAATGTATGTAAGAATCTAAGATGAAGATCCATGAAAGTTTGAAACATATGTCTATCAATGATTCAGTATCAATATCTGTAAACAAAATATAAAAATATGGCTCCAGCTCAAGCCTCAGACTCATAGTCATCATCATCATCCTCAACATCATCCTGAAGCTCGGCTGCAGCCTCAGCCTCAGCCTCTGAGTATCCAGTCTGCCTAGTAGCAAGGCGTCTAATGTAGGTCCTAGAGGACTGCCGAGCCATATCTCCCGCATGTAAGATGGGCTCATGAACGTCGCTAGGGCCTGTGCCTGTGCGTGCACGTGTGCGTCTACCAATGCTTGAAGAACGTGCTCTAGCTGCCTTAGCCTCTATATCCACCTGGTCAACCCACACACGGTCTTCCTTAGTGAAGACTGGATCCACAACCTCTGTGAGCCACTCTGATTTTGGATCAATCTCCTCTAGAATGATCGGAGAGGAGTCAGTGCCCAAAATCTGTCTGATCCTAAGACGGAGGTTGTAATGAACAAAGACAATATCATTCAACTTTTGCACTGTCAACCTGTTTCTCCTCTTCGAATGGATGTGCTCAAACATGGACCAACTGTGCTCACATCTAGAAGCGCTGCTTGGCTGACTCAGAATACGAATGGCAATTTTTTGAAGTTTTGGGGTTGTGGCCCCAAACATTTGCCACCATCTATCTGCATAAGGGAAAAATTGAAAATAGAAACAATTAGTCTCATTTACAAATTACAAGTTAACTCTAAAATTACATAATCAACTTTAAGATTAGAATCTAGATTCATGAACATTGAATATATTATTTAATTTTTACCTGGCTGTAGTGTTGTCTGAGCATTTATAGCCATCCTGCCAGAGAAAAGTGGCCCCTCTTTATTGTTGAACTGGTCTAGCTCAACAATCGTAGCAGCGCTATCTTCATCACTACTCAACCTCTGAATCACTATGTATAAGCCAGTGAGAACCTCCGCATCCGCCTTGAACTCAGGACGGAAATGATATGCCGGATTCAGAAAGTAAGCTGCTGCATGGATGGGTCGATGGAGCTGATTCTGCCATCTCCTATCGATGATGTCCCAAATAAGGCCATACCTCTCCTGCACTCCTGCATATTGGGTTCTGATGGCCTCCTTGGCCCTATCCATGCCCTCATAAATGTAGCCCATAGAGGACTTCTTCCCATCAGCAGTTCATAGCAAAGCTACAAGGGGCTCAGTGACTTACATATAAAGTAAAACAAAAAACTTGAGTCAAAACTTAAATATAAAATAATATAACTTAAAGTAAAAGTAAAATACTAAATGTTAAATTGCAATAAATTTACCTGCAGGATTTCTCTAGCAGGTTTCCAAAAACTATCCTCATCAAATATGCAATCCGCCACATCTATCCCTACAGTGGTCGTAGCATAGGAAGAGGAAATCCACTCCCGCCCAACAAACATGCTCCTCAATTCATCCCTTGATTTCAACAAGGACTACAAGGTGATGAAATTCGAGGCAAACCTCGTGATACCTGGGCGAGCTAACTCCTTGCCTTCTGTGTACTTCCTCATTGTGCTAAGGACAAATGAATGATTATAAATGAATTTGCATATGTTTTTTGCCCTTTCCACACATGACTTGACAAACTCAAGTTTGCCAATTTCCTCCAACACGAGGTCAATGCAATGTGCCGCACAAGGGGACCAAAATATGGTGGGGTGCCTCTCCATCAAAAGTTTACCTACAACAATTTTAAGTCAATTAGAAATTCAAATTTCAAAATTCAAATAAATTTATTTTCAAAACTTGAAAAGTTAAAAGTTTACCTGCAACAACATAACATGCTACATTATCCGTCACCACCTGGATCACATTTTGTTCTCCCACCTCTGCTATGACTTCCTCAATAGCCTCACATAAGTATGTGGCATTTTTTACATGTGCGGAAGCATCAATGGATTTGATGAACATGGTATATCCTACAAGTAACAAAACAACGAATTAGAATATTAAAATTAAATGGATCATCAACAAATTAGCATTCAACAAATCAAAATTTACAATTATGTATGTAGGAAAGTAGAATGATCAATTACCTCCACAGGATACAAGAAAATTGAGGAGTGTTCTATTCCTCCTATCTGTCCAACCATCAGTCATGATGGTGCAACCCTTTGCAATCCACTCCTTTCGGTTCTCCTTGAGCTCAACCCTCATGTCCTCTACCATCTCATCCAAGAGGTATCCGCTCAACTCAGCCTCAGTTGGGGCTTTAAACCCCAGACCACAAATAGCAACCGCATCTATCATGTTCTGCCAATAAGGAGCCCTGTCACAAATAAAAATTTAGATGTCAAAGACTCAAATTATAAAACAAGTAAATATAATTAAAGTTTTACTTTTACTTTTAATTTTAACTTTAAAGAAAACAACGAAAAAAGAATCAATTACCTGGCTGCAATAAATGGAATGTTGCAAAAGTACCAAAATTTGCATATCTCCTTTCTGGCAGCATCATGAATCTCCTTGTTCAAACTCATGCCCTCAAGCGTGGGTTGGGAACCAGGAGTAGTGCGAGGCACAAAGTAACTATCCATTCTGTTTTTCCATACTCTAGGCTACAATAGGTTGGTGTGGGATTGTGTCTTAGTATGTGACCGACTAGCACTAGCACGAGCAAAAGAACTAGGATAAAAAGGAGGCCTAGAAGAACCCTCTCCAACACAACCTACAGATGTAGAAGCTGATGCAGATGCAGATGTGGATACGGCTGCGGGAACATGGGAGCCAATACCCCTTAACCCTTCAAGTTGCATTTTCCTATTGGCTTTGTCTTTTTCAATTTTTTCTAATGCCATTAAGCAAGTGCATTTTGCCTTAGGAGTTTGGTGAGTGCAAATTGTAACATCGTGTCCAGGTATAGCAGCAATGTGGTATTTCAATCTATAAATACCCCCGAAAGTTATTTTTTCTTTACAAAAAATACATTTTGTTTGATATTTGGTTCTTCCAGGAAACTCTTCGTTATATTTCCAACATTCATCTTTTCTACCCATTGCGAATTTGTGAAAAATGAAAGCAAAGGCTGCTGCAATAAAAAATTATATGTAAAATATCAAAGTTTGAAGCTAATAAAAGCTACAAAATAACAAACCCTAGTTTGCAACTTAGTAAAAATAAAGAACATTCAAGATCTAAACTAAAAATCTTGAAAACTATAAAAATTTAACAAAAAATGCATAATACACTAAAATGCAAAAAAAAAAAGAGCACTTACCTCTTGCAAATGAGTTGAGGAGTGTTGAGATTGGCTCCTTAATGCTCCCAATGCAATTGATGGCCTCCCCAAATGGATTGCTGATCTCTTTTGTGCTCTTTCTTCTTGCCGGTTAGAAACCTATGGCTTTTCTTTTCTCTTCTTCTCTCTCACTTTTCCTCTCTTCTACTCATGTTAAACAAATAGAAGGCCCTTTAGGGTTATAACAAAGAGAATAGGTCAAAAACAAAGTAAAAAAAACAAGCAATTTTTTAAAATTTTACAAGTCTGTACTTTATTGGCTGCGAGTGATTCATGCCGATTTTTTCAGGCGATTCATGCGATTTTTTGGATTCACCTGATGAAATCGGTAATGGCGATTTTTGACTCCAAAAAAACGCTATTGCTGAATCTAATCGCTGAATCGCCGATTTAGGCGATTTTATGGCGATTCTCGTTACTCTGTGTATTACACCATTGGTAATATTAGGTATGACAAAAAAATATCTTTGATTAGATGATATTATGAGTATATTCACCATTTTGATGTAACAGTTGATATTACGAGTATTGGCCTCCCAAAATATCAACGATATTCACCAAGTACTGAAAAGATTTTGATATCACATTTGATATCAAGAGTATTGGCCTCCAAGAGTATCGACATCCGATATTCACCAAGTACTCAAATAAGGTGTGATATCACATTTGACATCATGAGTATTTGTCTCCCAGAATATCATACGATATTCACCAATTACTCAAAATAAAGTTTGATATCACATCTGATATCAAGAGTATTGGCCTCCTAGAATATCAATGATATTCACTAAGTACTCTTTGAGTAATGGCCTCCCAGAATGTTGAGATACAGGACATTCACCATATACTCATTGTTTGATCTCATAATACAAGTTATTGTAAGATCATCACCTTACAACAACTTCTGCAGATACAAGTGACTTCATTTGGAAGTTGTCACTTCCTCATGATGTACATAGGGGGTAGGCCCATTAAAATCACATAGCCACGAGGTATATTCATGAATCATAGTCCTCATGACTGCTACAATTTATTGATCGCTGGAAAATCCATCTCAACATGGTTTACTCCCTCTGAATCAATATAACTGAGATCATCGAAGGTTTACTAGATCATATCCTCTATCCGCTCCCTCTGTTTCAAGGTTGCCTCTAATGAAATGACAGGCTCCCTCTGAATCTCAATCTCCCTCTTTTTCTTGCAAGAAAATTCTCGGAGGAAAAGATCAAGGCAAATAGTAATAAATACTATTCTCATATGCATCAAATCATAAAAATGCATAATACTTACCTAGACATATACAAGTTATCTCATACTTCTGATAGCTCATTCTACTATTCAATATTATTCATAATATAAATTATCGAGTAACATCTATGGATAAATTTCCCTTTAAAACACCGTTCTTATTATGTATGCAATTATATAAATATGCTCCTAAATATAAACATATTATATAAGGTGAAATTTTTTTAAATAATTTTTCGTACCTAACCTTTTATACTTGCATAATATTATATAACATCATTAAATATCATTTTAAATAGATATATATCTCAAATTCTATTATATATACATAATATATATATAGTTCTCATATCATATAATAATGTGAACAAATAGAAATTACAATACCTTATATACTCACTGTAATGAGATTGGTGTGTTCAAACATATGGATGACTTCTTATTTAATTGTCCTTGTCCTTTCGGCATGGCAGATGCATATCATATTTTGACCACCTCAACACTAGGTCATGGAAGATATCAGATGAGTCGTAGGACTGCATCGTCTCCTTCTCCTCAAGCAAAGGTAGTAACATCTGAACCCTCTCCTCAAATGATATGCCTTTCAGAGATTGCAGAAGATATTTTATTTCATTAACCACACACACATCCTCTTATCCTTCCATAGTATATGGACCATTAACACCTTGCCCTACGTAGTTTGACGTTTCTCTATGGCCACTGTAGCCGATTTGCACATTATGATCGAATATTTTAGTAGGAATAGTGTCACAGGAAAAACCGACTTAAATAGAAATTTCTAGAATAATTTGGGGTGAAGGATTGTTTTGCCCATCTATCACAAAAATTTCACTTGTCTTAAGCTTCGTCACCAACTGCGGGTCTGTCATTTCTTGATGAGTATGCAAATAACGTGAGTCTTTTGATGGATAACTTATAACCCACACATTTCCTCCTCCACAATTATGGTATGGGTGATATTGGCTTCCAATTTGGTCACAAATATTGAAGTGTTCTTGCTTGGCAAAAAAAAAATTGACCACCATCATGCTATAAAGAATATCGATTACCCATTCTAAAGCTTCTCAATTTTGGCACAAGCAGCAAGAGCATGCAATCATCAGACTTTGTGAACAGTCCACATTCCTCAATGACGATTCCACATTTTACAGGTAATACACCACTTGATATTCCATACTTTTGACATTAATGAGTTGTTGACATCTTTTGCACATTGTCTGGATAGAATCCGCCATTCAGGGACAAGGATGGAGGACGCTGGTAAACAGTTGGTATCTTTTATATACTCTGGAATGGAATCTTCGAATCATACTTCAAGTAAATTATATTATCACTTGCCAATGTGATTGCAAGATTCAAAGGTCTTACATCCACCAAGACAATGTCAATGTCATCCTTATTCAAGACAACTGCTTCAAGGGCAGCACCAAACGCTACTGCTTCATCGGGGTTTACTGATTTATAGAACTCCTTGCCATTTAAGAAATATCAAACCATTTCCTGTACCTTTGGTAGTCGCAAGGAACCACTCATTAATACAATATCATCAATAAGGCTCTTACTCAACTCCTCATACTTTAATTTACATTCGCAACTTGGCTCTGATACTATGTTGAATTTTCAGGATTGTTGCAAATGTACTAAGCACTGCCATGATATTTGGTTTGTGTTTTCGAAATAGCAGTGTCCTTATATTTGTACGAGGAATAAACCAAGAGAATAGACATGTCCCTTCGGGAGATGTCTATTCAAGAATATGATAAATATAATGACATTAATTAATGGTTATATATATATTATTGTGATTATATTAATTTCTTTTGACCTCACAGGTTTATCCTACCAAAGCTATCAAAACACCAACACTAGTACTAGCTGCAATCTCATTTCCTTATCCTTGATTAAACATTTCTTATCAGTGAATTGTATATGATAACCCTTGTCCACAAGCAGGCCAACACTCAGAAAATTATGTTTCAAACCATTAACTTATAATATATCATCAGTGTTGGTCTTACCATCAAGTGATGCTGAACCTCTTCCTTTTACCAAGCAAGGTGTATTGTCACCAATTATGACAACACCTCCATCATACTTTTCCAGCTCCACAAACCTATCTTTGCCACCTGTCCTGTTATGTGAACATCCACTGGCTATAATCTAGCGTATTCTTTTTCTCTCAACATGTTTAACAAGAGCTTTTTCTTCTTTAACATGACTTTCATCTTTAAGAGCAACAAATCATATCTCATCCTTATTATTACTGTCTTTAAACTTTTAAAGTCAATATCCTTAGTCTCAATCTCATCATCACTAACATAAAGAAACTCTTTAGGAAATATGATTTGTAGGGTCTAGGGTTAACCTTAGATTCTCTTGTAGGACATCTTGATGCAAAATGACCAATTTTCTTGCATGTATAACAGTGTATAGGTAACTTGCCTTTAATACTCCTTTACCTCTTTGTTCTCTCTTTGCGATCAAAGATTCAAGTTCATCCAACTTGCTTTCTTCTTCTTCAATTTTTGCCCATTCACTTGCATACCCTCCAAGATTTCTGCTACCGGTGCTCACACTTTTGGTCATAACTCTTTTATCCTTGTGTACACTAGCTTTAAATGTAGTCTGAATTCTAGACAAAGAATCTTTCATTCTTCCAGTTTCAAAAGCTTGTAACTTACCAATTAACATTTTCCTGTTGAATTTTTTAATGAGGAATGACTTCCTGAATTGCATTGACCTTGTTCTTATATGTTGGTGTTAAGGATCAGAGAATTTTCTCAACAACTTTATCTTCTGTTATAGTTCCTCCTGTGCTATTTATTCCCATTGCAATTTCAATAATCCTTTGTACATATTCTCTAATGGTTTCATCTTCCTACATTCTAGCATTCTCTAATCTAGTTTTCCATGTAATTTTGTTCTCTTTGTATATTCATCACATTTATTAACTTTTTAAATTTATTCCAAATATCATGTGCTAGGTCAAGTTCCTTTACCTCAATGAATTCTCATTTAGATAGGGCACTTATTAAGGCTTCCCTTAAGCCATTGTAAATGTCAAGCTGCTAAGCTTCCTTTTCAAAGAGGATCGGATGCTTTGATATCAATTGTTAAGAAGTAAAGTCCACACACAACTTGGGGTGGGGGGGTGAATAGATATAATTAAATCCAAACTTATAAAACTAATTTCCAACAATTAAAACAATGATGCACAAGAGTAAGAAACCATGTACCATAACACAATGATTTGTTGACTAGGGAAACCCTTGAGCAGAGGGAAAACCTTGGTTGTGATGGTATCCACAAGATAATGTACTAATATATAAGTTCCTTGTGAAAGGATGTGACCCTGCAAGGAGTCAATTACAATTCATTTAGTACAACAATCCCTGTTAAAGGACATCTCCCTATTAGGAGACCTTGAGCCCTTGTTAGGAAGCTTTAACCCTGTTAAAGGCTGAAAAGAACAAGTATACTCACTATCTAAGTGCTCCAACAAAAGTGAAAGATACTACTTTCAAGATAACATATCCATCGAACATGAACTGACTGATCCACAATTTACTTGTCGATCATCCAACATCATTTTTGCTCTTCTTTGCTGATCCAACATTGAGGCTCGCATCATATGTATCAAGACATATGACTCTCATAGCATACATACCAAACAAGGAAAACAACTCTCCTTTGTACCCTTCACAAATATTTAATTAGGTCGGCCTATTAGAGCTTCTCCTATATACAATTAATTACATAGGACCATGCTAAGGCATACACGCCTCCATAAGCCTGAATACAACCATTATATTACGTTTCCCACACGTTACAGTGGTAATATTACGTTTTCAATAATAAACCACACATTACAATAACAGAGTCGACTGCCAATAAAATACATCGCACATTACACACTAGCGACCTTTCCGGAATAATCCAAATGCCTCACACTTCTGAACATATGCGCACGGACAAGTCTTCTACCATCCTCCATGTGTGAGCAATAATTCCAGTTCACCAATAAGATATAGCAAAGCTACCTGCAACTGTCATTTTCATAATTCCTGTACACTGGTCTGCTACCAGTCTTCACCAATCAACCTGTAACTCAACCAAAACATCACACAAAGTATTGGGAACATAGACATAATGTGTAGTGTCATTCCACCACACATATGTAAGCTCGCTTATCTAAATCTGTCAAACACTAACCTCTCTGATCTGATAAGTAGCCTGCGATATATAGAATCTGAGTCTTTCATGAACATAAGAGCATATGTTGTCATAAATGACGAAACCTATCATAAATACAACAACTCTATAACTCATTTAAGTGCCAACCTTATCCTAAATTCCTAAGAACAACAAATAAAATGGATCAAGTATTATAACAATTACAACCAACATATGTCAATAGGTATGACTAGGTATGACCTTTGTCAAGGCACTTTACGGGAATGATGCTGTTTCATTCTTGGATTTAATTCAAAAAGTTGTGAAAACATAAAAAAGATCTACAGTAGTCTCTAATTCAGCAAAAGTTGTTTGATGATTGCCACTAAACTGAGGGTATTTGAGGTAGGGAACATAGTTTTCTTGAGATTTTAGCCCTACAGTCAGTCTTCACTTAAAGGAAATGGTGCTAAGAAGTTAAAGCCACAATTTTATGGCCAGTACAAGATCATAAGGAAGATTGGTAAGTTTGCATATGAGCTTGAACACGATAAAAGTAGAATCAACAACATTTTTTCATGTATTAGGATTATAGAAGGCTCTGGACAACAGGGCACCCCTTCATTAGAGTTGCTGACACTTGATGATGAAGGAAAAATTATTCTAGAACTTGAAGCAATCTTGGGTGTGAGGGAGGAAAAATTGAGAAACAAGGCTTTTTCAAAATATATGGTGAAGTAGAAGAATCTACCTCTCGAAGATGTCACTTGGAAAGATGTGGGAGTATTAGAATGTTTGAGTTTGAAGTTGCTTGGGAACAAGCAATCTTGAGTATGAAGGATTATCATGCCCCCATTTCCTTGAGGACGACTTGCAAAAATAAAAATACATAAATATGTGTTTGTAAACACTAACCTTAAGTGATACCTATTTAATATAAACAAAGTTATCAGTTTGGGATTGGATTTGGGTTCAGAGAATCGGTTTGCTGGTATGACAAAATTTTGAAATGGAATTTGTGTTCCTTAGTACAAAAACAACTAAAATTTATATATATCTATATAATGGAGCTTGTAAGGATGAATTAAAATTAGAAATATAGAATGTCACGTAATATCATATAAATAACAAAAGCACCATAAACTTGTAATTATAGCTTTATGAATCTTATGATCATACCATCATAGCATCATATACTTCAAGCTCAAATTCAAAATCCTAAAATGTCAAATGATAGATGATAACATCAAGTTCAAGTATCATTGTGTAAAGTTTGAGCTGATGGATTAATAATTTTTACTTTTTCTTCTTCTTCTTCATCATCATCATCATACCATCATCACCGTCAGCATCATCATAATCGTCAGCATCAACGTCATGACCATCATTGTTCTCATCATCATAATCATCATTGTTGTCATCATCGTCATTTTCGTTTGTGACAATAATTAGAAAATTCCTTGAGTCATCTGGTGGTTTGTGATGAACATTTGGATGTTCTTAACCTCTGCATACACCTCTTTGATCCATCCAATTTTGATCCCAATCTTTTGTAGCATAAGATTGAGTGACAATAGATGCTGATATTGCTCTTCAACCAACAAAAAACAACGCTTCAATTCTTTATGTTGTACGTTATGACTTGGACAATGTTTCTAGGTTCCACTTATTCAATGGTAGAGATGAGAGTATCAGCAATGAATGGCCCATATTTTACTTTCCCCTCACAATCCATGGATTTCAAAAGCATTGCTCTTTTAGTTGTTACCTCTATGACATTCATTAATGGACCGTTTCTTGCATCTTTCCACCCATTTGAAACAATAGATACTTGTCTCAATCCATAGTCTCTTGCAGGTTTCAAAGCATCCTCAACCACCTTGATCTCTCTATCCAACAAGCTGGTCTGTACTTTGTCATAACTGGGGCCTTTATACCCTCTTGGAGCTTCATTGACACTTGTCAACATTTTCTTCTGGTATGGGGAATGAACAAAGCTGAAAGGCAGCCCATTTGGATATATGCATCTTGCTACATCAATGTCGACAATACCTCAACTCTCATTTTGAATGCAATTTTCAATTATCCCTTTCGTTTGCATGTAATGGGTGCTTGAGTTTCAGTTTCAGACTTAGTTGCAGTATTATAAAAGGGGTGGTCTTCTATCACAATATTTGTAGAGGGCTCTGCATTCTCTTTGATTTTTTTTGCTGCCAGTGCTTCTACGTGCTTCACTCTCTTCTACTGCTTCATGCTCTGCAATAAATTTTAATATTTGTTTCATTTGGTATATGTGCATTTTTTTTCCAGGGCATTTCATGACTCTTCTAGGGAATCCACAAAATGGCCTACCACATGATAAAATGAACTATTTCTTTCTTTATCACAACTCTGACATTTCTAACGAGATGCACTGCCTTCTGGAAGGGGCCTTTTGATCGCAAGATGCTTCCAGAATCCACAAAGAACATTTAGAATTTGGATCTATTGTTTGTTGTTCATTATTCCCCACGAAGGAAGAGGTAGATGCCACTATAGTTGCCATGGCAAGAAATTTTATACATGTTCAAACTAAAAACTTGAGAGTGGCTTTTTTCTCAAAAAAGGTAGATATTATGGACAATGAAAGATAAATTACAAAACTTCAACAAAAACGAAATCAAATGAAAAAAAGATTACCTCTTCCACTCATTGAAAGCTTGCAAACGTGTAGGAATGAACACTTGATGAAGATCCACAACTCAATTTTCTGTCTCCTTGTGCAACCAAACTCTTGCTCAGCCACCTATTTGCTCTATCTCAAGAGAAAATGACCTTCTTGCACACCAAATGAACAATAAAAGGCACATAACTCCTTAGGATCCACCTTTTAGGGTTGTGGATGTGAAAAAATAATTAAAATTGCAAAACAAATTTGACAAGGTGTTGAAACTAATTGCGAGCCTACCTTGGTTTGACCGTGGTCTGCCCAAGTTCACCTGGGTTTGTACGGGTGCAAACTGTGCTGTGGCTGTTTCAAACCGCCAGCATTTGGGATGGACTTTGTCCATACCCATTGTCGGACTGTCATTGGATCAAGGATCAATTCAAACCATCCTCGGTCCAGGGACCTCAGGGGTTGGACACAATAAACTGGATTAAAAAAAAAGAAGAGAAACTATATTTTGAAGGTTAAATTTTGTTAAGCTAGTTGTTTGGCCTAGTATTTGTTCTTTTTCACATGACTCATGTAGCGGCTGGTATCCAAGTTTGAGCTGATTGTTGGAGGATTTTGGAAACTTTACACAAGTTCTGATACCACCAGAACAAAAATCCTTGATTGGCATAAGGAGGATAGATGAAACCCTAACCTACCTTATCCCATTTTTTGTTCTGAAATCTGTATTCATACACAGGTCTTGGTGGTTGTAGGAAGACTCTTAGTCACATATGCTTGTGGGCAGATTCTGAGTTCCATCAAGGGTAGATCTGGAGAGTTGTGTGGAGGACTTCGGTGTAGACTCACCTGAAGGTTCAAACTAACCTACGAGCACTTAATTGATCTGAATTTTCCAAGCTAAGAGCAGATTGTGATGGAGCTCAGTCTGGTGTTAGGATAATTGTTGAGCTATATCTGGCTGGGCATGAGCAAACCGGGCACAAATCTGAGCACTTTGCGAGTTAGCCATCCATTGCGTTGTCTAATTCAGGGTTTTATGCCTCAATCTCGGGTGAATTTTAAGTGTAAACTTTTCCTTCCAGGGTGATTATGTTGCTGTTACAGATTATAACTCAGGAAACAGGCTTGATCTGGTTACAATATTCACTATCAGCAGCAAGTAATTCTGTACTTTCATGGTTCGGAACTGTGGTTTATTGAAACAATAGAAGTGGGGGTTGGTGATATTGTTTACTATGTATGGATTTGAAGAAAAAACACCAATTGGTAATTCATGTCTTAATTCCATATTTACAGATCCACTACTGAGTTATTTTAATGTCCCCTTTTTGGCATGACCATGATAGTGGGTGGATTTAGCCTATTACTGGGTCGTTGTAGGCTAATAATGGTTTAACCTATTAGAGGAACCTGTTGAGTGTTATGGCTCCATTTGGTGGGATTTACTTTTTA
Organism: Cupressus sempervirens; assembly: GCA_028749045.1. Classification (NCBI taxonomy): domain Eukaryota; kingdom Viridiplantae; phylum Streptophyta; class Pinopsida; order Cupressales; family Cupressaceae; genus Cupressus; species Cupressus sempervirens. The sequence goes on along the minus strand of CM053786.1, from coordinate 331,048,877 downwards.
TAGTAAGTTAACAGATGCTTAGATGAGTTAGAGAAGTTGAGTGATGCTCTCAGTTTTTATTTTTGGCTTTTGGTTTGGGCTCTAAGAATCTTGGAGGGAGCATCTATTTTTAGTAAGTCACCTTGTCAGAATCATTTGTCTTTATTTATCAGGAACACTCATGTGCTATCAAATTTTGATAATGAAGCTTCTTCATTCTTTTTTTGCAAGACGGGTGAATTATGATTATTATTTAATTAAATACGCTGAGGTTGCTATTTTTTCTAGTATTGTATATGGGCCACCTTAGTGTCATAGCTTGTTGGAATTGGGTTGGAGAGCTTTAAATCTTGGGCACATGAAACAATGGCCTTGTGTGTTAGTATATCATGATATTGATGAAAATGTCATTTTTGGAGCCAAAGGGAGTTAATAAATTATATTATTTAAATATGTGCCTAAGCATAAAGCAAAAGACATTTAAGTGAAAAGTGTGCTCATGAAGACTCTTAGCGTTGAGTGTAAAGAAAAAGCCTTTGCATTGAAATGTTATAAATATAATGCCTTGCAAGGAATTATTATTCACTTGCTTATGTTATTGATTATGCATTTGATATCTTTGTGTTCGGAGAAGAGATTGAAACAAGGATTTCAACATTGTTGGAGAATTGTGAATTCTTCACCATTTCAGCACTTTGAGTTTGTGAAATACCAGGTGAATTGTGCTCTATCTGCTGGTATTGGTCTGAGATTATCTGAGGATTTGAATGGTGCTGTTGTATACCATTCAATCAATTGTTTGGCAGTGATTTGATTAGAAAGGGAAATTAATTATCGTGACATTGAATCTGCTGTACAATCCTTGTAATCAAACACCATTTTGTGGAGTTTAATACTGGCTGCGATCTGAATCATAACTTGCATAGCTCTTTAGTAGGGCACTGTTGACGTTTTTTCAGGCAATGCTTGACCAAACAACGACAGTGTACCACTTCCTAGGGCTGTGATCGGATTTCTGCTATTGGTGTTTGGAGTTTAAGAAACTGTGATCTCCAAATCTACAACGTCAATCATTTGGAATCAGGTTCTTCAATTAAGTTGAATTGCTTTGTGTCGTGCATTGTCATAATTTCAGACCTGTATCATTGCTATTGAAATTAATTTGTTGGTGTTTCATATCAGTTTTAATTTTGTGTTTAGTTTTATGAGCATTTCTATATATCTGAAAAAGAACAAAAAGCATAAATCTCCAAAAACAAAAGAATTGGAAATTTCAAGAAACTCGAAACAAAAAAAAAGGCCATTCTTCAGCATAGTTTTGGAGTGAGCCAGCAGAGCTCATTATAGGAGTTATACCTTACCAGATCTGATTACAATAATATTTGTAAGCTCTACGATCTCTACATCAACCTTGCAAAAAAAAAAAACTTCTTAAGCCTAAAATGTAGGACAGGCGTATAAGAGTAAATTCTGTCTACAGAAAAAGTGAGAAGACACCTGTCTATTGTCATTCAGAAAAGCATAAACTAGATGACAGCCTGATTTGAAATTAACATAGAAATTGCCCTGCTGGATCTTTTTCAGAGGAAAGGGACAGAATGGCAATCAATGCACATAGCATGGAATATAAGCTCTTGGATGGCTTGGTCACAACAAAAACTGTCAGTAAAACTCAGTGTAACATGGGGACTCGTTCCCACCTCGTCCCCCTACCACCACCTTAGTTGGGGGCATCCCCGGCTGGGGACTTCAGGTTCCTAATTCCCCCACCCCCTTACCACCTTCGTGCCTCCATCTTACATGCGGCGCTTGTTACATAAAGGCGGGTTACTGGCTACCATAATTGTCACACACACACTACATATACATAGTTATGAACCTACATTCATGATTTTGTACGTGTTTTGATATCGTACTACTCAATGTAATTATCTTTATGATATTTTTGATATTAATGTTGTAATTTTGCTATGTTCAACTATTTGGTATTATAATTTGTTAGTCCTCGTACTATTATACATCATTTCATGACCAGTATTTCAAGTACTATATGTATAGCAAATTACAACACGTCTACCCCCCTCCACCTTCCTCCCACCATCCCAAAATTGAAGCCCTTCTTTTCCCCATACTGGAAACTCGTCTTGACGTCCCGTTGTCCCACGGTGCTTCTGTTACACTGGAAAACTTGGGAGCAGCTAATGCACAAGTGTAATCACCTACCTAGCTTCAACAGGCATAGGCTCCTACTACCTCCTAGAAGATATGCTCCTTTTCCTTTACTTATGTTTACTTTGTGATTAGAATTTAGATCTTGAAAAATCAGCATATACTGTAAGTCTAAGCTGTTTTGCAACACCTGTTTGATTTAATAATCTGTTATTTTGTAGCCATGAAATATTAACTCTTCTCACCATACTCCCTTTGATTTGTTACACAAGCCCATGGTAATTTTGGAAATTTATATTAATACGCACATAATATTATCTTTTATCCCCAAAAGTTAAACTAGATGATTATGCTTCACAAGGTCTCTGAGCATGCAAGCTGGTCTGGCTGCTTCTATTTTCGGATTGTTCAAGCAGCACTTTTGGCAGCAGGAGCACCTGCAGATCTGGTTCACGTGATTACAGGGTAAATTGTGTACATGTCTAGCATAGCTTGAATTACTGCTGGAGCCACTGATTTTTCGCGCTGCTGAACTGTTCTTGCCTTCCTCTTTTTTGTTTTGCTGATTGAAAATTCCTATATTGCAGTTTTGGTGAGACTGGAGAAGCACTTGTCTCCTCTGTTGATAAAGTAATCTTTGTTGGATCCCCAGGTGTTGGAAAGATGGTATGCTTTTATTTATTCTCAGGAATTAATAGTTTTACCTTCATACATGTTTATATGGGTAGTTAATTTTTTGGCTACCAAAAGAAAAGACTTCAGAAGTGTGGAAACAATGTTGCAATATTATTCTACTTTTGAATATCCTTATTACTTAAATACATTTCTATTTAGCCTGAACACATCTTGTTTGGTAGCTATTATTCTGTTTTTTTGTTTTAAATTTCTAAACTTGCTTTTAACTACAACTTTCCTGTGATTAGAATTAAGAGAGAGTTACAAAATGGATATCAATGTGTATGTAATATCCTGGAATTGTTTTTTCCGACATTTACTTTGTTGGTATAAATATCTCACATGGATATGATATTGCATCCTTTCAAAGTTTTGACTGGAGATCTTAAATAAAAAAAATAAAAAAAATAAAAAAAGTTTTGACTGGAGCAGCTAGTTTAGATGTTAGATAATCATTCCATTACAAGAAATAATTATTTGTTAAAACTCATTTTTTCGTGCAGGTCATGATGAATGCATCAAAGACATTGACACCGGTTACTTTGGAACTTGGTGGAAAAGATGCATTCATTGTTTGTGATGATGTGGATGTTCCTCATGTATGCTCTCTTATCAGCAACTTCTTTATCAGATGTGACAGAATAATGCTAAGGAGTATCTTGTTCTTCATCTATCTGATTCTGACATGTGGTAGCTTTTTCTTTAATTTTCATGCGGATGTGCTTGTGATTTGTAAAACCTAGTTACTTTTGACTCAAACTTTATGATATGCCAGGTTGCACAAATAGCTGTCCGAGCTGCTTTACAATCAAGTGGACAAAATTGTGCTGGTGCTGAGAGGTTCTATGTACACCAGGATGTGTATGAATCTTTCGTGGCTGAAGTAATCAAGATCATAAAGTCTGTGCGTGTGGTAAGTATGATGATGCATCCAACTCAATTTTTTTATGCAGTGTAAGGAGGACATTATTTTATTGTTCACAAGTGACCTAACTAAATGAAAAATTTGTAGAGTGATAAGAATCCTACGAGGTAATCTTACCGATAAGTAAAGAGATTAAAACAAACTAACAAAAACAAAGGAGATAAACTGAAAGTGGTTTAAGTCTAGGTACAATGTGCAACTAGAAATGTAGATTGTCATCTGAAGGGGGTATGTTGTAAAGGGAGCAAGAAGGCTGAGCATCCCAATGCTGAAGTTAAGGACTAGGGCTTAGGAACCTGTTAAGAATATTAACCAAGATAAACCTACAGGTCTGACAGTACAGACCGTACTTCCTCTTAATGGTAATATATCTCTAATGTTGGCATTTAATGATATATATATCTCTCCTATAGGTGCCGGCGATTTCTAATGATGCAATTGCTAATGCTTGACCAAACTAACTCTTAGTTAGTCTTTACTAACACGTGTCTCCCAGATCGCCGACTTAGGAAGAATATAATTAGTGCCAAGTTAGGAAGGGTTATGTCCCTTGAGGGACATACTCTTTAGAACGGATATATAAGTAGGTTGTAAATGCAGATTAAAGGACACACAGTTACAGCAGTCTGCTCCTATAAGCATTTTATATCCTGTGATTTATATCTGAGATTCTCCATCACAATAAAAGGTTAAATATTTAGTATTGTATCTGCATTATAATAAGCACTAATTTCATTATTATTCATACTACTTAGAAGATCATTCTTAGCATATAAGACTGGATTAAAAGTCTGATTAAGAGATAAGGATTTAGCAAAAACTTTACATGGTGTCAGAGCTCTGGTAATCGAACCTAGGCTCTGCTAAATTTCAGTCGTCAGACTTTGTACACATCAAGCAACAATCTTCTATCTTCCATGGCTTACACAATCAGATCCGAGGATAGGTTTGATGGGAAAGAGCACTTTGAAGCTTGGAAGTTCAGAATCATGATGATTCTTGAAGAGAACAATGTAAAACAATTCATTGATGGAGCATCCAAACAACCCCCAGTTGAACCTCACAAATCTATCTAGAGGAGAGGAAATGGAAAAGCTATTTAAATCCTCTTGGATGGAGTTAAAAATGATATTGTACCTATGCTTACAAAACATCAAACTGCCTTTGATATGATGAATGCATTACGAAATGGCTATGAAGTAAACAATGCAACTAGAGTTCTTGCACTAAAAAGGCAACTGAATCACATTCAGATAAAGAAAGGAGAATCGTTAAGTTCTTACTTCTTAAGAGTTGCCAGCATCAGAGATGAACTATCAAGCATAGGAACTGTCATTAGTGATAGCGCATTAACACTTATCGCTATAGATGGATTCCTAGATTCATGGGAGACATTCTCACAAGGAATAAGTGCCAGAGATCAGCTCTCGGACTTTAACAAACTCAAGAATGATTGTTTTCAAGAGGAATCTAGAAAACTAAAGAAATGAGGGAAACCAAAAGTAGAAGATGAAGAACTTCATGTTCTTAATACAAACTCCTATAAAGGCAAGAAGAATCATTTCAAGAAGAAAAAGGGAAATCAAAAGAATGGAAAGCCCAAGAAAGATCTATGTAAAATAAAGTGTTTCAAATGTGAAAAATTTGGACATTATAGATCTAATTGTCCTGAAAATTCCAAACAACAGGCAAATTGTACAAATGTCATTAGAGAAGAAGATACTTATGATCTTGAGAACTGTGTTTAGTATTCCTATCCATCAAATGAAATTTCAAATAAAGCATGGTTAATTGATAGTGGATCTTCTAGACATATAACGAGATACAATGAAACTCTAGATTCTTTATCAGAGAAGGTTAACGGTGAAGTTACTATTGGTGATAACTTAGCACACTCCGTTGAAGGAATTGGAAATTGTACTTTGAAACTAAAATCAAGAAATACTCTTCTTCTTAAAGGTGTACTCTATGTACCAGGGATTAAAAGAAACCTAATCTCAATTACAACACTTCAAGATGATTGACACAATCTTGCATTCATGGATGGCAAAGTATTAACTTGGGCTAAGAACTCTTCCATCAAGAAAGCAAAGTTAATTGGTCAAAGAAAGGGATATTTGTATGAATAGAATATAGAATCTAGTCGATCCATTCAAGCCCTAGTCCACGAAGCTGAAGATTCAAATGAAATATGGCACAGAAGATTAGGGCATCCAAATTTTAAAACTTTATCAACTATGGAAAAGATGGTTATTGGATTACCCAAATTAAATAAAGACCACCCTAGTATTTGCAAAGGGTGTGCTCTGGGTAAAAGCACCAGAAGTCCCTTTCATGATAGCACTATGAAAACAAATAATGTACTAGAATTAATTCATTTAGATTTATGTGGACCTATGTCTGTTCCTTCTCTTGGAGGATTCTGGTATTATATCTTGTTCATAGATGACTTCTCTAGGAAAACATGGATTTACTTTTTAAAATGCAAGGAATCAGAAGAAATCCTACAAAGATTTAAAGAATTCAAAGCATTAACTGAAAATTTTTCAGGACATAAAATTAAAGCCTTTAGAACTGATAATGAAGGAGAATATAACTTAGACTTGTTTAAAAGGTTTTGTAAAGAATTAGGGATTAATAGGGAGTACACTGTTCCTTATAACCCAAAGCAAAACGGGGTAGCAGAAAGAAAGAGTAATACAATTATGGAAGCTGCTAGGGCTATGATTTTTGACCAAAACCTAAAATATTATCTTTGGGCAGAAGCCTCTTGTACTGATGTATATATTCAACACATAAGTCCTCACTCCTATCTTAAAGATAAAAGCTCTGAAGAAGTATTTACTAAAGTAAAACCCAATATAAGTCATCTTAGAATTTTTGGATGTCCTGTATATATCCATGTTCCAAAGGAAAAGAGAACCAAGTTAGAACCCTCTGGGAGGAAAGGTAGTTTTGTAGGGTATAGTGAAACTTCTAAAGCATATGAGATTTTTATACGTGGACAGAAAACTATTGAACTTAGCAAAGATGTAATCTTTGAAGAAGATCTTGCATTCAAAAGAGCCATAAGTTCTGATGAACCTTCTCCTTTATCTTGTTCTAAAAGAAATAGTGAATCTGGGTCCCAGAGGGAGAACTTAGAAGAAATTGAAGATGAAATTCAAAATATGAACCTTGAAGAAAATTCAAAGAAAAGACCACTTTGGGCCATTAAAACAGTTGAAGCAACTCAAGACTTTGCTGCACCTTCTGGAACAGTCAGAGAAAGCAAGACCTAAAAGATTCTTTGGTTATACAACTAACATAAGTGATTTATCCAAAACAGAGCCAACCAATCCCTCTGATGCTATTGAACATACAGCTTGGAAAGAAGCTATGACAGAAGAATACCAATCTATCATGAAAAATGATATTTGGGAAATTGTTCCAAGACCTAAAGGAAAATCTGTTGTTTCTTCCAAGTGGATATTTAGAATAAAGCATTTTGCTGATGGTAGTATTGAGAAGTATAAAGCCAAATTTGTAGCCAGAGGATTTTCTCAAAAAGAAAGGTTTGATTATGAAGAAACCTTTGCTCCTGTTGCAAGATATACCTCCGTAAGAGCAGTCTTAGCAATTGCCGCATCCAAGGGATGGAAGGTACATCAGATGGATGTGAAAACAACATTCCTAAATGGAAAGATTTCAGAAGAAGTATATCTGGAGCAACTTGAAGGATTTGAAACTCATGATCCTAACACTTTTGTTTGCAGGCTCAAGAAAGCTCTCTATGGGCTTAAAGAGGCTCCTAGGGCTTGGTATGAAAGAGTTGATGAGTATCTCACCAGCTTAGGATTCTCCAAGAATGAAGCTGATCCAAATTTATATTATAAAAGAGATAAAGATGATATGGTAATTTTGATACTGTATGTTGATGATCTACTAATAACAGGTGATGATCATCTCATAGATCAGTGCAAGAAAGATCTAACTAGAGAATTTAAGATGAAAGATTTAGGACTCCATTACTTCCTAGGACTGGAAGTACAATAGGATTATGATAATATCATACTAAATCAAGGGAAGTATACATCAGATATTTTAAAAAAATTTGGAATGTGGAATTGCAAACCTATGTCTTCTCCAATGGAGGCTAATGTACATAAACTTAAGGAAGCAATTGCAGAATCACTATCCATAGATTCTACTCTCTACAGATAGATGATTGGGTCTCTTATGTACTTAGTAAATACAAGACCAGATATTTGCTATGTAGTTAATTCTTTAAGTCGGTTTATGTGTGAATCGAAGGAGATTCACCTAGTCACAGTTAAACACATTATGAGATACTTACAAGGCACTCTTAATCTCAGATTCAAATATGAGAAAGTTGCTTTAGACTTACATGGATTCACTGATTCAGATTGGGGTGGAAGTGTTAAAGACAAGAAAAGTACTTTAGGATGTTGTTTCAATTTGGGATCAACAATGATATCTTGGATATGTAAAAGGCAGTCTTCAGTAGCACAAAGTTCCACAGAAGCCGAATACATTGTAGCAGCGATGGCCCCCCGAGAAGCAGTATGGTTGAGGAAGTTACTTGTGGGATCATTTGGGCAAGCTATGAATCCCACAATTATTCATTGTGATAATCAGAGTTTCATCAAGCTCCCAGTGAATCCAATTTTCCATGATAGGTCCAAGCATATTGAAATTCCTTACCATTATGTAAGAGATATGGTAGACATGAATTCTGTAAAATTGGAATACATTTGCACTGCAGATCAGATAGCAAACATACTCACCAAACCTCTATCTACAGTGAAGATAGAAGACTTCAGGAGGAGACTTGGTATGGTTGAGTTGTGATGACCAAAGGAGAAAATATGAGGATGCTGAAAGGGAATCCCCAAGGCAGGTGTGATGACCCTGTCATGAATGTCCACTGTAGAATCCGCAATAAGTGCACTTGGAGGCTTGATGAATGAAGCTGAAGGATCAGGCAGAGGAGAAGAAGAATCCTGCTGAAGAGAAAAGACCTCAATTGGATGTGGTGTGGAAGTCAAAATAGGGATCTCAGGAACAATACAAAGGTTCAAGTATCCTGACTGCACCACATGATGCTCTTGCGAAAGAGAAGAGCCATGCTTCGATAATGGAGATGGTGGGAAAAAGTACGAGGTGGTGTAGAGACGGGTGGAAGAATCAACTGTCCCTGTAGCAATAAGGCCTCCTGTGACACGATCCCGAATGAAGATTGAATCTACAGTGAACTCAACTGTCTTCCCTGATCCATTGCGTGTAATCTGAGAAATCAAGAGAAGGTTTGTAGACAAAGATGGAATATACAGAACACCATTGAATATACCATCTTGGATGCGAACTAAACCTTTCTTGCAGGTTGGTAGGGCAGTGTTTTCTCCATGAGAATATGAGGAATGGGAGAAGCCTCAATAGTAGAGAAGACACCTTGAGATGACGTCATATGGTGAGAAGCACTTGAATCCAGTATCCAAGGGACCTGTGAAGGGGATGCAATGGAAGCCCGTAATGCATGACCCTTTCTAAGATTTGGTGTAGATGTCAAAGAGGTGGAAGAAGACTGAAAGGAAGACCCTTGTGAGGTAGAAGAGGATGGAGATGAAACAATGCTTTTCTGAAGAAGAGCTTGCAAGTCTGCAATCTATTTCTCATAGCCATTAAATCTCTTTTGAAAACAATGTGCCTCATTATGAGATCCTTTTCGACAATAGGAACAAGTAGGAGTCTTAGTCTTCTTTTTCTCCTTCTTCTTAGAAGAAGAGGATGGACCAGTAGAGTGTTGAGAGGAGGAATCAGATATCTGCTTCGGCTTCTGCTCCTGTGTATCCTTGGTAAGCAATGCCTGTGACTGTGAACCTGTAAGTGAATCCATCTAAGTGATCTTAGACTGTTCCTGTGTCAGCTGATCACAAAATGTCTCAAAAGATGGCATCTGATGTCTGTTATCCAAGGCATCCATAGTGGAGTAGAAAGTGGAAGAAAAGATCTGATATTGTCCTCGCAACTTTGAGAGTATCAAAAAGATACACTCATTATCTGTTTTTTTTTCCCCACATCCTTGCAAAACTGTACGTAGAGATTTGAACTTCATCAAGAAGTCCTCAATGGTGGGAAAGCTGTCAGGTGTCAAAGAAGTCAACTCTGCATCAAGTTGCAGTGCCCATAATTCATTCATTGTGCCAAACAAGTTATAAAACTTGGTTCAAATAGCCCGAGGAGTGGTCAAACCATCTAAGTGAAACAGTAGACTATCGGATATGTTTAGTGCAATCAATCCCATGGCCTCATCCATTTTATTTCTGTGTTGAAGAACCTCAAAAGGGCACGTGAGAATAGGTTGAATCTCATCCATGACATGACCATAAGCCTCTTGACATGAGAAGCCTAGTCATTTGTGCCTTCTAGGTGTGATAGTTATGTGGCGTAAGTCAGGTCATAGATGGATCCGACATTGAGAGAAGACAAAAGTAGAAGGGACTTATTCTAAAGTAAATTATAGAAAAGAAAATGCCCCTCCATAACGTATAAAGATATCCCTCAAGTACCACAAAAAACAACTATAGAAAGCACAAAAATTGAAAAAGAACATGGATTTTGGATGTAGAAAAGGAGGAAACAGAAGCCTCTACTTTGACGCCAAAAATGGGAGCTCAAATGAACTCGGAATGTGATGAAACCAGCACCATTTTCTCCGTCTCTGAGTTAGCTTTTTGGCACTTCTTTCGGATCGGAAAAAGACCTCCGTATGCTCAAATTATGGCCAAAAGACCAACTATTGCTCCAAAAGACTAGCTCACTGGAAAAAAATTCGGTCACCGATTTGCTGACGTCAGCAGCCGAAAAATGACGTCAGCACAAGGTCCGTCGATGATGATGTTAGGCTAACGTAAGCGGTCGAAAAAGTTGACGTGGCACTTGAATAAGTTGATGTAGGATTGGAAATTGCTAACGTGGACGCTGAAAAATGACGTCATTGGCTGGGGTTGTTATAGGCAACGGCACTGCTGGTGGTGGTGGCGCCGGGGAGGAGAACCTGACGGCACTACTAGTTGTCCGCTGGCGGTGGTGGTGGGTTGGCGGCCCGACAGTGGGGCTGAGCGCAGGTGGCGTGGGGGCGGCGCTGCTGTGGCAGTGGCTTTTTTCTTTTTTTTGCTTAAAAATTCCGTACAGTCCATTCGGCTGGCTTGTAGAGGGCTTAAAAAAATCTCTAGAAGCCACGTAAGCCAAAATCGGAAAGTTTTATATGAATTTTGACTGTAATTGGCCTTTTGAACTCAATGGCAGTGTCCGTTTAGACCCAAAGTGCTCCAAAAAATTGCTCTACCCCTGGATTGAAGAAAAATGTACAAACAAAGTAGGGTTTGTGTCTTCGAATCACGGCTTCAAAAATCCTTCAACCAAGAAGCAGCAGGGAGGCTCTAATACCATGCAGAAGTTGATGAAAGCCAACTTCATAGTGCGCCAAGATCACCTGCATGCAAATAGCTTCCTGAAGAGAAACTGAAGAAGAAAGGAGCAAGAGCTTGAAGCAATTCAACAAAGCAAGAAAAAGATATTTCACAATAGGAAAATGAAATTGCTATGTGAATGATGTGAGTTTACAATGAGAGAGACTGAATATAAAGGCCTCAAGGAAGCTTGTAGAAAAAGCTGGAAAGTGCTAGAAGATAAGGTTGACACCTAAGCATACGTCCACAAAAGGTGGAATATCCTCAATCAAGGTGAGAGGATAAGTATGACTAGATAGGAACAAACTCCTGTGTTGTCAACAACTCATCAACTACAACTATTAAATAAATGCATTAACCAAAGTAAACTTAAGTCAAAGAATAAATAATTATTCACTCTAACAACGATTTCTGAAAATAATGAACACTTGTATAAAACATTATGAGAGGTGACGATCTCTTAGATAATGTGCTAAATAGTAGAGTTCTATTGTAAGATCTAGACGAGTTCAAGATCATATTGTGATGTTGACATTGCTATGTTCAGGGGTCACAAATTGGATAAAGGAAGAATGTTAGTATTCTCCGAGTTTATCCTATATTTTGGTAGATCTTAAAACTCAGGATCATGTTGTGATATGGAAATACCAGTTTCTATGAAATCATAACTTGGATAAATGAAGAGATTACTCTTCAGATTTATCCTATGTAATATCACTAGTGGCAGTGATTTGTCATATCACAGGTTTAGTAATATGACTTTGTATCATGTGTTCTATGATACCACATACTAAGAAGAGACAGATGGATATAGAGTATTAATTCTTGCTTATTCATCTGTATTGGTGTTGCTAGATATAATCTCTCTGAAGGATTATCAGGTTAAGAGGGAGTGTTAAGAATATTAACCAAGATAAACCTACAGGTCTGACAGTACAGATCATACTTCCTCTTAATAGTAATATATCTCTAATGTTGGCATTTAATGATATATATATCTCTCCTATATAGGTGCTGGCAATTTCTAATGATGCAACTGTTAATGCTTGACCAAACTAACTCTTAGTTAGTTAGTCTTTACTAACTTGTGTCTCCCAGATCACTGACTTAGGAAGAACATAATTGGTGCCAAGTTAGGAAGGCTTATGTCCCTTGAGGGACATACCCTTTAGAAAGGATATATAAGTAGGTTGTAAATGCAGATTAGAGGACACACAGTTACAGCAGTCTGCTCCTATAAGCATTTTATATCCTATGATTTATATCTGAGATTCTCCATCACAATAAAAGGTTAAATATTCAGTATTATATCTGCATTATAATAAGCACTAATTTCATCAATATTCATACTACTTAGAAGATCATTCTCAGCATATAAGACTGGATTAAAAGTCTGATTAAGAGATAGGGATTTAGCAGAAACTTTACAGAACCAGTGCTGTCATAAGCTTATATCAGTGATTGGAGCACAAGCAGCAAAATATTCATAAAAGAAGAAGGCTCATCAGCCATATGATCTGATGACTTCTCTGGTAAAATGCCCATAGTGAAGGTATGCAATTTTGGATAATCCTTGGAGGAAATAAAAGCTTTCGTATTGAAACTGTCCAAACAATCAATGCCAAATGATCTCTAGATGTGGAGAGACACTGATGATGTACATACATTAATACAAGTTCCTTTGCGATGTTTATGTTTCATTTGGTAAAAATTATCTTGTACATTTTCGAGTTGGGAAACATGTGATTTATTAGCAAATACATTACTAGTCTTATCATTTGTTTTTATTTCTTTCCCAGCTTGTGAATCCTACAACAGTTTCCTTAATTTGCAGTTGAACATAGCTTTGCACCTGGCATAAGTTTCAAGAAACAATGACAACGATTTTGAAATTTGGTATATAAATAGCTTTTGATTAGCTAACGTGATTTCTATCTTGGGAAATATATTCCTAATATTTTTGAGATATCCATATTCATTGTGCTTCTTTGTTCTGTAGCATTTTCCTGTGATATGTACAAAAGGAAATGCAGGGATGTGTTCTCGGTATGGTAGTGACATGAGAATGTGTTCCCGGGACAACAGCACATCAAATTTATAAACATAAGTATGTGAGGAATTTAAACAATAAAATTCAAAATATCAGAAATTGTAATAACATTTAATTAAGAAAGGCATAGTTCTAGATGAAAATTAAGATTCATCAAGATTCAAGTTTATACACAATGCATAAAAATTCAATGTTCATTGATTCAATTACAGAAGTAATTAAAACTTCATTGTTTACTATTTTTTATTAATTAGAAAGGAACTTAAGGGGGCATCACCTCGACCAAAGGCACTAGAAAACAATAACCCAAAACAAGGGTACAAACAAAAAATCAATGTAAAAAGCTTCAAGAATAGAAATACGACATCCAAGAAACACAATCCAAACAACAAAGGCAATCAAGAGAATAATAGAAAGACAAAAATCAAGAACCTCAAGCTTGAGCCTCCACTATCCTCTCACTACAACAGGAGAGAAGGCATTACAGCATCCATTTCTTACCTAAACCAATTGCTTCAAAGCATCCATTTGAAGTTTTTGAACCTTCATTTTCTTATGATGGAGCTTCATTTGATGTTTAAGAAGTTGGGACTAAACAAGGCAATGCTACCCTCAGAATCCTGAACCTGCTGCACCAATTGGAAATCTTGAAGAATGCCCTCATCTGCCACCTGCTCTGTTGTGCCTCTTTAACCAAGCAGGAAACCTTGACTGATACCTGTGAAGAAGATTCATGGTATGGATATATTCTTTCAATCTGGAATTTGACTAGAGGCTTCTTTCTAAGAATCAAATCACTAGCAGAAGAAGCAGTCATGTTTTTACGAGAAAAATTTATCACAAGGCCCTCTTCCTCTACCTATTGCCGAACCAAACCCAAACATCTCTAGCTAGAAGAGTTCTCCAACTGTCTATGCTCCAGTTAATTGCAATGAAAGCATCTGAATTGAAGACCTGTGAGATCCACATTTGCAGCCATAAAATAGGCAAGGAAAAATTCTGGCTATACTGGACGACTGAACAAGAGAGATCAACTAGTGCAAAGCATCTAATTCATTTCAATCGGTGTACACACCAAGGGAAGGTGATAGAAGTGAATCCAGTAAGAAAAGCTTGAAAAAGCCACCTTTTTTGGATTGAAAAATGACTAACAAGGGTATGAAAAGAGATCAGATCAGCCACAAAACCACAACCCCTGCTTTCAAAGTTCAAACACATATCCTATCTTCAACTAGTGAAACACCAATAGAAAAAAGACCCTTAGGGAGAGTTAATATAGAAGGAAGAATAACATCTGGCCAAGATATTGACCATCCATTTGGGAAATGCCAGTTCACTCATAATTTAACGTTTCCTCTGAAAGGGTGAGCTTAATCTGAGGATCATCCTGCAGTGAGATCACCCAACGCTTTGGCTGAAATCTCTAGAAGACCAAATTGACATTTTGCACTAGAGCATATTTCTGTATTGCAACATATGAGGGATATTAAAAAGAGTATGGACATCTTGGCAGCTGAGTAGTTCAAATCAAATGATTATTCTGAATAGGTCATCCAAATATTTGTCTATGTTTATCCTGAATAGGTTGTCCTCAATTTGTTTCTTCGAACTTAACAGTTCCGTTTCTGCAGCTATAATGAAGTGTAGCTGGCAATCTAAAGCTTTGGTTTCACATTTCAAGATTATCTATATAGGTCAATCATGTTCTACCTATACCTTGAAGGTTACATAACATGCGAAGATGATAATTGTTAAGTTTAACTAAACACCATTTTGAATATCCTGTATGAATGCTAAATCCTTTATCCTAGCTTAGAGAAGAAATAGCAAGCCCTTCTGAATTAAGCTTCTGTTTCTGGGAAAAAAGAAAGTGTTGAAAACAAGGTTTCTCATCTTTTCTTTTTTTTAATATCTTGATGCATCACTTTTGCAAATTCTGAAAAAACTGGATTGAAATTGCACTCAGTAATTACAATAGTAGCATGAATATCTATGCGTCTTTGCAATCTTGCCTCGCTTAAATCTCCACCACATATCTCTAGTTTTAAATTTTAAGACATCAAAACTTCTTTTCATCTGAAAAATAGAATATGCATGTCTGGCTTATCAAAGGTTGAACTCATTTTAACTAATTATGTCATTATGTGATTATTTTCAATTCTTAATAATAATCTACAGATTTGACATTACACTATGCTGTTCGTATTTTATGCTTGGGATATTTTCTCTTTTACAAAAAATGCTTCCTGTGTTTGGTTATAACCCAGGGGCCTCCTTTAGTTGGAACTGCAAGGTATGATATGGGAGCAATCTGTTTACCAGAGCATGCCGATAGACTCCAACATCTTGTAAATGATGCTGTGGAAAAAGGTGCTGAGATAGCAGTTAGAGGAAAGTTGTTTTTTGGAAGTTTGGGAAGTGATGTAGTGGGTCAATTCTACCCACCTACAGTATTACTTAATGTGAATCATTCAATGCAGCTTATGCAAGAAGAGGTACTTTGTTTGAACATCATGTTTTTTTATATTTTATTAGTTCTTTGTCTGAGACAGCAAGGCTAAGCTCTGCCCAATATATTTTTTCAAAATTCCTGAGAAATCCTTGTACTTTTTATGAATCAGATTTTTGGGCCAATAATTGCGATAATGAAGTTCAGCTCTGATGAGGAGGCCATAGCATTGGCTAATGATACAAACTTTGGTCTTGGATGTGCTGTATTCTCTGGAAGTCAACGTCGAGCAAGAGCAATAGCATCAAGGATATATTGTGGATTTTCTGCAATCAATGACTTTGCTTCAAACTATATGTGCCAGGTGTTTTATATTTCTAGCCTTGATTCTGATGTTATGCCTTCCTTTTACATGCGTCTCTTTTTCAGAATCCTAAGTTATTGCCAACTTTTTCTTCAGAAACAATGCAAAATTGGTAGGCACATAATATGATTTATTTGTTACATTTATTCTATATAGCAATTTCTCAGAGTATAGAAAACCAGGTTTGAATATAATTAACGAATAGAGTACTAGCTTTTCCCATATTGGCAGATACAAGTACAACACAATATAAAGCTTCTCTACTCTCTTAGAACAAGTCTAAATCTACCCTTAGCACAAAGTGTCCAACATTGTGCTTTACATTGTGTATAATTTAATTGTTTTAAAGAAAAATATCATATTAATGTTAACCATTTTCTATATTGTTTAGGAGCCATTAGCTATTGGTTAATGTGGCTATGCTTTGAGTCTTATATTATCTACACATGGCCATGGATAAACAAATGACAAACTTATCAATTCTAGGAAAGAAGACAAATGCCCAGACACAAAGAATACTTTAAAACATAAGAATGGAATACAAATTAATCAGAAGATAAGGCGATTTTGACACTAGAATGTACCGATTTGTATTTGTGCCATATAGCAGCTAGCTGTAGATAGGAATGTGTTGATGTCGGTTTTGTACCACTACATAGCATATAGCAATTGAACACTTGATATGGGATATCAAACATTCAATTCCTCTCTTGAAAAGTTAATACTCATGAAGACATGAGAAAAACTCCAATGTTCCTTACACCTGTGGATACTAAGTTATCGATGTGATTTGCTAGTAATCACGTAGGCAGCCTTACGTTGTTCATTCAAGGATAATTTGGGTTTTAGGTTTATGGTGATGATGATGGGTTTGTAAAATATACGAGTGCTAGATAATGTTGATGGTGGTGATGATGGGGGTGTGTTTACCAATGATGCTTCTCCTTACTTACTTCCTCAAAGCTCCAAATACTAAACTACTCATTGCTCTACTCGTACTCTTATCAATGGAAATATTGGCAAATGGACGGGGATCAAATCTAATGAAAGCTAACCAACGGCTCTACCTCCATAAATGCAATGATTCAAGGGAAAAGACTAGTTTACGATGCAAGGCTTCCTAACAAGCCGCTAGGATGCTAGTGGCCTAGTTATAGATCCCTATCAAACATCCACTAATATCATAATCTTCTCTTAGTACATTTTCATCATTTTCTAGTTGATTTGGAATATCAAGGCCTCTCCATCTGATTGCTCTCATCATGTTCATTGACAATCTTGAGAAAGCTAACTTTCTCACATGAAAGTCACCTTGGGCATTGGCCCAAAAATCTTCTATAGTAGGAACATGTTTAAATGTATTTCCGTGAGATGCCTTGATAAGACCATATGGATCGAATCCTTGCCTTGCTCTATACCATCCTAGATGATACCATTCTAATTCTTGCTCCGCAATTGCAAACGCGACAGGATAGGGACAACTATCATTGCTGATTCCAAATGAGAAGGTAATCCCTATCTCACCTTTAAGTTTCATTGTTTTGTCATAATGCTCAAGATGTCTAGCCAACTCCATCAAAACTACCTTGTCAGGTGGGTACCTTGGAAGTCTCTTGGGATAAACTGTGCTTCCTGCTACTCTAATATAAGTGAATTGTGGAAATTGGATGAACCAACTCCCATACTTCTTAACTTTTGCTTCTGCTTCCGATGAGAGCCTCTTAGTAGGTGTCCCTTGTAATACCCTTACCTTCTTCATGGCAAAGGCATCACAAAACATCTTATAATCTTTGTTGTTGTGCAAGCAAAGCTGTGGATAACACTCATGCACCAAACATTGCTCCGACCCATTGCCAATTACTCCTAAGGCCTTAAGTCCAGGTTTTTCATACATTCTCGCAATCAGATAGAAAAGATAGGACCCATATAATGTTGCGCTTGCATTGATCAGGTCAAAAGGCATCCTCCTTTATGCAAATGTTCCCCACTTCGTGGTGAAAGCTGTCTTCAATCTATCTTCTTCTTCAACAATTACTTGATTGTACCCCGAATATCAATCCATAATGACATCATCTGTGCTCCATTTACAATTTGCAAGACCTCATCTAGTGATGGCAATGGATAATTATCCTTTTTTGATGCTCTATTCAAATTCTTGAAATCGACACATAACCTTATTTCTCCTTTTTTCTTCCTAATTGGGACAAGACTAGCGACCCACTTTGAATTCGTTACTGGGAAGATGATCCACGCATTTAGTAGCTTCTTTACTTCTTGGAATATCAATGGTTCTAACAAAGGATTGATTGGCCTTTGTCGCTGCCTGAATGGCTTACTTCCTTCAGTGGAATTGTGTGTGTGATGATGGATGGATCATATGTTTTCAAATCTTCATATCCCCAAGCAATTACATTTGGGAATTCCTTCATCAAACTCAGTATATTTGCCTTTTCCTTAGCTGTTCAAACTTTCCCAATATGAACTATTTTGGGACAATCCTCTGTTCCCAAATTTACCTTTTCACATTCATCATCCCTTGTGGGTTGATATTACACTTTGTTGAATTTGTCCATGTCAAATATTCTTTCTAACTCAATCATTCCCTTTGGAATTGTATTTGTCTTCAAGCTTATAATTCCTTCTAAATTGATCTCTGCTTCTTCATCCACTTCACCATCGATAATTTGTGCTGTAAAGACATCTGAATTGGTCAAGAATTTGAGGATATGTCTATCATCTTCAAACACCTGGAAGTTCTTGACATTATCTAGTACTGATAGGACCGATGCTTACTTGACCCCAAATTTCTTCAAAGTCGTCCAACTTAATTGGTGCTAGTGAGCTTGCAGCTTGTGCGAGGGCATTAGTCACCTGATTGTTTGCTGTATAGCTAAACTTGATATTGAAGGCATCAAAGTCCTCTATCAAATCCCAAACGTTGTTTCTATATCTCTTCAATCTCTTGTCATGGCAAGCGAACTTTTGCTTTATCTTCTCAATTACTAATTATGAATCTCCGAGTACATGAAGTACCTTGGCACCTTTCTTGATAGCACACAACAAGCCTAAATTCAAAGCTTCATATTCTACCATATTGTTAGTGCATGGGAATTGCAATCCATGTGCCTCCAAATATGTTGCCCCTGTCGGGCTGATTAACTCAAATCTAGCCCCAGCTCCCTGCTTAGTTTTGGAACCACCGAACCTTAGAGTCCATACTCCATCACTTTCTTGATACCCCTTTTGGGAACCTTTGGATTTGTCTATTTCATTACTTTTCTTCATTTCCAAGTTGGGTGGTGTAATTTGGTTCTTTGTTTCACCCATCATGCTACTTTCTGCTTGATCAGCTTGTAAAGTTTCAAGCCTTTGTTTGCCATGTTGATCATCTTGTTTTAGTACCCCTAGGATTCTCTTCTCTACTTGTTCTAAGGCAACTGTGCACAAGGTGCAGGATAGTTCTGAATGGAAGGCACTATGGATTTTGCACCAGTTTGGCAATAACAAGTCTCTTACTGATGTTTGGTTACCCAACTCTACTCCTTGCTGTACAGTTCTAATCACAAAGTTCTTAAAATTCTTGAACATGCCTTCATCATTGTTTGATGAGGTTTTTGGATCCAACTCAATCAGGATCTCAGGGGAATCCCTTCCTTCACTTATGATATTCATTGTCAACACTTCTGTCTTCTTAGGTCTATATGTGTTCATACTTGTTTCTGCAAACAATATTTCATTTGATTCCGCATACTTAGTAACTGTCAATCTCAACCTTGGGGTGCTATTGATTTTGATTTGGTTGGCCAGTCCTCTCCACGGGAGCCACATGTGAGAAAAGTCAGTTGCCATGTATCCATTCAACCTTTTGGCCCAATGCCTACCTAGGATCAATCCATAGGTATCAGCCACATCTACCATTGAAATATCTACCATGTGTTCCATCCTTGGATCAGATGCCAACTGCATGTGTATGCTATGTGGCTCACCTACCATCGACACTTCGATCTTATCCAATTGGGTAACATTTCTGTTTGATCCCAAAGGTGTGATTCCCAAACTTAAACAAATATTCAAAGGCATGGCATTACTCTATGCTCCTGAATCTATCAAACAATTATGAAGAAGCTTCCCAAATATCCTTACTGAGAGCAAGAATGGGGTTGGCTCATCTTTCCCTTGATAACTACTGGCATCTTATATACTTGCTTTGGCTTTACTCCGAAATCTGTTGGTTTAACTACCTCTTCTTTCTTCACCGTTTCCTTATTATTTACTAGGTCTTGACTCCTTTGAGTTTGTTGTTCCACCAGCGTTGATCCTTGAGCCACATAAACTGTTTGAGGCCCTGACTATCTGTTACAACTGTTAATGTTGCCATATGCAATCTCTTGTGTAGAGTTCTCTATCTCTATGTATGGAATCTCTTTAGATGAATATGTCATGTTCCCTCCTGGAATGTCTTGGATCACATGCACTGAGTTAGAAGGAGGCCTCCCTTGACTATGCGTTATTGCACTTTGAGTGTGAGACCCTTGTGATTTGTTATCCTTCAAACTGTTAAGGAATGTATCTCTAATCTCCATTATCTTCAACAATTCAAACAAAGGCAGATTGATTTTGATCTTCTTCGTCTCCTCTGTTACACTCTACCTTAATATTTTCAAACTCTACCCTAATATTTTCAACTCATCATTATTCACATCATTGTTTCCTATTCTTCCCCTATTTGCTTCTTGTGTTGATTGGACACTCTGTGATCCTTGAACGTCCTGATTGTTTTGTTGCGTACTTTCTTGAGAACTATGTTGTCCACTTCGATTGTTATGGTTACCATGTCTGTACTCGGGTGCATCCCTTGAAGAATTTGGTACGTTACTTGCATTGGGGTGTGGAGGTGTATTGAAATTGTTTGGAGGTATGGAGGACGTGAAGGGTCCATCATTCCTCTTATTGTTTCTCTAATAAAACCTTGCATTGGTAGCCGACTGTTGAAATGTTTGGTTTCCACTTGTCCCTTGAAGGTGTGGAGGTGTATTGAAATTGTTTGGAGGTATGGAGGACGTGAAGGGTTCATCATTCCTCTTATTGTTTCTCTAATAAAACCTTGCATTGGTAGGTGATTGTTGAAATGTTTGGTTTCCACTTGTCCCTTAAACTAGAACAGTGTTGCTCAAAGGTGGGAAAGAATCCGGCCCATTGTTATATCCATTTTGATCTATTACCTCACTAATTGGCCCTTTGGCTGACTTGGGAGGAAATCTCCCTTGGTGTTCTTCATATGCTTCAAATTCTTGTGGAAATGAAATCTCCTCAAAAGTCAAGCATTGATCATATCCCGAGGATGGGACAATTTCATACCCCGTGACCTTAATATCTTCTTGGTTGTTTGACTCATTTGTTATGTTCTGAAACAGGTTAGATGCCCTCTTGAACTCAGCACATCCTAACTCCAAATGTTGAATAGTCTGATGGAATTTGCAATATTTAGATATGGCGGACTCGGCTAGAAATATTCTATCCACCTGCCTACTATCCGTTGAGGCCTGATTATCCAGTGGTGACACCATATTTCCATTGTTTGAGCCTGTGTTCCACGTCCTCTTTTGGTTAGACTGATTGTTATATCCTTTATCTTGTGGCTGGCTATTCCCTTGATGATTGTTATTTTGATAGTTCCTTTGATAACCACCACCTTGGTTGTTTCTTTGGTGGTCTCTATCCTGATAGTTTCTTTGGTATCCGCCTTCTTGATGATTCCTTTGATACCCTCCTTGATAACTTCCACCTTGATTTTGATAATTATTTCCTTGATTGTTTCAATGGGAACTTTGGAGTTGATTGTTTTGATTTCTCAAATAAGTAACTTCTATAGATAACTTCTTGACTTGCTCAATCAATTCCTTCATTTCCTTCTTTTCTTGTTGCGTTCTTGTGGATGAACTTGCACTTTGCAAATAAACTAGCATTGGTGGTGGTGCCTGAGACAATGGAGGTCTTGGATGTACCACCAACTAATCTGTAGGTCTCTAGTATGTAAGTTGTGGTACTGGATTGTTTGGATACCTAACACTTGGAGGTTCTATTCCTTGTTGGCCCAATTGCTTCCTTATTTTGATTGTTTTAGTGTAAGCCTCATTTAACGTTGTGGGAGCAAGATTCACCATCCTTGTAAACATAGCTGTCTGACTATCTAAGGCACTGTAATATGCTTCTAAAGCACTTGCCTCCTGCATTGTGTAAGGGGCTTGCAATCTTGTATAGGCGTTATGGAAACGATTGTTGAAGGAACTTATTGACTCTTTATCGTGTCTTCTAATGTCCACAAACATTCTATGTAACTCCAATGTTGTGGTGGGCATGCCAAATTTTGCAGTAAAAGCTTCTCTAAGATGAACCCATCCTGTTATAGATGACACTGGCAAATTGACGAACCAGTAGTAAGGGTCTTCTCCCAATGAATAAGGGAAAAGTTGGTACGCTACATCCTCATGTTGAATCCTTCTGTTGCACAATGCATCTTCAAACACTTTGATATGCTCCTCCGCTATACGATTAGGGTCATTAACAAAGAACTTGGAGCAGAATCCCACCAAATTCTTCAGTAGATCATGATATTGTTAGAATGAAATGGGTGAGGCATTGTTTTTAACCCATGGTGGTCGAGCCATCACTGCGTGATTGACTTGAGCTTGAACTGGTTGACTACTTGAGGAGCTAGCCAAACTTGGAGTATTAGCTACCAAATGATTCCTTGATTTCTTATGAAATTCTAACACAAGTAAATCCTCTTCCTGGTTTGGCATAGATCTTAGTATCCTTTGCCTCCTATCAGATTGCAAGTTCTCAAACCTTTCAGGGGAGAAAGACCCAATTCTTCTATCTAGCTTGACTATAGTTCAGACCCGATTGATTTTCTAATTTGAGTTTTCCTTAAGAGCGGCCTAAGCTTGTTTTCGTGCTTTCCTTGCTCTTTCAAGCTTCCTTTCTAGTTGTCTTTGACATTCCAACCTCTTCTGAATTTTCCTTTCAATAGCTCGTGCTTTCTTTTCTTCTTGGTTCAATACGTCAACGGTGTCCAGATACTCTCTAGTATTTTCACTTTCCTCCCAAGCAGTTGAGCACAAGCTAGCTACAATATTTTCTTGGAGTGTTCCCCAAGTTTCTCTAGGTTGATTTGATCTAGGAAGCACCATCCTTCATCATAGTTAAATACCAACAATTCCTTAAACAAAGCACTTTCAGGCCCTCCTGGCGCTAGATAATGTTGATTGCGCGAGGAGGATATGTATACTAGTAGTGTTTCTGATTTTAAAAGTTGTTCCTAGAATGAATTCCAATTCAGCCCTCCTTCTAGCGCTAGATAATGTTGATGTCGGTTTTGTACCACTACATAACATATAGCAATTGAACACTTGATATGGGATATCAAACATTCAATTCCTCTCTGGAAAAGTTAATACTCATGAAGACATGAGAAAAACTCCAATGTTCCTTACACCTGTGGATACTAACTCAGTTATTGATGTGATTTGCTGGTAATCACGTAGGCGGCCTTACGTTGTTCATTTAAGGATAATTTGGGTTTTGGGATGGTGGTGATGATGGGGGTGTGTTTACCAATGATGCTTCTCCTTACTTCCTTCCTCAAAGCTCCAAATACTAAACTACTCATAGCTCTACTCCTACTCCTATGAATGGAAAAATTAGCAAATGGATGGGGATCCAATCTAATGAAAGCTAACCAGCAGCTCTACCTCCATAGATGCAATGATTCAAGGGAAAAGACTAGTTTACCATGCAAGGCTTCCTAACAAGCCGCTAGGATGCTAGTGGCCTAGTTATAGATCCCTATCAAACATCCACTAATATCATAATCTTCTCTTAGTAGATTTTCATCTTCGAGTTGATCTGGAATATCAAGCCCTCTCCATCTGATTGCTCTCATCATGTTCATTGACAATCTTGAGAAAGCTAACTTTCTCACATAAAAGACATCTTGGGCATTGGCCCAAAAATCTTCTATAGTAGGAACATGTTTAAATGTATTTCTGTGAGATGCTTTGATAAGAGCATTAGGATCAAATCCTTGCATTTCTCTATACCATTCTAGATGATACCATTCTAATTCTTTCTCCGTAGTTGCAAAGACGACAGGATTGGGGCAATTATCATTGCCGATTCCAAACGAGAAGGTAATCCCTATCTCACCTTTAAGTTTCATTATTTTGTCATAATGCTCAAGTTCTCTTGCCAACTCCATCAAAACTACCTTGTCAGGTGGGTACCTTGGAAGTCTCTTGGGATAAACTGTGCTTCCTGCTACTCTAATATAAGTGAATTGGAGAAATTAGATGAACCAACTCCCATACTTCTCAACTTTTGTTTCCGCTTCTAATGAGAGCCTCTTAGTAGGTGTCCCTTAGTAAGAGTAGATGGATGGTTGCCTGGTGATATTAGTGGATGTTTGATAGGGATCGATAACTAGGCCACTAGCATCCTAGTGGCTTGTTGGGAAGCCTTGTTTGGTAAACTAGTCTTTTTCCCGTGAATCATTGCATCTATGGAGATAGAGCCGCTGGTTAGCTTTCATTATATTTGATCCCTGTCCATTTGCTAATCTTTCCATTCAGAGGAGTAATAGTATAGCAAGTAGTTGAGTAGTCAGATATCATTCTAAGAAAGTTAGGAAGGTAAAAGTCATTAGAACATTATCACCCCCCTCCATCAGCACCATCATCAACATTATCTGGGACTCATACAAAATCATCACTATCATCCCAAAGTCCAAGTTATCCTTGTTAGGCTGCCTATGTGATTACCAACAAATCACATTGATATAACTGAATTAGTATCCACAGGTGTAAGGAACATTGGAGTTTTTCTCATGTCTTCATGAGTATTAACTTTTCAAGAGAGGAATCGAGTGTTTGATATTCCATATCAAATATTCAATTGCTATATGTTATGTAGTGGTACAAAACTAACATCAACATCAATTGAAATTTATTCTAGGAACAACTTTTGAAATTAGAAACATGACTGGTATACATACCCTCCTCCTCGCGCAATCAACATTATCTAGTACTAGAAAGAGGGCTGAATTGGAATTCATTCTAGGAACAACTTTTGAAATGAGAAACACTACTGGTATACATACCCTCCTTGCGCAATCAACATTATCTGGTGCTAGGAGGGCCTGAAAGTGTTTTGTTTGAGGGTTCGTCGGTATTCAATTATGAAGAAGAATGGTGCTTCCCGGATCAAATCAACCTAGAGCAACTTGGGGAACACTCCAAGACCATATTGTAGCTAGTTTGTGCTCAAGTGCTTGGGAGGAAAGTGAGAATACCTAGACACCGTTGACGTATTGAATCAAGAAGAAGAGAAAGCACGAGTTATTGAATGGAGAATTCAGAAAAGGTTGGAAAGTCAAAGAGAACAAGAAAGGAAGCTTGAAAGAGAAAGGAAAGCATGAAGACAAGCTCAGGCTGCTCTTCTTGGGGAAAATTTAAATTAGGAAAATCAATTGGGTTTGAACTATAGTCAAGCTGGATAGAAGAATTGGGTCTTTCTCCCTTGAAAGATTTGAGAAATTGCAATCTGATAGAAGGAAAAGGATACTGAGATCTACACCACACTTAGAAGAGGATTTAGTTGTGTTAGAATTTCATAAGAAATCAAGGAATCGTTGGGTAGCTGATACTCCAAGTTTGGCTAGCTCCTCGAGTCAACCAGGTCAAGCTCAAGTCAATCAAGCGGCGATGGCTAAACCATCATGGATTCAAGACAATGCCTCACCCATTTTGTTGCAAAATTATCATGATCTGCCGAAGAATCCGACGGGATTCTGCTCCAAGTTTTTTTTTAACAACCCTAATCGTATAGTAGAGAAGCATATCAAAGTATTTGAAGATGCATTATGCAACAGAAGGATTCAACATGAGGATGTAGCGTGCAAGCTCTTCCCTTATTCATTGGGGGGTGACCCTTGCTATTGGTTTGTCAATTTGCCAGTGTCATCTATAACAGGATGGGTTCAACTCAGGGAAGTGTTTATTGTGAAATTCGGCATGCCCACCACACCATTGGAGTTGCATAGGATGTTTGTGGACATTAGGAGACATGATAAAGAGTCAATAAGTTCCTTCAACAATTGTTTCCACAAAGCCTACACGAGATTGCAAGCCCCTTACACAATGACGGAGGTAGGTGCTTTGGAAGCATATTACAATGCCTTAGATAGTCAGACAACTATGTTTACAAGGATGGTGAATTCTGCTCCCATGACGTTGAATGAAGCTTATACTAAAGCAATTGAAATAGGGAAGCAATTGGGCCAACAAGGAATGGAACCCCCAAGTGGTGGTAGGTATCCGAATAATCCAGTTCCAGAACTTACTTACCAGGCACGTACAAATCAATTGGTGATACATCCGGGACCTCCATTGTCTTAGGCACCACCATCGATACTAGTTTACCTGCAAAGTGCAAGTTCATCCACAAGAACACAAGAAGAAAAGGATGAAATGAAGGAATTGATCGAGCAAGTCAAGAAGTCGTCTACAGAAGTTGCTTATTTGAGAAATCAAAACAATCAACTCCAAAGTTCCCATAGAAACAATCAAGGAAATAATTATCAAAATCATGAAGGTAATTATCAAGGAGGGTATCAAATAAATCATCAAGAAGGTGGATACCAAAGGAACTATCAAGATAGAGACTATCAAAGAAACAACCAAGGTGGTGGATATCAAAGGAACTATGACAATAATAATCATCAAGTTAACAACCAGCGGCAAGATCAAGGATATAACTATCAGTCTAACCAAAAGAGGACGTGGAACACATGCCCAAACAATGGAAATGTGGTGTCGCCACTGGATTATCAAGCCTTAGCGGATAGTAGGCCGGTGGGTAGAATATTTCTTGCCGAGTCCGCCATGTCTAAATATTGCAGATTCCATGAGATTGATCAACAATCGGAGTTAGGACGTGCTGAGTTCAAGAGGGCATCTGACTTGTTTCAGAACATAATAGATGAGTCAAACAACCAAGAAGATATGAAGGTCACAGGGTATGAAATTTCCCATCCTCGGGATACAATTAATGCTTGACTTTTGAGGAGATTTCATTTCCACCAGAATTTGAAGCATATGAAGAACACCAAGAGAGATTTCCTCCCGAGTCAGCCAACAGACAATTAGCGAGGTAATAGATCAAAATGGGTATAACAATGGGACGAATTCTTTCCCACCTTTGAGCAACACTGTTCTAGTTCAAGGGACAGGTGGAAACCAAACATTTCAGCAACCGGCTAGCAATGCAAGGTTTTATCAGAGGAACAATAAGAGGAATGATGGACACTTCATGTCCTCCATACCTCCAAACAATTTCAATACACCTCCGCACCCGAATGCAAGTAACGTACCAAATTCTTCAAGGGATGCACCCGAATACAAACATGGTAACCATAATAGTGGAAGTGGAACACAAAGTATGCAACATAACAATCAAGATGTTCAAGGATCACAGAATGTCCAATCAACACAAGAGGCAAATAGAGGAAGAGCAAGAAACAATGTTGTGAATAATGATGCGTTGAAAAAATTAGGACAAAGTGTAATAGAGGAGATAAAGAAGATCAAAATCAGTCTTGCTTTTTTTGAATTGTTGAAGATACGGAGATTAGAGATACATTCCTTAATAGTTTGAAGGATAAGAAATCACAAGGGTCTCACACTCAAAGTGCAATAACACACACTCAAGGGAGGCCTCCTCTTATTTCAGTGCATGTGATCCAAGACATCCTACGAAGGAACACTTCGAATTCATCTCAAGGGATTTCATACAGAGAGATAGAGAACTCTACACAAGAGATTGCATATGGCGACATTAGTAGTTTCAACAGACAACTAGGGCCTCATCCATTTTGTGTGGCTCAAGGATCAACATAGGTGGAACCACAGACTCAAAGGAGTCAAGACCCGGTAAATAATAAGGAAACAGTGAAGAAAGAAGAGGTAGTTCAACTGACAGATTTCAGAGTAAAGCCGAAGCAAGTACATAAGACGCCAGTGGTATATTATCAAGGGAAAGATGAGCCAGCCCCATTCCTGCTATTAGTGAGGATATTTGGGAAGCTTCTCCATAATTGTTTGATAGACTCAGGAGCATCGAGTAATGTCATGCCTTTGAATATTTGTAGAGGTTTGGGAATCACGCCTTTGGGATCAAACAAAAGGGTTACCCAATTAGTCGTTTAGTTTAGGTGTTGTGAGGGAGCTCGATTTGATTTGCATCAAGTCATTTGAATTGGGATCTTTTTAGCTTCCCTTAGTTGGAGAGTAGTTTTGGTTTTGGGCCTTTACAAGTGCAAAGGGGGTCCATGTTATCACTTGTGGGCGACGTGTGTAGATTTTACATTTTTGGTGACAAAATAGAGTCTATCTTGTTCATTTCTTGAATGCATTTGGTAAAGTTCATAGGTTAAAGGATTTGGTTAGTTGTTAGTACATGGTAGGACTTGTACTAAATTTGGGTCGAATTCGATAGAGGTTCTTAAGTTATCTCTGACATGGTTACAACATTCTACTCACACTTAATTGCTCTTAGTTGTTGGTGTTTTGAAGTGAAGTTGACCTTGGTAAAAATCATACACCTGCTTTAGCGCCACTGTGGTTTTCCAAAGCCTCTGCAAGCTTCTTTGCCCGCAAGCCAAACAAAAGATTGAGAAAAAGAGAAATATCAAAAAAAAAAAAGAAACAAAAGAATTTATACAAAGGAAAGGCGGTATCAAAGTGAAAATAAAGATGAAATTTGGTTCAAGCGTGTGTAATCATCTTTACGGGTGCTATAAAAATAATCACTTAAGGTAGGACCATGATTGTGGTGCCACAACGATAACTCCGTTGGGGCTATAGACGCTCGACTAGCAACGGGGCTCTATACTGGTTGCTTTTGAAGTAAGGCTATTTATAATAGCTAATTTTAATGGATCTAAGAGATTATCAAGTTCTTGTCGAGTGGGGAATCAATTATTTGCACACACATGAGTAACTTATGGTCAAGATGCTTAGGATCACCTTGAGAGTTCTTTCCCTTGTTGAGTGCTTGTCCTTAAGTAGATTTTCGGATAGGTCGTCCTAAGATTCTTTGTTCTAAGTTACTTATTTCTTGAAATGTTCAGGAACATTTTTTAGGGTTGATGCTAGATGTTGTGAGGTTTTCATACCATCGCCCCAAAATTTTTGGGGACCCACTTTTTCAGGCAAGCCTTGGCAATTTTCGTGGATTTTTTGCAAATTTTTAAGTTGCCTTATCAAATTTTTTGGAGTTGTCCAAAAGTTTTCGATTTGAAAATTTTACACTATGGACGCCTTCGGGCCAAGAGGGATGTGGTTAGATTTATTTTTTCACTTAGTGCAGAACTTGATTTTCTAGAACAGGGAATTTTATCCTTAGCCCAAACAAAATTCAAAAGCAACATTTTTTTCGATGGTTAGAACCAGTGTTACGGGACTCGGACTCGCCTCTGACTCGGAAAGTCAAAATCCGACTCGGACTCGGACTCGGACTCGGCCAGGACTCGGAAAATCATACAAGTATAATAACAAACTTTTGAAGGAAAAAATTGAATAACATAATATAAAGTTGAAGATTTAAGATTTAAGATTCAATCTTTAATAGATTCTTGACATGCCACATCATTTTCAGAATTCATATACATTGTAAAAAACATCTTATGGAAATCTCTATCTTTTAAATTTTTTTTTTAAAAAAAAAATTAAATTTGTTTTTTTTAAATTGAAAAAATCAGAGTCCTGGGCTTTGGACTCGCCCAGGACTCGGCAAGTCCACGTGGACTCTGCCAGGACTCGGCTGAGTCCGAGTCCAGAGGCAGATTGCCTCAGAAACATGGACTCTGCCTCGGACTCGCAGAGTCCTGGCATGAATCGGCAAGTCCCGTAACACTGGTTAGAACAATATTCGATAGGATAAAATTGCAAAATTTTGGACTTAGATGGATATTGGAAATTGGAAATAATTGTATAGTCTTGAGCATTTTCAAAATGATTTTTTTTAAAGATTTAATTGTTTTGGAAAATCTTTGAATTTTTTAGGGAAGGGAGAAATTTTTGATAGTGAAATTAAAATTGGAAAATCAATTTTGAATGCTAGAAAAATGATTTATTTTGGTTAGAAAATTAAATTGCATTGCAAAATTGAAAGTGGATTAAGTTACAAAATTGAAAGTGGATTAAATTGCAAAATCTCATTAAATATGTTGAAATATTGCTTAGGAGATTTTTAAATGTCAAAAGAAATTGGTAATTTGGAATTGAAAATTGATTTTAGCTTGCTAAATTCAATTTTAATGATATTTTAATTGCTAAAACGGTTTTTAAATGAAAATTTTGACATCTCTTAGGCTTTCCTTGTTTTATTTTGCAATTTTTGATCAAATTTAGCAATTAAATGAGTTAATTTCACTTTGAGCTAAGTAATTTTAGCATGACATTTAAATCTGGGCCATTAATAAAGATGCTAAGTTAATTTTGCTTTCCTCCATGGCAAGTCGGCCAGCTTGGAGGGACATGGAAATTTTGGTGTAAGAGGGGCTCCCCCCTCTCTCATCTCATTCCATCTTCCTCGTCCTCATGTGTTGAGTGATTTTTCTCTAGAAGGGCAGCTTGCAGACTTGGGCGATTAATTTGGGCAGATTTTTCCTTGCTTGGTGGCATTTTTCTTGTTCTATCTTGGGCAAATTACTGCCCTAGGCGATTTTGGAGCAGATTTGAATTTCCTCTAGCTTGGGCGATTTTTTGAAGTCTGATTTTCTTTCCAAAAGCTACGAATTTCTGCACTAGATTTGGGTGATTTTATTTGATAAAGGAGGCTATGTGATCCAAGGGTTTGATTTTTGCAAATGTGGGCAATTTCAAGGAGGTCAAAGTTCTAATTTTTGCTAGGGCATCATTGTTTGCAAGGAGGCTTGAAATTTTCGGAATTTGATCCAAATTCAAAGACAGCCCGATTATTGGTAAAGACAAAATTAAGATAAAATTCTATTCATTTTAGAGGTGAAGATTGGTTTAAAGGTAGATTCCACTTCTTATTCTTGCTTGGTTTGTTTGCCTTATATTCTTCTTGCATTCATTATCCACCACTTCATCATCCCATTGATAGGTTGAAGTT
This sequence comes from Cupressus sempervirens, assembly GCA_028749045.1. Taxonomy (NCBI): domain Eukaryota; kingdom Viridiplantae; phylum Streptophyta; class Pinopsida; order Cupressales; family Cupressaceae; genus Cupressus; species Cupressus sempervirens. The sequence continues at coordinate 331,017,599 of CM053786.1, read as the reverse complement.
TGGAGAGATAAGTGTAGATTTCATGATAGGACACTTGGCGAGGCAGAAATAAGCGAGACCACCTTAGGTTGCAGTTGGGAGATATAAGTGTAGCCCATCCTAAGGTAACAAAGAGGCAGAAATAAGTGGTAGTCCCATCCCTAGGTTGAAGGTTGGAGATTGATAAGTGTAGGGATAGGACTTGGTGAGGCAGAAATAAGCTAGATTCTATCGATAGAAAGATGGTTGGAGATTGATAAGGGTAGTCCATATCACTTAGAATGAAGGGGCAAAAATAAGTGTTTAGGATGGTAGATGTTAGTGCAAGCAAGAACCCAAAGGGAATGAACACGAAAAAAGACAAGGAAGACATGATGCCTAAGAGCACCTTTTTCTCGAAAGAGGCGAATAAGTGATACCAATATTGTTACAGTGAACATGGTCCAGTTAAAGGACAGATTGAAGGACAATCTCCCATGGCAAAGAAAATCTACAAAAGTAGAATTGTACACATGGCGACCTTCCCTCCTACCTTACCTTCTCCAGAATTGGTCATGGAGTGTGCATCCCGGTTTGATATTGTTACCAAGTCCATCATTTTTGATGAAGGGAAGAGAGTGTTAGCCAACATCGACAGACAAGTGGTCGAATAAGCATTTAATATCCCCCAGTACAAAGGCATGACAGTGATAATGATGGATCAGGTGGCCAAGTTATTTTAGGATACATCAAAGCTCACTGTGTCAGCTAGATCACGGGCTTAACTCAAGGTATGCAATTCGAGAACTAGATGTATTTTTTTATTGATGAAATTGAAAATGGAAAAAGAAGATTTGATTGGGTTAGGATCATAAACGAAAATTTAGAATTACAACTTAGGACCGTGCAAAATTGAAAACAATTCTATATGGGGTCCTATCTTTACTATCTAATTGCGAGTGTATGAAAATCTTGGACTTAAGGCCGTAGGAGTAATTGGCAATGGGCCGGGGCAATGTTTGGTGCATGAGTGCTATCCATAGCTTCATTTGCACAACACCAAAGATTTTAAGATGTTTTCTAACGCCTTTGCCATGAAAATGGTAAGGATATTGCAAGGGACACCTGCTAAGAGGCTCTCATCGAAAGCATAAGCAAAAGTTAAGAAGTATGGGAATTGGTTCATCCAATTTCTGCAATTCACTTATATTAGAGTAGCAGGAAGCATAGTATGTCCTAAGAGACTTCCAAGGTACCTGCCCGACAAGGTAGTTTTGATGGAGTTGACTAGGCAACTTGAGCATTATGACAAAATGATGAAACTTAAAGGTGAGACAGGGATTACCTTCTCATTTGGAATTGACAATGATAGTTGACCTAATCTTGTCGCCTTTGCAGTTGCAGAGAAAGAATTAGAATGGTATCATCTAGAATGGTATACAGCAAGGCAAGGATTTGATCCTAACGGTCTTATCAAGGCATCTCACGGAAATACATTTAAACATGTTCCTACTAAATAAGTTTTTTGGGCCAATGCCCAAGATGACTTTCATGTGAGAAAGCTAGCGTTTTCAAGATTGTCAATGAACATGATGAGGGCAATCAGATGGAGAGGCCTTGATATTCCCGATCAACTAGAAGGTGATGAAAATGTGCTAAGAGAAGATTATGATACAGTGGATGGAACGGAGTTGAATCCAGTGGATTGGGATGATCATCAGGATCCTTCCTTGGAGGCAGTTACAAGGACAATGGATCTACACATCAAGTCATGGTAACAATGAGAAGTTAAGGGGATTACAAAGTTAGAAGGTACGTCTTACTTATGAGAAGATGAAACCGGAGGAAAGTCCAGAGGAGTTAGTCGAACAAAAATGTGGGGGCAGTAGCTAGCAGCAAAGAATAGTTAAGAGCAAGAAGAGAAATTTGGAGGTTGAGAAAAGTAAAGAACATCAAGAACCTCTAGCAAAGAAACATAATGTAGCACTGTCAAGGGAGAGCATAATTGAGGCAAGAAGCCAAGAGGATAATTCAAGTGGACAAGAGGAGAGCATCAATGAGACAGAGTTTGGATCAAGATTGGACGAGTTGGGGAAGGTTGCCATCAAGAAGAAACATTTAGGCACCCTTGCCTCCCTCAATGCCTTTATTGGATATGAAAAGGATCATGAGAAGACACTGCAAGCAACAAGCAACATGATGAATTCAGCCGAGCTCAAGATGAAGCATACACTTTGCCCTCCCATGAAGGAAGTCAATGACATGCTAGCCAAGTTCATCACTTTGGCTAAAAGGATGAAAGAAAAGGATAGAACTATATTAGAAGATCATTTGATGTAAGCCCAAGTGGCAAATTCTCATTCTTCTTGGGTAGGATAGGTGTTTGATTTTGATTGGCTACCATTTTGGTGCCTTCTCATTGGTTACCACTTTTCCTTTTTTATATTAGTGCATTGATGAGGTGACATCTTCTCATTGGCCGATGGGGTGGCAACCGTAATTAGGGTTTCTAGGATCCAATCTGAATTTTTGGTTTTGCTTCTTAATCTCTACCGTTGGTTGTAATTTTGGGCCTCTATATAAGGCCATTTGCTGTCATTTGTAAAGGGTCAAAGAAAATTGTTGCTAAGATTATAGCAAAATCGCTTCTCTTTATCATTGTTGTGGCTTGCGTGGTGATTAAGAACATTTGGTGTTATTGCCTGGTTTCTACTTCCAATAGTTAAAGTTAGATTTCCTTTGAAGTTGTTAAAGTAGATTTTATTTTGAGAAGGTTGCTAAGTATGAGTAAGAAGTAGATGGATAATTGCATGTTGATATTAGTGGACGTTTGATAGGGATCTATAAACTAGTCCACTAGCATCCTAGTGGCTAGTTAGGGAGTCTTGTGCGGTAATCTAGTTAGTTTCCCTTGAATCATTGCATCTATGGAGGTAGAGCCGCTGGTTAGCTTTCATTAGATTCGATCCCCGTCCACTTGCTAATCTTTCCATTCATAGGAGTAGGAGTAGAGCAATGAGTAGCTTAGTATTTGGAGTTTTGAAGAAAGAAGTTAGGAGAAGCATCATTGGTAAACACACCCCCCATCATTACCACCATCTACATTATCTGACACTCGTATATTTTACAAACCCATCATCATCACCATCATCCCAAAGTCCAAGTTATCCTTGAGTGAACAACGTAACCTACGTGATTATCAGCAAATCACATCGATATAACTGAGTTAGTATCCACAGGTGTAAGGAACATTGGAGTTTTTCTCATGTCTTCATGAGTATTAACTTTTCAAGAGAGGAATTGAGTGTTTGATATTCCATATCAAGTATTCAATTGCTATATGTTATGTAGTGGTACAAAACTGACATCAACATAATTGAGCAGATAAAGCAAAAGTTCGCTTGCCATGACAAGAGATTGAAGAGATATAGAAACAAAGTTTGGGATTTGATAGAGGACTTTGATGCCTTCAATATCAACTTTAGCTATAAAACAAACGATGAAGTGGTTAATGCCCTCGCACAAGCTGCAAGCTCACTAGCACCAATTAAGTTGGACAGCTTTGAAGAAATTTAGGGTCGAGTTAGCATCGGTCCCATCAGTACTAGTAAATGTCAAGAACTTCTAGGTGTTTGAAGATGATAGACATATCCTCAAATTCTTGACCAATATAGATGTCTTCACAACACAAATCATTGATGGTGAAGTGGATGAAGAAGTAGAGATTGATTTAGAAGGAATTATGAGCTTGAAGACAAATACAATTCCAAAGGGAATGATTGAGTTAGAAAGAATATTGACATGGACAAATTCAACAAAGTGCAATATCAACCCATAGGGGGTGATGAATGCGAAAAGGTAAATTTGGGAACAGATGATTGTCCCAAAATAGTTCATATTGGGAAAGTTTGCACACCTAAGGAAAAGGTGGATATTCCGAGTTTGATGAAGGAAGTCCTAGATGTAATTGCTTGGGGATATGAAGATTTGAAAACATATGATCCTTCCATCATCACACATACAATTCCATTGAAAGAAGTAAGCCATTCAGGCAGCGACAAAGGCCGGTCAATCCTTTGTTAGAACCATTGATATTCCAAGAAGTAAAGAAGCTGCTAAATGCGCGAATCATCTTCCTTGTGAGGCATTCAACATGGGTTGCCAATCTTGTCCCAATTAGGAAGAAAAACAAAGAAATAAGGTTATGTGTCGATTTCAAGAATTTGAACAGAGCATCAGAAAAAGGATAATTATCCATTGCTATCACTAGATGAGGTCTTGCAAATGGAGCATAGATGATGTCATTTATGGATGGATATTCGGGGTACAATCAAGTGATTGTTGAAGAAGAAGATAGATTGAAGATAGCTTTCATCACAGAGTGGGGAACATTTGCATACAAGAGGATACCTTTCGGCTTGATCAACATAGGCGCAACATTATATGTGGTCCTATCTTTTCTATCTAATTGCAAGATTGTATGAAAATCCTGGACTTGAGGCCTTTGGAGTAATTGGCAATGGGTCGGGGCAATGTTTGGTGCGTGAGTGTTATCCACAACTTTGTTTGCACAACACCAAAGATTATAAGATGTTTTGTGATGCCTTTGCCATGAAGACACTAAGGGTATTACAAGGGACACCTGCTAAGAGGCTCTCATTGGAAACATAAGCAAAAGTTAAGAGTATGGGAGTTGGTTCGTCCAATTTCCTTAATTCACTTATATTAGAGTAGTAGGAAGCACAATTTGTCCCAAGAGACTTCCAAGGTACCCACCCGACAAGGTAGTTTTGATGGAGTTGGCTAGACAACTTGAGCATTATGATAAAATAATGAAACTTAATGGTGAGACAGGGATTACCTTCTCGTTTGGAATTGGCAATGATAGTTGGCCCAATCCTGTCACCTTTGTAGTTGCGGAGAAAGAATTAGAATGGTATCATCTAGGATGGTATAGAGCAAGGAAAGGATTCGATCCTAATGGTCTTATCAATGCATCTCACGGAAATACATTTAAACATGTTACTACTATAGAATATTTTTGGGCCAATGCCCAAGATGACTTTCATGTGAGAAAGTTAGTTTTTGTCAGTGAACATGATGAGAGCAATTAGATGGAGAGGCCTTGATATTCTCGATCAACTAGAAGATGATGATATTAGTGGATGTTTGATAGGGATCTATAACTAAGCCACTAGCATCCTAGCAGCTTGTTAGGAAGCCTTGCATGGTAAACTAGTCTTTTCCCTTGAATCATTGCATCTATAGAGTTAGAACCTCTGGTTAGCTTTCATTAGATTTGATCCCCATCCATTTGCTAATCTTTCCATTCATAGGAGTAGGAGTAGGGCACTGAGTAGTTCAGTATTTGGAGCTTTGAGGAAGGAAGTAAGGAGAAACATGATTGGTAAACACACCCTCATCGTCACCACCAACAACATTATTTGGCACTCGTATATTTTACAAACCTAGCATCATCACCATCATCCCAAAACCCAAATTATCCTTGAATGAACAACACAAGGCCGCCTATGTGATTACTAGGAAATCACATCGATAATTGAGTTAGTATCCACAGGTGTAAGGATGCCTTCCGACCTGATCAACGCAGGTGCAACATTTTAAAGAGCCATGGATTATGCTTTCAAGGACTCAAAAGACAAGTGCATTATCATTTACATGGATGACATAACAGTATTTTTAAAGAATAGAGAAGATCACATTTTGGATTTGAGGAAAGTTTTAATGAGATGTAGAAGGTTCGGAGTTTCTTTGAATCCGAAGAAATGTATGTTTGCAGTCACCAAGGGGAAACTTTTGGGACATGTAATTTGAGAATGGGGTATCATGATAGATCCAAAGAGAGTGGAGGCAATTTCCAAACTTGGCGTACTAGCTAGCAAGAAAGAACTCAAATCATTCTTTGGAAAGATCAACTTCGTGAGAAAGTTCATATCCGTATTCGCTGAGATTGTAAAGCCGATGAATGACATGTTAAAGAAAGATGCAAAGATGGATTGGACTCCAGCAGCAAAGAAGGCATTTGAAGAAATAAAGTAGGCTATCATTAATGCACCAGTTCTAGTAAGCCCAGATTATAAGAGACCATTTAATATGTATTCTTTCGCCTCTGATCACGTGTGTGCGACCATTTTAACAGAAAAGAATAGGTAGACGAAGAGCATCTGATAGCGTTCATGAGTGCACCTTTTAGGGAAACCGAATTAAATTGTCCAAATGTGGAAAAACAAGCTTATGCCTTGGTGAAGGCGATGGAGAAGTTTAGGCATTACATCTTGAGAAGCAAAGTACATGCAGTTGTGCCTGACATTGCAATGAAGACTGTTTTAATGCAAAACGAACTTGGAGAAAGAAGAGGCAAGTGGGTCGCCACTATCCAAGAGTATGAGATAGAAATTCAACAGATGAAATTGGTCAGAGGACAACAATTGACGCAGACCGTGGCATCAGAGGGACCTAGACTTGTGCAACAAGTTTATGAATTAGAGGATGTGCACCCCAATGAATGGTATCAAGACATAATCAAATATTTGTTAAATCACCGGTGCCCTTCACATTTGAATCTAGTACAAAAGCGAGCATTGAGATTCAAGAGCAAAAGATACATGTTGCAAGGAGTATTGTTATACAAGCAGAATCATGAGGGGATATATTTGGGATGTGTTGGAAAAGAAGCTAGAAACGTTTTGGAACAATTTTCATGATAAATGAGGAATAGGGCATGGATTGGATTTGGCTACGACACATTGGATACTGAGAACCGTATACTATTGGCCAACCTGGTTCAAAGATACGAGCATGTAAAGACTTGTCATGTTTGCCAGACATCGACAAAGAGAGAAAGAAATCCAACAATGCCTTTATGACCAATTATTGAGATGAGACCTTTCGCAATGTGGGGACTTGACTTTAAATCCACCTTTCTCGGCGCAACACGAGTATATTCTAACCGCAACTGACTACTGTACTTGGTGGTCAGAAGCTCAAGCTTTCAAGAATTGCACTACTGAGATTGTCATCAAATTTTTAGAGGAAAGAATCAGTACTAAGTTTGGGTGTCGTGCTTTTGTATGTGATAATGGTTCTGCTTTCATTTCTTTGAAATTTCATACGTGGGCATTCGACCACGTGATCATTTTAAAATTTTCATCAGGTTACTATCCCCAGGGGAATGGCCTAGCAAAATCTACAAACAAGAACCTTTTGATTGTGATCGGAAAACTTTTAGATAGGAACCTAAAAGATTGGCACACACAATTGAGATACACTTTGTGGGTAGATAGAACAAGAGTTAAAAAGTCCATAGGAATCAGTCCTTATCATTTGGTTTATGGACAAGACCTTGTAGTCCCAATTCGATTGAAAATTCCAACTTTAAGGTTCATACATGAGTACTATGATGAGAACGAAGGCAAAGTCCAAGTTAGGTTGGCTCAATTGATGCAGCTAGATGAAAAAAGAGACGAAACCCTAGAAAAATTTGCAAAACATCAAGGGGTAGTAAAGCATTGGTTTGACAGAAAAGCGCAAAACAAGACCTTCAGGATCTCTGACTTGGTCTTATATTGGGACAAAGCCCATGAAAAGAAAGGACAACATGATAAATTTGACAAACTATGGAAGTGTCCTTTCTAGATTTAATAAATTACTGGGGATAATGCGTCTAGACTTAAGACACTCACTAGTGAGGACATCCCACTGCCAATCAATGGGCAATTCCTCAAGCATTATTTCCAAGCCTAGGACTCCGTCTGGAGCCCTTTTTTGTACATAGTTTAGGTTTGCTTTCGGTTAGTAGTTAGTTTGCTTTCCATTCTTTAGAGTAGAGTTTGTTTTGGACCATTTGGCCCAAAGGTTAAAGTAGTTTCCCTTTCAATTGGTTAGAGTAGTTTTCTTTTAGTTGTTTAGTTTAGGCGTTGTGAGGGAGCTCAATTTGATTTGCATCAAGTCATTTGACTTAGGATCTTTTAGCTTCCCTTAGTTGGAGAACAGTTTTTGTTTTGGGCCTTTGCAAGAAGTGCAAAGGGGGTCCATGTTGTCATGTGGTAGATTTTACATTTTTGGTGACAAAACGGAATTTGTCTTATTCATTTCTTGATTACATTTGGCAAGGTTTAGAGATTAAAGGATGTTCTTAATCGTTAGTATATGGTAGGACTTGTACTAAATTTGGGGTCAAACTTGACAAAGGTTCCTAAGTTATCTTTTGACATGGTTACAACATTCTAGTCACACTTAATTGCTCTGAGTTCTTGGTGTTTTGAAGTGAAATTGGACTTAGTAAAATCATACACTTGCTTCAGTGCCACTATGGTCTTCCAAACCCTTAGCAAGCTTCATTGCCTGCAAGCTAAACAAAAGATTGAAAAGAAAAAAAAAAGGAGAGAAATATCATGAGAAAAGAGAAAAGATAGTATTAAAGTGAAAAGAAAGATGAAATTTGGTTCAAGGGTGTGCAATCATCTCTATCGGTGCTATAAAAAGAATCACTAAAGGTAGAATCGTGATTGTGGTGCCACAACGATAACTCTGTCGGGGCTATAGATGCCTGATTGACAGCGGGGCTCTATCCAGGTTGCTTTTGAAGTAAGGATATTATAATAGCTGAGTTCAATGGATCTGAGAGATTATCAAGTTCTTGTTGAGTGGGGAATATATCGTTTGCACACACATGAGTAACTTATGGTCAGGATGCTAAGTATCAAATTGAGAGTTCTTTCCCTTGTTGAGTGCTCGTCCTTAAGTAAATTTTCGGATAAGCCATCCTGAAATTTTTGTTCTAAGTTATTTTATTCTTGAAGCGTTCAGGAACATTTCACCAGTGGTCTCGCCAGGTGTTCTGGGGTTTTCACATCATCGCCCCAAAAATTTTGGGGTCCCCCTTTTTTGGGTCCTCTTTGTTATTAACAAAATCTGATATTACTGATAAAAAAAGAGATGCATCATGAGATGATTGATATGTTATTATCCTAGAACTAAATAGAGCAAAGTTGAAGGCTACACTACTCCGTGAATACCATACTTGTATCAACATTTACTGTAGACATGGAGCCACATCAAATACATTTGAATTCTATATCTTAAATATATTGGACCAAATCCAACTAAAGCATAATGTCCCCACTTTTGAGTTGAGCCAAATTAGAGGAGCTCGAATCTATTTTTATCCCTTGTAGGCTGAAGGGAGGATTTGTAGCAAAATAATAGAATTATAATTTTTTAAGTTATCCAAAAGGTACCTTACGACATAAGTTTGCTGGAAACAATTAATCTATTTTATTAAATGGAGCCAAAAAAAATAACATCATAAAGTGAAAAATGGATGAATATTAAAAAAAAGTATTTTGTAGTGTTGGAGGGAAAAAGCATAAAAATCTATGTTACCATAGTTTTTCAGATAGATTTTCTTTTACAAAAGTACGAAATGGTAAGCGATGACAATAGCGACAGCTATATAAAAAATAAGAAAGATTTATTTTTATTTTTATTTTTTTGATTGGTAATAGGCCCCAAGCCTTGATTAGTTATTACTATTTTATTGTAATTAATTATTATTACGTGTTAAGCTCGAATAGACTCGAACCCAAGACCTCCCATATAAGAGGCTCACAAGTTACCATTGTGTTGTATGCTCTTGCCTAAAGTAGGGAAGATTTAAAATATATATGGAAATTTTAAATTTTCACGTGAAAACATGAATAATGCCTATTTATATACATTATTTAACTTTTTGTTTTTATTATCGGTAAAAGGCCAGAGCCATATTAATTTTATTAATATAAAAAATTACACTATCTTCGTTCAAATGGGCACTGGTAGGAAAGAACATAGAAGAAATCCTCTAGTCTAGCCCGGGACATAAGTCCTTAACACAATTACAAGATTAAAAGGGTTTCATTTCCCAGTTTACAGTCATAAGTGCTTGGGACATTCCCCAATAATGTTACAAAATAGGATTACAAGGAAAACTGCACCTTTTTTCGGGTGTATTACATAAATATGAAAATCTTCCTTATATCCAACCTTCTTAGTATCCTTTCTAAATAGAGATTCCCAGCATAGCCTGTACAACATATCCTGATCAAGATCAAGGTTAGCTTGATTAAATGATATAATCATTAAGCCTTTATTGGGATACTTATAGACTTCTCCTCAACTAATTTGCTGCTATAACATAATGATTACAAAATGTGTCAATCACCTTAGAAGTACAAAGCAATACTAGGAGCGATACGAAAGGGTCAAGAAGGAAAATGAGAACGACTGAATATTTTTAACAATCTATAATAGATTTGAAATCAAGAGGCTTATTCGATTAAAGTTCCAAAGGGGAGTTCAAACACTGATGATTGATATGGTATTCGAAGAAGAGATATAAGACACTACATATTCCTAGACAAGGGATAATAGATAATAATGATTATTATGTTAACGAGAAGGAAAAAAATCCTAAAAGAGAAAGGGTTCTACCCTTAAGACATTATACTTGAACATCAACCAATAATGATCATGTTTGCTTCTAACCCCTGATTAGCTAAGTGATCAGCCTCTGGTTAGCCACATAATGTCTAATGTTACGAAGGAAAAAAATTGATTGTTGCAATAGATTGTCCAATTTCCAATTGAGAGTAATGCCTTTCTTTATGGCATTAATAACTATAGAGGACTCCTTCGATTTCTAAGTTCCCAATCTTATGCCTATTACATTCTTTCAAACCTTCCAAAAGAGCTTGGGATTTTGCAATATTATTGGTTGTGACCCTAATCGATTTTGCAATAGAAGAAATTCTAGTCCCTTCCCAATTCTAAATGCAACATCCTATGCTTGTCGGCCTCAAGTTACCTCTAGAGGCGTCATCGAAGTTGAGGTTACCCCGTGTTACCTCTAGAGGCCTCCACTCACACTTCTTTCCTTTGGCATAGTGGCTTTGACATTATCCTTTAAATTGGGTAACATTAAGCCTTCCCACTTATTACGCATTCTATCATCCTTGGTGGTAAATTGATACGCACCCTTCTGAAGCCTTAGGAATCTATTTACTATTTCGACAATGCCTACTTCTAATTTGACCAAGAATTGAGATAACTCCGTTGATTTGTCTTTGAAAAATTGTCGGTTTCTTTCTTTCCAGATCTCCCATATGAGGAATGGGGGAGTTGCAGACCAAAGACATCCATAAGAGTCTTTAAGAGGGAGTTTGGGCCAACTTAGGAAGAGGTCAGCCAGATTATTGGGGAGGGCTGAATGCCATCCTAACTTATTTAATAGCCAGGTCTAGCAATGGGAGGAGAGTTCACAGTTAAGAAGAACATGATCAAGAGTCTCAGAATCCTTTTTGCATAGGGCCCATCTTGATGGGAGACAACTTTTCCCCCAACACAAATCAACAGGGATCTTGGATATAGGGAATTCATTGGAGTTATATAGAATCTCATATCCAAACTTCATGGAGTACATTCCAGATTGGGAACCATTCCAGATTATCTTATCCTATCTATGATTAAGAACTACTCTTCTAGAGTCTACAATCTCCCTAAGTCTATCCCTGAAATTGTTAGGTATGTCATAATTCCAATCTAATTTCCACCAAAAGTCTAGCTGGTTAGTCTCAGAGATGATCAAGTAATCTGTCACATACACACCTATATGTATACCTTATCCCATGTAAATAGAGCTTGTTATTTTTATCATTCGACCCTTGCCAAAAGAAGGTTTTCAGCCTTTTTGTAGATGGGATAAGGGATCACCATGAAGATCTAGGCAAGCCATCTTCAAAATGGGAATGACCATCAAAACTGATTTTAGCATAGTAAGTCGACTTGCTAAGGATAGCCACTTATACTTCCATGAAGTAATCTTTTGATCCACCTATTTGAATGTATCCTCCTAAACTCCCCCCTGCCTAGAAGGAGAGGTAGGGGGATGCCTAGATATTTATTTGGGAATTGGCCTTTGGTAAACCCCAAGACATCTAGGATTTCTTGTTCTAGTGTAGCTGGGGTGTTAAGAAAGAAGACCGTTGTTTTCTCTCTATTTATCAATTGACTCGACACATGAGCATATTTGCCCAGTATCCTATCAAAACTCCTTGCTTCCTTTACTGAAGCCTCCCCATACAACATATTGTTGTCTACAAATTGTTGGTGAGTGGTGTGTTCCATTTTTGAGGTGATTTTAATGCCTTTAATACTTTCTTCAATTCTAGCTTGATTCAGGGATTTACACAAAGCTTATGCCATAAAGATAAAGAGAAATGGTGATAAGGGATCCCCTTATTGGAGACCCCAAGAGATATCAAAGAAGCCTTCCAGAGTTCCATTGACTAGAATCAAGATTTTGGGGGTTGAAATACATTAAAAAACTAGGTTAATGCATTGTTTAGCGAAACCAAAAGCTGTAAGAACATCTAAGACATTTACATAAAAAGGACCAGCTAACTTTGTCGTAGGCTTTTTTGACATCCAGTTTTATTAGAAAGGATTTTTCTTTGTTATGATGGACAGAATGAATTGCTTCTTTGGCTATAATGACCTCGTCTAAAATAGATCTTTTTGGGACAAAACCGGTTTGTTCATGTGATATAATGAATGGTTATACAGATTTGAGTCTATTTGCAACAACTTTCATGAAGAGTTTGTAGATTGTGTTGCAAAGAGCAATGGGTCTGAAGTCATCTAAATAGGACACATTTTCTTTTTTCGGTATAACTGCTAAAAACATATGATTTAATTTTCTTAGTAGTCTGCCAGAGTTCCTAATGTTCTCCAAAACTTCCACTATTTCATCACCCAAGAAATGCCAAAATTTCTGGTAAATGAGGGCAGGGAACATATCCAGTCCTGGAGCTTTATCAAGATTAAATTGATTGAAAGTGCTTGCCACCTAATCTTTAGATATTTTCTTTAAGTCCTTATTTTGTTCCTGGGAAATTAACATTGGGATGCTGTTTAAGATCCTATTACCCTGAAGATAAGGCTTCCCTTCAATATTTAATTTTGTTGTACTGTCTCCTAATTTTCATATTATAATGAAAAAAGTTGGTGTTTCTATCTCCAACAGAAAGGGGTTCTCTTATGACTAGCGTAACCTAGACATTCTAAAAAGATCACATAATGATCCGATTTGGAAATTGGCACGATTTGGGAACTTACTTTGAATTTATATTCGTGGAAGTTTCCCTTAAAGAAGAATCTATCTAATTTCTCCTTAATACTACAAAAACCTAGCCTCCTATTTGTCCAGGTAAAGATTCTGTTTGAACTAAGAATGTAATGTCCCCTTCTCCGCACTAGGCCTTACTGGCACCTTGTTGGTCTTTCCATCCGGATAGGCTAACGGCATTAATCGTGAGGATGCCAGCCAATCATAGGAGCTTATTTGGTTTCGTTGGGTAAATATTTAAGTGGAGGAGCTTTTCTGTAGTTAAGTCATTTTATTTTGTAAAGTGGATTTATAAAGTTACTTTAGGACTTAAAGTCATTTTATAACAAAAGTAACTTAAGTGACTAGAAGATGAAAATGGCTTTTATCCCACATTGCCTAGTTGTTTGTACTTCCCCTCATATCGGGGTTATAAAAGCAATGAGCTTCCTTGGGATTAGGACCACGAAAATGCATCCATATATTGAAAGATAAATTTGGTTGCTTAAATGTGAGTGGTTGTTCTTGAGGATGAAACCCCTTGGGGCAATAGAGAAGTTGGACGTAGCCCCGACATCTTGTTGAAGTTTTCATTCATAACTCAAACGTGGACTTTTAGTAGTGATCTTTTGTAACTGTGGAATGTCATCCATCAGTCAGTGGTCTATTGAGTTTATACAGGGAGAGGATATTTTGAATAGTAGTTGAAGGCTGCAGGGTTAATCAGCAGGGTGAAAGTTGGAGGACGTTAAGGGTATCAGCACAGCAGAGAGGATTGTATTGAACACACCGATATACTGATATAACAGTCGGGTTAAAACGTGGAGGTTGGCGGAGCAAGTGTCTTACATTACTACCACAGGGAAGGGAAGATGAAGCAATTCGTCCTTCATGTGGGAAGGCTTGGATAGTCTGCGGGAAGCATACTGGAGTGGCAGACCCGTGTTGCACTAGCTACCATCGCAGGGGCATCAGTAGTCTCAATGACAGGCCGCCAGAGTACGAACTAACCAGACAGGATCATGTGAAGAGGTAGGCCAATCTCTGCAACACCAGGTACATTATTGTTTGGTCATACTTTGTCCATGTAAAACACTGAGTCTATAATGTCAGACCTGCATTAGTCATTACCGAATATTGCTGCGAAACACCCACTGTGTAATACAACTCGGGTAACTGACTGTTGGGATTTAGCATATAACAATCTTTAAATTTCTTTTGTGTAATCACATTATTGCATTGCTGTTCTGCCGTATTGTGGGGAAGCTCAAAAGAAAAGGTAAATCCGTTGGTCACCACTTCTAATAGTAAATTAAGTCAGATCAGTATTTGTTATTGCTGTACGGGCTTGGGTTCTTACAAAGAATTTCTAAGTTGTTTCTGTGGACCCATTACTTAAAAGCCGTCATTCTTTGGGAAGTTCTACCCAATCCCCCCTCCTCTTCAGATCCGAGGATAGCATTGAAAATCGCCCCAGATTATAAAGTTCTGTGTTGGCTGGACTGCCAAATACATCTCAATCTCAGACCACACTTCCAACTTGTCATGTAAATTATATAGACCATAAACATTTATACTACTGAGGTTAAGACCACTATTGAAGTTATAAAGTGTACCCCCAATCCATAATCTGCCTTTATCAAGGACTTCCACTCAGCTTTGTGGATTTCATATAATTCCTAATCCAGCAGAGGCCCCCCTGGCCGGTTGCCCCACTCTGTCCCACCACCTAATTTTTTCTTCCAGCCTTCTAAACTATCTTGATCTAACTTAGTCTCCTGAATGAAAAGAACATCAGCCACATTATTTTTAAGGGTATGCTTAATTAAGTGTGCTTTGTTTGCCCCTAACGTTCCATGATAAGAGCTTCATGGTCCCTTGGGAAGGCTCTTCCCCTTCCCAACATATATCGATGAAATCTTGACTAGAGGCTTCTGCATCTGTACATCTTAATTCTGATAACTGCTTCCTCTCTCTCTTTTTTGCCTTTTTAGCACAATCCATTTGAGGTGTGCCTTGGTCAAGAGATGCCACCTCAAGATCCGAGGACTTAGCCATATCATTTCCCAAGTCTGGACCCACTGATCGTGTCTCAGGTATACCTCCTAATATTGTATCCAAATTTATCACCTCTTCGAGTACAGTCCCTACTTTTGCGAGGCTAAGGTTTGGGGAGAGCAAATCTAAACAAGGAAGTTCCCCAAATTCTTTCAAATCCAACTCGTGCTTGCCTTCATTGTTATCAGCATTCTGTAAAGGAAGTATGGGGAGATCATTCCATTTAGACAGAGGAACATTGTTCTTGATGCACAAAAGTTCTTTATCGACTACTTCCCTTACTATCTCCACTTGGCTCTGCATTCCTACCATAGAAGCCTTGTATTTCGCGATGCTAATATCCTTTTTGCTATCTTCCTGCATGTTTGCTTCGGCTTGATCACTTTCTGATTGAATCGATTGAGGTTGTGCCACCATCTCTTCGGTTACAATTAAGACACTCTTGTCTTCATGACTATCCAGTTTATGGATTCTGATCCTTCTCCCTCCTATATAAGTTTCATCCCCCTGCTTATCATCAATCTCCCCTTCTTCTAACCCCAAGGAAGTAGGAATGGTATTCTCCTTTCATACAAATTTCCTTCCTCTTTTCTGAAGTTATTCTCCATCCCTGTTCGATTATCAGATTTCTCCCCTGCCTTGTTAGAGAGGTCTTCATCCTCCATAACTCAAACGTGGAGTTTGAGTAGTGATCTTTTGTAACTGTGGAATGTCACCCATTAGTCAGTGGTCTATTAAGGTTATACAGGGAGAGGATATTCTGAATATTAGTTGAAGGCCGCAGGGTAAGTCAGCAGGGTGAAAGTTGGAGGACGTTAAGGGTATCAACACATCAGAGAGAATTGTATTGAACATGCTGATATATTGATATAAGTTATAACAGTTGGGTTAAAACGTGGAGGTTGGCGGAGCGTCTTACATTACTACCGCAGAGAAGGGAAGATGAAGCAATTCGTCCTTTACGTGGGAAGGCTCGGATAGTCTGTGGGAAGCATACTGGAGTGGCAGACTCTAGTTGCACTAGCTACCATTGCAGAGGCATCAGTAGTCTCAACCACAGGCCACTAGGAGTACAAACTAACTGGACAGGATAGTGTGAAGAGGTAGGCCAAAGTCGGCAACATCAGGTGCATTATACACTTTGTTCATGTAAAACGCTGAGTCTATAATTTCAGACCTGCATTAGTGATTACTGAATATTGCTGCTAAACACCATTGTGTAATACAACTTGGGTAACTGACTATTGGGATTGGATGCGTTTATTAGCATGCGACAATCTTTGGATTTCTTTTGTGTAATCACACTATTGCATTGTTGTTCTGCCGTATTCTGGGGAAGTAAAAAAGAAAAGAAAAATCCGTTGGTCCCCACTTCTAATAATTAATTGAGTTAGATCCATATTTGTTATTGCTGTATGGGTTTGGGTTCTTACAGAGGTATCAGAGCCACAAGACTTGCCAACATAGCAGTATCTCATATTTCACATCTACATTATACAGCCATGTTTCTTGTTTGCTGCCATTTGTTAGTGCAAAACATTACCTCACTATCGCACCATACCATATTTGCATTCACCACTGCCATATGCATATCAGCCATTAATCACACTTATGGTGGGACACATCTCTTCCGCATGCCTTGTCATTTGACAAGCAACAATATTTGAAGGAATTCAAAGACATTTCTGGGAGGCATCAAATACATATTTTCTTTTATCCTCTTAGAAATGCTCTGTTTAGAGCCAACAGCCTAAACAGTTTTTATGGTTGCAAGCACATCAAGCCCCAACCAGAGACAGCACCATTGTTAACACAGAAGAACTCTATATATCAGACATGGCTTCAAGAATCATTGTATGTGTATAAAGATTACATCAGAAACAACACTACTATAGCTGTTATACATTTCATTGCATATGTTTAGGGATCATATAAGACAGCAGTTCAATCGCTATAAGTGATTACATCAGATTATCTTGCATATGCAGATTGCCATATCAGATATAGCAGAGATCATATTGTCAATACAACCATCATATTGCATATTCAAACTGCCGTACCAGATACAACAGTGACCATATTGTAAATATATTCATAAGATCAAAATCACTTTGGCGTACATAAAAGTTTAAAATAGTATAAATCAGAGAGCAATGATTGATATTGGTCTAAGCTGCCGGTTCGGATTCCGGTAAGGATGTGGGTTCGAGATTCGTGTTTGAAATTCTCCAATTTTTTTTGAGTTGGGTTCAGATTCGTTTTGGGTTTGTCTGTACAGGCATATATATGCCTTATATAAATATCTTGTTTAAAATAGTTTAACAGTATGAATAAAATAAAAACACTTAATGTTTTCTTAGTGAGTTAAAATTATGAATCAGATATTGAAAATGTATTTAGAAAAGCTTAAGTTAAACATATTAAATTGAAGTTTATATTAAAAAAGCTATTTAAATTCTAAAACTTTGAAACGTATTTTTTTAATTTTAATTTAAAAAACATAATGAGACAAAGAAAACCTTAAAATGCATAATATTTTTTTTACAGAATACAAAAACTGAAATAAACATTGCAAAGCCAAGTTGCAGGGTTGCGCTGCTGGAGTCGCAGTTTTGAGTTGGAAAGTTGCGTTGCTGGTGTTGCAGGCCCACAACACATGTTGGTGATGAAATGGCAAACCGTTCTGACTGTGTGTTTCAAAATGCAGTTTGTGTTTAGGTTTAAACATTAACTTCAATTGTTTTTCATAATTGTGTGTGTGTTTTTCAAACCAAAAAGCAAAATCGAAAAAGGTAGGAAAAACTATAAATATGTTATTAGGAAGTCCAAACCAGTCAAGTCGTTGCCCAGTTACTGCAAATTCATTCCAGGCTCGCACAGGCAAAAAAAAAAAAGTCGCTCAAATTCACATGGAAGTCGTCTAGGGTCCTGCATGATGAATTTGGACAGAATTTCTGAGTCTGCTGGTGCATTAGAACTGGTTTTGAATCAAACCAGAATTTCGAATGAATTGAACCCCGACTTCCACCCTCTGACCGAATGTGGTAACTTAGATATTGGTTAGTACTCTTGAATAACTTATTATAATCTTTAAATCATCTTTTGCATAAGTTAATACTGAGATCAAAACTGTGATTTGTAAGAAGTCTAGTTAATTGTCCCATAGTTCCAAGAAAGTTTGGAAGGAGTTATTACAATTGGTATCAGAGCTAAGTTTCCTGCCCTGTGAGGTTGATGAGTTAAAAATAACTCAAAACTTACCACTGAAAGATATCTAGACAGAGCTCAAGCAACAAGCGAACAATGGGTGAGTAAGGAGACCTTGGCAAGAAAATGGACTAGTTCTTTGCAGAAAAAACAGAGATTCAAAATAGATTGGCACAATTAATTATCATTTTAATCCACACCATGATAGATAATAAAATCCCTGAAAGCAATAATAATGGAGGGAGAAATGGACAAGAAGAGCAATGTCCAAAATGCAAGACAACCCCTTCCAACTGAAGACCTGGAATTCCCACCCTTTCTTCCCAATCGGAGCAATCTGAAGGGGAGAACCATCATTTATACATTTGCAAGAACAATTTAAACAAGATTGAATTGATAGTGGTTTCCAAACCGAAATGTCATTAAGGTAATATCTAGATTTGTGGATGGAACATTTACCTCAGAATTGAAATAGATAAGTTTATTTAGAATTAAAATCGAAAGTTGGAAAATTGAGCATTCCGTACTTTGATGGATCAACAAAAAATACAGAAAGGGCATGGGTACAGAAACTCGACAATTGAGTCCAATGACAAAAGAATAGGCTATCAAATATGCAACACTCCACTTGGATGGATAGCTCGGGAGTAGTGGTATCACGGGATGGTTACTAAGGGGCATTCCATAATCACTTCCTATGTAAATATCACAGAACAATTGATAGAAAGGTATGATAACAAAGACCCTGAATTGCATTTCAAAGAACTAACTCAAGTCAAACAGAGAGGTTCGGTCAAAGATTATATCATGGAATTTCTAATTGTTTCTGTTCTTGTCACCAACCTATTATAAAGATGCTTGGTTGTTCTCTTTATGAATGTGTTATTGGATCCTTTGAAAGGTTGGGTTGAGGCACTCAATCCTAACTCTCTGCAAGATGCCATCAAAAAGACCTGAGATATGGAGCCAGGATAAACCAAAAGAAAACCTTCATCTAAGGAGATATCATTTTCCAAGGAACCAGCTAATACAAATAGCAACAAGGTGACAAGACAAGAATTAAGGAGAAAACTCCGCTTTATGGGTAAAGAACCTTGGAAAATTGGACACCGATGCTTGGGGAAACCGAAGGGACAAATCCACTATATTGAGTTTAGTCCCATTAGTGAGAGGATGATGATATCAGTAGTGATGACAACGACTCTGATACAAACAGAAAATGACCCTTGGTTCCAAAGAAAAGTGGAACCTTATCCATCTTAGAAAGGTCCAAATAAAGGCATAAGGAGTTGGGGTGTCAATACTGAAAAATATTAGTTGTGTTTTCTTGGTTTACTGCATTTTCTAGGGAGGAATTAGTGAAAGAAAGAAATAAGCAATTTCAATGCCAAAAGATCATAAGTAGGAGATAAAGGAGTTGTGGATTTGAATCAACAACCAGCTGCCACAACCAAGTCATTTGAACATTCTAAGAACTCCTGTAATGTGGCTCTTATACAGTGTTTTCTGATTGTATCATTTGAGGTTTATTAAGTATTATTTAAACAATCATTTCAATGTTGAACTATGAATATTCTATTCATAAAAAAATAAAAAATCAAGTCAATCTTATTTGAAGTTTGGAATGTGAAACTAACAAAACAGGCTTCAAGGAAAACAAAGAAAATATCAGATCTAGTGTAAATTTTACAAAGAGAATACTTCAATGATAATAGAGCAAATTGCAGTGATTAGCTTCTGAATTAGATTGTGTTAGCATTTTAAATATCAACATTTTGAATCACTCTACGTGATCCATTTTGTTTTGCATCTCTTGATCTCTTTCATCCTAATGATGGATTACATAGTGTGATTCAAAACGTTGATGGTGAACAATGTTAACACAATCTAATACAGAAGCTAATCACTGTAATTGTAATGGATTGTGGAAATCTGATCCGTCTGATAGAGCGAATTTCCTGGCAACTGGGGGAAATACTTTTATGCTAAATTTTTTTGAGCAAATTGCAGGAATAAAAGTGACAGTGTGATCAAGTATTACCAAAGAGAAAGGAGAATGATCTGAATCAATAAAAAATTATTGCAAAACAACACATGGAGATTCCTAGGAGAGACAAAACTAATGGGTCACAACAATAGGGGTTCTGTAATGTTCTCATTTTCATGATTCTCTTATAGTGCAGTTGATGTTGGCTTGTGGGGGGGTTTCTGATGCACAAGTGAGTTCAAATGGATTAATGGAGATGAACGACACCTTCTGGAGTTATTTTAGACAACCTTGTTCAAGACTTTCTATTTTTAGTAGTGACCATTTTCAACGCTTACTCTTTATAGTAGGTTTCAATGTATCATAGATTGGGCCAGTTTGGTGTTTGGGAACAATTTTTTAGCAGTTGGGATGGCCACTATTTTCCCAGCAGTGATTAATATCATTCTTTTTTTTAGCTGGGTTAAAAGATATATATTTTGTTTTCTAGTTACCTAAGTTTCTTGTATTGTCATTTTATGACTTAAGTGATGTATACCCCTTGGCCTAGTAACAGAATGCTGTTTTATCCTAAGTAAGAGGAGAAAATAAATTTTTTTAAAAGAATGAGGCCTTAAAAATTTGGGAGACCAGAAAGGTGATTTGTTTTATCCCATAGGGATTGGTGAAGAGGGGGGAACCTCTTGAGAATGTTATAAAAGCAAACTTGTGAACTTCATTTGATATTCTTGATTGGAGAATTCAGATATTCCAGTTTTATTGGAGTTTTGTTGTTTAAGAGCTTAGGATAAAAAAATCTCTCTTTGCTAACAATCTCTATACAGGTGCAATACATAGTTTGGAGGTTAGTTTATTTGTAACGCCCAAATAATAATCATTTTGTTCCCAAGAAGACTTTATTATTGGCTTAAGTGATTTCACCAAAAGTGATTTGTGGTCTGCATATAACCAAATAAGGGTTAAACCCAAAGACTTTTAAGACTCCCTTTCTATTCATTGCAGGCACTTGAAGTTTTTGGTGATTTATTTTACGCTTACCAAAGTGCGAGCCACCTTTCAGTTGACAAATAATAAAAAATTTAGACGTTATTTTCTTATCATAGTGCGACCTCAATGAAATGTAGCAAAATGCGGAGGCAAATTACAGGCCATGATTTTGTTTGACATCAAATATGTTGAGCTAAAAAACCATAGGGCCGATGCATTTTCTAGGAGCCATAAATTATCATTTATTACTTAACTAGAAATTGATTGGAAGGAGTTGTTAGCTTAGTATGCCAAAGCTGCAGTAGCTGCAGGGCTGATTGAGTGTATTATTGGTTCCTCAAACAGGGATGAGAGATACCAAATGAAGCATGGTATTATCTTGTCAAAGGACAAAATTTTGGTGATATAAGAATCCAAGCCAAAACAGAGAATTATTGTAGCATTCCACAGTTCGCCATGCTGGATGTTTCAACACTTAAACAAGTCTGGAGAAGATGGAGATGGAAGGACCTAAAAGATAATTATTTGCAACATGTATGAGAATGTGAAGTCTGTCAAAGGATGAAACTTGAAACCACATTCCCAGGACTTCTTCAGTTCCTTGTATTTCTCAACAATAATGAGAATCTGTGCTAATGGGCTTCATTATATGCCTGTGTCAACTGGAGGGAAAAACTTGTATCTTCATGGTTGTGAATCATTTGACAAAGATTGCATGCTTCCCATTCCTAGCAAGTTCAAAGCTCCATAGGTAGCACTCAGCAGATGTTTTGTTCAAGGAGATCTTTCGATTGCATGGATGCTTCGTACTCAGAAACAGGGATTTGCACGCTTCATGAGTACCTTCTAACAACCTTTATTCAAGATGATAGCGACAGAATTGACACCAAGCATAAGTTATCCCCCTAGATGTATGGCTTAACAGACAGAGTGAGCAAATGGGTTCAGGAGCACTTGAGGAATTTTGCTTGGGTGCAGGATTAGTTTCTGCTTAATTTGTTTGAAATATAATTATTTAATGGTTTCAAGTTTATGAGGGCGAAGTAATTTGTAAACACATGTATGTGAACCATGTTAAATGTAAATATCAACACCTATTTTTTTGTATGAAAATCTTGAACAATACAACACTAACAGTTCTAACAACATGCTACCAAACATGCCTTTCCAAGTTATTTGTGACAGGATTTTAAATGTGCCGAATCCTCAAACACATAACCATATGTATTCATATTGAAAAAGATGCAACTTATTAAAGACACTATTTTCTTAAGTGTACTAACAGCTGTCAAACACTTCTCAACATCTCCAGAATATTCTGATATCAGAGATAATGAGGGAAAATCACAAGAAATTTATCTTAACTTTCTGTTTGAAGCTTATGCACTAGGCTAATTGCTAATAAGACCAATTGGGATAGGGTGAGAGGATCCCACTTTCATTGTGGCTATAACCACTTTTTCTGCATCATTATTTGCTGTAGTGCATATAGATATGTCCTTTATGCCACACAATAGATCTATGAAATAAGGAGATTGGTTTTATAGTAAATGCACTGATTAATGATAGAAGTTTATTACCCTGCAGCTGTGATGGATGTTAAAATTATCTTTTGTTCTTCGTCCAAACTTTTCAGATGTACAATGAAATAATTGTGGAAGTTGAAGCATATTATGGTGTATGTGTCAATATTAGTTATGTCACACGTCAATAATCTTTAAAAGTTTTCCTTTCACAAATTTCACCATTCTGCATTGTATTATAGGCTTTGCCATTTGGTGGAGTAAAAAGTAGTGGATTTGGAAGGTTTGCTGGCGTTGAAGGTCTCCGTGCATGTTGTCTCATAAAATCAGTTGTGGAAGATAGGTGGTGGCCATACATTAAGACCAAGATTCCAAAGCCACTCCAGGTACATGCAATAAGTTTTGGAATCTAACACAAACTCCTTCAGTGCTTTGCATTTTTTGTTTCATTTGTCTTACTGATATTGCTTGTTATGCTGAGTATTTTTTTATCAGTATCCTGTTGCAGAAAATGCTTTTGAGTTCCAGGAAGCTCTTGTTGAATTGCTATACGGTTTAAGCATTTGGGACAGGCTTAGAGGGCTGACTAATGTGATCAAACTTTTAAAACCAAATATTCCAGTTCCAACAACTGCAAAGAATCTATGAAGTGGTTTTAGAGTAACAAAACTATAGTGCTGTGGGTGGAATTTTTTCCAAATGCAATTTCTAGGAGAGCTTCAATACTGTTGGATTTCTACCATCTCTGAAAAATGTGTAGCTTACTTACAGTGTCGAAAATGATTCAGTTTTATACCCCAGATTTGATCAAAAAAGCTTGAGGTACTAGGAGCAGGGGTTGTTTCTGGAAGTGATTGGTTCTCCCTAGAGGTGTTCTTTCACTTCAAAGTAATGGTCTAGAGATTGAATGCTATTCCAGTGTTTGATCAAAGATAATAGAAATATAATGAGTTGTTAATGCAAGTGATTAGCTCTCCTGAGAGGAGTATTCTTTCCCTTTGAGGTAACATTATAGAGACTGAATGCTATTTGTGCTGAACAGAAAAATTTGTAATTGTAAGAAATGAAAATTGTCATTGAATAAGAGAGCCAAACTGAAGTTGGCATGTGTTACATTTACTTTTACAGGGGCTTTATAAACTGATTCCATTTTGTGCATTTCAAAGTCAATATTTTGGAGATTGTGGCCCAGGTTATTGAGCTGGCAAGATCTTGAAGCACAGTTTTGTTTCAATTGCAATTCTCAGTGCTAGAGTCAACACCTATTTTTGTTATTAATCAGGGTAAGTACAAGAAAGTTAGGCAGATGATTTGTAAGCGAACCTAGTTTGGATGTTGAAGTAAAGAAATTTGCATGGGAAACAAAAACCCAAAGAGAAATGTTTGTTGCTTGGAGAGTCAATACTTGATGCATTCTTCTCAGGTTTCAGGAAATCTCCATGTGATTGTGTATATATGTGCACTTAAAAGAGTCCATGGAGAAATGCCCACTCTATAGTGGTAAATGCCCATGGGAGGAAAAACTGTATGGCCAATTACAGTTTTTCAAAGGAAAACATTGGAGTGAGTTTTATTTCCTTTTTATCGTGTGGCTGAAATATCATGTATGAGCTGTGTCTTGAGTAGTTGCCCTAATAGTTCAAAATATAGTTATTGGCAACTTATCACCAACGGCAAAAAAATGATGCCAATAGTGGCATGTTGTGATGGTTAAGTTGTTGCGTTGTTATCCTTGCCATCAAGGTTCAAATATCATGGGGATGAGGTCCCCCGTTTGTGGCCTCACTGGTTCATAGATCCAGGTCAAAGAGTTTACCCCTCTAAAAAAAAAAAAAACGGGCAAAAAAATGATATCGACAAATATCAGAGATAAGTCAGGAACTTCTTGGGAAAATATCGAGAACTTAAAATATTGCTTAAATTTAATTAGAAATGCATTTATTTTGCAAAATTCAATAAGGAGATGCATCTTATGAGATGGCTGAGTAAACAAACCAAACAAGCTCATGTGTGTGTGTGTGCGCGCACGTGCAAATGTGGAATGCTTATGGCCCGTAGCCATAGTTTGAACTCTAAAGCAACTAAAAATAGCAAATTGTCTTTCTAGATTTATAAACAAATACAACTGTCAAGTACAATATCAAAATAGTCTGCATCTTCCTCTTCCCCTTCTTAGTAGCTCTAGTAAAAACTACTAGAATGAGAAGGCGTTAAGCCCTAGAAGTTTTTGTGATTGTGGTTGTGACTTGATCTCCATTGTGGATTTAGTTGGTGCTGACATTGGCAATCACTTCTCATCACTGGTATCCTCCTCACTCGTAGTGCCCGCATCCTCCTCATGAACGTCATACATTCTTGTCGTGAATCCACCATCGTCCATGGCTAGCCTCTCCAAATCGTAGATCACATCCTCTGTAAATAATGGAGGTTTTCTGTGATGTCCAATCTCAATAAAGGTCTATGTCATCCAAATCAAGTGGACTAGCTAGTGCTAACCAAACCTTCTAATGTGCAAATTAAGGTTGTATTGCATAAAGACAAGGTCATTGAGGCATTTATGTGCCATCTTGTTCCTCTACTTCGTGTGAATGACCTTGAGTAAGCTCTAATTATGCTAGCAACTGGATGAGCTAAAAGGTTCATAGGATGCAGTGGGCAAGTTTTTGCAGATTTGGGATATTTCCACCTTAATTTTGCCACCAAGCATCTACAAGATAAATATTAAAGAGTTAGAAAGCACGTTGAAAACGTATTTTAGTAACCAAGTTTTTAGAAAGCACGTTGAAAACGTATTTTAGTAACCAAGTTTTTATCTACTTATCATGCATGTGAAAGCCTCAAAATCCAAATATTGTACATGGGGCAGGGTAAACTTTAAGAAACACCCCTCCAAAAAAGATATAAATTGTTGGTGAATCTTTCATTATTTTGAAGAACCAAATTATTTTTATTGGCAAATCTCTCATTTTTTAAATTTTAAATATTATTTAGATGGGCGATTATTTTGGAATCATAATTTTTGAGTAGAAAATATTGGCGAATCTCAATAATACTAGGGAGTTCACTAATCGTCATGGAATATTACAAATCAAAATTCAACATGTTTTATCTCATGGAAATTATGAGGGTAATTATATTTTATTTTAAATCAATGGTGAAAACTAAATATTGGTAATATATCCATAAAGTAACTAATAATTATGATAATTATTGGTGAATTAATTTTAATTTATTCGATAATATATAATATTTAGGTGAATCAAATCTAATAATGTATGGAATATTGTAGTGAATATTTGGGTTTAAATTTTTAAATAAAATAAATTGTTGAGCGATTTTAAATATTTTAGAACTAAATTTAATAAAAATGTGAGATTAAGGTTGCATTAAATCTTAAATTATTAGCCAAAATACTAGCAAAAAATTTATAAAATTCGCAAAATTTCAAATACTCACCACTAAAAAACATCGTAACATGGGGTTTGTGTGTTTCTTCCTCTCCTTACCATGTTTGATGAGAATAACTTGACTGTTACATTCTGGTCCACTTCCATCTCTTCCACATTAATGAGGTCTCTCATCTCAACCTTCAATACCATCATTTGCACGCAATCAATGAAGCCCTCCATGACCTCTCCATTAAGATCTGTGTAGGATGGAGAATTGAAAACAAAGGTTGATGAAGTACCCCACTGCATGAATGGATTGGTGGAGCTAATTGTTCCAGCTCCTATCAACAATATCTCATATGAAGTCAAATTTAAGGTTGCCATTGTTGCAATTTTTGATAGCCTACTGGCCCTATCCATGGCCTCATAAAGATAACTCATTGGGGTTTGATCCCCGTCTACCAAGCATAGATCTCTAACCAAGGGCTTTTTCAGCTACAATTGAAAAGTAAAAAAATATTAACATTGATTATTAGAGACTAGAGTTACAAATTAATAATGAAAGACTTTATTCTTGAATACAAAAAATATCAAATATTTAACTTTTGAAGTTCTCAAGTTAACTTCACAATTTCTATAACACCTTCTAAAAAGTGGTTGTCAAAGATGATATATGCAACCATCTCTCCATTTGGCTTCTTTGAATAAGCTGAGTCTAACCATGGTTTTCTCACAAACATTTGCTTCAAATAGGTTAAAGAAGTAACAATGTTAAGAAAATTGTTGCAAACCTTGTTGATTGCAAGTCTAACCGACTCCTTCCCATGGGTGTGTTCCACATCTTTCTTGCATTCTCTATAGTTAGTCCTACCCAATCCAATTTTCCTATGCCCTCCAAAAGAAGGTCAAGGACATGCGCTTCACAAGGAGACCGAAAATTGTGTTGTACTTATGTTGAAAGATCTTACCCACTATCACATATGTCGTTACATTTTTGGTTATGATTTGCACCACATTATTAGTCCTCATCTCCATTGCGACTTGCTCTAACATTAGAGCTAAAGTATCATATATCTTTATCTTGGCAATGACATCCAAGGATTTCAAAAATACCACTTGCTCCTTGCAAGAAATTAAAAAATGATGATAGTGTAGTTTCTTCCATCCATCCATCCATTTGAAAGTATGATGCAACCAAATTGTTTCCATTGTAATATTTGATGTTCTACGCCTTCTTTGACCCTAGAAACATTATTGAGCAACCTACAAGCATGAAATAATACTAACCTAAGTACACAATTTCGATTAAAAAAACTTACATTAAACAAAAATAAGTAAAATAATTAAAATAAAAAAAAAATATTTAAAAAATCAAAACAAGTGAGCTATCATCCCACTCAAATCTGGAGTAGGCGCCTAGTAGCCCTTTCTCGTCACACTAATTTTTATAACAAAATTCAGCCAATAGGGATTTGTCGCAATATTGAATGAACGTTAAATAAATAAAAAATCAACACATTGAATGCCTACTTGCTAATGTACATCATTGTTCCACCTAGTATCCTCTAGTGATGGTTGTGCTTTGAGTGTGTTTCTATGCACAAAAATACTATGTACACAAGATGTTTGTGGTGATGGTCTACTAGAACTAGTAGAAGTCGAAGTCAAGGTGATAGCAGATGTGAGGATCTATGGGCCATAATGAGAGGCCACTATGCCCTAAAGTGTTTCTTCTTCTTCTTCTTTAAGATTGACTAGGATACTTGGTCACAACTCACATAATTTCATTATGATCATTATTTTCGCAAAATCTCTAATGTTGGTGATTGTGAAATAACAAATGATTCTTAAAAGGGTGATAGTATGAGATACCTTGTGATTTATAAATGTCTCCCCTCATCGCTAATTTTGTCCTCTCCCTTTGTAACCTTTTCTCTTCTTGGGAAACAAGCAAGACATTCATCTATCTCCTTATTTCATATGTGGTATTGTCACAAACCTTTGTGTCCTCTATTTAGTTTTTCACATTTTATGTATATCATAGTATTATATTTAGGTTCTTCAAAAGCGTGTGTCCATGCCTTATCTTTGCCCCTTTAGGGAACATTCCTTCCTATCTTGATGGTCATGCGTTTATTGGAGCACTAGCAGACCCTACAATTGACCCAACTATAGAGGTATCCCTATTTGCCAATCTGATGTAGAATCAACCTACACATTAAAATTGAAGGGACAAATTTAGAAACAATCTAAATAAATTTAAAACATTACATAAGTTTAAACATAGTTGGAACTTGAAAAAAAAATGAAGGATTTTTTTATAAAAAATGCTAAAAATGGCGTTAGATCTCATTTGTTATGTTCTATAATGAGTTAGAGCATATTACAAATGGTATTGAAGAGTTTGTATAAACTTAGATACAACTAAACAAGACATAATGATTTTAAAGCAAAAGAAAAATAATTTTGAAAACCTACTTGTGAATCCGAATTCACTTGAAAAATCTCTTCGAATTTGCTTGAATTTCACAAGAAATTGATCAAGAACACCACAAATGATGACCTTTCTCCTCCCAACCCTTTCTCTCCTCTCTAAATCTACTCTTGCAAATTATTCCCCCCCACCTTTTTGTTGGGTAGCTATTATCTCATAGCAGGTGTAAATGATATTTTAGCAACTTATCCCAACAACTTAGAGATATATCGCCGATACGTACCATATTTATTTTCATTTGTTTTCCAAACTTGTTTGCATGTACAATCTGAGATAACTATATAGGTTTTATCGACGTTTGAAACTTATTGCAATATGTTGACTTATCTGTGACATCTCAATGATATTTTCAACTATGGTTGCCCTTCCTGTTGGTGTTGTGAATCAATATATCCTTGATATCCCAAACTACGAGTTATTTGTTTAGGCTCACTTTTTTTTTTTGCAAAAAATTAGTCATGTTGCATAAATTGTATCAAAATATTTCTTAAGTTGTATCTAATTTTGGATAGTTTAGAATGGATTTTAAGCTTGTAAGAATTGCTAACAGTTTTGATTTTTTTAATTTTTAAATGCACAACTTTATTTTTTCTATATAATTGTCGATCAATGTTGCTTTGAATTTCTGGGATGATGAATGGGTCGACATGGAAATAGGTTTTTGAGATTTTTTTTCCAAGCAAAGGATACTCTACATACACACACACACAAACACATATATACATGTATGTATATACACGTGTGTGTGTGTGTGTACATACATACATATGTATCTATGTATGTATATGAAATTTCAATATGTTCTTGAATTTTATAATTGCGTAACATTGTAACATTAATTATAGCAACATGATAATGTTTATTAATGCCAGTTATTAATGTTTATTAACCATCGAGTCAATGATCATTGCATTCATTGAATCATCAAAGGACAAGAACATAGGATAACATCAAATGAGAGTTCAAAATCATACATTCATAGATATAATTCTTTTCAACAAAATGAAAAGTTAAAGACTTGAAGTCGCACATCATATATCAAGACTCAATTATCATTGCATTAATGTATCGTATAATATAAGAAGACTCGGAGTATTAAACTATATAGTCATAATGAAAATACATGGTATGAAAATTGCCCCTAACTTTGATCCTATTAGTGTCACTATCATATTTAGGCTACGCTTCAAAGGTTGCATCATTCAATAGAATGCTAAGCAATCTTGATGGTGTATTGTCCTCATCAACATGGGTGGTACCTTCAGGATCAATAGCCCACCATAAAGTTGGAGTTTGCCGATGCTTTAGAGTCCTACAAGTGTATTTCACATAGCATTATGCACAACCAACAACTTCTCCACTCATTAAGAGGTAAGCCTATTCCTCTTCGCAAAGTGGATAAAGATATATGTGGACCAATTCCTCTCAATTATAGAGGGACTAGTACCTTGTGAGGAGATAAATTGCAAGTGTCCTCAATTGCAGTGCATCTATGTTGCCACCATCAAACATGGCTTTTCTTTTCCATTATTGCTTTATCGAATCTTTGCCTCTAGTGTGCTAAAGTTTGGACCATCAAGGTTTGTGAAGGGAACCCATTACTCATGAAGTGTACAAGAACTTAGAGCCAAAGACATCTTTTGAAGGGCCTTCATAATTGCACATCTCACCTCATCAGCTTCACTAGGAACACACATTTTCTACCTAGGTTTATACCATTTAGGATTTAGCACATATGCTACCATATGAAGTGGAGTAATTATAGTGTTCCACCTCTGCAAAAAAAATTGGTTTAATGTACTAATAGGATGCCAATTGTTTGTCCTAGGCTAAAATCATCTAAGCAATCTTTTGAATCATGTTGTTTGTAGTCTCGTATATCTCTCCATTGTTAAGAGAGTATGTATCAACATATTTAATGACACCTACAACAAGAGAGATGTTGGAGGAAGCATATCTGCAATAAGAATGAGAACAAAATGTCAAAATATGATTGTTTAATTAAAATTATTGAAAATCAGATTTTTCAATTAATTATTTTTAAAGATCTGAAAATTGGAATAAATTTCTGATTTTTAATAAAATATGAGAGTTAAAAAAGAGGTATGTTTGCATTAATTAATCTACTATCCTCTGAATTTACTACCATAATTGATAAATTATCATGCATCTCAACCCTATTCTCTAATAGAGTGTAGTAAATGGCATATGTTGTCTCTATGGGTTTGATAAATTCCTTTGAAAATGTCTTAAAAAGAGCATGTGAGGTGTAGTGGTTGCAAATGAAAATTTGAATACGTGTACTTTGTGTCACTACTTCCTCTAACCAAAACAATTTCTTCATATCCTTCAATGCATTTTTTAATGTGTGAACACAACATGGAGTTCAAGAAGTGTTCTTGTAAGTATCCTCCATGGTCATTAGCCAATGCACACACATTATTGAATCCATGATTGCCCGAGTCATATTTTAGAGCCCAACATCTTCTATGGCCTCTCTCAGAATGCTACATTGAAAATCTACGTCCTTGCATTTCCTAGAACAATGAACAATAAGAAAATAAGAGCTAGTTGCTAATGCAACCATGATGTTGATGAGAGGAAAATGACTAATATCGGTCCACCCATTCATCACAATAGGACGCCCACTCTTCATCCAAGTATGCTTCATATACTTCATCACCAAACTCACCTTCAAGTATGCTTTGTCAAGGAGGGTAGTGTGTAGTTTATGATCTCTAGAGGGTACACAAGTGATACTAATATTAGCAATGAATTGGATCATTTTCTTGAAGAAACGAGAATGAGCCACATGAAATGGGAAATAATAAATTTGCAATGGAACTCTTTCTCAATTCTCGTGCTTATGCATTGAAAAAATTGTAATTTATCCTATCTACCTAGTATCACCAGCCTTACTCTTTCCATTTTTATTTTTTTGGCTTCCATGCTATGAATGACATAGGGTGAGCATCACAAGTAGATGGCTTTGAGGACAGAGGGATAACTAAGGGAAGACCTTTAGATTTGCATTCAACCTCCATGTGTAATGTATACCACTTAAATTTTGTATCCTCCTTTAGATTTTCACTATATTTGACTCATTTTCTTGTAACACCCAAGAAATGAGATTGTGCTCTTGTGTGGCTCCCTCTAATTTCACCTTCACATACATGACATTGATACACCCTACTTTAACTCAATTTTTTTGTTTTTACATTTGTTGGATGAACACGATAAAGTAGAGGTTTTCGTAGGGTTAAAAAGGCCTCATACAAACTCTTTTAAGACAGTTGAAAGGATTTCAAATTTGTTTGGTTCATGTTTTGATTCACCCCCAATACTTCTACTGCCACCCCCAATTGTAACTTCTTTCTGTCATTCTTCATCACCACATCACTGTTGTTGTTGCTTATGTTTAATGAGTACTATATAATGCAATCTGAAAATTAAAAAATATGCAATATAAGATTTTAAAAAAAAAAATCAAACCTTTCGTGCTTTAAATTGTATATAATTTTTCCTTTAAAACTATGAAATTCAATAAAATCTGAAATCTAAAAATGTGGTTTTTAGTTTAGTTTAGATTTCTAGTAAATTTCATGCTAGAAACAATATGTTGATTAATTTCTAAATCAACCATTGAATAATTGATTAATTATTAATTTTAAATTAATCATAATCACTAATCAATGCTTCAGTGGTTATTAACACTAACCAGTGAATTTTAAATTTTAGTTTTACCTCTAACAATCAATGGTTATAATAAAGGAAAAATTAAAACAACACTGTTGAATTGTTAATCAATGATTATTTT
Source organism: Cupressus sempervirens (assembly GCA_028749045.1). Lineage (NCBI taxonomy): Eukaryota > Viridiplantae > Streptophyta > Pinopsida > Cupressales > Cupressaceae > Cupressus > Cupressus sempervirens. The sequence continues at coordinate 330,985,017 of CM053786.1, read as the reverse complement.
AAAGTTTTTGATTAATGTAAAAGCATTTTTTGAAGGGGGGAAAGAACCCCACAAAGACGAATAATTTCCACAGATAAAACATTTACACTCTAGTAGCCTAGAACAAACAAACGAACAACAACCTAGACAAGATGGGCAAAAAAGTACCAGATGCCCAAAAAATCAACAACCAATAGTCTAGAAAAAAAGTCAAACAAAGCTTATATTTCCCCTAAGGGTTTTGATAAAAAGATCTGTCAACCTAGAACAAACACTACAAAAGAAGGACACATTAAGATTTCTCTTTGGCTTCTTTCTTATGAGAGTAGATGTTCATATCAAAAGAAGGTGAAGACCTCTTGGAGTGTTTACCTTTTATCAAAACCCAACCTTCATATACCTTAGCAACCATGTCTTGCCAAGCCAACAAGTCCAACATGGAGATCCCAACACCTATGAATGGGCCAACACACCACATAACACCAATTGATCTAGTGCTAGAGACAACCCAAAGACAACAATAGCCACCATGATAATAACAATAGAATGACCAACAAGATCCCTATTGTAGTGCCTACCCCACACTTTTCTTTTCAGTTCATAGTGAAAAAATCTTTTGGGCCACTTTAATGTGTGTGTTGGTTATTTTAGTGACATTAGAGGTTATTGATCTATGTCATTATATTGTGATTTGATTTATATCATTAGCTAGTGGATAGTATGAGATATCATGTGTGCATGGTTATGTTTTTATGATTACCTTTACATTACTTATTTGCATATGACAATGTTGATGCTTTATGTTTATTATTATGATTATGGATTACTTACCTCATACTTGGATGTGTATGGCATGATTTTATGTTTTTACTTGAAATTCTTGACGTGGTTGAGGAAGGGAATTTTGAGGTAAATTCCCTAATAGGGCTAGAGGCAAATTTCCTAAGACACTATTAGGTGCCACCCTATTAGGGAATTTACCTCTAGCCCTATTAGGAGATTTACCTTGTTAGGATTAGCCTTGTTAAATGACTTTAAACACTAGCTAATGTGTTCACCTTGTTAAATGATTTACAACAAGGGCTTGTAATGATCCACTTGGTTAAGGTATTTCAACTATTGTAACTGTTAGGAAAAAACAAAAAGAACGATCTGTGTAACAACACTACCCGTTCTTGACCAGATCCACTTAAGCTCAAACTCACTTCTCAATACACTTCACTTTTCCCTAGCTACATTGCACCTTGCACTTTTTCATCAAATTTACTCAACCATAACCAACAACACAAACATGCTCTTCTTTAAAATATTTATACTAGTTTTTTTTACCGACTTAACCAAACCCTAAATATAACACTATTATGAAATTCAAATATCCCACTTAGATCCAACTACCATAAAATAATATCTTATGCTCTACAATACTTTTATACAATCACACCAAATAATTCATATAATTATGTGCTAGAGGTCAAACATATATTGGCCAACCACTTGCTTCCTCTAGAATCTTCTTCATACATTGTTCTCAATCAATATAATGTCAAATCATCACCTATAGATGTTCATCCATGTTACTAAATAACTATTGACTCATCTAAAGTCATTGCAACTATGTCACCATTTACCAATCATTAGCTAATTGGTTGTCACTCAAGAACTCCTTTAACCTGCTCATCAAACCTCACTACTAAAATGTATTAATTTTTTAATGCCTACTAGTCGAATTTTTTACACAACTTTTGTCAATTTTTTGACCAACATCCCTATCAACATATTTTCATCAATTTTTTGATGACTAACCTAAGCCTCAAAATGTTTGTATAATGTGGTGTTGAAAGAGTTAATTTTTTACGGTGTCCACATCATAGTTTGACGAAGATGCTATGTTTCCAACAAGGTCCTCATTGAAACTTTTGTCGTAGGTAGAGTTAACCAAGTTCATTTTCAACGAGGATGCTATGTCTTTGACGAGGTCCTCATCAAAACTTTCATTGAGGGTGGAGTCATCCAAGTTCATTTTCGATGAGAAGTATGTCAAAAATGTCCAGTGAGAGTTGAAATTTTGACAACAATAGTTAGTTAAAAAAATGCTATAACACATATATCTTGGTATGCAATTTCATTGATATGTATAGATTCCCCACAATCACTTTTAAAATATCAAGATCCTTCAATGTATCCCTCATGTGTTTGAGCATGATTTCTATAATATAAATATACAACCCTTGCCATGTTTCACACATTCTTTGAGTAGTACATTTTGACTCATTTTTCGATAAAAATTGGTCAAATTTTCAACCCATATTGGTCAAATTTTTGACCAATTGATGTGTCGCAATTTTTATCATCAACATTTCGACCAACACTTGTATGTGTTGGAAGTTCAACCAAGCATATGGTTGAAAATGACATCTATTATTGTGAGGACCATCGGTCGACATTTTGACCAATCTTGGTTTAAATGTCCACCAAATATTGTTCAAAAGTTCAACCAATGCTAGCCCTTGATTGACTAGCATGCTAAACCCACGACCGATGAATTGGTCAAAATTTCCACCAAAGTGTGGTTGAAAGTTCAACCAATGCTAGTTCTTGATTGACTAGTATGCCAAACCCACGACCAATGCATTTGTGGAAATGTTGACCAAAATTTGGTGGAAATGTCTACCAAGATGGGTCAAAATTTCAACCAAGATGATTTGTTTAAAAAAAACGTTGGTGGAAATTATTTGTCTCAAGTTCCTGGTCTATCTCCTAATTATCAGAATTCATATCCATTTATCAGGATTAGCAATCATTTTGGCCTAATTATGGCCCTATGAGAAAGTTTCCCTCATTGATTACCTTTATATAAATGATCTGTAGGCTATGAGAGAATGTTTAGATTTTGTCTCTGACTAAAATGATTATCTAAGTCTCGTTTGCCATTTTCGCCTATCTTATCACTGCCACTTATTTCATAGTCCTGTACCTTGGACTTCTTGTCGGTGTAGAACCTTTTTGCCTTTTTGAATCTTTATAGGTTGGCAATTTACTTGTGATCCTATGGTATTCAGTTTGACAACTTTATATCATTATTCAAGGTAGTTTTCCCCTCACTTCTGGGTCTTAGTGGGTATTCTCTTTGTAATTTTCTTGTAATGGACACACCAATTAAACTCTATGGAAACTCTATTCTCATGGCCTTTGATGAACCTATCAAGGTAGAGAGAATAAGACTGATGTTGAATAAAAGCAACAAGGTTCTTATCAGGGTAGTGATGAGGTGTTAGGAGATCAATATATCAAATGCCCAAATAGGTGGATATCCAATTGTGATATAGTGGCAATGTTTGCAGCCATAGCCCATCACGTTTATGGTGACAATGATATGATAGTAGAGCTCTTCTCTAAAATTTTCCATCCTAACATTTATCTTGGTTTGGAAGAAGCATTATGGAACATCAGGGGTGACCTAAAAATTCCATCAATTGCCAACTATAGAATGCTATATGTTAGGGGGAAGAAGTTCCAACATATTCAATCATTTTCATAGAAGATAAGGAACGTTTTTGGGAAACAAGGCCCATCTTTGTGAGAAATTTAAGTTTCTTGGCACATTATCATGGAGTGTTTGATCCAACAAATTTCAACTAGGTAGAATATTACATTATAGAGGATAGGGTATTGGAAGATGAAGGAATGGAGGAAGTAGTGCTGGAACTCAAAGATGATTTCAATGATGATTCAGAGTAGCATAAGTAGTATTAGATCTCTGTATAGGACTTTGTTTGGCTAATCTTTATTTTTAGTTTCTTATCTTTCCTTGGCTACCTTGTCCTCCCATTTTTTCTTAGGGAGAAGGTAGTATGTTTTTATTTTTACAACTCGTTTAAACTCATTTTCAAGATTTTAGCATTAATAGATAGACATCAAGATACTATTGGTTTCTATTTGAGGGCCGTGATGGATTTTTTTTGTCTCCTTTATGCTATGATATGTTTGATATTTGAGATATGCCCAATAGATTAGAAGTTTAAACTGACAGTTCTAACCCTCTATTAGATCTGGTAATTATTAATCTAGTTTGGTAGGATCTAATTTGTTTATGCAGCAAAGGAGTGGTTCAATAACTATAGGGCATTGACAAGTTAGAACTCTTCATTTATCCTCCTGCTCCTTTTATTCTTTCTCGTTGACACTTTTAGTTCAAGTTCCTAAATAAATTCACATATTTAATATGTAATCTATCTATTTTTTATATTAAATCAAAGGAAGACTGTGATGTTATTTGATATTTAACTCGCCTTAGTAGGAAAGCAGAAATTATCTCTTGCAGGACACTGAAAGGATTATTTTTTGTGTCTCCTTCTGTTATCCCCACCTTTCACCTACAAATTTATTAGGAGGATGTTCGATATTAGGTTGATAAGACTCTTCAGGATCCAAGTTGGATATTATGTTGAGTCGGCACCATTCTGAATATATATAGAAATCAAAGATAGTGTAAAGTGGAAAGAATATTTAATGCCAAATCTTTCCTTAATCTTGCATGATAACTGTTTACATTATCACTATTATTTTTGTATGCATGCCTACTAAGATGATTTTTAATTGCAATTTGCACTTTGTTTTCTTATGTAGATGTGTTGGGAATCAATGATATATATTGTTTGAGATTAGAAATGCAAATTTCTATACAAGAAATCATTTAAGCAAGCCTTTATTTGACATGATCAAGAAGATGGTGAAGTTAGATGAAAAGATTTGGTTTTAGTTATTTCTTCTACAAGATTTGCCTTCTTAAAAAATTTGCAACTTCTTTACTCCATATTATTATCTTCTATGATTATTGACCATAGCTGCTACTCCATAATGACATCGAAGCATCCTAGTTTAGGCTGGAAACCTTCGAAATAAATTTGTGTAAAATATTGTTAAAGATTTTTGTATTTCTACCAAAGTCCTCTCAAATGATTTCTTTTTGCATTCTATTGAATGAATTTAATATTTTATATTTTATTTGGGCAAGGAATACACATGGACATGAAAACATAGAAAATGAGCTTTAATATCCATGGTTGAATAACTCCAAAAACAATCAAATTTCAGTCAAAAATAGCTCTTTTCTAATTATGTTAGATAATTAAATGTAGATTTTTTGAGTAGTTTCCATTGTCTTCTTCAATGTTTTTCTTATATTTACTGTGTTTGTAGAATGCATAATTAGGGCCAAATTATTTTTGTTTTAATATATAAATTCAATTTTGTAGCCTCAATTTTACAAGATTGTATAATTTCATATTACACTAAAAAAAACTAGATTTGACATTGTTTTTTTTAGACAAATAGAGTTACTAATTTCTATTTCTTAATAACTAAAAAATATTTATTTAATTATAGAATTCAAAAGATTGTTCTATTTCTAATAAAAGAATGTATAGGATAATAATGTTAGGTAGTTTACATATATACCTGATCACCAATATTTAAAGGTAGAACATCACCAACAAGAAGATAAAAAATGAAAACTTTAAATCTTCTCCCCCCTTGGATAACTTGAACATGTAATGCAAAATACTATCAAATAAAAGCAACTGACAGTAGAAGAAAAAGAGAGAAAAAAAACTTGTCTATTGGTAAAATGCAAGATTGAGGAAAATAACAACAAGATATATACCTGTAGTTGAATGTTCCTTTTTTCTTCATTTAGATTTTGGAACTATAGAGACTGTCGGTAGTCACTAATTGTTGCAAACAAAAAAGACAAGACACATAATAGTCTGTAAAATACAACACAATGCTCAAAAAAAGAAATTCTCATGTGATTACTAGTTCTTAAAAATGGTTTTCCACATAACATAAAGTAATTGGAGATAATGTTAGAAAAGAAAACTCTGTTAAAGCAGAAATATATCTTTAGGTAACAAAAATTGGTCTACACCCTATATAAAATTCAAGACCTTGATTTTGACTTCTAAATCAATTCACAAGATTTTGATTTTCTGAGAAAGATTTTCTACATATGAAAAGTAGCAAGCACACAAAAGAACATAGAGCATTCCAAATATTTCTGGCAAAAGAAAAAACTACAATATGTAGAATGAAATCTTACTTGTGGAAAAAAATACAAGAATAATAACAAAAGCTATACTCCCACCATCATACCACCCTTCCTTGATGACCTTCATGTTGCAAAGTGAAAATTTGTTGTTAACTTCAATATTATGAAAGAGAAGGATATTTAGCCATACTATTAGGAGAAATGAAAAAGTTGAAAAAATTCTATGGCTTACTTCAGTTTTTATTTGAAACCCAAGTGACAAAGCCACACAGATCATAAAGATTATTAATGTTGTGTCCTGACAAGCTTCCCATAGAAAAACCTAAACACTAGAGAAATTAGTCTATCAATAACCATAATATCAATTATGCAAAAACCAATTCATAGTAAGAGTAAATGTTATTAAGAGCAAAGGAAAATAACATATCAATAACCATAATGTCAATTATGTAAAAAATAATTCAAAATAAGAGTAAATGTTATTTAGAGAAAAGGAAAGTAAATATTATGAAGAAATTGCATACAACCTTTCGGTGATATGTATTCTCCCCATACACATTTCTATGGCGTAGCAACTCTTCATGGTTTTCTTTAATACCCTTCTCAACATCAGTGTCTAAGAGCTTTTCTACCTCCTTTACCTTTTACTAGTTATGTCTATTACAATCATAGCTACCCTAACAACAATTTCTTTGACAAACATAAAGAACAATATTGCCATGGGTAGATCATTTTACTTTCTTACCCCTCATATCTCCTGCATACTTTCAAAGTTTTTATCTCTAACTAATTGAGCAAGCTTTTATGTACTGATTCCAAAGCCTACTAGAGGCTTATTTGACAAATGAAATATCTCACATGCTTCAATGTTGTATTATATTTTTCAATATTGTCAAAACAAAAAATGGAAAAAAATAAGAAACAATTAAATTACAATGAGTTTTATAGATCATGCAAGTAACAATGAAATTGTGTTCCCTCATTCAGAAAATTAAATGACTATAAAGTTTCAAAAAGTTAAAATAAAACAAGGCAAGTCAATAAATCAATGACTATTGGAAAATGAAATAAATAGAAAGTCTAAATCTAGAAACAATTTCTTTCCAATATATGGTTTCATCCTTCAAATTAAGTGGTAGAACTATATATCAAGGGCAAAGTTGCATGACTTGCACAGAAAAGAAACAACATTGATTATGTTAAAAGTCCACTCAATAGACATCAAATGAACATAAAAATATTTAGTAGTGTTAAGAATACAAACATCATTACAATTTAATGCAAAATCATTAATATTAAGGAATTTTACAATCAAAATTCATATTATTATGTTTCTTATATGTCTAAGAAGCACATTACTACAACTTGGACTCAAGAAGACTCACCAACTATAAATAAAATGAAACACTCAAAAAAAGTAAAATTTATACTGATCTGCTCATCAAAATTTAATGTAGTGGTTGAACAATACTATATTTGTACTTTTTAATGTGGATCTTGTATTTGCACAAACTATAAATAAAGTGAAACCTTAATCAAAATAAATGAACAAAGTAATATTCATACTGATCTATTCATCGTTATTGCCATTTGATAACTGCCAACAACCACATCTTGCATTCAAAATTGTTGTTTCAGTGTTAGCCCTAGATCCAAATGCAAGACCCAAAATGAGGCAAGTGGTAAAGCTATTAAATGAAATTGATAAATTAATGAAGGTATGCTAGTTTGAGCTTCACTTGGTTTCAAGAATACTTTAATATTCTCCACTTAACAAGGCCAACCACGCGAAGGTGGAAGCTCGCTCATCTGGCCTCATCCCCCCTCCCCCTAATATCAATTTGAATTCTCCATTATCATATAATTACATACTTCATTCATAGATAATTACCTAAAACAACGTTCTTTCATTATCCAACAAAGTTTATCAAACAAGGTTTATCAAAGAGCACTTAAAAAAAATCATTTCTTCTTTTTGTTTCTCTCATCTTTCTTAAGGTAAAGACTAATAAGAGCATCAATATCTTCCTCGTTCTCCTCCTCTTGTGGCACGTGTAATGTCAAACTATGATGCCTCTTCCTATTTTGAGGAGCAGGAGGTTGTTGCACTAAAGGGGGCTCTGTTGCAATAACAAGTAAATGGGTTAAATTGACATACTCTTTCTTTTTTAAATTGTTACAAGTATTTAATTAACCAATAGAGCATAACATGCATTTTTCTTAGCTAACAATGCCACATCATGTATAATAACATTTTGATCCACCGCCAACTCAATACGTTGAACACTTGGAACATGCTCCACTCCTTCACCATGATATTTAACATGATCTAAAATAGTTAAATAAGGTTACATGTCAAATTGAAATTGAAGATGTTAAATTGTATTCATAATTACATAAATAATTTCCAATAACAAATTAATACCTCGACCACTATGATGCACATCATGGCCTTCATCATGCACATGTTCTGTGATAGGATATAAAGGATGTAGTGAAATGTTATGTAGTCAATTTATGTTGGAAACTAACATCAAAAAAGAAATTTCTCAAATATTCAATTTGATTTACTTATCATTTGACCAATTTATCTATGTCTCATTTGGTGCACCAGATTCTTGGGTATGATTTTCAAATTCTTGGCGTAGGCATGCAACCAAGACTTTATAGCCTTCCTTAAGGAATTTTTTTATCTTCATTCGTGGGCTCTACATTGAATTATGTGCCCTATATTTTTTGCTTAATATCGTCAATTTTTCATGTTGGTAAAATAAATATTATTGACAAATGAGTGTCAACACACTTAAACCATTTTCACCATGTATACCGAGTACACAATGTATGCTGAGCCTGAATTTCAATAGCTGCCGAGTCATAGTTAGTGCTGAGAAAATCGTAGTGTAGTATGTGCCAAGCAATATAGGAATTGTTCATGTGCCGAGTAACAAAATCATTTAGATGCCGAGCAATTCAGAACAACATATGCCGAGCAAACCAGAAAACGTAGTTAATGCCGAGGAATCTAGAAATAGTATGTGCTGAGCATCAGTAATACTTCATGTACCGAGCAATCCAGGATCAACATAAGAGTTTGTATTTGCACAAACTAAGATGTGAACCATTTTTGGAGCCGACTTAGAGAAATTTTGAAGGAGAAAATGGATAAGGATGAATCATTTATATTCCCTATGCAATATGCATGCAACCAATCGAAAAAATGGTGAAGGCATACAACCAATAAGAAAAATGCAAAGTATGAGTGGGCATTTGAGATTCAATATGGATCATAGATCCATACCTAACCCTAAGTCTTTGCATTCTTTATAAGGAGAAAAAATGCACCATTGTATGTGTGGAAGAAAGAAACATAAGGGGAGATTATAGCAAAATTTTAGTGTGAAGAGAAAAGACTTAGAGGAACTGAGCAACAGTTTCATATTAAGTTGATCAGAACAACACAATGGATAAGGAGTACATACATAGATCAGATAAAGCAAGGATCAAAATAGGAAGAGCAGATCTAGTACTTGAACCCAACAACTTGAGATTGCATTCAATCAGGTCAAATGTTATAATACTCTTTCACAATTGTATTAGTGGTTGAAATCCTATGCTGATAAGTTAGCTTAACAGCTAGGTAGGAGAACCTTTGGAGAAGGTCAAGAAAATCTTATATATTAGGTGGGTTTAACAGCCTTTATGTAAATCCTTTAACAGGGTGACACTTCATGTGAAGTGTTTGTAAATCCTTTCAACAGGTCACATTTAACAGTGTGTTGTAGTCTTTAACAAGGCAAACCATCAGAAGTGGTTTAACTCATTGTTGTAGTAATTTTTGTGGGTGTCATCCCCACCCCAATTTTATCTTCTTATTCTTGGAGGGTTTCTAGGTTACCAAATCTTTGTGTTATGTGTTGATGCATGCTTTCATTTCATGTTTGTTTATATGTTTATGTGCATGCAAATTGTTTTTCAGATATGTGTTAATAAGGGTTTGAAAGGATAATTTCTGATTCACCACCTCGACCCCACTCTCCCCCTTAGAAGTACTCTTCCCATTTGGACATTCCAACAATTGGTATCAAAGCTCTGGTTCTCACAAGGAGAAGCCTAACAACTTGGAGAAAGAGGTTAGAAGATGGAAGTTTTCAAACTTGGGAAGATCATTGGCAATCAGGTGATTGATGTTCAACTAACTCTACACAAAGTAGAGGAAGCCAAAGAGGAACTAAGAAAATCTTTGAAAAGAAGAAAGGAGATAGCCATAGCTAAAAATGGCATACACTACAAGGAGATTGACACCTCACAAGTGTTTTCCAATGGAGACTCCAAGGAATTTGATGCAACAATAGCATAATTAATGGAGAAAAATAGAGCACACGCTGAAGAAATCATATTACTCAAGCTTGAACAAGAATCACAAGCCATAATGCTTTGTGAAGTGACTGAACAAAAGAAAAGAGCTGTTGAAGACAAGGCCATAGTAGAAGACGACAAGAGAAATCTCATCAATAGGCTGGAAGAGAAGACAACGGAATTTGAAAAGATTTCAAACATGCAGTTAGACACCTTAAGCCAGATGATGAATGCTCATCATGAGCTAAACATAAAGGATATTGAGATCTCCACCTTGAAGATATAGAATGAAAAATTGTAGAATGAATTGAAGAGAGAAAAGGAAATAATAGAAAGTTACAACAAACCCAATGAAGCCATCAAGTACTTTGAGCAATTGCTGAAATCACCAAGGGCTAGTAATGACACTACAAGACTTGGTTACATCAACACCAAACAAGGAGAATCATCCAAGGCTGCAAAAGAAAGAAGCAAAAAAGGTAAGAACACTAAACCTAATTGTCATTTATGTGGTAAAAAGGGACATACCTCTAATGTGTGTAGAAGCAAGAATAATTGTCAACATGATAAGCCTACAAATGCAAATTTTTGTCACAAGTGCAAAAATCAAGGACATTTAACGCAAGACTGCAGAACCAAGACCATGAGGACACCAAGATTTGAAGGTCACTACTACAACTGCAAAAAATATGGACATAGAGCATTTGAATGCAGATCAAAGCCTATGTGGACACCCAATTAGCCTGCAAGAGGAATCATGCACATGACTACAATTGGGACTACAATACAAGGAAAAGTTGTCACTACTATTAGGAATATGGTCATGTACCTCATAATTGCATAAGAACACACTTCAAGGGGAACTATAGTAGATGGTTGAATCAAACTAATTGTTTTAGTTGCTTGAAGACTGGACATGTCAACAGGAACTGTCCAACAAAGGTCAAGGCACCCAAGACTGAAGTTAACAAGGGCAAAGAAAAAGTTGATGTGGAACACATCAAGGAAGATATAAAGAAGACATGGTAGAAGAAAGGTGAATGCAACACATCAAATGGAGAGATCACTTCACCCAAGAGGTCAAGTGATCACGACTCATCAAATTAAGCACTAGAAAGGCACATGGGGCTGATACATATAAAGATGTATCATACATCAGCCCAAAAGAACATAGGAGCACTACAAAGAAGAAATTTGCATAAGTTAAGATGTCAGGATAAAAGTTGGAAGATGATGCCAAGTTACCTTTGGTTGCCAAGTAAAACTCCAGTACATGCTGAGTTGAACAGTCTAGTAGCTATTGAGCAATTAACAAGATTAGTAGATGCTGAGTTGGAAAATTCTTTGGAAGCTGAGTGACAACTGTAAGCATGAATGCAATAAATGCTAGGTTTCAAGCCTAATAAAAGTGAAAATCATTCATTTTTTTAATCATTCGAACAAAGAGCAAAGACGAGCAGAGCGATTGAGCAATTTCCCAATGGTCAAAAGGTGATTTGCAGTGATTCAACAACAACTCAACTCTATTTCATCGATTTACCAGGTATTTCATTGAAGTGCTGAGTTACGTAGTTTGAAAAGTTTGTTTAAATTGTAAACGCTAGTTTGGTTAGAAATGACATATGGTTCTAAGTCTGCAAAGGGAAAGGAAGGTTTGGAAATTCAATTATTTAGCAAGGAAGTTAAACAACCTGAGTTCAAGCCAATCCTAGAGGTTGCCTACAAAAATGATCCTGCTAGTGCCCTATCCGTGATTTCTGATAAAGTAGTAATGGTTCAAGATGTACACAAATGCTACAATTGTACGATAGGAGCAATAGGAGATTTGGAGATTTTTAATGCATTTGATAAACTTTGTAAAAATGGGAAATTTAAAAATGAATTCTCCATAGTTGAGAAGAAGGGTCCGACCAAAGCCCTAATTTTCCCTATTGTCTTCAAAACAGAATGGATACGCATTGTGTTGAGTAGAATCCATGATGGAGCTTTTTGGTTAGAAACATGGCTAGTAAAGTTTACAAAGAAAATTATACATAGGGTTACTGGTATTCCAACCCTAGATCGACCCAAGACCGTAAGGAGTGATAAGAGGGAGGTAATTGAGAAAAACATTTGTGCCAAGTGGAACAACAGGGGTATGACAATTGGCACCATCAAAGAACCCCTCCTAGATTTTTCTATAAGGATTATATCTCACAAATTTTACCAATCCACCAGGTTGAACAGTGTACCCTGCATAGCAGTAGATGTTGCCTACAAGCTAGTGAAAAAGGATCATACTTATGATCTTGCAGAGTTGATGATGCAACAAATCAATGAAAACTTGAGATCCATAAGGAAATCAAAGGGGGATCAATGCAAATTTGGCTCAGTTTTGATTTGCATATTTTTCTATATTATGAAAGAATTCCCTTCAGTAGGCAAGGTGAGATGGGATCCAAATAAGACTATTGTTGACCAAATAAATGGATTCATTGATCAAATGGGTGAAAGCTTTGATGCCCAAATGACTAGTTATTTTGAGGACTTTAAACAATCCATGAAATAGAGAATGAGAATTCTAGTCTCATTAGTGGAGCAACTTGAAAAAGATATTTTCTTTCTAGTGGATATTGACTATACTTACATACAAGAAATCATCCCTAGAGTCAGATGGCTTAGACCATTGGGTTATGAACTTGATGTGGATCAGGCTTTAGCAGCTATTACAACATTACTTGCAAAGGAAATTGATAAAATTTCAAAGTACTTTGGGACATATGATGTTGTCAAATCAAGGGTGGTTACAAACCTTAAGACAACAACAATAGTCAAGAAGAAGGACAAGCTTGCAAAGAAGCTTAAGAAGAAATTTGGGGTAGATATTGGAGAGACATGTACTGCAAAAGAAGCAGAGGAAATAAGTAATGATGAAGAAGAGGATGACAATGAGAAAGATAAGCATGAGTCGGAGCAAGGGCTACTTCAGTTAACCCAAGGCCTAGGTGAAGATGACGAGGAGAGTGCCAAGGAAGAACAAGCCAAGGAAACATCCATCCAAACCAAGGTCATCAAAAGAAAGGCAAAAGCACCACCTGCTCCTCAGCCCAAGCCAAAGAAAGTGGCAAAGCTTGCACCTAAGAAGCCTACTACTAGAGCTATTACAAGAGCTACTACACAAAAGGCAAAAGAAGAGGTAGCAAAGAGGAAGAAATCCACTAAGAAGACTACAAATGAGCCAAAGAAGAGAAGAAAATTTGTGGCTCAACCTGATTCAAATGAAGAAAGGGCAAAATCTGAAGACAACAATCAATTTAAAGTGGTAAGTCGTCCACCTAAGTCTTTAATTGACAAATTATGTGCTAAGGTTAGGAATGGTGACTTGAATGATTTGAAGAATGTAAATTTTAATAAGCTCACAAAGGATGAGCAAAATAAAATAGAGAAATTTTTCTATAGTATGATGGTAGAATATAAACATACACCTCTTGAATTGGATAGCTCATTGCTAAAGGAATTATATAAGATTGTAGAGGATAAATGACATTTTTTTCTACAAAATGAGAAGGAAATAAGGGAGTCTACCTTAGCAAGAATGTTGTCTAATTTGACTAAAAGTCAAATAACAAATGCAGTCAAGAGGTACAACAATAGATTTACTCCCAAATACAGGGCATTTAGTATTCTACAATTTTTTTTGAAGAGGTTGTGAGCAAATCCACAAAAGTGTGGAAGATTATTTACAATAAAATCGATGATGTATTTGATGAAGAATACAAGACAGAAGCAAGTGCCAAAACAAAGGAAATCAAAGAAGCAAGAAGGAAGAAAGTAGAGGAGAAGAACCTAGAAGAGAAGAAAATGGAGGAAGAAAAGAAGGACGAAGAAGAAAAGGAGGAGGAAATGAGTAAAGAAGAAGAAAAGGGGATAGATGAGCAACAAGAATAGAGTGTGCAAGAAACACAACTGCCACCTCCTAGCCCTCCTCATTCTACCATCACACGTGTAGAGACAATCAAGAAAAAAGATGTTATTGACACTTTTGGTCAAAACATTAATCCATTAACTATAGAGGATCTAGCAAAGATCCTTGACCAATCAACATAAGTAGCTAGACTATGTTCAAGCCCAATACTGGTTAGTGTTGATGAGTTGAAAAAAGTAGTAGCAAAATCAAAGGAAGTCAATGTGGAAACAGAAGAACCACCTATGACCACACAATCCACTAGACTTCTACTCCTTCCACCTCCATCTCCACCAAAAGCAATCACACAAGCACTTTAGGAGCTGAGTGCAGCAATAGGGGATGATAAAGGAAAATCAGTACAATCAACAGGTACACCCCTAGCAAAAATGACAGTAGAAGAGAAACAAACTGAAGAGAAAGAAGAGACAAAAGATAAGGAGCAATCTGCAATACAAACTTTGGTTGAACTACCCAAAACAGGTACCCCTACAAAAACTCTTCAGCAGCTGAGCACTGAAATGGTAGCATTGCAAATTAGAACACTAAGCTCAAGCTCAACAAAAGTAGCTAGGAAACTTCATTATGAAATTCCTAAGCTTGATGAAGAAATAAAGATACCCTATTATGAATCCAACACTCTCACAGAAGAAAAGATGAATGAGATACAAAGTGCATTGGATAGAAGACAGAGACAAGAGGCACTTAGAAAGGATTACAAATATAGGCAAGCATTAAATGAGATCAAGGATGTATTCATGGATGCCTTCAACGTACAGTCTCCAGATGAGTCAAGACCAATTATAGAGCAACTATCAGATGTAGTTGACCAGGTGACAAATGAGGACCATGAAACCAATGCCAAACTAATTGAATGGTCAGAGAAGAAATTCCAAGGTAAGGTCAATCAGAAGATATCAAATGACATCATTTTGGGACAAGTTGACCTGGCTAAGAAATTAGATAGATTCAAAGTTGTACTTGGGAATATATTCTCCCTTTACAATAAATTGTGGGATTTTTCCAATTTCACACAAGAAATTGGCCAGAAGATATTGAGCTTGGAAAGAAATTTAAAGATTTTTAGTATGCAACTCCCAACCAATCTAGCTCAAAGTGAGAAGCATTTTTCTCATATGCTTCACACTCAAAGGGAACTAGCTATATTAACAACAGAGGAGGCTAATATAAAAGCCAAGCTAATGCAAATTTAATCCTCCATCACCCCTCACATGGAGGTACTCCACAAGGAGAAAATGTATGAAAAGATAGTCCTAAAGAAAGATCCCAATATTTCTACATATGAAGGACTTGTAGACCTAGTAGCAGAGCTTGCAATCTAACACAAGTCATTGGATATTGCATTAAACAACTAGGATGCAACTCTAAAGATACTCCAGGAGGTTAACAGCTCATTTTTGGCTAAACATGGTATTACTCCATAAAATCCTTTGACATTAGTGTCAAAAAAAGGGGGTGATATATTATAGGGGGAGTAATAAGCAAAGGAGGAGATATGTAGATACTATGGGTAATTACTAAATGTTGACAACTTTTGATCATTTTGATTACATTCTTTCACTCCATTCTTTCATTCATTTTGAGAATAAAGTAGAATGATTGTAAATAGCCAAAAAGGGGGAGACAAGGAATACAGGAGTAAAGGAGAGATGTAAAATTTTGGTAATCACATGGAATATAGGGACATCACATAGATCAGATGCAACATATAGGCTCAAAATGTAGAAACAGGTCAAAGGACAGAGAAGATCAGGCACATTGGCATAGAATTTCAATTTCAAAGGCATAATCAGCTTAGAGGGAATCATAAGGTATATTGCTACTCACAATTTTTGAAATTTTTGAAATTTTGCATGTAAGCCGAACAAGTAAAGAATGTACTTAATAAGGTTAGGGTCACCAATGCTTAGTTAAGTGTTTTTGACACTCATGTCAAAGGGGGAGATTGTTGGTCAAATAAATAGTATTGACAAATGAGTGTCAACACACTTAACCATTTTCACTATGTATGCCGAGCCAAAATTTCAATAGGTGTCGAGTCATTGTTAGTGCCAAGCAGATCATAGTGTAGTATGTGCTGAGAAATACAAGAATTGTTCATGCACAGAGTAACATAATCATTCAAATGTTGAGCAATTCAAAACAACATATGTTGAGCAATTCAGAACAACATATGCTGAGCAATACAGGATATAATAGGTGCCGAGAAAACCAGAAAACATAGTTAGTGTCAAGCAATCTAGAAACATTATGTGCCAAGCATCAGTAATACTTCATGTGCCAAGCAATGCAGGATCAACATAAGAGTTTGTATTTTCACAAACTAAGATGTGAACCATTTTTGGAGCTGACTTAGAGAAATTTCGAAGGAGAAAAAGGATAAGGATGAATCATTTACATTCCCTATGTAATATGCATGCAACCAATCAGAAAAATGATGAAGGCATGCAACCAATAAGAAAAATGCAAAGTATGAGGGAGAATTCGAGATTCAATATGGATCATAGATCCATACCTAACCCTAAGTCTTCACATTCTTTATAAGGAGAAAAAATGCACCATTGTATGTGTGAAAGAAAATAGCATAAGGGGAGATTATAGCAAAATTTTAGTGTGAAGAGAAAAGACTTAGAGGAACTGAGCAACAGTTTCATATTAAGTTGATCAGAATAGCACAAGGGACAAGGAGTACATGCAGAGATCATATCAAGCAAGGATTAGAATAGGAAGAGATGATCTAGTACCTAAACCCAACAATTTGAGATTGCATTCAATCAGGTCAAATGTTCTAATACTCTTTCACAATTGTATTAGAGGTTGAAATCCTATGGTGATAGGTTAGCTTAACAACTAGGCAGGAGAACCTTTGGAGAAGGTCAAGAAAATCCTATGTATTAGGTGGGTTTAATAGCCTTTACGTAAATCATTTAATAGGTTGACACTTCATGTAAAGTGTTTGTAAATCCTTTCAATAGGTCACATTTAACAGTGTGTTGTATCCTTTAACAGGGCAAACCTTTAACATGGTAAACCATCAGAAGTGGTTGAACTCATTGCTGTAGTAATTTTTGTGGGTGTCATCCCCACCCTAGTTTTACCTTCTTATTCCTGGAGGGTTTCTGGGTTACCAAATCTTTGTGTTATGTGTTGATGCATGCTTTCATTTCATGTTTGTTTATATGTTTACATGCATGCAAATTGTTTTTCAGATATGTGTTAATAAGGGTTTGAAAGGATAAAAATTGGTTACTTCTAATTCACCCCCCCCCCCCCCAAAAAAAAATACTCTTCCCATTTGGACATTCCAAAATTGCATGTATGATTTTATTAAATTTTTTTTTTTACAATATTATGTAAAAAATTTTAATATAAAATTTCATTGTTGCTACTTACAAGTCGAGACTAAAGTTTCATATAGCCACCAAAGCCAAGTTTGTGTTGACCAACCTTTTGTAGTCTCGCTTCTTTAGCCTTTGATGTGTCCTACAGTCTATGAAAAGTTTGAAACATGTTAGATTATATATTTACAATGATCACTAATTAGTGCATGATTACGTTCTACTTAATACTATCATGACATACCTTCTTTTCCCCTTTTTTGGTTCATTTCATTTATCACGTAGCCTTATATCTTTTGCAACTTCTATTATTTCATTCCACTCCATCAATGGAATCATAGGACAGTCATACTTTGGTCCTCAAAAGATGTAATGAGTTGATTTTTTAATTCAGGACCTTGTTCATTCCACCTTTCGAAAAAAAATTGTTAGATCAATAACTTTAATAAAGTACAATAAATGGAAGAAAAGAAAAATATTGTAGCAATGATATGAAACTATGTACCTTTTATTTATGATGGGTCTGAATAGCTTCAATGCCATATCAAAAAGATGATAAAAAATAATCATGGGATTATCAGTCCAAAATGAGTTATGTATAAGTAAACTACAATTACACTGTAAATAATAACAATCTTAGAGCACCTAGATGTTGGAAATATAAGAGAAATAAATTAGAGGGGAGGGGTGAATCAGTTACTACTAAAATAGATCCCAAATCCCTTAGATGTCAATACAAAAATATAATCTGAAGATTGAATACTGCTGAAGCTCGGTAAACATACATAAAATATTGTAACTCGGTAAGTACTGATTATACTTGGTAAATGCTTAACATGCAAAATTTAGATGTTAACTGAGATTATCCTTATTTTAACTTAGTTGCAAAACACATAAAGAAAAATAGCATGAACATATTTAACACCAGGATTTAACATGAAAACCAAATTTGGAAAAAACCACCAATTGCAACTAGTTACTATTTTCACTCTTCTAAAGTGAGCCCTATTAGGAGCCAACCTTGTTAAAGGTTACAAAACACACTATTAGGTGTGACCTTGTTAAAGGCAAGAAGGATTCCAAGAACTAAAAGAACTATAAGGACAAAGGTAAGAAATCTTGTTTTATAGATAAAGATTCTAATAATAGTGAAGATGCAATGGTATATATTGCTGTGAAAAATGAATATGATGATGAAGAAGATAAAATGACACTTATCTCTCATGTTAGAAAAAATGATATATGGATGTTAAATTAGCATTCTTGAATGAAATTCTTGATGATGAAGTCTACATTGAACAACCATAAGGTTTTGTAGATCCTAGCAAAAGAGACATGGTTTGCAAGTTACACAAAGCATTATATGGTCTCAAGCAAGCTCCTAGAGCTTGATAATAAAGACTTCATAATTACTTGGTACAGACTGGCTTTCAAAGAACAAATGATAATAGTAGTCTATATATCAAGGAAGGAACATACAAGAAGATTGTGTTGGCAGAAATATTTGTTTATGATACTCTATTCATAGGAAATGATGACTTGTGCAAAGCATTTTCAGAAGAATTGAGTAAAGAATTTGAGATTTCCATGTTTGGTGAGATAAAATTCTTTGTTGGATTACAGATACAACAAAATAAAAATGGCATCTACATCACTGAATCTAAGTATATCAAGGAGACACTGAAGAAGTTTGGAATGGAAGATTCAAGACCAGTTGGAACCCCTATGTCTACTGGACCTAAGCTCTCCAAATATGATGATTCCAAAGAAGTAGATTAGACCACATATAGATCAATGATTGAAAATTTGCAATATGTGGTACATACAAGGCTTGATATTTCTCTAACAATTGGAATGGTGGCAAGATTCTCAACAAATCTTAGAGAAAATCACATGATGGCAATCAAGAGAATCATGACATATCTGAAAGGTACTAAAGACTATTGCTTATGGTATAAACTTGGAGACAATTTGGACTTGAAAGTATCTACTGATGCTAATTGGGTAGGAAGTCTTGATGAATAGAAAAAATACTAATGGTGGAGCATTATTTCTTGGTAAAAGACTAGTGTCTTGGACAAGCAAGAAACAAAATTGCATCTCTCAATCCACACCAGAGACAGAATATGTGGCAACAACAGTTAATTGTTCTAACATTGTTTGGTTCAAAAAATTGTTGGAAGGAATAAAGATAGAGATCAAGGATCCAATAGTCATATACTATAATAACACAAGTGCAATAAATATATCAAAGAATCCAATGATGCATACCAAAAAAAAGCACATTGCTATAAAATATCACTTCTTAAGAGAGTTGGTGCAGGATAAAGAAGTTACATTGGAATATGTAAATACAAAAGAATAGATTTCGAACATATTCACCAAGCCATTGCCTAAGGATGCATTTTTATATCTAAGAGGTAAGATAGGGGTCATTCCCCTATTTGAAGTTCACTAAAATTTTTTTAGTGATGCATCAACAAGAGCTAAGTTGAAGATCAATCAGTTGGTGTAGAATTGATAAGGGCATACTGCAAATGAATTAGTACTTAAGGTACATTGATATTAACAGAGTTGTTGTCTTTGGAATGTGTTTTCAAAAAGGGAGAAGTTTACTATCATATCTTATAGAAATTTTTGTCATTCTAAAGAAGAAGTTTTTTTGTAAGAGGGACAAACTTCTGTGAATGAACTTGGTAGAAGTTGTTGCAAATAGAGGAAGAATCCAGTGAAAGGAAGCTCATACTAATAGAGTTCATTGTGATACCATTATTTCCTTCATACAATTGGAAGTTTCAAAAGAAGCTAATTCAAAGGAACTTGAATTCTTTTGTCCTAGGAAGCATGATGCAGTTCTCAAGAATAAACCCAAAATTTCATTGTGTTATGACATGTTGTTTTACCATCAATGCCAAAGAGGGAGATTGTTGGATAAAATTAATTAATTGTGTATTGTCTTTGATGTTACACAAATGCCATATCATTATTAGTCAGTATATGTCAAGCTCACTTAGGCAGTGAAGACAGTTTTCTATGTCTACTGAGCATTCTTGCGATTGCTTAGTTCAGAAGGCAATGTCTATTGAGTTCACTTGGGCATCGAATGGAAGTGTGTAGAAGATGAGTGTTAACTAAGCTCACTTGGTTAATAAAGGAAACTTGGATGGAACTAGTACTAACCAAACTCACTCGATTGCCAAAGGATCTTTGCAAGTTTGCAGTGTTAACCAAGCCTCTATTGGTTAACACAAGAAATTGCTTCTAAGTTAGTTTCTATTGAGTTGGGTTGGCTAACAAAGGATTTTCTTATTTGAGAATATTAAGCTCAATTGATTTATCTTTTGGTTCTAGCCAATCAAGGTGATGAATATTAATTATTCTAAGTTGTATTTGAGCCAACTTAACAAAATGAAAGATATAAGTACAAGGTCAAGTTAAGAATTTGAAAGTGTAAATGTATGAAGATGTTATGAATGTATTGAAGATGAAGAGAAGAAGTGAATTTTAAGGATAAGAAGAATATCCTTGTGGAGAAAAAAAGCTATATTCCATTGGGAATGATCAAGTACAAGCCTGGACAGAGATCTGTAATCAACAATTCAATTGCATTCAAATTAGGTCATCTCATTGTTACTCTCTAACCATTGTAGTAGTGATCTAAATCTCTTAATAGAGTTGGCTTAACACATATTTTTAAATCCTCTAACAAGGTGCCAGTTCTATTAAATTGTCTCAAGACCTCTAACAAGGCCACTCCTAATAGGGTGATTAAATCATTTAATAGGGTCACATTTAACATTGTGTTTTGTAACTTTTAACAAGATTGGCTCCTAATAGGGCTCACTTCAGAAGAGTGAAAACAATAACTAGTTGCAATTGGTGATTTTTCCCAAATTGGGTTTCCACATTAAATCCTAGTGTCAAATGTGTTCATGCTATTTTTTTAATGTGTTTGCAACTAAGTTAAAGTAAGGATAATCTTAGTTTATATCTAAAGTTTTCATTTTAAGCATTTACCAAGTATAATTAGTACTTATTGAGTTACAACATTTTATGTAAGTTTACTGAGCTTCAACAATATTCAGTCTTCAGATTATATTTTTGTACTGACATCTAAGGGATATGGGATTTTATTTAATAATAATTGATTCACCCCTTCCCTCTCAGTTACTCCTCTTATATTTCCAATACCGGAAGCTTTTGTTATTTTAATGGAAACATAGTTTTCTTGTTCAGAAACAATGTCCCCACAAAAGAACCAGTACTAGTCACATGGGTTGCTCCAGGAAATGGTTAAGCTTCAGTAGTACTGGTCTCTATTGTTCTATCAACTGAAGGTCTATTTATTAGTGCACAAAATAGGTCGATGAGTATAAAATACAGCCAATAAACTAAATAATGCATGATTAGCACATTACAAAATATAGCAAAACAATGTTTTACTAGTTGTACTTGGCATAGTCAAAGATGTTTGCAAGCTCCTTGTTGCCAACAATGCACTTGAAAATATTAGAGTGATGACCGAAGGAGGTGTCCATACTTCATCATGAGATGAAGAATACATTGTTAGCAAAAACATTTGCAATGGATAAAGATCAAATGAGATACTAGATAGCAGCATCCAAAAATAAAAGTGAAGAGTTATAATGTTGATGAAACAAAATAATGTTGCATTAGTAGGGCCACAATCTTCTATTATTGCTCATATTGTTTCACAATGTGTACAACTATTGCATTCTTTCTTCTCATAGGAATACAAGAAAGTATTAATTAAAGAGAAAGTGTAATAATACTATAATTTTTAGTAATGTTGAATACATGGATTGAATATATATACCGAGTTGGCATATATCTAATTACAAAATCAGACCCATATACATGCCCCTTGTATAATATTATTATTTAACTTATCAAACTTGAATGTTTAGAAGTTACCATTCATCGCTATGTAATAATTGATAGAAGGAAATCTCTAAAAGTGAATTTTTTCAAGATAATTATCACCAAATAATAATTATTCTAATACATGACATTACACACCATAATGAAGATCAAAACTATTGATGGATGAATTAGGTGCAACCATATGGAACATAACAAATGCCCCTTCAAATGCTGCAAGGGGCAGCAAGGAAGTGTTAAGTAATTAAACATCTTTTAACTTAATTATGTTAGCTATTGCCTAAAATGTTGCTGAGAATGGAGCTTCTTTAAGTGCAATAGATAATTGCAAGAAAATAGCCAGGACCACATGGAAAAATACAACTTGGGCATCAACATGGGTTTGGTTGGAAAAACAGGTTAAAGAAAACCTTAAAAAGCATAATAGAATTACTGAATCCTTTATTGATAACAATCAAGTATTAGAGCCAGGTTTCAATCTTGGGACATGTGGGTTATGGGGTAATTCTAATATGGAATTGTATATCACATAAAAGCCACATTCAGGTAAATTTTGATCATATAATGTGAAGCTGCATTTCAAACTATAAATCTTATACTTGATATGATCTACAACTTACAAATGGATTTGTTAACAATAAATAAGTTCTTAGTTACACTCGGTGGTCATAACACTCACCTTTCATCATCAAGAACAACCTAAACTAGTTCAAACAGAGACCCAAGTATGGAATAGCACTGAATCTGCTTTAAATAAACTAAATGGTGTAATAATACTATAATTTTCAGCAATGATGTAAAGAGAAAGTCTTACTTACATGAAGGTTGTGCACTATAACCCTCACCATATTGACCATGCGGTCTTGTAGATATGAAAAAATCCTATAGAAGATCACCTAATATTTTAGATCATGATCCATAAGATACTATAAAATATAAACATCTATTTAAATTTTATGATTGCTTAAGATTAATTATTGCTTACCTTCAAAGAATTGACTCTAAGTATCAATTCTTCTTTTAGTGCCTTTGTCTCATCAGTTAGGTTTCTCTTGAGGATAATGTTAAGAATTTAATCACTATATTTTTGTATGAGTTTGTGTACCATGAATACGAGGTCAGCACTACAGGCGATGCCATCTAGAAATGATGCCTGTGTTTCAAATCGAATTTGATCTGCTGTAATTTTTTCTTTTCGCTATCAATAAGTATCAAGTTGTGACATCAATATTAGTAAAATTCTATCGAAATAACTCCAAATCCATAAAGGAAAGAGCATAATAATATGACATTTGTTTCTATATAATTTGTACAATTACAATAATTAAGGTTCACCTTTGCTAAAGAAGGTGTGTGAGTTGGTACATCCTCACCTATGTGTTGTAGTGTATCTATGTCACCCTATGAAAAAGATTAGTAATTCTTAGCAATCAATAACGAGATAAAATTAATAGACTTACCAAAAAAAATTATTAATAAAATAGTAGATTGTATATTGGAGTCAATATTAATTGGAGGCAATTAGTTTAAATGTTATACTTACTAGTCCCGTGATAGGGAATTTTTTTGTATCTACATGATTCAAATTGTAATCTATCAGAAGCTCTTCCTCTAAACTTATTGATTTTATCAAACATACAAAAATATGATTTCCTTTGTGTGCCTCATGATTTGACCACTTATTAGTTGACACAAGGCAATAACTATTTATAAATCCTGCAATATTCCTTGTTGCTTTTGGCCTTCCATCAATATACATATTGAGCCTCTAACTTTGATCATTTTCTTTGAATTTTATATAATTTGGTGATAATGCATACCTACACATACTTTTTTTATATTGCATGATCTGCATTGAATTGTTGTTATTGTAACAAGGTCCTACACACTCCATCAATTCAATAAATTTATTGTAATTGACCTTTATGTCATCCATGGAAAATATGCCCAAACCATTTAATGAAGATGGAGCTACGTGATATATCCTTTCGTTAATAGACAAATTAGTGTTAACTGGAGGTAGTTCCTTGGGTACCCATTCTTTTTGAAAATGTATGTGCCTTAAGGGAACCTTCCTATCACCTTCACTCTCATTATCATAAGAACATGACCCCCCTCCACAAGATAAAAAATGCATTTGTTTATTGAATTTTCTTCTAATCTTTTGACCTCTAATTGATCTCCCTATGTTAGACCTACTAGATGTCTCACTTTTGTCTTCTATTCTTGCATTTTTCTCACTCGAGGAAGACTAATCAAACAAATACCTATTTGGTTACACCTACAATTCATAAAATGAGAGACATACTAGGACTAAAGTTGATGTTGATAGTAAAGAGAAGATATGAAAATAAAAGAAATTGTATCCATAGGGCCTATTGACTTATACCTGTCGATCTAGGTGACTATACAAGATCTTGGTCAAAGGTGTTGAATAGTCTGCATATGTAAACCATTTATCTTAAGTTAGCCAAAAATTTGGTCTAATTAATATGTATATGTACAAAAATATTGGACATGTTTTACTTAATGTTTATATTTCCACATGTGGTTTTGAAAGAAAAATTTGGTCACCTCACTCAAATTCATCCATATTATAATCAATAAAAAGTTGTCTAATTACAATACTCCATATACTACAAATTACTTAGAAGACAAAAATTACATGATGCATTCATCAAAATTATTGTATATTTTTTAATTCCTTACCTCTACTTTATGTGTGGTAGCTATGCAATATCATTATATATACTCCATGCCAGTAGAGTTCAACACATAATAACTTAATTATAAAAACATACAAGTCAAACAAATTTTGATAAATAAATCATGACATCATCATACTTGACATTGATCATATGTCGATAGATATTTCATTGATCATGTCATTGATAATAATCTTCATCCATGTCATCATTATCATCACCATCATCGTACTTGTCACTTTGATCATTGTCATCACCACCACCATCTTCATTGTCATCATCATTATCTTCATCACCATTATCATGACCATTATCTCCTTGATCATCACCACCATTGTCTCCTTGATCATCACTGTCTTCATCAACATGATCATGATTTTCATCATGATCATCATCACCATCATTTTCGGCATCATCAAAATCATCATCTACTTCTTCATTATCATCATCATTGTGTAACAGTCATTTGTGATCATCATTTACTTTGTCTTCTGATTCTTCAGTATCTTCTTCTTCCATCACATTATACTTTATCAACCTTCCTCTTGAATCATGTCTAACAACAAATGACCAACCTGATTTATGTGGAATGCCAAAGTAAAATATTTGCTCACATTGGCTTAGAAGAACATAGGGTTCATCTCCAACTAGCTCAAATGACCTTGTATTAATCATTGCAAATCCACTATCATGTTCAATAACAGTCTTATTAGGATCATTTCAATTCAATTGCAGCCTATACCATTTGATGACTAATAGAACTAATTTGAATGAATTAAAGTCGCACTCAAGTATATCATCCAAAATTCCATAGTACTAATTTCTATATTGTTGAGGATGTATGTCATTTCTAGACAAAATATTGGTGCTGCACTTATCCCAGAATCACAAATTTTCTTCGTTTCGTCTAATTTTATGCGAAATTTATGGCCATAGTAGTGCATAGCTTTGTGGTGTTTGATTTCAAACATGTCAATATTATTTGTATCAATCTATGAGTTGATATTAAACTTATGGGTCATGATTGTAATCTTCTACACACCTTTCTATTTACTAAGCCATATGCTAGATCAAGTACCATTGGCGTAACATTGAGATCTTCATTATGATGAGCTTATTTAACCAACAATGTAACACCACCCCATGTTAATGAGTAGCTATTTTCTTGATACTATTGAATTCATATTGTCATCCAATAAATATTGTTTGAAATATACAAATGTAGTACATCCTACTCACGACCAACTATAAAGAAAACAACTAGACTAGTTAGAAACAATTTATATTAATGATGGATAAGAATTAATTAACTACATTAACATCTCATAATTACCTCTCACTTTCCT
This sequence comes from Cupressus sempervirens, assembly GCA_028749045.1. Taxonomy (NCBI): domain Eukaryota; kingdom Viridiplantae; phylum Streptophyta; class Pinopsida; order Cupressales; family Cupressaceae; genus Cupressus; species Cupressus sempervirens. Next base: position 330,958,381 of record CM053786.1, on the reverse strand, counting down.
CAATCCACCTTTCTCCATCAAGTACTCCTCTTTAAATTTGTTAATGGAGTTGGGATCCCAAATGCGATCTACGTGGATCTTTGATGAAAACTTGGAAAGATATTCACTAATGTACACCATGGTCTGGTATACCATATATCCTCTACCATAGATCACTCAGGATGTGATCTTTGTTGAACCAAGCCCATCATAAATTTCAAGTTCCTCTCAACCATCCACATTGACCTAGTTTGCACAAGTCTACATAATTCAATCTCCTCAACTTGATGTATGAGGTAGTGTTCTTGAGCATTGAAAAAAGTTGAAGGTAGACACTTTTGCATTTCACACATAAGCTATGAATTTTTTTGTCTTCCAATATTTTATATCTTTTTTATCAATTTTTTTAGATGATAACCACCTAAGAGAGATTCAAAATGCAAGAACATATAAAAGAGATTTCAAATAAAAATATACAACAGATTACATAAAAAGTAAAGCAAGTCATAAATATAATATATGCACAACAAATCTAAGAAATAACACTTCTAACCTCATGTATCTTCCAAAATAATATATAATTTGTTTAATACTGTTGTCAAATTGGTGTGGGAGGGATAGAGGTAGGACATATTGCAATCATTAAAAAATGATATTTTCAATATATTATGAAATAATAAAATAGGTAGTACATGCAATTTTACAACTATACTATAAATAGGGATCATGACTTACCTTGCTGAAGGTTTCAACCCTGGCCCAAAATCAAATTTCTTTGATACAAGATTGCTTATAGTTACAAAAAATCTTGTAGAAAATTTTGTTTTTATTTTATGACTTCTTTTAATGCATCACTTTATTGCTCCATTAATAATCAAAGGACACTTTTATTTATGCAGTCTCCATTATTATTCGATTTAATGAAATTTTTGAGTGCATGATTAGATTCATGAATGTCATTACAAATTTTGGAAATTTTTTTTATATCATGCATTCCATCCAATATTTTTCATAGTGTCCATGTTACATTCTTTCCAAAATGCATAGCATCAAATAAATTTATGATTGAGAGATCCTTGTAGTATGGTAACCTACTAAATTGAGTAGGATAAATTTTTATTCCTCTAGGAAGTTGGTCATTGATGCCTTGATGACCTTCACAAGCATCAATTACATCATTATTAAATAAGAGACAATATTAAAATATAAATTTCAAACTTCGGACCACAAACTAAACATTACCTTGGTGATTTAGTCGATTGTATTCCAACTTTCATAGATAAGGTGTCATTCTTCATGGCTTTGATGCTGTATCTTCTTTTCCATTAAAAAGATGTTTTTTAGTAACTAAATACCTATGATTATTGTGGAGAAAGTGACTAAACTCATTGAACACCTTCTTTCTTAAACTTCTTGAAGGACAAGTTTCATCTTCAGACCACAAACTAGACATGTGAATTTTCCTTTTGTCTGAAGACCTAAAAGATCATGCAAATTTATCATATGCAACTTAAGCATACAAAAATAATGTGTAAGCACTATAATAGACCAAAAATATGTGACCTTAACAATATAACATACCACAAAAATAAGTTTTCCCAGGGGCATCATGTACTGTGTCTATACAAGCATTGCATGGTATTGACATTGTCTTTGTCCTAATGGTCTATAAATGTCATACATAGTGACCCCATTCCATAACTTCAACAACTCATCAATAAGGGGCTCAATATACACGTTTATATCTTTAACTTAGTACTTAGTAATTGAATGAACAAAAATATTACATAATTATTATGACCATTTTGATGCATCACTTATAAATTAACTTAGATAACTATTAAATGAAAAAAATACCTGGTACAATCATTGACAATATTATGTGCTCAATGTTTATGGACATCCAAGGAAGAATGTTATTGTTAATAACAAAAATAGGCCATATTAATGAGTAAACAAATCTCATATCTCCAAATGGATTGACACCATCTACTGCCAATGAAAGCTTGAGATTACGAGGTTCTTCTTTAAAGTGTGGCCATGTTTTTTCTATCACTTTAAATGCAAAACCATCCATAGGCATTTGCATAATGTCATCTTGACTTCTATTACATGTATATCAATCCATAAATTGTGCCAAGCTAGTGTACCTAAATAATCATTCAAGATGTGGAATAATGGGAATGTACTGAAGAACCTTGTAAGACACTTTTTTTGTTATTTGATCTGACAGATATCTACTAATATGAAAATCAGGGCTTTCTATTGCAAAATCATGTTATTTATAATATAGAATGTGATCATTGGGGCATGCATGTATTATCTAATACTTCATTCCAATTTGATTCATGATAGCAAATAATTTTCAGTACAAACAAGGCAGAATGTTTGACGGTGATAACAAAAACTCACCTATCAACCTACAACAACAAATATGAATTATTTATATAATGAATAGTAATAGTATGCTAACATTGAAGATGACAAAAATGGCATACCTTAGCATATGTGATATTGCTACATTGGATAAACTATTCATAACCTTCAAGTTCACCAAAAACACTAATATAAAGAAAAGAGTTGTGTGGGCCTTCGTATAGGGGCTTGTGTGCCTTCTCAAGTATAGGTATATCAAGATGATCTTCATCATCATTATCAAATGTGCTAGTACCATCATCATGAGCATCTTCATTAGATGTGCCAATACTATCTTCTTCAATCATGTCCTTTGGCACATTATCATCTTCTTCTATAGGAGTGTTATCCTCAACTTGGATATTCACACCTCCATGTTCCTCTAGTTGGAAATCTACATTCACTAATTGACAAAAATCGTGACCTCCTTCAATGTGACAATGTTTCCTACAATGAATCTGGGTTGTTGTGATTAGAATTCTTTAATTTTTTAAGCCCTTACACTTTTTGCAAGGATAATTACATTTATCAACTTTTGTTTGGAATTGAGACCACAATCTAGCAATTGTCTCGCTATCTTGTTCTGAGTTCATATTACTAGGCATGGTTTTTCTTCACAAGAAAATATATTTGCAAAATTATTGGACATGTTGCAATTAATGTTTATATTTTCACATATGGTTTTGAAAAAAAAATTGGTGTAATTAATATGTATATTTGCAAAAAAATTGGACATGTTTTACTTAATATTTATATTTGCACATATGGCTTTGAAAGAATTTTTTTTGTCTAATTAATGTGTATATCTACAAAAATATTAGACATGTACTTGTAGACACCTAAAAACCTTTAGAAAATAAAGTATTTTTATTTTCTGAAAAATTCTTGATGACATCATCATTTATTAATTAATTAATTATTTTTATGCCATTAAATCCCTTTATCTTAATTAAAAATATTTAATTAAGGAATCCCTCCCAAAAATGTTTAAATCTTATTTAAACATTATTTCCTTATTTATTAATTATTTAATTAATAAATTGACCAAAAAACCCAAAATAAATAAAAAAAAATTTTTTTGCCCAAAACTTGGCCAATTTCCTTAAGACCACTAACCTCTTCCAAAATCTTCTAATCATTCTTTAATTTTGATTAAAGGCTAATCCCATCATTTCCTACCCCTAATCCCAACTCAAAATATTTAATTAAGATAAAATATTAATCCTCATGTTTATTAAAAAAGTTTTGATAAATATCTCCTCAACCCAAACCCTTGAAATAAATACAACTTTATTTATTTCCTAAAATCTAATTTATCCTCATCCTAAGAAGTTCTAGACTCTTCTAGAAAGTCTTCATCCTCATCCTAGGAAGTTCTAGACTATTCTAGAAAGTCTTTATCCTCATCCAAAGTCTAGACTCTTCTAGAAGATGTCTTTTAACCTAATCCTAATCCCCTCCTAACCTTGTCACATTCCCTAAACATGGGTTAAGACTTACTAACCCAAGCCAAAGTTAACAAATATCTCCTCCTTCACCCACCCTCATTAAATGCCATCCACTTGCCTATCCCTAAGCTAATCCTAAACCATCCTAATCCATCCTCTAATCATTTGCACAATCCTAAGCAAGCTTAAAACCTTCCTAATCAAGCCCAAGTCAAAATTCCTCTCATCTCCTTCAAAATATCCCAACCATAAAACTTTATGAAGCCCACTAGGCCATAAATGACTCTTCCAAGCCCTTTTATTGCTCTTACAAGCCATTATGAAGATTTTATCCCTTGAGCCTCCTTTGTTGACTCATCCTTCCCCTTTCCTCCATCCTCTCACCCTGTGACATGTGTCACTCCCCGATTGGCTGTAAAGAAGCACAATCCATGATCTCTCCTCTCATGCAATCTGAGCCCTCCATGAGCTTTTTCCCATCCTTGCATCTTAGCCCTCAATCCCTCAAGCCTCTTGCCTATAAATTGGATCCTTCCCCTTTGCAAAACAACACAATTTATGAAGTAAAGTCATAATGCCATTTTAAGAAGCCATTTTACATCAAAACCATACACTCACACCCAAATTCCAACTCCATTTGAAGCCCTTTTTGAAGCATAAGCTTGAGCATACATCCTATCTATTTAGACAAAGCCACTCAACAAGAGAGCTTCTTATTGAGAGAGCCCATTAATGGCTCATATTCTCAATTGAGAGCTCATCTTAGTCTATCTTGAAGTTTATGATTTTTTTTTAGTTTGTAGAAGCTTTATTTAAATTTGGTTTCTATTAGCATACTAACATTGCTCATATACAGTACTTAATGTTTATATTTGCACATATGGTTTTGAAATAAAAATTTGGTCACCTCGCTCAAATTCATCCATATTATAATCAATGAAAAATTTTCTACTTACATAAATTTTTATTATTTATGGTTAAAGATTTATTGTTAAGGAAATTGGCAAAGAAGCAAGGACAAAAGTTAGAAGAAGCCAGAGATTTCATTACAAGTATCACCTCCCAAAATCCAATCATAGAAACAAAAAGAAAGAATTTGTAGAAATGCAAGATGGAGAAGCAAAATAGTTGGACAAGGTTCCAATAAACTCAAAATTATTAAATCTTTCAAATAATTGGAATTCTTATATGTTCAATGTACAAAAAGCCAAAGTGGGGCAGTAGTGTAGGGTCCCAAGGTCCTAAACAAGATGGTCAAACATCAAGTTTTGGAGAGATTAGGTGATTAATAAGTGTCCAAGCTGACACATGACAATAAGTCAATCTCAAGCATCCTAGGATGCATTTAAGGCGAATTTCTTACATGTAATAAGGCCTATGGGCAAGTTGTAGGCCAGTCAATGTTGCTCAACACTATGAGTTGACCAAAAATCTTCAATTTTATGTTTTTAGAGTTCTTGTATGATTTATCAAGTTTTCGTAGGCATTTGAAGTCACTTGTTTGGAAATATTGAAAAGTTGCAAAAATTGTCAAAAAGCTATCATGCAACTTTTCTTGCAAATTTGGAAGGTCAACAGTCACACTTGTGTTTTGATCAAACAAGTAGAGGTGTATATGTAATGTCAAGAGACTTGGCCTAGAACTTGAATTTTCTTCAACCTAGGAAGGTTTTTGGTGTTGTGATGTACATAATTTGAATCAATAAAGCAAGTTTTGGATGGAAAATAAGTGCAGACAACAAGTACTATTTTGACAAGCAATATGAGGAATGAAGTTATAGAAGAGGTTCATGATGACAAGAAGATGGTGATGGGTCAATGTAAGACCACAGATAGTATAGAATTGGATTCTCTTAATGCAGAGGCAATGAGTTATCCATGGACAATAAACAGAATTGAAGTGAAAAAAAAAAGTGAAAACAGTAAGTTTAAAGTTGTTGAATTGGATGAAGCCATCATTTTTGGTAATTGGTATGTTGAACAATCAAGGTATGGTATTTATGTCACCAAGGTAAGCTAAACCTTGTGCAAAGATGAAAAGGATTGGTTCATGTGGAGCAAATTTGAGTGGAGGTGGTCAATTTCCTTCAATCATGTTGACTTGATAAGTTTTAATTTCTTCATCAATTTTTTGTGGAGAGTGATGATATAACATGACCTATTCCTCAACAATTTTTATACTTGCATCTCCAAATTGTATGTGTTGTTGATCATAGTTGACCAACTGATGATAATGTAGCCTATGGCCATAACTTCCATATCTAATTCTGAATCCATCATAAAGTTTCTTTTCCCTAATCTAGTTGTGTGATCCAATATTTGATTTGTTAACACAAAGACATAAATTGTAGGAAAAAATAACTTATTTACTATTGTTTTACTCTTGTTCATATCTACTCACTACTACATACTGCCCAACCAAAAATGATACAGGGACTTGAAGAATAGTTTTCAAAGGCAAGTGAAATATGGGAAAGTTGACTTCTAGAATATGTTTCTCTATCTTAAAATTATAAGGAATATTAAATAAAATATTTCATTTTCAGAACAAGGAAAAGAATTGAGAACTTGGAATATAGTGACTACAGGCTAATGAAGAAGTGATCAACAAATAATTCTAGAGTTAGTGCACCCCCACCTTGTCCAACTTCCTCTAAACTTTATACATACAATGGGAAGCCATACATGCAAGTAACAAGACCATAGATTGAATAATCATGGCACTATTTAGCATAGCTATAAAAATAAAGTTAAGCATATCATTGAGGAAATTGAAATAATTATGGAGTGATCATTCTTGGTAAATTGGAAAAAAGAACTAATGGTATAATAATTTTTATGTAGAATATACAAAAGAAATACAATGGTAGACTATAGTGGATTCAAAATTATTATAAACAAGTTTCATTAGGCATTTAAGTAAGAAAAATAACTTAGGTTATCTTTCTTTTAATTCTTTAATGAGAATAGATTCATTAATTAAACAACACCATGAGAATCTATAACCATTACTAGCTTATCTATATCCATGAATAGCTTAATTTTCATTATGTAAATCCTAAACCTAAACTATGAAAAACCTAAACCAGACACTTGTATCAAACAACAACACTCAAAAAGTGAGCCACGAGCACTCTCCAATAATTGTAAAATATTATTATATACTATGAATGGTAACTAATAATCCATTTTGTCTTGTATGGGAATGTAACACCTTGCCAAGGGATCCAAAAGAATTAACCTAAATTCTTACTAAGTTTTCCAAACAATTTTTTTTTTTTTTCCTAAACAAGAAAGATAATCATACACATCAAACACATAGTAGCAGAAGCAATAACACACATTCAACTGAAAGTATACATAACAGGTTACATTCCTTAAGGATCCCAAGACATTGAGTCACATTTAATCTAATTAATACTAAGTCTAACACTACCACATCCACATGAAAGAATAATTAAAGGTCCACAGTCCATAATATACATTTGTTTGAAATGCCTCTTGGCAATTAAATGCGGAATGCTCAATCATCCACTGTACATGTCACAAGGTATGAAAAGATTAAAAGATTAAACATATGTAAAAATAAAGATACATCATCCTCATTGAATCCATGATACAAGTACGATAAAATAAATGAAACTATTAACATACATGATACATCCATCCATCAATAATGATATAACAACCATCATAAAAGATATCCATCCATCAATAATACACAACTAAATCTAAGTATGCGGTTCCTCCCAACCATCAATAACATCATTAGACCATCGTGGGCTCTAGCCATCTACCATGCGTAACATCCCAAGCCACCAAAGGTATCATCGGTATTATAGTAAATAGGGATGTCATTGCTAAAGCATACTAAATCTTATGCATAAAAGAATCTAACATGTAAGAATAAAGCATAAGATGATCCTACAAAGAAAATAACATCATCTATCACATGCTAATCATCAATATTAAGAAACGTGTCAATAAATAACATCCATCATAAGATATAACATCTATCATAATGATCCAAGAATAGAGTGAAGATACATGCCAACAAAGAAAGTGCTAGAGGAGATAGTCTCAAGTTTCATCAAGATATCAAATCACATAACACAAATACTCTTTTAAATCTAGGAGTCCTAAAAGTATACTAACTCAAGGTTCCAACATAAAAGGGTCGACACCTATACCCAGAGGCACAACAAAGACATGTAGGAAACCTACTATGTAAGCGAGAAAGTGTCATCTCACGGATCATGCTAGAGTTACCCTGGTAGTCTCTCAATAGACCCTGACCCCCTAGTGATCCCTATGCGGCCACTAGTATCCTCTCGTACTGATGAGGCATACTATGGAATGCAAAGTCATAACCAAGCATTCTCTCTACTCCCATCCTAGTCTGTACTAGCACTCAAGGCATGGGTGAGAACATACAATTATCTTATTAGGTTCATTTTAATCCCCATTAATGTAAATGTTTTCACTTATTAAATGAGTTACCTTGGCAGCCACTTAGGGCCCCTGCCCCCATTGCAAGCCACTTCCCAACACTACAAGTAGATAACCTACCCTAGGCTCATGAAATAACAAAACAAAAAATCATCTCAGTCCTATACAAGCAACTGGAAAACATCATAAAGATAATCAAAATAGTCACATCAGTTCTCCACAAGCAACTAAAAAGCATCCAATGATAGTCATAATATCCATCGGTTCTCAACAAGCCACCAAAAAGTATCTCAAAGTAATACTGATCGAAGACTCCAAAATGGTCAAGTCAAAGCATGTCACAACATAACAACATCAAGAATAAATCAACACTTCAGTCCCATCATGGCGACTGAAAAGTGGTCCAAGTATAATTGATCGATGACTAAAAAATGGTTAAATCAAGTGTCTCATGTGCATACATCTCAGCTTTACACAGGAAGACTGATGTGCACCAACGAACAGTGAATACAAACATCTCATAGAGCACACCATCACATTACCATGGTTGGGTTTAGAAAGATCGAGATCAAATAACATCAACATGCCATCACATTCACATAACTCCCAAGCCTCTAGTAACAACCTAAGACTGGTCAAAGCTAAGACAAACCTCAAAACCCCAAAACACATATAGCATAGAGAAACAAGATACAAACACATGTTTTGGTTTGCTTTTGCAATCACATGATTAAGTCAAATATGAGGTTTTTGATTTTGTTTCAAGTATATTTCAAGAGTATAAGATTCTCCATTTAATCTCCAAGTCAACCTATTCATCTTTTCAAATAAAACATAGAATCATCTCTTCATTATTTTAGAACAATTTTCTAAAATAATTAGAAGATAATTATTTACTCATTTAGATCATTAAACTAATTCCCATTGACTTTTAATAAAATCATTGGATTATTTTACTAAAATCAATGTTACTAATAATTAAATGAAACTCCCTTGATTCCAAGAGCATCTCCCATTATTCAAATCATAAGAATAATACTTATCAACTTTCAAAATAATTAGTTTACAATTTCCTTAAAACACTTCAAGGACAATCATTTATTTAAAATAATCTTCATTGATTTTAAGTAAAATCAATCTCATTAATAATTCAATTATTTAATTCCACTAAACACTTACTAATATCTCTTTTCTTTTAATTTTCTCTCATTTAAAAATTGACTAATAATTAATTACACTTCTTCTACTATTAACTAATCTTAATTAAATTAAATTAAATTAGATTAGTTAATAAATCATATAAAACTAATGCATAATAATAAGATTTTATTTTAATTCGAACCCAAACCTGAATCAATTTCCAAATCTTGATTCTACTAAGGGAAGATTGCAATAATATTTTTAATTCACATAATTGGATGAAATAATATGCATGCCCGAATTCCAAATTACAAAATTGAAGATTCATTCATAGAGAATTATTCAGACACACATAACATACATGATGAAGACAAGAAGAGAAAGAGTGTAATAAAATATGTGAAATAATCACGAGTGCCTACCTGGACACTGATGCTAATTTGCTATGCCTCAAAAAAATTGTAGAGAAGATCCTCCTCTTAGAACCTTCGAATTCCTCCAAGAACCGAACCCCCCAAGTGACTAGGAGTGCTTGTAGAAGCATATGAGGATGTCCATACACACTAGGAGAGCCTGTATATAAAGGCCTCTAAGATGCATTTAGAATGTGTCTAGAAAGAACTAAGAGATAAGCATGACAACTAAGCACATAACTTCCATGATAAGAAGATAAAGATGATGAAGTGTCTAGAATGTTGTAGACACCATGTGCTCAAATAATGTGCTAACTCCTAAGTGTAGACAACATGTGCATAATTAGAGTGCAAACTCCGTTCTTGTCAACATGATAACTCACAAGAGTTTGCATACTCTTATGTGACTAAATATTAAAATAATGCACATTAATTTATTTAATTAAATTTCTTTATTTAATATTCACTTGACTCCTTTTAAAATTAATTTATTAATTTTAAATCTCATGCACTCACTTTATTACATCCACTTGTTTTATCTTAATATATTTTAATCACATGCACACATCATGTGATCTAGAATCTTTTAATAATTTTAATATCTTTTTCACTTTTAAATTTATTTTCATAACTTAATTGATAAAATATATAATAATATTATTTAGCATTTATTTTAAAATGTACTCTAAATATATTAGTATTAAATTACATAAATAATGCTAGGTTCCAAATTTAAACTTATAACTTTTATCTACAAATTTAATTCTTTTATTTAATTAATTTCCCAATTAATTAAATAAAATAAATAGTAAAATATCATATTAATTTTCCATTAAATTAAACCATTAATTGAATATTTTTAACTAGGCTTAATTAATATAAAATTCACTGAGAAAGAGTTCAACAACAATAGCAAAATGCAAACTAGGGTAGGCACTACAGGGAATGCTAGAACCATATCTCAGTTAAATTATTGCTTCTTACATTCAATGTAAATAGGAAGAACAACTATAACATAGATTCTCAATGCATTAGGCAACACCCAACATTTCCTTGATATCTTCCTACAAACATAAGGTTACATATATTAGCCATTATTCCTATAAGATGTGTCATCAAACAAATAAAACTAGTTTAAAAATATTGTAAGTGCAATTTTCATAGAATAAATTGACAAAATAACAAAATATGATTTTCAAGTACCTCAATCTTCAATAGAGATGTTGTGGTTGCATATCTATTAACTACATTTCCATCATTATCAACCAAAAACTTAGTGAAGTTCCATTTTATGATATCACCAAAAAATACACATTTGATTGATTTCAAGAACTTGTAAATAGGGGTTGCATTATTACCATTGACCTCAACCTACATCATCAAAGTGAACTACAAACACAAAAGATAAAATGTAATAACTTTGTTTACTAGTTAAATGAAACTTGAAAAAAAAATCAATTATATGGAGTCAACTTAAGATTAGATTGCATTTTCTTAATGTATGAGCTGAGTGAGATTTATGATCTTTGTGAGCTAAATGAAGAAAGAGGAAGGAGACTAGAGGTATTAATAAAGCAATACGCAGAGGAATAAGTTGAACAAAAATTGGACAGTAGAGAAGATAAAGATGGTGAGTAACCTGTTAAGGTAGAGGATCAAGCAAATGGAAAAGGAATGGTCATTGAGATAGACCAAATAATAGAGCCAAGTGGAGAAAAAATATCTAAAATAGAGAATAGTAATGGTGAAGAGGACACACACGGAGAATTAGAACATGATGAGGTAGTAAATTCCCTACAACATGAAGGAAACATGGAGTAGATAATCAACATTGTGATTGTAAATGTCAATGACAATAGTAAAGGGAAAGGCCATTTGAAGATTGGATCAGTGAAAGAGATAGAGAAGACCTCAATCTATTTGGAGAATAGGGATTATAAAAACTTGCATTGAAATTCCACATCTTTTCTAAAAAAATGTTTGAATGAAATTTTACTATTTCCATGTTTAAGGAAGAAACACCTAATATAGATAAGATAATTGAAAACCAAAAGTTTAACAATTCCATCCTATGAACCAATACTAAAAGGTTTAAAGTTACCAAGAAAAGGGTAGGACAATTTTGAGTGTTTATGATGATTTTCAACTCTCACATTTGGTAAATTGAGTTGCAGTTCAGTCATTTTAAGACTTCTTTTCTAGTATTTTTAGTTCCTTATTCCTATTTTATTTCACTAGTTCTTAATAGACTAACCTATTTTCACTTTCAAAGAGTTTAATATTTTTGAAATATATAGGAGCCTAGTTGTTGGAGTTCATTCATTTCATGGGATAGTCTAAGGGGTAAATTACTAATCATAAGATGGACCAGATCAATGAATGGAGCTAGGCTAGTTTTCCTAAATGACCTCACAGACCTCAAAACCATTGTGTTAGATTGTGGTGACTGATCAGGAAAGTACTGTACATACTTCATAAATAGTGGGTTTTGGGGCATCGGCCCAAATTTTTTTGTTTTGGGCAGTAGCCGACATATTATGGCCAACATGTTATAACCCTAAAGCGGTTTAATACTTGTATAAAAAGGGCTTAGGGTTGGGTATTTTTCATAATGTTGTGATACAAAATTGGTTCTTGCGGTGGTATTGAGCTGTAAGGGATTACAGATTGTAATCAGGTTGTAATCACTGGATTGTAATAAGATCGAACTTGCTGTTTGGTGGATGTAGCCCAGGGATTGGGTGAACCACATTAAATCTTGGTGCCTTGTGTTCATTTCTGTGTGTTCTATTATTCTCTATTATTGGTTATATTTGCATGTATTTTTTTTATTTCTGTCCGTGGTTTATCCTAACAAGTGGTATCAGAGAAAGGTTGTCTTTCAGTTATCCTCTGTAGGAAAGTCTCACGTTTAAGTGGGAGTCTCACAGTTGAGTGGGAGCGATGGCAGATGAGGGTAAGTTGAGGGTTGATAGGTTTAATGGGCAGAACTTCCAATTATGGAAGATGCAAATGGAAGACTATTTATATCAGAAGGATTTATGGAAGCCATTGGAAGGAAAAGCCAAGAATCAGGGAACTATGTCAGAGGCTGAATGGGATCTTTTGGATAGAAAGGCACTCAGAAGCATTCGGTTATGCTTGGCACCATCAGTGACATTTAATATTACAAAAGCAAAGATGACAGAAGATTTGATGAAAACCCTAGCGACACTGTATGAAAAGCCCTCCGCTTCAAATAAGGTATTTCTCATGAAGTGTTTATTTAATATGAAAATGGCAGAAGGTGGATTTGTTGCAGATCATTTAAATGAGTTTAATACTATTACTAGTCAATTATCTTCTATGGGTATCAATTTTGATGAAGAAATTAGGGCTCTCTTGATTTTGTGTTCTTTGCTTGAAAGCTGGAATGGCTTGGTAATGGCGGTGAGTAATTCTGTTCCTGGATCTAGTACCCTAAAATATGATGATGTGATCGGTGTTATTTTAAGTGAGGAAACTTGTAGAAAATCCTCAGGTGGATCTACATCAGGAAGTGCTTTAAATGCACAAAGCAGGGGCAGAACAACTAAAAGAGGAAGTAACTCTAGAAATCGTGTGAAATCAAGAGGAAAGTCAAAGGGGAGGAGGTATCAATCAAGAGGACCAAATGATTGCTGGTACTGTGGGAAACCAGGGCACAAAAAGAAAGATTGCTGGAATCGAAAGAAAAATGAAGGAGATAAATCAGATGGAGACAAGGAGGAAAATGTGGTAAGTAACAAATCCGAAGAGGATGCTTTGCTTCTGTCTTTAGAGAGTGTTGATGATTCATGGGTTTTAGATTCTGGTGCTTCATTTCATGCTACACCTCATAGAGGTTATTTCATTGATTATGTCCAAGGGGATTTTGGGCTTGTTTATTTGGGGGATAATGAACCCTGTCAGATTGTTGGAAAGGGAAAAATTAAAATTAAGTTGCAGAATGGGAATCATTGGCTACTACATGAGGTAAGACATGTTCCAAAACTAAGTAGAAATTTAATTTCAGCAGGGCAACTCGGTGATGAGGGTTGTGTAGTTACTTTTAATGATAAAAATTGGAAGGTTTCAAAAGGTTCCCTTGTAGTAGCAAAAGGTGTGAAAATAGGCACCTTATATCTTTGTACAGGTCATATTGTTCCTTCTACTTTGATTGTTTCAGAGAAAAATGAATATTCAGGAACAATTACTGTAGTTGAGCAGGGAGAACAAATAGCTGCTATAGATTCTGATACAGCGTTGTGGCACAACAGACTTGGGCACATGAGTGAGAAAGGTATGAAAGTACTTCATTCAAGGAAAGTTTTACCAGGTCTAAAATGTGTGAATATGGATTTCTGTGAAAGTTGTGTGTATGGAAAACAAAAGAGAGCGAGTTTTGTAAAGACAGGGAAGGAAAACAAAAAGGAGAAATTAGAGCTTGTGCATACAGATGTATGGGGACCAGCCCAGGTATTTTCCCTTGGTGGCTCTCATTATTATGTTATATTTATTGATGACGCAACTAGAAAAGTATGAGTTTATTTTCTTAGACAGAAATCTGATGTATTTCAAACTTTTAAGAAATGGAAATGCTTGGTTGAAAATGAGACTGGTAAGAAATTAAAATGTCTCAGATCTGATAATGGTGGTGAGTATTATAGTCATGAATTTGAAGATTATTGCTCCACTAATGGTATTCATAGACAAAAAACTGTTCCAAGGACTCCACAGGAAAATGGAGTGGCTGAACGCATGAACAAGACTATAATGGAGCGCACAAGGAGCATGAGGTTGCATGCTGGGTTGCCCTTACACATGTGGATGGAGGTTGTCAATACTGCAGTATATTTGATTAATAGAGGTCCTTCTACTCCTTTGGGCTGTGGTATTCCAGAGGAAGCATGGACTGGTAAGAAGGTGAGTTATTCTTTTCTCAAGACCTTCAGTTGTGAAGCTTTTGCTCATATAGACTCTGAAAATAGAACCAAGCTAGAAGCTAAATCAAAGAAATGTGTCTTTGTTGGATATGGCATTAATGAATTTGGTTATAGGCTTTGGGATTTTGAAAATCTTAAAATTATTAGAAGTCGGGATGTCATATTCAATGAGAAAGTGTTGTACAAAGATCTGTTGCAGCAACATGAGAAGAAAGAAGATGATTATGTAGTGCTGGATGATACTCCAAAAGTAGATGTTCTAGCCATTTCTCATGATGTGCAACAACTGCAACAACAAATACCACACACACCAGTGAATGTTAGATGGTCAACAAGGCAAATTAGAGCTCCACAAAGGTTTTCTCCCTCTTTGTATTCTATTTTACTTACTAATGCTGGTGAACCTGAAAGTTATGATGAAGCTGTGCAGGTGGATACTAAGATTCAGTGGGATTCTGCAATGAAAGATGAAATGGACTCTTTGCTGAAAAATAAGACATGGGATTTGTGCAAGTTGCCTGTAGGTAAAAAGGCTTTACAGAATAAATGGGTTTACAGGTTGAAAGAAGAGGAAGGAGGTAAGAAAAGATTTAAGGCTAGGTTAGTTGTAAAAGGATTTGCACAGAAAAAGGGAATTGATTTTGATGAGATATTTTTTCTTGTTGTTAAAATGACTTCTATTCGTACTGTTTTAAGTCTTGTGGCTACTGAAGATTTGCATTTAGAGCAGATGGATGTTAAAACAACCTTTCTTCATGGTGATTTGGATGAAGAAATATATATGGCTCAGCCACAGGGTTTTGAGGTCAAAGGTAAGGAGAACCTAGTGTACAAATTGAAGAAAAGTTTATATGGCTTGAAGCAAGCACCTCGGCAATGGTATCTGAAATTTGATAGTTTTATGCATAAGCATGGATATAATAGGTGTCATTCAGATTACTGTGTTTATTTTAAGAGGTTGGATGATGATAGCTACATTATTTTATGTTTATATGTTGATGATATGCTTGTAGCTGGGTATAACATGGATCATATTAAGGGGCTAAAACACCAATTAGCACATGCATTTGCTATGAAGGATTTGGGGGCAGCAAAACAAATCCTTGGTATGAAGATTTGCAGAGATAGGAAGAACAGAACATTGACGCTATCTCAAGCTGATTATGTTGAGAAGGTGTTGCAACGTTTCTCTATGGAGAATGCTAAAGCTGTCAGCACACCTTTACCTGGTCATTTGAAATTGACTAAGGAGATGTGTCCCAAGACACAGGAAGAGGAGGATAAGATGTCCAAGGTAACCTATGCTTCAGCTATAGGAAGTTTGATGTATGCTATGGTATGCACTAGGCCAGATATTGCACATGCAGTGGGAGTCGTTAGCAGGTATATGAGTCATCCAAGATTTGAGCATTGGAATGCTGTCAAGTGGATTCTCAGATATTTGAGAGGAACATCCAATAAGTGTTTACACTTTGGGGGCTCTACTGCTGATTTATAGGGCTATGTTGACTCAGATTTGGCTGGGGATATTGATACCAGGCGGAGTACTATAGGTTATGTCTTTACTGTTGGTGGGGCAGCCGTGAGCTGGGTTTCTAGGTTATAGAAGATTAATGCTCTCTCCACTACAGAGGTAGAGTATGTTGCTACTACAGAGGCAACCAAGGAGATGATATGGCTTCAGTTCTTCTTGGAAGAATTGGGACATCCTCAAAAGGATAATTATTTGTTCACAGATAGTCAGAGTGCCATTCATCTTGCTAAGAATTCAGCTTTGCATTCTAAGACCAAACACATACAGTTGCGGTACCATTTCATTCGGTCAGTTTTGGAGGATGGACAGTTAAAGCTGGAGAAGATACATACCAATGAAAATCTAGCAGATATGTTGACAAAGGTTGTAACAAGGGAGAAGCTGAACTCCTCTTCAGCTTCGATTGGTCTTTTAGACTGAACATGAATAAAAGAACAGTAGAGTCCAGGATGGTTTGATCCAGTGGGAGCCCCATGTGGTAGTGGTATTGCTACAGGATTAGTCTCCAAGTGGGAGATTATTGTTTAGTGTGGAGCCTGATTAGTCCCCAAGTGGGAGATTGTTAGATTGTGGTGACTGATCAGGAAAGTACTGTACATACTTCATAAATAGTGGGGTTCGGGGCATCACCTCGAATTTTTTTTTTGGGTAGTAGCCGACATGGTAGCCGACATATTATGGCCGACATATGGCCGACATGTTATAACCCTAAAGTGGTTTAATACTTGTATAAAAAGGGCTTAGGGTTGGGTATTTTTCATAATGTTGTGATACGAAATTGGTTCTTGCGGCGGTATTGAGCTGTAAGGGATTATGGATTGTAATCAAGTTGTAATCACTGGATTGTAATAAGATCGGACTTGCTATTTGGTGGACATAGCCCAGGGATTGGGTGAACCACGTTAAATCTTGGTGCCTTGTGTTCATTTCTGTGTGTTCTATTATTTTCTGTTATTGGTTATATTTGCATGTAGTTTTTTATTTCTGTCCGTGGTTTATCCTAACACATTGACCATATATTTAGGTAACAAAATTCTTGCCCTATGGGGTTCATAGTCTATTCAACCCACCTCAAAAAAGAAATACTCACATAGTTTACAAAACCATTGACCATATATTTAGATAACAAACTTCCTTCACAAGTGCCCTATAGGGCTCATAGTTTATTCAACCCACCTCAACAGAAAAACACTCACATAGTTCACAACATTGATGCAATTTCATTTTGAATTAGAAAAATTAATAACCATTGATTGTTATTCAAAATATTGATATTAAAAAAATTCACAAGACCTAATAGAATATTTGTTAGAATAAATTAATCACTGCCCAACCAGTCAATGTATACTAGAACATTCTTATGGTTAGCCTTGTTAGAATTTTTTCAACAAACATTACTATAATTAGAATGAAGAAAGGATTGTGCAAGAGAAGATCGTGATACTGGAAACTACTAGAAATAAAATTTGGAAATTTGACAAACAAAAGAAAGTGAAAGAAATACCTCCACCCACACTCTCGATGATGAATTCCAATTCTTGAATAGCTGACTTTTCTTTGATCCTCATTACAAGGTAGATAAATGATAAAATCCCCAGCCAAGCCTATCATTTAGTATGAGATCCCTTCAAAACTTCACCTCCAATAGCCCCCCCCAAGAAAATTGCCATGAAATACCTCCTGCGTACAGAAAATAAAACTAGAATTTATGGTTATGAGCAGAAATCTAGGGTAGAAATTGGAAATTTGTTTATAGAATTTTAGGGCAGGTACTAGTATGGATATTTTAGAACCCTAATGATGGATGCATGGATGGGTCTTGACTATAAGGCTTAATGAGGTACCCATGGACAAACATACTGTCTTTTATAATAGGAGAAAAGTAAAAAACCACATGGGACAAGAACCCCCTCCAAAAGAGAGAAAATGAAATAACTACACTAGTGAGAGAAGGATAGGAGTTGATGTGAAGCTCCAAGAACTACTTCTATCTAAAATATCCCAAGCACTAAATAACAAAAAAATATAGAGATAACACAAAATTGAGAGCAAAAATCAAAGATCAACAATTCATTAATATGTTTTTACAATCAATACAAGCAGAGTGTTTGGATTATGATGAGTCTCCTAATGATATGCATCTGTGTTGTAAGTTGTAAATGTTGTGATATACTCTAAACCAATCCCAATCTAAAGTATACATGTGACTGTGATAGCCCAAACTCTTGGTAACAACGTGTATGATTGAGATGTGTGACTGTGATAGTCCAAATTTTGCTACCAAAAACAAACACTACGAAATCTAATAAATAATGAATCACAATTTTCATTTTTGATTATGAACCTGAGTTGGTCAAATTTTGACCAACTTGGGAAACCCTAAGTTGGTCAAAATTTTGACCAACTCAGGCATAAAAAGAAAAAAAAGGTATTGAACAACTCTCTATCTGAGTTGATAAAAAATTTAGTTTGAAACTTGACCTATAATGTACTAGTGTTTCTAAGAGTCACTATGATCCTAGGTTTTCATTTTTTGTACTTAAAATATGAAACAAATAAATTGAAGTACTTTAGAATGAAAAAGTTAAGTCGAGTATCCAAAATTGTAGCAACAAGAGCATAACTTAGTAGAGAATGCAATGAATTTGACTTTGATACAACCATATCCAAGAAACTTATTCGAAGCTTGATGTATCTCATTGCAACTAAGCCTACTATTATGTATGGAGTCAATTTTATATAAAGATTTGTAGACTTACCAAAGAATTCACATTTGCAAAAAATATTTTTTTATTCAAGTATGCATTGCAAGGACTATTGACTTTGAGATATTGTATTCTACCATAGATGATTTTTAGTTGATTGGATATGGAAAGAGTGACTTTATATGGAGCATCAATGATCCAAAGAGTACATTTGGATAAGCATCTCATCTTTGAATACAAATTATAGCATGAGCTTTAAAGAGGAAACCTAGAATGACAATCTCATCTCTAGAAGAAGAGTGTAGCACGCAAAATAGTAACATGTCCAACAATATGGATGTAAGGAGTCTTGGTGGATTGAATGCATGACCAAAATGAGGAAACTACAATCTGGTGTGATAATAAACCTTGCACTTAATTATCAAAGAATCATGAATTTCATAAGAGGTCCACGCATAATGATATTAGATATCATTGTATTCAAGAGTTGGTAAACAACTCAGATATTAGCCTACAACATAATAGATCTAGAAAACAACTTACATATACATTTACAAAGGGATTATCCAATGAACAATTTGAGAATTTAACAAGAGTGTTAGGATAATGATTTGCACAATTAATCATAGACATTAAAGTGGAGTATTATGGTTTCTAGTGTTTTCTAACAAACTATTTAGAGTAACACTACTAAAGTTTTTCTAAGGGATTAGAAAATAAAGACATCATAGATCTTGGATTATTAAATTGGCAAGTTAATGCTTAAAGAAAAGAATATAAGTGTAGAGATAAAGTTATTATTTTTTAATGAAAGTATTGCCAAGAGGAATTTTTTTGGTCAATTTTTATAAAACAAAGTAGAAAATCTAAATCTAGAAAATTATTTTGTAGCTAGTCATCACATTGTGAAAATAAGTTTTTCTTTGGATAATAGAGTAGAAGTTATCAAAGTAGACAATGATCTAATTGATAGTGAGCCACCCTTATATTTTGTAATTGGTTACCTAATCTCTCTCCTAGTGATCTATGTCTCTGTAGTGATCTTTTTTGGTGGAGAACGAAGAAAAGAAAAGGAAACAGATGGATTTGGTATATATCACAGTGTAGTAAAAGTGGCTTACATACAACCCCATTAGTGAACAACATGAGAAGAAGGAGAACAAGAACAAGAGAGGGAAACTCAGCTTAAATAGAATAAGGAAAAGATGAAGAAGTTATAAAAAATGACACATAAGCTGATCTTCACTAAATGAAGTCTTGAACTCCATCTTAGTATTTCATCATGAAACTCCATCTTAGTATTCCATGATGGAACTCTTCTAAAGTTGTCCTGCGATTTCAAAACTTAAAGATATTTATATATAAGCACATTATCCTAATCAATAGTTAAAGATCACATGTTGGTAATGGTAATTTACATTAGACAAGTTTTTAGCTCAGAGAAATATGGTGTACATAGTACTGCTAGTGAAGTTTGATTTCTAGCACCACAAAACATCAGTATGTGCTCACCTATAAATCCAACATAACAACCATCAACTAGTGCACTTAAAAGCATTCTAAGGAATATAAGAAAAAATCATATAGAAAAACTTGTACATACAAATTAGAAAGAAAATTATAGCCAAATTTGTACATGCAAGTCAAAAAAAATCCTTAGAATGCAACTATTAAGAAGAGGATATTCTTTTTTCAGGAAGAAACTATTCATAAATATTTTACCATTTGAGATATCCAACTATTTATGATGTATTTAAAATGATACTTACATAAGTTGATCTTTGCTAAATGAAGTCTCAAACTCCATCTTAGTATTCCTATAATCACGAGCAATTCAATATCATAAGCCAATCAGTACCAATGTAATGCCTCGCTAGGGAACCCAAACGAAATTAACCTAAAGTTTCACTAAGTTTGCCAAACATTTTAAAAATAATAATAATAAGAGATAATATAGCAGAAGCAATAACTCACATACCTAAATACACTCCATAAACATATTACATATTTCAAGGGTTCCATAATATTGAATCACGTATATAAGTTTTATTAATACTAAATTTGAAAATAATAATAATATAATTATCATAGTAATTGATAATTACTATGATAATTATATTATATATATATGAAATTGCAAATTTTATTGAGAGGGCATTATTTAATTATTTGTTTTAATGTAATTTAAAAAAAAAAAAAGGATATTGAGTAGTGTGAGGTTGGGGGGGGGGGAGGGTGGGGGGGGGGGGGGGGGGGGGCACCAAATCCCCACCCACCCATTGTTGCTCTCACCAAGCCGCATGGTAGCCTGCTATTGTCGTAGTAGCAAGTACTGTCGTAAGGCCATACACTGTTGCTACTACAATAGCGACACTATTACAATGTACCAAGTCAATCAATAGGCCATAAACATGATTTGGGTTTTTAATATATTTTATTAAACTTTTATTTAATAAAGTTTTATAATATGGTTTGCTTAATAATTATAATAAATGATATTATTATTATCCTTTTTAATATATGTAATTATTATACTAATATATGTAATTATTATACTATGTAATTTAAATTATTTTTATTATTAATAATTTAATATAATATTATTTTATTAATCAGATAATAAATATTATATTTAATAATTAATATTTATTATTAAATTTTGATAATGATATTTAATTCATGAATGGTTAAAACTAGTATTAATTAAATGTTTTATTAATTACTTTGTTAATAATAATATTTTTTTATGAAGTAAATTGATAATCATAATTCAATTGGGGAAATCAATTATTTTTAATAAACTTGGAGTTTGTTTAAATGGTCCAGTTTTATGTGAAAGTTATTTCTAATACTAAGGAATTTTTAAATATTTGTGGACTTGGAAACCTTAGGAAACATGAACTTGGAAATAGAAAATTTGAACTTGGTTTAAAAAAAATCAAAATCATATGTTTTCAAAACTAAACAAAATATGAAACTACACTTGATGTGATGTATGTTTTACTTTGTGTTGGGTTTGGGTTTGTCTTAGTATGTTGACCAATTAGGATTTTTACCAAAGGCTTGGG
Organism: Cupressus sempervirens; assembly: GCA_028749045.1. Lineage (NCBI taxonomy): Eukaryota > Viridiplantae > Streptophyta > Pinopsida > Cupressales > Cupressaceae > Cupressus > Cupressus sempervirens. Next base: position 330,936,287 of record CM053786.1, on the reverse strand, counting down.
GAGTTTTGTTTTGTGATGATGTTATGTATTATCTCGTCATGATATTTTATACCCAACCATTGTGATGTAGTCACATATTTCTATTATGAGTTTTGATCAGATGTTATTAGTTCTTTCTAGAACAAGCTTTGCTTGTCTAGAATTGAGGTGAATGGTGTGATTTTACTAGTGTAACCTTTGAGTTTTGATTGGTTATCTTTTGATCCTTTCCAATTGCTTGTGTAGAACTGAGGTAATTATTGTGGATTTCTTGCTATAATCTATGAGTTTTCAATCAATTATCTATTGGTGCTTTCTAGTTGCTTGTATAGGACTGAGGTGAATATTTTGATTTGTCTTTAGGTGTTTTCTAGCTGCTTGTAAAGGAATGAGGCAAAAATGTACTTTTTAGGAGCTCAGGGTAGGTAATCTATGTGTATGTTGGGAAGTGGTTTGCAATAGAGGTTGGAGCCTTAAAGAGGCTACTTGGGTAATCTATTGTAAGTTGTTTTAATAAGTGATAACATTTTATTAAATGGGTTTAAAATGAATTAATAAGAGTCAATGTGTGTTCTTTGCCCATGCCTTGAGTGCTAGTACAGGCTAGGATGAGAGTAGAGAGGATGCTTGGTTGTGACCTTGCCTCATTAGTATGCCTTGTATGTACAAAAGGATACTAATACTGCATAGAGACACTAGGAGGCTAGAATCTAGAGAGGCAATTAGGGTAACCTTAGAATTGTCTTATGCAATAACAATTTCTCACTTGCATAGTACATTTCTTGCATGTCTTTGTTGCCTCTAAGTTTAGATGTCATTTATGTCTTGGTACCTTTGAGATAGATTTCTATTAGGTTTTCCCTTACCTAGATGTTGGTTATGACTTTTGAGATTATTTTTCATTTGGGACTTGAGACTATCTCCTCAACATAGTGGGAGTGGGCCTTTTAGGTTCTACAAGGCCAAGTGTTAGTGTTTCTTATACTATTGAGATTCAAAAATTGGATGTCATTGTTGGATGTACTTGTATAGTTGTTCCTTTCATTCTAATATTGTATTAATGTTGGATGATTATATTATGTTGTATTGTATTTGATTATCAGAGATCTTTTGAGATGATGTATTTATTCATGATGTATATTCTTTGAGCTTTTCATACCCTGTGACTTGTACAACAAATGATTATGCCAAGTAGTATCTTATGTAATTTTATATTATTGGATTTGTATTTGTTATTATTCTATTATGTAGATTTGATTATGTTTCAAATTTAGTAATAATAAAACTTATATATGTGATTCAATGTCATGAAACCCTTAAAAGATGTAATCTATTTATAGATTGTATTTAGGTATGTGTGTTATTACTTCCGCTATATTATTTCTTGTTGTTATTATTTTTATATAATAAAAAAATGTTTGACAAACTTAGTGATGCTTTAGGTTAATTTATTTTGGGTTCCTTGGTAGGGTGTTACATCTAAATTTAGGAAGTAGGTGATTTGATTTTTTCTTGAGAAAACGCAAACTTGAGAAACATTGATAAACCATATTTAGAACACCTTCTCTTATGTAAATCCTAAGTCCAAATGTAAAATGCAGTTGTACATAACAAGAAAATCATGAGTGATCAATATAGAAAATTCCAAAGTGGACACTAAAAAAAAGAAAGTCCCTATCATTTTTTCTATGATGTGGCATGGCTTGACCATGGAGAAAAGAGGAATTCATGAAAGGCCCTACCATGACATAAGATAATTAGTTTCTTGTGATAGATAACATGAAAATAAAACAAAGTATTAACAATGATTTATTATTTATGATCTTTATGTTCACAATCATCAAACTATAAAGATGCACAATCCTATTAGACTCTACATTATGTTTTACCAATCAAAGAATTAAGATGTTTGTATATTAATATTACTAGAAGAGGTATTATAACAATTAATGGAGACCAAAATGACAAAATACACAAAGCATAGGTTCAACAAACCTCATTTTTTTGTCTGAAATATGCTTCTTGAGATATATGAATAATTTCATGGTTGGATGATGCATTCAATTCTTTAACAAGTACACCATTTTGGTCACCTACACTCACAAGTGCAATGCAAAAGGTTTGATGTCATTCACAATGTACAATAAAAATAGTGTATAGAAATTTAGAAATGAGGATAGTCAACTTTATCAAGGACGAATATGTTTTATTTTTACTTGCCTTGATTTTTTCACACCTACAATATCCAACCTCATCTTCTACATCATCAATAATAAGAGAATATGAGCATGCCTTTATATTCAACCTCAGTTGTCTCTATATTAAGGCATGCCTTTGATATAGATAATTGCTGCCCCTCTTGAACTATCATAGCTCAAATACTTGATGAATTTTAATCAAATCAGCCAAGATGCATTAGAATTTTTTATGTTTCGTAGTTGTTTTAATTGCAAGTCTTCAAGGCACGTTAATCCTTTATTAGCAATTAATCCTTCATGTGCACTCTAATCTAATTGTATGCAAAAATAAATGAAAGAAATAAAACATTCATAACACTTTAACACACAATTTGGTGACCCATAAACCTTCCAAATAGATAGTAAAACTAAGGTGGGGATGATACCCACAAGCTTTAGTACTATAGTATAAAGTTTTCCTATTAAGGCTTACAATGATCAGAGCAATAAGGACTGCTAGGTCCACCTTGCAAAAGGATTTACAAACATAAAATGAAGTATGCACTTGGTAAATAGATTTACAAAAGACTGTTAGATCTACCTTGTGAAAGGATTTAGCTAATCCACCTATTAGGATGAAACAGTAATTGATCTCTAATCTGTAATTTGGTTTACTAAATGAGATTCCTTTGAGTGTAATGATCACCTTGTTGTGATAGATAAATCTTTACTACTCCTTATACTGTTGCAGCCTTGTAATTTTCTCTTTTTCTCTTTTCTGCTTGTTACATTACTCCATACTATATCATTGGATGTGACACAATACATTACATATATACCAATCTAAATTATAAATTACAATGTTGGCTACAATACAAGTTTACATAAAATACACAAAGTCAACCCAACTATAGAAACTCAAGTTCAGAAGACTAGCTTAGTGAGGTTCTAATACTCGACATCCACTATCAATGCACAACATCATCATGCACTGAGTAGACATAGAAGCTTGGTCCATACTGATCACTTCCAATTAGTCTTGAACTCGGTCTGTACTAGTGACTTGATGAATACTGTGAAACTCAACATATAAATTGAATCATTGGATTCATACTACATAGCTCAGTCCATGCTATCATTATGAGCTTGGTATAAATAGAGTCACTTGGTTAACATTGAGTGGCTTGGTTGAAACTAGACTCACATACATCAACTGCAAACTCAATAAGCACTACACAAATCGGTTTGCATTGAGAAACTTGGCATATACTGAGATGCTCAGTTTACACTGCTAATCAACAACTTGGTAGAAACTGCTCGGCCCAAACTAAATATTGTCCCTTAGACTTGGTAGCAACTATAGAACTCAGTAGAGTCTAAAATGCTTGGTCAACATTGTTAACTATACAATATGCTTGGTAGATACTTACAATATGAATAAGTTTATGTCACTAATAACAAACATGATTGTAATGTCAACACATCTTATGTCCTCAAAATATGATATCATCCCAAAAATATTTCTACAAGCAATATCTTATCCTATAATCCTTCCTTTATATATAAATTATTATTATCATTTGTCTTTTCAAAACCAATTCTTACCAGATATATGTGCAACCTTTCATACCATTCTCTAGGAGCTTGCTTCAATCCATATAGAGATTTGTGGAGTTTACATACCATGTCTCTTTTTCTCAGGCTCCTTTGGCTGATTTGGCTATAACTTGGGTTCTCCTGACAGTAATTCAGGTTTCTCTATCTATGACTACAACTCGGGTTGCATTTCCTGTGACTCATGTTGTACTGCCTATGCCTCAATTTGCATTGTCAGTGATTTTCTAGTTGCACTTTTCTTCTGCTTGCTTCAACTATTTGTGGTAAAGTCTTAGGTTCCTCCTCATAGTAAACAATATTTCTATAGTCTTTAGGTTCCTTTCTACTCTATTCTTCACTTCTTTCTGCAAACTCATCAATGTTCACATGAGCACTTTCTATGAAGATAGTAATTGAGAGGGAAGGTGCAAATTAGTTACTACAAAAAAAAATTCCCTATCCCTAGATGTCAAATCAAACTTTTCACTTATAATGAAATTCTCTATCTAGCTTAGTTAAAACTAATTTATTGATGCAACTTAGTTAGAAAAGTAATCTTATGAATATTAATATGTTTTAACCTCTAGTAACTCAGTAGCAGAAATATAAAGCTTAAAGAAAATAAAATGAACATAATTGACACCAAGATTTAACATGGAAACCCAATTTGGAAAACTACCATGCAACTAGTTACAACATTTTTCACTCTTTTGAAGTGAACCCTATTAGGAATCAATCCTATTAAAGGTTAAAAAATATATTGTTAAGTATAGCCTTTTTAGATGTTTTAGTTAACCCTGTTAGGAGTAGCCTAGTTAGAGGTCTTTAAACACTTCAATCTTGAAATGTCACCTTGTGAAAGGGTTTACAATATGACTATTAAGTCAACTCTCTTAAGAGATTTCTTCACTACTACAATTGTTAGAAGGTAACAATAATTTTACCCAATTTATGAAGCAACTTCCTTTGAAGATTTAGATATCTATTCTAGCTTGATCTCTTGATCCTTACTGATCAAAATATTATTTACAACTTATCTTCCACACTTTCCTGCTCTACGTTTCCTTTTGATCACATATCCATCTTATTTTGTGTATTTCACTTTTTCGTTATATCCTCACTACTTGAAATTTCTTATATATCATAAGCTTTGACAAATCATCTTGAATACCCTTTCAAATAATCATTAAAGATCTAAATAATCAGCCTTAGTCAACTAATTATTAGACAAGTGTATTCTATTTTCACTCAACCAATATTGAGATTGATCACTCGGTTAACATTGTGAATCCTTTGATTCCTGGCCACTTGGTTAACACTACAAGCTAGATTTGCTTCATTGACCAACTGCTTCGTTAACACTGAATGCCCTTCATTTCTCAATTTTTTAGTCAATATTGATTATGCTTGGTTAATACTACAAGTTCTTCATTTCTTAGTTAATAATGACATTTGTGTAACATCAATGGAAGCATACAATTTGAAGAATTGTTTCCAACAAGATGAATGAGTTAAGTCACCAAAAGGTATGACTCAACAATATATTGATGAAAAAATGAAGAAAACCACCATATTTGTTGATTCATCACTAAATAAGGATAAAGATGAAAGAGTTAAATCACCTAAGATGGTACAAATACTAGATGATGAACCCTCAAATAAAAATTCCCTAGAGATGGAGGACGAACTAGAATCACCACCAAAGATGGGTGAAGAGGCTAAAGACAAAGTAGAGACACACAAAGAGAAACAAGGTATCATAATAAGACCTGCATCTTCAAGATCAAGAGTGTTTGAAAGTAAGACACATGGATAGGAAAGTAGAAAGAGACAACCAATCATGTGAAGAATGATAAGTGGTGAATACTCTAAGAAGAAGAGAAGGCCAACTAGACACATGACAACATCTTCGCCATCATCGTGATCATGATCATATTCAAACTCTAAAGATGAAGGAAAATTCTATGAGAAGGATGCTAACACAACAAAAGGAAAGGAGGAACTTGATGCCCTCATAGTTGTAAAGAAATAAATAATCAAAGACGTGGATGTAGAAGAAATAAATGAGTACAAACAACATTTGAAGAGGCAAGGAAAGTTCAAAAAGGAGCAATGATCAAGAACACTGGTAATCACTTAAATTATAATTATAGCATTAGTGTTAGATGTCACATATGATCCTAATATAGATCTCACTAACCAAATCTCCATGTTGGTTGACAAGGTGAACGATAATCAAGAAAACATAGAAACACTAGTGGAAAATAAGTTAGGAGCCAAAAGAATGAATACATTGCACAATCTAGTGGAACAAGGAAGGACCACTCGAAGAAAAGAAAAAAATGAAAGACACTTTGCAAGCTTCAACACTAGTCATAAAGAAGAGATCATGTCCACAAGAAATCTCAGTGGATCTAGAATAGAAGCTTGAACAAGCTCAATAGGAGTTGTATACTTTAAGGGATAACTTTAATGTAGTCACAGACTTTGCAGCTGACTATCTATCTAAGACCCTAGGGACATGAAAAGTCATTCTTCAGTTAAGAGATGAGAAAAATAAAATAGATATCAAGCTGATGGAAGTAGAATGTAAGCTATCTACAATGATAATCATCATCCAAACACATATTGCAAATACAGAGCAACTAGTCACCAGAGTTTGGGTAATACCATGAGTGAACTTGAAACACTCTTGGGTGATATAAAGAGTAAGATCATAGCTCTCACAAATCTAAAGATATCATGGGATACTCATCTTTTTGGCATACAAGGTCAATACCAAGATATATTCATCAACTTGTAGCCAACCCATAGAACCCTTTGTCATTCATGACAAAAGGGGGAGAATATAAAAAGAGAAGAAGGATAACGATATTAGGGTTAAAATATTAAAAAATGGGGGAGACTAAAGAAATTGAGAAAGAGGGAGTATATAGAAAAAGAAAGGGGAGAATAGAGAATCCAAAATGGGTGAGAGCAGTGATAGCAATAAAGGAGGCAAATATAAAAATAAGAGAAGACTAGGAATAGGGAAAGAATAGAAGGACACAGAGACAAAAGAGGAAAGAGATGAGACATGTACATTGTTAGGGATATTTTCTAAAAAATCATCACCAAGTTCATCTACCAATAACATGGTCCTTGTCATTAAATGCAAAGGAATGGTAACTAATTTTTCCATCAAAGGAACTTTGTAAAGTTGAAAGGGAGAGTGTTGGTAAATGATGTTCTGTCATCAATGCCAATGGGGGAGATTGTTGACCATTTAAGTATTTAGAAAAAAGGTTCAAAGAAGTAGGAAGTGTTCTCATTGATGGCTAAAATATTTTATTGAAAAAAGTGTAACAATCAATCAAGGGAAGGAGAAGGAGAAGGAAGTCAATGATTATCGGTCAAGGGATATACCAACATACACTCTAGCACAACCACATTGAGACAAGAAGTTAGGAATTAATAATCAACATAATGAGTCACTAATGATGTGACATGAGATAAGAGTGAAATAGAAGAAGTAGGATAGGACAAAGGCCACCATTACTTCATAGAAGGATTGGAAGGGCTACCTGTCTAGACTCTAGATATAGGAATCATGGTTTCCCTGCAAATGAAGCAGACTTGGGATTCAAAATTTGAATTAAAAAATGAGTGGGATGATTTGGTCATGGGTAATTGTGTCCTTAAATTGAGGAATGAATATAAACAACTAAATTAGACAAGGTTGTCATTATTGAAGGTTGTTTCCACTACAAGAAGAGAAGAATAGAGCAAAGAAAAAAGAGTGCAACAAGAAGCAAACCATAAGAAAAATTTGTTGCAAAGGAGGAGGAGACAATGAAAAAATGTTATAGAAAACCAAGGAAGAGGTGAGATCACATAAATCACCAAGAAAATAGGAAGATCGGTGCATCTTCATGGAAAAAAAGTAAAGATCTACATGGTAAGTTAGTGCCACATTTGAGGTCTAAACACATAGTATGCTTTCTTACCATTACATCTATTTGTAGGTCTTAATAGGGAAAGATTCATTGGTAAGCTTATTGTAAAATCCTCTAACATGGTGTATTTCATAAGGAGATTTTTTGATCCTCTAACAAGTAGCTTTCATAGGTTTTGTCAACTTGACAGGTTGTAGGCATTCCTAACAGGATGCACTTCCAAAAGAAGAACTTATAGATCTTAATATGGAACCCCTTTATATGCATTATAAGGACTAGTGGGTATATTATCCCTATCATAGTTTTAACCCTCTAATAAATGGTTTCTACGTATAAAAATATATGTGCTGACTTGATGAATTTTTTATATATAAACTTACTTGTTTTTATCTTGGTTTTAGCTATAAAGTGTCTTATGATAAGCTTAGCCAAAGAGGTTAAAAGAAAAACCAATTTTAAAGAAGTTGTTGATTCATCCCCCATCTTAGTACCAGTTGGGACTAACATAAGGACCATCTAGAAGTCTATGGGTGTGTTTTTAAGGATTTGTGTGTGTGTGTGTGTGTGTGTGTGTGTGTGTGTGTGTGTGTGTGTGTGTGTGTGTGTGTGTGTGTGTGTGTGTGTGTGTGTGTGTGTGTGTGTGTGTGTGTGTGTGTAATTGCCAAAGTTGGGCAAGGTTAGTCAATATGTTGGCCAAAAATTACCATGTAAGAAAAATTTGGAATAGTAAGTAAAATGGTGCAAAAAATGCACAGAATGCTAGATGTTGGATGTAGACATGTTTAGGGGGTGTTGGTGACCCATTATGCATCGAAATATGATAGGTTGGTAAGTAGGAATGAAAAATTGATTAAGTTGTCAAAATATTGTCATGACAACATTTCCAACTTTGCAATGTTACATGATGACATTTGCAAGAAATGACATTTCAATCCCATAAAAATTAGGGACCCAAAACAAGTATTAGATCATGAAGAGGGGGCATATTTAATCCATCCTAATATGATCTACACGGGTTGGATGAAGTTTTGTAGTTTGAAGTAATAGCAATACAATGAATTTTTTTTTGGAAATCTATCATAGTCTACTTGCAAATCGAGAAACTTGAGATTAATGGATTGAAATTGAAAATAGTTCCTTGAGAATGGTTATATTTCATTATTTTCTTGATTTTGGTGTTTTGGTAGGAATTGTAGTGTAGTTTTGAGTAGTTAAATATAACTCAAAGAAGCATGTTCTCTTGACAGTCCAAGGTTTGCAATTAAAAATGGCTCTAACTTAAGACTCGACCAAAGGATTTCATGGCCTTTGGAATTTTCTTAGTAGAGCCAATATAATTTAATTTCTCTTTTTTAGGGGGCTAACAAAAATTGTTTTCTATTTTTAACTTTTTTTTTCTAAGCAAGCTCTATTGTAGCTCAGTTAGGAATACAAAGAAATTAAAGCTTATAACTTGTAGTAGTTTATTTCACAAGACAATCCAATGAAAAATAGATGTGTGTGGTCTACATAGATTTTTGATCAAGAAATCAAGTCTTGGCGATTCATTTGAGTGGACTTTTAGCACCAATATTGAAACTATTTCAATTCTGTTGTAATTTGGCTCAGTTAGGGTTTAGTGTTGTACATACATGCTAGCGACCTATAAACATGAAAAATATTGGAGTATGAACAAAAGTGTATAGGAATGGTAGATTATTCATAGTATCATGTGGTATAAATCAGAGTTAGAATCCAAAACCCCATTTTGGAGTGCTAATGAAGACGTAAGGCCTAATAATCCTAGAACTAGGAATCTTGAGATCGGTAAAGAATGCTTTCAAGATCAAACAAAATGGGAAATATTTTTATGGAATCAGTTGGTTTGAAGGCCATAGAGTCTTGCAAGGTTTTTGAAAGAGGTGTAAGTGTTTGGTAGTTGAACTTACCCTTTTGATTTTAAAGGAAAATGGCATTGTAAATTTATAGTGGAGCTCAAGCTGAGAAGGGGGAGTGATTTGAAACCTCCTAAGGGTATAGAATTTGATAATAGAAGAAACACTAATAGGTCCTAGAATAGACCTTGTGAAGAGCTTAGTGAAGATCATTTGAGAAGCCTCCCTATCATTATTGGCACCTTTAGAATTGTTGTCAAATGGGGAGAATATGTAGTGAATAGTTCAAGAAGAAGAATAAATAGGAAAAGAGGGAGAAGTTTGGTGTGAGGGGGAGCATTTCTAGAAGAGAAGTCATGGAAGATATAAGTGGAAACATTTTATTTCCTAGTGATTATTATTAAATAGGTTTGTAATGAAAGTCAAGTGAATCATAGCATGTGTTTCTATCAATTCTAAAGGGGGGATTGTTAGCATAATTGATGGTGTGATGAGCGATGATTAGTAATGATTCAATATTATGATGATTAGTTATTATGTTATCATTGATGTCAACTATTGACCTAGTATTCATAGTATGTCTTTGAGAATTTTCATGGTGAATAGAGTGTTATAGTAAGGATAAATGGGTGTGAATATGAAGAGAGGACTGAGGATTTCTCTTGATGAGTATATGTTGATCACTACTATTGAAGAGATGAGTAAGTTGATAGGTGAAGTCATAGTGCAATTACTAGAACAATGAGTGACAAGGAATAGGTGATGTGATTGGTTTGTCAAATCCATGTTGAATGAAGTGAAGTAATCACATGATGATGTTAACAAGTCAACGAAGATGATATGGTTATGATAGAAACTCATTATTGTTATAGGTAAAGTATTTCCAGAATGGAAAGATGACACATGAAGTAGTTACAAGTGATCGATGAAATAGTGAAGGAACTAGTACATTAGGACCTATTTTTTGAAGTTTTTTTTATGTTGGGGAACATAATGGTGAAATTTGTGTTTTTTTTCAAAAGTACCCAATTTTGTCAAAATTTCCATGGTTGGCATCAAAAGTTTGATGTTATTGAAAACATAAGAAAAAAAAAACATTAAAACATCTTACCACAACATTTGAAGCAACTATATAAGCCAAAACATAAAGAAAAAACATAAATACATTGGATCTTTTACTTGTTGAATGGAAGTAGCTGTGTGTATCCTTGCACTACATTGGTATGAATTTGTTTTATGTGCTTGGATCTTGTGGTGTTTTCAATTGATTTCTTCATTTAAAATTGAGGAATGAATATATATCTTGCCTTACCCTTGTGATCAACGTCTCTATTATGATGTTTTGCAGTACTAGAGAAGGAAGAAAGGGAAAAATGAATCCAACCCCCAAAACTATTGAAGGTATGAATATTTTGTAGATTTTGAGTTATCTAAATTTACCCATTCATTTATTATTTAGGATAAAATATATATTTTATCTCTTTTCATACCCTTGACATCTGATGCTCACAAATGCTCCCCATTTTGGCATTAATAACCACATTTATGGAATTTATCCTGATTTTAGGATTTGGTCTTAAATGGGAAATCGGGGCTATTATAGAGTTTAGTCCATGATCATCTACAACTTTGACATAGTTGTGTGTGTATAGAAAAGCCAAAATATGATTGACATATGTTCATTTTAATTTATACCTTTAGTTTTGTTGTTGCTATGTTTTACTACTCTCATGCTATACTCATTGACTCTGAGATTTCACTATTGAGCCTCCAATATGCTAAGTTAGGGTTTGATTACTATTTCATGCCATAAAACCACATTCTCATTACATTATTGTTTTTCTTCTTTCTATTCGATGAATGTTGCATGCTTCTTTTCAAGAAATCTTCTTCTTTTTCCCCTCATACTCATTTTAACTTATGAACAAGATTGTCATCTTCATTATGGATTTATGCTTTTCTTTACTAGTAAATTGCTAATGAGTTATCTTTATGAATTTATGATCTTCTTTACCTTCAAAATGCTAATTAGTTATCTTTCAAATATATTGAAATTATTAATGAGGTTTGTTGATCTCACAAGGCCTAATCATTAATACTTTGTCATCTTCTTTCTTTGAATGCTATAAGGTTCCATGTCTTAACTCTGTCATGAATTACTATTGCTTTGGAATTGATTTCATGAAACTTTTCATGTTGTGGACTGTTATGATTCTCACTTTTAATCTATAAGGCTATCCTCTTTTGATAAGAATAGGATAAGTGATCTATGATTGTCGTTTGTCATATCATGGACTGCCATTTAATTGTTAGGATTGATTTTTATTATTTTTATCTTTTGCACTATCCTTCTATGTATTCATTGTCTTTTTCATGAAATTCATTCTCATGGAATCTTTTGCATTGTCCTCTGTGTTCCTTACTCTCTATAAACCAAAGCTAGATTCCTTAATGCCATGGAAGCTTTCATCTCTATTTTCATACCCCATACTTGATAATTGTTGTTCTATATCATGACATAGTCCAAAGATTGCATATTTCAATATTTATATTTGAAATTTATTATGAAATAATTATGGTGAATCTAAGATAGTAAAAAATGGCCATATCTTTGATTGTGAGCATATCTCTCCAAAAGTAGTGGATATGTCTCTTATAAAATAATGAACATATCTCTTCTAAAATAGTATTATCTCTAAAGATAAATTTAAATGAACATAGTGCAAGGAAAAATTTACATTCAAATTCTAGTATCATCCCAAGAGAATTCAATAAAATAACAATAGAAATGACACATCTATTTTGTAGTGTATAGTTTATTTGGATTTGAAACCCCACCTTTTCTCAAACTATTGTTCCTTTTCATAGTTTATTTCAAACACGTAATATTGTGCTATTTTCTTTATTTGATTAGTTGTTCTTAGCTATGAAATCCACATTTATATCAAGCAAAAATAAAATACATTCAACCAAATATATATTTAATATAAGACTTAGTTTTGAATACATATAGAATAGATTGAAGTGAGAAGTCTAACATCCTAGTCTACAACCCAAACTGAATGACCTGTTCCTTCAAAAGCTAAGACTATGATAGTTGATTGTACAGTGATAGAAGACCACATTAAAGTTGTGCTATAGTATGGAGCTAAATATTTATAACCTATTTTTCCCTTCAATTTACATTATATAATGTTAGTTATATTAGTATAAATATCTTGAATATATAAACCTAAAATATGCAAAGATGCGTCATTTTTGGATCTATTTTACTATCTATTAATGATGAGAAATTTTAGTATTAAGCTTAGATTACACTCAGCCATACTACTTGTACTACTATTTAGAATATCTCTTAAGGTAACTAATAGAATAGATTGTAAAAATGAAGCAGATGGTGAGCAGGAGTGGGTGTGGGAGTGGGGAGAAGTGTTCAAGTGAGAATTTGAATTTGAATTCCTTTGTACTAGGAAAGTGATTTGCATCAGCTAGAGATTCCTCTATTAAATCTGAGGATGCTGATGATGGAAGGCTTTTGGAGGACTCGAGAGGGGGGCCCAAGCAGATTAAAAAATGGTCCTACTTATTTGGTGTATGCCCTACTCCCAAGTCTACTTTCCCACCAGTTAGGGATATATTTGTGAGTGATAAAGGTATGTACTCAATTGAAATCCCTAATCAAATTATTGACAAAAACATTTCCTGTATGGATTCAACTCTGGTTGGGAGGTTCATTGGGGCTAGACCCATTATTGAAGATGTGTAGGCCTTTGTTCATAAAAAATGGATTTTGAAAGGACAAGTTGACATTTCAGCAATGGCCAAAGGGTGTCTCTCCTTTTGTTTTTCTTGTGAGGAGGATAAGCGAGATATCCTCTGTAGTAGTCCTTGGGCTATGGGAAAGCATACCCTGTTGTTATAGAAATGGACCCCCAACCTTTACTCTTTGGATGAAACTACTATTCAAGCCCCTATTTGGGTTAGACTACCTAGTCTCCCTCTTGATTTCTAGGTGGAAGATGTGTTTAAGGGCATTGCTAATACTTTTGGGGAGCTCCTCTCTTTAGATCTTGTGACTGTTTCTAGGAGGAGATTGAAATTTGCCAGATTTTGTGTTGGAGTTTCAAGAGATGTGGATTTGCCTCAATCTATCTCTTTAAAATCTAAACTTGGTATCTAGGATCAATGGATTGAGTTTGAGTCTATTCCTTTTGCCTGCTTTCATTGCAAAAAAGCTAGTCACTGGGACAAGAAATGTCCTTTGAAAGGAAAGGCTAAGAAGATCAAGAAAGTGTGGGTGAGAAAGGAACTCTCTAAGGGTGATGGGGTGGATTTAGGTGTGTCTGCCCCCCCCACCGCCCAAAGGAACAATCTAAGTGTTCAGATGGTGGTGTAGTTAGGAGTGAGACTATGGGTGTGGAGGTTCCCCCAAGACCTTTAGGTGATGGTGCTCCTCTTCAAGAGTAATTACAAAGCTCAAACTGTGATGTGGGGGCTTCCCATCCTAGTTTGGATTTTCCTATGGAGAAGGAGAGTGGCTTGGATGCCTCTACCCAATTTATTTTAGAGATCCCTAATAGTGATAACTTGAAGAGGAACTTGGAAGATAAGGTGATCATGACCAAGGATGGGAGGGATATTATCAAAGAGGGAACCCAAAAGGATATAGTTGTGTCTACAGAGCATAGGGCACATGAGATTGTGATGGCTGTCAACTTTGTTAGAGGTGAAGTTGAGGACCTTCTAACTATTTCTCATGATGAGGAAGTAGTGTGGGAAGAGGACAATTCTAATGCCAATTGGATTTCGGTGGGCAAACAATCTAAAGGAAGGAAGAAAGGTGGTAAAAAATATGAGGAGACTACTCCATCCAAAAAAAAAGAAGAAAGGGCCCAAAGAAGATTCAAAAAAAGGGGAGTCTAAAACCTTTAAGGGCATAAATGGATGTTCTTCTTCTATACCTATTGGAACTATCCTCAAGAATGGTGATGTTGGGTCTTCCCCCTCATCGGTTGGAAGACCTTCCAATTTGCAGAGAAGAACAACTGAGGCTAATAGAGGCATTGCTGATGCTAGTTAGAGAACCATCCTTGAACCAAATTTTTTTCATAAATTATGAAGATAATCTCTTGGAATATTCGAGGGTTAAATAACCCTCATAAACATGACATTTTGAAAAATATGATTAGGGACAATAGGCCAGACAATTTTGTTATTCAAGAAACCAAGATGTTGAAGGATAAGGTGGAATGTCTTCCTATTTTCAAGGGAGGAAGGATTATTGGAAATTATTTTGAAGGAGCATCAAGTAGGATGGCTATTTTTTTGATTAATAGATGGATTCAAGGGGAGCTTATCTCTCAAAACAAAAATATGATGAGTGTTAGATTCTTTAACTCAAAAAAATAATTTTAGCTGGGTCCTTTCTAATGTCTATGCCCCCAACTCTGAATGGGGAAGGAAGGCCTTATGGGAAGAAATTTCTAATTAGAGAAAGCTTTTTGCTAAGAAGAACTGGATGGTGATGGGGGACTTCAATACCCCTTTAAAAGAATCTACAAAATGGGGAGGCAGCCAAACCAATCTAGATAATAGATTAGATTTAATGAACTTTATCGATCATCATCTTCATCATGATATTGAATTGCATGTGATTGAGTACACTTGGACTAATATAAGAACTAGAAAGGATCTTATTCAGGTCAGGTTGGATCATGCTCTTATTAGTAATGACTGGTTCTTGAATTATAAATGTGCACTTAATGCTCAAGTTTGTGTGGGATCAGATCATTACCCTATTTTCCTAGTTGCTAATAAGCTCAACTTTCATAAGAATTTCCCCTTTAGATTTGAGAAAATGCGGACTCTTCATCTGGACTTAGAGATTCTCATTAAAGAGTGGTGGGGTACCAAAGTGGAAGGTACAACAATGTTTAGAGTGGTAGCTAAACTAAAAAATGTCAAGAAGAATATTAAGAAATGGAATAAACATACCTTTGGCAACATCTTTGAGAACAAAAAAAAGATTCTAGAGGAACTTAAAGATATTCAAGATAGGATTCAAACTGATGGTTATGAGGTGGTCTCAGGGGATGAGAAAAGTAACAAACTGGTTGAACTTCATGACCTTATTTCCAAGGAGGAGATGTTCTAGAGACAACATTCTAGAAAGGTCTTTTTGAAGGAAGGTGATCGAAATACTAAGTTCTTTCATTTGACTACTTTAAAGCATAGGATGGCTAATAGAATTTCTAGACTTAATATAGATGAAGGTTTGACTAATAATGAAGAGGTTATCAAAAGGGAGGTTGGAGACTACTTCAAGGTGAACCCAATTTGGATGTGGATAAGCAGAATATGTTTTTGGAGTGCATTCCAACTTGTATCTCTGAGGTTCAGAATCTATACCTCACTTCTATTCCATCCATAGATGAGATTTCTAAGGTTGTTTCCTCTTTCAAGGGTGATAAAGCCCCTGGTCTTGATGGGGTTCCTTTTTTGTTCTTTCATAAGTATTGGAATATCACTGGTGCTGATATTTGTAATGGTGTGAAGGAATTTTTTGGCACCAAAAACATCCTTAAAGAGTTAAATGGAACCTTCATTGCCTTTATTCCAAAGAAGCTAGGAGTGGATAGATTGGATTAGTTTAGGCCTATTAGCTTGTGTAATTCTTTTTATAAGATTATCTCTAAGGTTCTTACTCTCAGAATTTTATCCCTTCTTCTGGCCATCATCTCAAGGCAGTAAAATGGGTTTGTTCTTGGTAGATAGATCTTGGATTCCATTATTAGAGTTCATAAAAATATTCATTCTCTTGTGGTGTCTAAGAAGGAATGGTTTCTTCTTAAGCTTGATCTATCTAAAGCTTATGACAGAGTGGAATGGAATTTCCTTCTCTATGGATTGGAAGCATTTGGCTTTAATAAGAGATTTTAGGATCTTTTCTTCATGTTGGTTTTGTTAGCCTCCTTCTCAATGCTTGTTAATGGTTCCCCTACATCTTTCTTTAAGGCTTCTAGAGGTCCGAGACAAGGGGAACCGATCTCTCCTATTCTTTTTATTATTCTGGCTGAATGTTTGGGGAAATTTGTGGATAATATGGTGGTGAAAGGGGATTTTGTGGGCCTCAATCCCTCATCTTCTGCTTTAGTTTTCTCTCATCAATTTTTTTTGATGATTCAATTGTTATGGGGGAGGCTTCGGTGAGAAATAATAGGAACATTATGAAGGCTTTGGGTGACTATGGGATGGCTACTGGTCAAATCATTAACTGGAGCAAAAGCTTGATCTATTTTATTAATGTTAGCGAGGCAAGACAAAATAAGATAAAAAAGATAATTGGCTGTGAGATTGGTTCTTTGCCTAGAACCTATCTGGGTTTACCTTTCAGTTTGGCACCTCTCGACAACTTTTGGAACTCATTGATTGATAAAATCCACTCAAAACTTGTTGGTTGGAAAGGTTCTCTCCTTAGTCAGGCTAGTACAGTTATTGTTTTGAAGTCTACCCTACAAAGTGTTCCACTTTATGCTTTGAGTGTTTTTAAAATTTTGAGAAAGTTTTCTCTTGCTATTGAGAAAATTTAGAAGACTTTCTTGTGTACTGGAATGGAGATTAAAAAAGACTCCCTTTGGTTGCCTGGGAAAAAGTCTATATGCCCCAGGGGAAGGGGGGCTTGGCTTGTGAAGGATTACTACAATGAATGAATTCTTATTTTCTAAATTAATATGGAGTGGCATAAGGAAGAGGGGGAATGGAAAAATATTGGGGTTGATAAATATAATAGGGACCACTTTAATTTTTATCATTTCCTTAATAGTGACTTGGAACAAGGGTGAATCTATGATCTGGAAGAATGCTCATAAATTCAAATGTATTTTAAGGAAAGGGGTTAAATGGGAGGTGGGTAATGGTAGAAGAGCTCTTTTCTAGGAAGACATTTGGATCTTGGATCACCCACTTTGTGATGATCCAAGGTGGAAAAGGTATATGGAGCAATGCAAGAATTAATTTGGTACTTTTGTGGGTGATTATTGGAAGGATGACATGTGGGTGGATCTTAATAGTGTGGACCATAACTTGGGTGAGCTGGGTAAGTGTCTGAATGCATTCTTTTTAAGCCATGAAGAGGATGTCCTGATTTGGAAAACTGACCCTAGTAGTCTGCATTCTGTTGCCTCTTGCTATGCTAATTCTTTAGATGATCATGATGAACCCTACTAGGCCAAGGCTTGACTCCCAAAGTCAATATCTTCTTTTGGATTCTTCTGCAGAATAAAATTTTGACTCTTGATAATCTTAAGAAGAGAGGTTTCATCATTATAAATCGATGTATTCTATGCAAGAATGATGGGGAATCGATGGATCATATCATGCTACATTGCCCCTTTACCAACAGGATTTGGGATAAAAGTTGTAGCTTATTGAAAGTGGATTGGGTGTTCCATGCTACCATTCAATTGTTCTTTACTAGTTGGGTAGCTCCTTCTAGGAATGCTTTAATTGTCAAACTGTGGGACTTCATTCCTCCTTATCTATGTTGGGGCATTTAGAAGGAGTGCAATAATAGGATCTTTAGAGGAGTGGAATCTATTCCTGATTAGGTGTATTATAAAATAAAGGTCCTTATGATTGAAAATATTAAAATTATTGGTTCTGGATAGCAAGCTTGTAATGAGTGGGAAGAATGGGTGTTTAATATTTTGAATCTAAGGAGTTTGGGAATGGACATTAACGTTCCTAACCCAAGGGATAATGCTAGATGGGACTATTCTTTGGTGAATTGGTTCAAGGTAAACTTTGATGGGGCCTCAAAAGGGAACCTAGCCAAAGCAGGATGTGGAGTTGTTATTATAAATTTTAATGGCGACTATGTGAGAGGTATGGCTATTCCAATTGGGGATCAAACTAATCATGTTGCAGAAGCCTCTACTACTCTTCATGGTCTTCTCTATGCCAAGAGTATGAATTTGAGGAAGATATGTGATGGGGACACAACCCAACAACCAGAATAGACACAATAGAAAGGGGAAATTATATTATCTGACAAAATAAGCTGATACAAATAGTGCAGAGAAAATAAACTCAAAACATGCCCTGCGGGCTTACAATAGCATAAATCTGGAGAATATTTCTCCTTTTAGCACCTCCTCTCAAGCTCCAATCCCAACTGCCTTTTACAATGCCAGAAATCTCCTTAAATAGACCCCAGAGGGTTAAGGACTAGGAGTACATTCTAGAAAGTGCTAGTAGGCATCCACCGACAAAATAGAAGGTTCCAGAAGCTGCGTTAGAAGTCGGTGCAATTCTAGAAGAATCCAGAAACGGTAGCCGAACTTCCGGGAGGCATAAGTTTTGAACCGTAACTCTGATTGACGAACCGTTTACATTTTCGGAAAGCTCTCGAAGTGCTCTATAGCCCTATAGACAAGCTTCGCTCATCCCCCATTTTTCAACCCTTTTCGAGGTCATTTAATGCCCCAAAACTGACTTTGAAGCATTCTTAGGGGGTCTCCAAAACCCGAAAAATTGCAATAACTTTCAAACCGTGGGGCCTTTTGACCTGATTCTTTTTCTGGAATGCTCTAAATCTCGATTACATTCATCTGGCCAAGTCACACCTTCTAGGTCACTAAAATGATGGTCAAATTGCATGCTCCTATTTTTTTGGGATTTTTAAATGCACTGATAGTTGAACTATGAGAGTTGGAACCTTTATTTGAGCCAAATGGGTATCCACAAATGTAAAGACATAAAATAGAAACTAAGTCTAAGTACATTTTTTTTGGGTGACACAGGATTGCCCTTATACCTCTGGATGCTCCTGCATCAGACACCCAGGGTAGATTGAAAAGTGACCCTGTCACTTTATGGATGGTAGAGGAAATCCCAAATGGGAAACCTCAGCTGCTGAAATCCAAGTCGAGTCCTCAATTGGCCGTCCTTTCCATTTGACCAAATACTCTTCATACTGCCTGTTTCTGGTACTCCTACCCACACGATGATCTAGAATGTCTTCTATCTCCTCCTTCTTAGAAGTAGGAATTGGACACGGCTCTAAAACCAGCTCCTCATCTACACCATCATCATGATACTCTGTCAAATCTGCAATGTTGAAAATGGGAGAAATGTGAATACCATCTGGCAGCTCCACCTCATATGCATTTCCTGAGTTATGTTTCTTCAAAATTTTGCAGGGGCCAAATTTCTTCATTTTCAGCTTGTTGTAGGTACCAACTGGAAATCTTTCTTTTCGTAAGTGCACCATGACTAGATCCCCTACTTGGAATTCCTTATGTCTTCTCCTTGCATCAGCCCTAGCTTTATACTCTTGATTCATCTTGATAATGTGTGCCTGAACCTCCTCATGTAGACGCTTGATGTGTTCAGCAAATTCCTCAGCTTCAGCACTTGTTCTCTCCCCTTGTTCTATCTTCCTTAATTCTGGTGCAGTCCTTGGGCTATTCCCATATACAATTTGAAATGGTGATTTTCCAGTACTCCTATTTACAGAGTTATTATAAGCAAACTCTGCCTGTGGTAGAATCAAATCCCATCCCTTGGGCTTATCTCCAACTAAACATCTCAGCAAATTGCCCAGACTTCTATTTACCACTTCTGTTTGGCCATCAGTCTGTGGGTGATGCGTGGTACTGAATTTCAAGTCTGTTCTCAACTTCTTCCACAATGTCCTCCAGAAATACCCCACAAATTTAGTATCTCGGTCAGAAACTATACTCCTTGGAAGACCATGTAGTCTTACCACCTCTTTGAAAAACAAGTCTGCAATATGGACAGCATCATGAGTTTTGTGGCATGGAATGAAATGTGCCATTTTGGAGAACCTATCAACCACCACAAATACTGAGTCATTACCCCTTTGTGTCCTTGGCAATCCAAGAACAAAATCCATACTTATGTCCTCCCATGGCCTTGATGGAACAGGCAATGGCTGATATAGGCCAGTATTTTGACTAAACCCCTTGGCCACTTGACAAACCTGGCAACTCTGTACAAACTTCTTCACATCCTGTGTAATTTGAGGCCAAAAATAATGTTCTCTAAGAATGGCAATGGTCTTATCCCGACCAAAATGTCCTGCCATCCCTCCACTGTGTTTCTCCTTAATCAGATTTTCCCTCATGGAACTCCTTGGAATGCACAATTGACTCCCTTTGAACAACATGCCATCCTGAATCAAATAGTCTAACCACTTGGTTCTATCTACAGCAACAGGTTCTTTACAAGCTTTCCATGCTTCAGCAAAATCAGGATCCTCAGGGTACAAATTCTTGAGTTCATCAAACCCGACTACTTCAACCTGCATTGTTGTAAGCAACAACTGTCTCCTACTTAATGCCTCTGCAACCCTGTTAGATTTTCCACTTCTATGCTTCAACACAAATGTATAACTCTGCAAGAATTCTACCCACTTCATATGCCTCTGATTCAATTTACCTTGGCTATTTAGGTATTGTAATGCCTGATGATCAGTATACAAAACAAATTCCTTTGGCAATAAATAATGCCTCCATTTCTTTAAGGCCTGAACTATCGCATAGAACTCTTGATCATAAACAGAATACTTCTTCTTTGCATCATTCAATTTTTCACTAAAATATGCAATAGGCTTACCTTCTTGGCTTAATACAGCCCCAATAGCGCTACCACTAGCATCACAGTCCACCTGGAATACTTTTCTGAAATCTGGAAGTGCCAACACAGGCTGTTCAGTCACCTTCTTCTTCAGCAATTCAAAACTTCTCGCAGCTGCTGCAGTCCATTTGAACTCTTTTCTATCCCCTCTTATTGTATCAGTTAGGGGTGCACATATGCCACTGAAATTCTTAATAAACTTCCTGTAAAAACTAACCAGACCATGAAATGATCTTACCTCAGTAGCAGACCTTGGAGTAGGCCATTCCAAGATGGCTTTTACCTTCTCTGGATCCATTTTGAGACCTTCAGGTGATATAACAAATCCCAAATAGACTAACTCCCTTTTTGCAAAGACACACTTCTTTAGATTAATTAACAGTTTCTCTTCCCTTAGCCTTTCAAAGACACTACGAATATGCAGTAAATGTTCTTCCAAAGTCTTGCTGAAAATTAAAATATCATCCAAATAGACAATAACAAATTTTCCCAAGAACTTCTTAAGTACCTCATTCATGAGCCGCATGAAGGTGCTTGGGGCGTTCGTCAATCCAAAGGGCATGACTAACCACTCATAAAGACCCTCCTTGGTCTTGAAGGCTATTTTCCACTCATCTCCTTCTCGAATCCGTATTTGATGATAGCCACTCTTCAGATCTATCTTTGTGAAGTACTGAGCTCCGCTCAAGCAGTCCATAAGATCATCCATCCTTGGTAAAGGAAACCGGTACTTGATGGTTATCCTATTTATAGCTCGAGAATCTGTACACATCCGCCACTCTCCATCCTTCTTTGGTGCAAGTACTGCAGGTACTGCACATGGACTCAGGCTCTCTCGAATCAAGCCCTTCCTCAACAGCTCCTGAACCTGTCTATTTAGCTCCTCTGTTTCAGTAGGAGTCATCCTGTGAGCAGCCTTGTTAGGCAAACTAGCTCCTGGAATCAGATCTATTTGATGACTGATTTGCCTTACTGGTGGCAATCCATCTGGAACATTATCAGAGATAATATCTCCAAATTCTCCTAGTAAATCTGAAACTTCAAATGGTATTTCACTACTACCTTCTTTATCTTTCCTAGGAATCAAAGCATAGCACATGCGCTGATGTTTCATGCCATCTAAAAACTTCCTTCCATCAACAAGACAAATCCTAGCACTGCTACATACCTTTTCACCTTCCTTTTTCATGGGCTTCAATTTGTGGCGAACTCCATCCTTTGTCAGAGAGTATGTGTTTGCATGTCCATCATGTATTGCATGTCTATCAAACTGCCATGGTCTACCCAACAATAGATGGCACACATCCATCGAAATAACATCACAAAGAACTTCATCATGGTAACTCCCAATTTTGAATTTTACTAAACATTGTTCACTTACCAGGACCTTATGATCATCTTTTACCCAAGAAATCCGATAGGGCTGGGGATGTTTCTCCCTCTTGAGCTTCAGCTTAGAGACCATCTCTTCGGATACCAAGTTATCAGTGCTACCACCATCAATGATCACATCACAACATTTATCCTCACACTTGCATCTGGTACGGAACAAGCTCCTCCGTTGTCCTGGTTCATTTTCACCACTTAGTAGGACTCTTTCATTTACCAAGGTCTCTCCTCTTTCTGCATCCTCTGAATGTGATGATTGTGCATCCTCGTCCACATGAGAAACCCTAGCTTGGCCCTCAGCTCTCCTATCCGTCCTTCCTTGTCGTTGAGGGCATTCAAAGGCACGATGACCTTCTTCATTACAATGGAAACAGGTACCACGGAAGCCTCCTCTTCCTTGCCCACGTCCTCTACCTCTTCCTCTTTGATTTCCAAAATCTTGATCACGGGAGCGATTGAAACCCTCATTCCTCTGGTTCCTACTAGTACCCTCATCTTCATTTTTCTTTTGAGTTTCATTGCGGCCTCCAGATGATCTACCGCTTCCCCTTCCTCCTTGACCATGCCCTCTTTGTCTTCCTTCAAACCTTTTACTCAGCTTCTCTTCAACTCGTAGGGCAAACTGGTATGCTTCTTCAACGCTGGTCATTCTTACCAGACTTAGTTCTTCCTGGATGCTAGGTCGTAACCCACTGATATAACGAGCAACCTTCTCCTTATTTGCTTCTGCATGCCCTGCTCTAATCAGGAGTCGGTAAAATTCTTCTGTATATTCTTGGACTGATCTTCCTGCTTGCTTTAACCCATGCATCTTCTTAAACAGATCTAGCTCGTAGTCCACAGGAATGAACTGCTTCTTCAATTTGTCCACCATGCGATCCCATCTTGTGATCTTCTCCTTTCCTCTTCTAAGTCTTTCCAGTTGAACCTCTTGCCACCAAATTTTGGCATGGCCTTTTAGTTTGGCCTTTGCAAACTTAACCCTATCTGGGTCCCTTATATCCTCATACTCAAAGTATTCATCCAGTTCATTGATCCAATCGATCAACTCATCTGGTTTCAAATTTCCCGAAAATATACCCACTTCAATTGTAGGTCTTTTCCCAAACCTAGAAATGGCCCTAAAAAGCCTTTCCTCTACAGGATTCAGAACTTCCCCGTCAACTTCCATTACTTCCTCTTCATTGTCATCCTCACTATTGTCATCTGCGGCAATATTTGCTCCTCTACGAAGCTCCTCTTGCAATGCTTGTACCTGTCTCTGGAGGGCTCTGACCTCCTCAGGATCAATAGCTCTGGCCCTTCCACCACGCTCTCTTCGTGGAGGCATCTTCTAGCTCGAACCCACAACCACACAGTCCTGGTGCAAACTGCCTCACAGTCGGCGCTCTGTCTACACACTCAGGAAAACCCGCTCTGATACCACTTGATGGGGACACAACCCAACAACCAGAATAGACACAATAGAAAGGGGAAATTATATTATCTGACAAAATAAGCTGGTACAAATAGTGCAGAGAAAATAAACTCAAAACATGCCCTGCGGGCTTACAATAGCATAAATCTGGAGAATATTTCTCCTTTTAGCACCTCCTCTCAAGCTCCAATCCCAACTGCCTTTTACAATGCCAGAAATCTCCTTAAATAGACCCCAGAGGGTTAAGGACTAGGAGTACATTCTAGAAAGTGCTAGTAGGCATCCACCGACAAAATAGAAGGTTCCAGAAGCTGCGTTAGAAGTCGGTGCAATTCTAGAAGAATCCAGAAACGGTAGCCGAACTTCCGGGAGGCATAACTTTTGAACCGTAACTCCGATTGACGAACCGTTTACATTTTCGGAAAGCTCTCGAAGCGCTCTATAGCCCTATAGACAAGCTTCGCTCATCCCCCATTTTTCGACCCTTTTTGAGGTCATTTAATGCCCCAAAACTGACTTTGAAGCATTCTTAGGGGGTCTCCAAAACCCGAAAAACTGCAATAACTTTCAAACTGTGGGGCCTTTTGACCTGATTCTTTTTCTGGAATGCTCTAAATCTCGATTACATTCATCTGGCCAAGTCACACCTTCTAGGTCACCAAAATGATGGTCAAATTGCATGCTCCTATTTTTTCGGGATTTTTAAATGCACTGATAGTTGAACTATGAGAGTTGGAACCTTTATTTGAGCCAAATGGGTATCCAAAAATGTAAAGACATAAAATAGAAACTAAGTCTAAGTACATTTTTTTTGGGTGACACAGGATTGCCCTTATACCTCTGGATGCTCCTGCATCAATATGTGTGGAAGGTGACTCCCTCAACATTATTAATTGTTTAAATAAAATTACTAAACCATCATGGATGATTAGCAATATTATCTTCAAGGCTATCCATATTATAAATTGGGCTATGCATGTGGCATGCTTAAATGATCATAAAATCATTTGGGATTTTTATGAGTCCTTACCTCCAGATGGCCGCCAATTTATCAATTATGATAAATGGAGATCTAGGAAAAAATATTTTAATTATGATGGTGTTAGTGTTTTGTAATTATGAGATGAACTCCTTTGAAGTGTGGTGGGTTATGATTTTTAGAAAGTTGATCATTTCACACAGATTTTGGGTAGTTTTTTCCATTTCTCTTTTCATTTTTTGTGTGGCCTTTTGTTACAGAGTGACTTGGGGATTTCAAAGAAAGAAAACCAGCGAACTTGGTGAAGTGAATATGGGAGAAAAAAGGAAAAGGGTGGAGCCAAAAAGCTTCTTGGAGTGGAGGAACAAGATAGAGGTATGGGATATTTTAAGGTGTGACAATTTCAAAAGGTACATGGAAAGGCTTAGAGGTAACAATCCTGCTAGTATGCACCAATTTATCAAATCTTGGAAGGATGGCTCTATTATGGTTGGTAATCAGCGAATGGATGTTACCAAAGAAGTTATTACAGAGACCATGGGGCTAGACATGGATGAGATTAATTTTTATCAAGAGAGGAAGCTCTCGGATAGGGCCATCGATGATTTTGTGGAGATAGAGTAGGAGAAAAGTCGCTTGGTTAAAATAGGTAATTTATATTTCAACCTGGCCTTTGTTTCTCAACCATGGAGATTTGTGCTTTTTGTGATAATGGAATATCTAACTTTAGAAGGGAGATTCACTAAGCTGTATGGGTACCATTTCATGTTGGCAAATCACTTTAGGCATGATGTTAGGATCAATTTCCCATTTTACTTAATGCAATCTCTTAGTATTTCCACTTAGGTGATTTAGAAAGACCTGAATGGTGAGCATGTTTTCCATGAGGGTCTTATGGTTTTGATAATGAATGTGTTATAATCCAAGAAAATTGTGAAGCCTATGGGTAGTTTGAAAGGGGTAGACTAGGGTATGGAAAGGAGTCTCCTAGATGAGTGTTATGATTTAGATACCCAAGATGAAGTTGAAGGGGGTATGGGGAGTTTGAAAAGTGGCTTGGGTGGTAGTTCTAAATATATGTTGATAGAAAAATATATTAAGGTTGCACTAGAATATTGAGCTGAATATTTTTTATCACAATTAATAGATGAGAGGAAATAGATCATACTTGTTTTATTAGTATACATATCTTAAATAAATCTATTTAAAAAATAAGGAAATATCAATTTAAATATATTTACTTATCTACAAAAATTAAAAATAATAACTAATACTCTATTACATTGTTTTGGATCATATTTCATGATTTATCATCAGAATGTAAAAAGTGAGAAAATATATTGGATAATAATTCAATAACTATTATTGAAATGGTAAAAAATGTTGAAAGTGATTGATACCAAAGCATGGTTGCAAATACTTATTCAAAGAAAATAATGGTCTAGAAAGTGCTAATCTACATCAATATAATACTAATTTATATACATTGAAAAAAAAATTCTCACCTTTCCCAAAAATAAGCAATGAGGACTAAGAAAAGAGAGTATCTACAACATGCCTATAGAAATCCAAAATAGAGGGAGGCATTCCCTTATTGAGTGCAACTTTAGAAACTATGTTCATCCCTGCAAAACCCAACTAAACAAATGTCATAGCCAAAGTTGGCTTGGCTTTCTCATACATCTCACACCAACTTTTCCCCTTCTCTAACATCTTCAAAACAACTTGAGAAATCTTTAAAATAACTTAAGAAATATTAAAAGCAACATAAGAGATCTAAAAAGATCAGCCAAAAAATAATATGGGTGAGAAACAAAATCTTATTATCTCTACCAAATTGACACAGTGAAAGACATAACAATCCCAAATGAGATGTCCTAGCCTCCAAAAAACAACCACACAACAAAATATAAAGAATAACATAAGATATTTAGATACACACAATGCCAATCTCATAATTAGATTTTCATCCAACATGCTTGTCTATAAGACCTCCCAGCTTACGACCAAATACATCTACAATTACAATAAAAGTTTAGCAAGATCTCATAAGATCCAAAGCTCTAGCTAGCCCAGATCTACAACCTAGTAGAGAACTCCAAGAAGAATATAAACTCATTCTTGTAAGCCACCAAGCAACCTTCTTATTTCCCAAGCCACACTTAGCTACTAGCTTTGCTCAAACTTCTCTCCTCTCTACTACTCATCTTCTCCATGTTAGATGAATGATGACTCTAGGATCCACAAGACCCTCTACTTATACTAAACTAAGCCACAAGTCAGCCTTGTAAACCTTACATTAAATAAATGATCACATTGCATTTTTTGGTCTTAGAATGGTTTTGACATTTGAGTGTCAACACACTTAACCACTTTTTATATTGAAGATGAGTACACTATGTATGTTGAGGCACAATATGTGACAAGTCAAAATTCATACAGGTGCCAAGTGATATATAGGTGTCGAGTCATAGTTGATGCCAAGCAAGTCAGAATGCTTCATATGCTGAGTGAGCTAGAACTATACATGTGTTGAGCAAGACAGAATGTAATAGGTGCCGAGCAATCCAAGATCAAACATGTATCGAGCACCATTAGTCTAGTATGTACCGAGTAACACAGAATCAACATATGAGTTTGTGCCCTCACAAACTTAGATGTAAACCATTTTTGGAGCTGACATAGAAGGATTTTGAAGGATGATAAGGATAAGAATGAATCTTTTACATTTCCTATGTAATTAGCATGCAACAAATTATAAAAATGGAGAAGGCATGCAACCAATGAGAAAAATGTAGGAAATGAATAGGAATTCAAGATTCAATATGGATCATAGATCCATACCTAACCCTAGTCTATGAAGCCTTTATAAGAAGGCTTAGACCCCATGATTTTAAGTTGCTGAAGAGAAGTTAGAAGGAAGTTGCTAAGTAGATAGAAAATTGTAGAACAGGGAAAACAACAGGGGCATCATAGACTTAGTGAATTGAGAAACAATTACACATTCAATTGATTAGAATAGTACAAGGGACACAATCAAATATCAGATCTTAGAGGATCAAAATTAGAATGAGTAGATCAAGTGCCTAAAATTAGCAATTGAAGATTGTGAACAATCAGGTCAAAGGTTTCTAATACTCTCTAGCCATTGTATTAGATAGTGAAAATCCTATGTTGATAGGTTAGCTTAACAACTACTTTGTAGACCCTTTGAAGAGGAGACTAAATCCTTTAATAGGGTGACACTTCATGTAAACTATTTGTAAATCCTCTAACCAGGTCACTATTAACACAATGTAAATCCTTTAATAGGGTAGACCATCAAAAGTGGTCAGAAAATTATTGTTGCAGTAATTTTGTGGGTATCATCCCCACCCTAGTTTTACCTTCTTATTCCTAGAGGGTTTTTGGGTTACCAAATCTGGTGTTATGTGTGTTGATGCATGTGTTTATTTTAATTTTATTTAATATGTTTACATGAATGTAGTTTACTTTCAGTTAATTGTTTTAAAGGATTTGAAAAGGATAAAGTGTGGTACTTCTGATTCACCCCCCCTAGAAGTACTCTTTCCATTTTAAAATTTCCAACAATTGGTATCAGAGCACTAGGTTCTCATAAGGAGAAGCCTAACAACTTAGAGAAAAGGTATAAAGATGGAAGTCTTCAAACTTGGGAAGATCATAGACAATCAGGTGATTGATGTGCATCTCGCTCTACACAAATTGGAAGAAGCCAAAGAAGAATTGAGAAAGTCCTTAAAAAGAAGGATATAGCCATAGCTAAAATGACATACATTACAAGGATATTGATACCACACAAGTGATTTCCAATGGAGATTCCAAAGAATTTGATTTAGAAATAGCTAAACTGATGGAGAAAAATAGAACACAAGTTGAAGAAATCAGAATACTCAATCTTGAACAAGAATCACAAGCCATAATGCTTTGTGAAGTGATTGAACAAAAGAAGAGAGCCATTGAAGACAAGGTCACGATAGAAGATGACAAGAAAAATCTTACCAATAGACTGGAGGAGAAGACAATTGAGTTTGAAAGAATCTCAAACATGCAGCTGGACACCTTAAGTTAGATGATGAATGCTTATCATGGACTAAACATGAAGGACATTGAGATCGCTACATTGAAAATACAAAATGAGCAATTATAGAATGAATTAAAAAGAGAGAAGGAGTTAGTAGAAAGCTTCAACAAACCCAATGAGGCTATCAAGTACTTTGAGAAACTACTAAAATCACCAAGGGCTAGTAATGATAATTCAGGACTTGGTTACACTAGCACTGAGCAAGGAGAATCATCCAAGACTATAGAAGAAAGGAGTAATAAAGGTAAGAACACTAAACCTACTTGTCATTTCTATGGTAAAAAGGGAAATACCTATAATTTATGTAGGAGCAAGAACAATCATTAGCATGACAAGCCTAAAAATGCAAGCTTTTGTCACAAGTGCAAAAACCAAGGACATCAAGCATATGAATGTAGAACCAAGACCATGAGGACACCAAGATTTGAAGGTAATTGCTACAACTACAAAAAATATGGACATAGAGCATTTGAATGCAGATCAAAGCCTATGTGGACACCTAATTAGCCTACAAAAGGAAACAACCATGGTCATCACTACAACTAGGATTACAACACCAGGTATAGCTGTCACTATTGTCAGGAGTATGGAAACACTCCAAAACATTGCATAAGGACACACTTTAGAGGAAATTAAAACAGATGGTTAAGTCAAACCACATGTTTTAGTTGCTTGAAAACTGGTCATATCAGTAGGAGTTTTCCAACAAAGTCAAACACACCCAAGACAGAAGTGAATACAGGAAAAGAGAAGGTTGATGTTGAACAAATAAGAGGGAAAATGAACAAGACTTGGAAGAAGAAAGATGAGTGCAACACATCAAATGGAGGGATCACTTCACTTAAGAGGTCAAGTGATCACATTTCATCCAACTAAGAAAGAATAGGTGTATGAGATTGATATACAAAGTTATATCATACATCAGTTCCAAGACAAAGTGATGCAGAGAAAAATGCAATGGAAATAAACACAACAGGAACCAACACCAACAAGATAATAAAAATTATTCTAATTAATTTATCAAATG
This sequence comes from Cupressus sempervirens, assembly GCA_028749045.1. Taxonomy (NCBI): domain Eukaryota; kingdom Viridiplantae; phylum Streptophyta; class Pinopsida; order Cupressales; family Cupressaceae; genus Cupressus; species Cupressus sempervirens. Next base: position 330,906,154 of record CM053786.1, on the reverse strand, counting down.
AATATTACATACACTTGCTCTCCTATAGATTTATTCTCCTTGTGAATTTGTATCCAAAAAATTTGTTCTTCAAAAACTTTCCCTAAACCTAAACCTAAAAACTCTATTTATACTTTCTACGACAGTCTACAGAACATTCTAGATTATTACAATATAGAAAATTTTAGATTAATATAGAATAGGGAAGAATGATCCCACAAGGGTTTGAACAAATTCCAAGAAAAGATCTTATCCTAATGACAAAATCAAAATAAATTTCTTAGTCAGCTCGTGCATAAAATTTGACCTAAATACTTTATGTGGGTGCTCCTGCACCATACTCCCCAGGAAATTTTATCTCAAGCCCACTTGAGATGAGCTCTTGTAGAGTGGTACCCTACTTCTTGATATCTTGTTCGGTCATCCACGCAACATCTACATCTAAATAACCTTTCAATTTTATCAAATATTGCTTGGACTCCTTTCCTCTTCTCTTCTTTATGACTTTGGTGTTAAGTATCCTTTCTCGTTGTGGTTTCTGCTTAAATGGTAGACATTGAATGTCTTTTGTATCAGAAATTTGTCTTGTATCAATTTATTTAGTGGGTTCTTGAATGGTGTGAGGTCTACTATGTTGAAGATGGGAGGAATGCTAATCTCAGGTGGCAATTGAATCTCACAAGCATTTGGTCCAAACTTCTTTAATATTTGACAAGGACCTAGTTTTCTCAACATAAGTTTGGTAGATTTACCTTTTGGTAGCCTCTCCTTCTTGAGATTTTCCCATACTAAATCTCCCACTTCAAATTCTAGGTGTTCATGTTTTTGATCTGCATGCTTCTTATACTTGTTAGAGGTTTGTTGGAGTTGTGCTTTGACTTCATCATGGATTTCTTTTATGGCAGTAGAAAATTCTTCTCCTTGGGCACTAACTTGTTGTTGTGAACTCATATCTCTTAACTCAAAAATCCCTCTAGGATGAATTCCATATACCACTTGAAATGGTGACTTTCTTGTACTTCTATTGATGGAGTCATTATATGAAAATTCAGCTTGGGGTAGGATTACATCCCATTTTTCTGCATGTTGTCTTGTGAGTGTTCTTAACAAATTGCCTAATGTTCTATTAACTACCTCTATTTGGTCATTAGTTTGAGGGTGGTAGGCTGATGATAATGATAAATTGGTTCCAAGTTTCCTCCATAAAGTTCTCCAAAAGTGTCCTACAAACTTCACATCCCTATCTGAAACTATGTTGAGAGGTAGCTCGTGAATCCTTATGACTTCCTTAAAAAAGAGATCTGCTATATGAGAAGCATCATTGGTCAACTTACATGGTAAGAAGTGAGCCATTTTTTTGAACCTATCTACTACAAAAAATACACTATCATGCCCTTTTTGTTTTTGTGGCAGCCCCATTACAAAATCCATCGTTATGCTTTCCTAAGGTCTAGATGGTATTGGCAAAGGTTGATAAAGCCCTGCATTTGTAGTCCCTCCTTTGGCCCTTTGACAAATCATAAATGTTTCCACAAAGTTTCTAACATCAGTATGAAGTTTAGGCCAATAGTAGTACCTTCTTACCAATTCTAAGGTTCTATCCAAACCAAAATGTCCACCCGTTGTTCCACTATGCTTCTCTTTGATGATGTTTGTTCTCATAGAGCACCTAGGTACACATAGTTTTCCTGCTTTGAAAAGAAGTCTATCTTGTATCAAAAAATTAGGAAAATCAACATGGTATCTTTCATCAAACTCCATACATACCTTGTAGATGTCACCAAAATCTAGATCTGCTACATACATGTCCTTGAGTGCTTCAATTCCCACACTTTCTAGCTATATTTGGGAGATAGTTAGATTCCTTCTACTAAGAGCATCAACAAAATTTTTTGATATTCCCTTCTTATGCTTGATGGTGAAGGTATATGCCTATAAATACTCCATCCATTTCATATTCCTATGACTTAATTTGTCTTGTCTATTCAGAAAACTAAGTACTTGGTTATCAATATACACAACAAACTCCTTTGGAAACAAGTAGTGTCTCCACCTTTTGAGAGCTTGAACCAATGCATACATTTCTAGGTCATATGAAGAGGATTTATATTTGGCTTCATTGAGTTATTCACTTGAGAAAGCCACTATTTTTGCCTCTTGACTAAGAACTGCTCCTATAATAACCTTGCTAGCATCACATTCTACTTGGAAACTTTGTTAAAATCAGGTAAAGAAAGAATTGGCTGCTCACTAACCTTTTTCTTAAGAAATTCAAAAGCTTTATTTTCTGATTGAATCCATGCAAACTTACACTTCCTTCCTCCTTTAATAGTTTCTAACATAGGAACACATATATGACTGAAATTTCTTATGAATTTTCTATAAAATGTAGCAAGACCATGAAAGCTTCTAACATCTCCAACTGTTCTTGGGGGTGGCCAGGATAGTATAGCACTTACCTTTTCTTTATCCATCTTCAAGCTACCTTGGGAGATCACAACACCTAGACATGTTAGCTCCTCTTGCATAAACAAACGCTTTTCCAAATTTATTACTAATTTCTTCTCCTCATGAAGTCTTCTCAAAACCATGTCAATGTGCTCTAGGTGTTCTTCCTTCATCTTTCTGAAAATTAATATGTCATCTAAATATACTATGACAAACTGTCCATTGAAGTCTTTAAGTATTTCATTCATAAGTCTCATGAAGGTACTAGGAGCATTAGAGAGTCCAAATGGCATTACCTTCCATTCATATAATCCATCATTGATTTTGAATGTTGTCTTCCACTCGTCTCCAGCTCTTATCCTTATTTGATGGTAACCACTTTTTAAGTCAATCTTGGAGAAATACTTTGTACCTCCCAAACAATCAAGAAAATCTTCAATTCTTGGCATTGGAAACCTATATTTGATTGTAATCTTATTAATGGCTCTAGAATCAATGCACAACCTCTAAGTTCCTTCTTTCTTGGGTGCCAAAACAATAGGCCCAACACATGGGCTTAAGCTTTTTATAATCAAGCCAGAATTGAGTAACTCCTTTACTTGTCTAGCAATCTCTTCATTTTTTTGTGGTGTCATCTTGTATGTAGCCTTATTGGGTAAAGAAGCTCCAGGAATGAAATCAATACAATGACTAATGTCTCGTATAGGTGGTAAAGACTTTGGCATACCTTTCGAAATCAAACCTTCATACTTATCCAAAATTTCTTTCACTTCATTAGGAATTGCCTTATTTGTTTTAGCCTCCTTTTTATCATTTCCAACGGGTTCTTGTGGTTATGGGTTAAGCATCAAAAGAAAAAAAGGCTTAAGTTCATCCTTCATGTCTCGTAAGAATTCCTTTTTATCAACCATCATAATTTTTGCTTCCCTCTCTTTATTTTCTTCCACTTCCTCATGATCAACAAATGGAATCAATCTAATCACCTTTCCATCCTTCTTGATGGTGTATGTATTGAGTTTTCCATCATGTTGTGCCTGCAAATCATACTGCTAGGGCCTACCAAATAATAGGTGGCATGCATCCATGTCAACTATATCACACAAAATTCTATCCTTATACTTTCCAAAACCCATGCTTGCTCATTTACAAGAGTTTGTTGACCCTTTGTTAGCCATGAAACCTTATAAGGAAAAGGATGAGGTATTCTCTTAAGTTTTAACTTCTCAACCATCTCAAGAGAAACTAAATTCTCAGTAGATCCTGAATCAATAATGACTTTACATACCTTACCTCCAGATTTGCAAGCAGTCCTAAAGATAGTTTTCCTTTGTGGCGGTTCCATGGTAGTAGACACTTTCAAAAGTGTTCTTCTCATCATTAAACTTTCTCCTCTTTTAGGTACACTATCTGAGTTAGCCATTTCCTTCTCTTGGTATTCATTATCTTGTACCAAATGTGCTCTTCTTTAACCTTGTGAGCTGAACTAGCTCTATCTGGGCACCTAGATGCATAATGTCCCTCTTTATTGCAATTGAAACAAACAATCAAGCTCACCCTTCTACCACCAAATCCACCTCTTGAATTGCCTCTTCTACCTCTGAAGTTACCTCTAAAATTTCCTTCGCTTTGACTAGTTTCTTGCTTTATCTCTTTATGATCTTCCTAGTTTTGTCCTCTTCCTTGGAAATTTCCTCTTCCCCTTTGATTTCTTCCTCTTCCTCTACTATTTTGTTCTTGTCTTCTTTTCAATTTGGCTTCCACCTTCAATGCTAGTTGGTAACATTTCTATATTGTATCTGGACATAATAAATTAAGTTCTTCTTGAATGTTTAACCTCAATACATTTAGATATCTATCAACTTTTACACTTTCACATTCACTCTGCTTTTCCCTCAGGCTTAGTTTTTGGAATTCTTTAGTATAAGCAGTGACATCTAGCTCCTTTTTTCTTAAACTTTATCTCCTTCAATCAAGTTGGATTTCATAATTCTTAGGTAAGTATGTTTCTCTCACCTTGGTGCATATCCTTTCCCATGAAGTTATCATGTTCTTACCTTCTTTGACCCTTTCTCCTTGAATGAAATTCCACCAAGTGAGGGCTGGTCCCTTCAACTTTGACTTGGCTATTTTTACCTTATCCTTTTCTACTATATTTTCACATTCAAAATGGTTGTTTAAGGCTTCTATCCAATCCACAACAACATCAACATCCATCTTTCCTGAGAAGATTGGTAGGTCACCTTTGGCATCCTTCTTACCAACTCTTTCAAGTGCTTCTATAAAGTATCTCTGGTCTACAGGTAAGTTAACCACCTCCTACTTAGGGGTTTCCTCTTCTTCCCCTTCTTCCTCTTGCTCTAAGGAAACCTTTGCTTTGTTTTCCATTTGGCCCTTCATCTTCTCAAATTCATCTAATAACCACTTATTGATTTTCTCCTGTTCTTGCACCTTCTTTGCTAGTTCAACATTGGTGACCATGTTTGGTGTTTCCAATTCTGACTCTAATCCAGACATAAAATCTAATTTCCTCAAGAGCTTTCCCCAAGCTTTGATACCAAAAATGATGTAGAGAAAAATGCAACAGAAGCCAACACAATAGGAACCAACACCAGTAAGATAATAAAAATTCTTCTAATTAATTTATCAAATGAACAATACATACACTTGTTCTCCTATAGATTTCTTCTCCCTGTGACTTCGTATCCAAAAAATTTGTTCTTCACAAACTTGCCCTAAACCTAACCCTAAAAACTCTATTTATACTTTCTACAACAGTCTACAGAACATTCTAGATTATTACAATATAGAAAATTCTAGATTAATATAGAATAGGGAAGAATGACCCCACAAGGGTCTAAACAAATTCCAAGAAAAGATCTTATCCGAATGAAAAAATTAGAACAAATTTCTTAGTTGGCTCATGCATAAAACTTGACCTAAATACTTTATGTGGGTTCTCCTACATCACAAAGAAGTACTGCAAAAGAGAAATTTGCATGAGCAAAGATGCCAAGTCAAATATTAAAGTTTTTGTAAATACTGCCTAACTATCCTCATTTTTCGAGTAAAGCTCCAATGGATGTTGAGTTTCTAAAAATGACTAAGTTGACAGTTGAGGCCAAGTGAAATAGAAAACTAGTGGAAGCTGAGTAAAAGAAATACAATGGGATCCAAGTCATGTTGAAACCTTCAAGTGCCAAGTTTACAACTGTATGCACTAAGCATTTAATGCTAGGTTTTGATAGGTATAAGGTCAAATTTTGATCATTTTCATGCCATTTGAACATAGAGAAAAGAGAAAAAGAGTGTAGGAGCAATCATACAAAAACTTTGAAGCCATCTGCATCGATCTCAACAATGATTCAACATACATTTCAATGATCTAAGGTATTTATCAAGTGCGAAGCTATGTAGAGTTAAAGTTTTTAATACATTTAAACCCTAGTTTGGTATAATGGCTTCTAGTTCAAGAAACCCCAAAGGAAAGGAAGGTCATGAGGTCTAGTTAGTTAGCAATGAGGTAAAACAACTTGAGTTCAAGCTAATCCCTGAAGTCACCTATAGAAATGATCTAGCTGGTGCATTATCCATTATCCCACCAAAACTTGTCATGGTACAAGATGTGAGAAAGTGTTATAACTACAAGATAGGTGTAGTAGGTGATCTAGAGATATTCCAAGCCTATGAAAAACTATGTGAAATTTTTTTTTCTAAAGGATGAATTCCAAATAGTGGAGAAAAAGGGTTTGACCAATGCCCTAGTTTACCCTACAAGTTTCAAAACTAAATGGATACGAATTGTCCTTAGTAGAATTCACAATGGATGTTTATGGTTGGAAATAGGACCAAGAAAAATTACCAAAAGCATAGTGCATAGGGTTATAGGTTTCCCAACCCTAGATCGACCTAAGATCCTGTGCAATGATTCCAAAGAGATCATTGAAAGAAATACAAGAGCCAAATGGAATAAGAGGGGTATGACTATTGATACTATAACTAATCCTCTTCTAGATTTTGATATGAGAGTGATATGTCATAAATTCTACCAATCTAGCAGATTGAATAGTGTGCCATGTATAGCTGTTGATGTAGCCTACAAACTGGTAAAGAAAGATCACACATATGATCTGTCAGAACTAATGTTGTAGCAAATAAATGAAAACCTAGGAGTAATAAGGAGATCAAAAGGTACTCAATGCAAATTTGGTTTAGTTCTTATGTGTATATTCTTTTATGTTATTGAAGAGTTTCCTTCTATTGGAAAGGTGAATTGGAACCCTAACAAAACTACAATTTCAGAAATTAATGAGTTCATTGATTAGATGGGTAACAATTTTGAGGCCAAAATGACAAGCTATTTTGAGGATTTCAAGAAATCCATGAAGCAAAGGGTGAGAATACTAGTTTACCTAGTGGAAAACCACATCAATGACATATGTTTTTTGGTAGGCATTGATTATACCTACATCTAGGTAGCAATACCAAGAGTAAGATGGCTAAAGCCATTGGGATATGAGCTTGATATAGATGAAGCCTTAGCAGCAATCACAACATTGCTTGCAGAAGAGATAGATAAGGCAGCTCCTCACTTTGGCACATATGATGTTGTCAAATCAAAAGTTGAAACTGAATTGAAGATAACCTTTGTTATCAAGAGGAAAGATAAATTAGTAAAGAAGATAAAGAAGAAATTTGGAGAAAATATTGAAGAAGAAGCAAAGTGGTAAAGAAGAAGAAGAAGAATAAGTAGAAGGTGAAAGTGAAGAAGAAGAAGAGCAATGGCAAGGCCCAATAGAGTTGACCCAAGGCTTAGGAGAAGACAAGGAGGAAAGTGTTGAGGAAGAAGAAGCCAAGGAAGCACCTACACCAGTCGAGCAAAAGAAAAGAAAGGCAAAAACTTAGCCACTAGCTTAGCCCAAACTCAAGAAGGTCACTAAGCTTGCATAAGCCAAGCCAACACCAGAAATAAGAGCTACTACAAGGGCATCCACACAAAAGGCCAAAGAGGAAACAAAAGAGAAAAAGAAGGCCACTGAATAGCCTAATGAAGGGAAAAAGAAGAGAAGAAAATATGTGGCACAACCAAACATAGATGATGAGGAAATAATAGAATCAAAGGACATCAACTAATTTAGAGTGGTAATTTATCCTCCCAAATCTGCTATAGAAAACATTTGTGAAAATGTTAGGAATGCAGATTTGAATGACTTGAAAAACATTGATTTCAATAAGTAGAGAAGAGAAAAATAAAATAGAGGAATATGTGTATGTCATGATGGCTAAATTCAAAAATACACATCTAGAGTTAGATAATACCATGCCTAAAGAGCTATATGAGATAATTGAAAATAAATGGCATTATTGTCTGAGAATGGAAAAGGAGATCAGAGAATCTACCTTAGCTCAAGTAAAGCCTGACTTGAAAAGAGGTCAAGTAACAAAGGCTAATAAGAAACATGGTGGAAAATTTGCACCTAAGTATAGAGCCTTCAACATCCTACAAAATAAGATTGAAGATGTAGTGAATAAATCCACACAATTGTGGAAAACAATTTATAAAATAATTGATGACAAGGAAGAAGAAACAAATAAGGTAGAGACCAATGCCAAGGAAAAAATAGAGGAAAAGAAAATAGAAGAGAAGAAAGGAGAGGAAGAGAAGTAAGAGGAGGAAATAGCAAGAGCAGATGAAGAAAAGAAGAAAGAGGAGGAAGATAAGAAAGTTGAGGAGGACAACAAAAAAGGTGAGGAGGAAGGAACACAAAAAGAAGAAAATATGGCAATAGTTGAATAGAAACAAGAAGAGGAATAGAGTGTGTGAGACACAAAAATGCCACCTCCTATCCCTCCTCATGTAACCATCAGACCTATAGACACAATAACTATCAAGGATGTTCCTGACAATTTAGCTCAAAACATCAATCCCCTAACTATATAGGATCTCTCCAAGATCCTTCACCAATCCACTCTATAGGTATAGTTATGCACAAACCCTATATTAGTGAGTGTAGATGAGCTACAAAAGGTAGTAGCAGAACCAAAAAGAGACAAGGTGCAACCACAAGAACCACCTTTCACCTATACAGCTACTAGCACTAAAATTTGATGCTTCCACCACCTATAGCAGCAAGTGACACCACACAGAAGCCAAGTGCAGAGGAACGAAAGTCTAATGATAGGAGCAGGCCACTATATAGACATTGGTAGAACTACCAAAGATAGGCACTCCTACAAAAACCCTTCAGAAGCCGAGCACTAAAGCCTCCTTTGCAAATCTCAACTCTAGACTCAAGCTCAACTAGAGTGCCTAGGGTACTTCATTATGGAGACCCTTAATTAGATGAAGACATAGTAATACCTACCTATGATTCCAAGACCATCACCATGGATCAAATCACTAAAATGCAAGATGCATTAAACATAAGGAAGAGATAGGAAATACTAAAAAAAGAGTATAAACACAAGCAAGCATTACATGAGATTAAGGACATCTTTATGGATGCCTTCAACTTGCAGTCACCAGATGAAGCAAAGCCCATAATAGAAAAACTATCTGATATAGTTGACCAGGTGACTAGTGAAGACCAGGATACAAATGCTAAACTTATGGAATGGTCTGAAAGGAAATTTCAAGGGAAGGTGAATGAGAAAATATCAAGTGGTATAGCACTTGAACAGGTAGAATTGGCCAAGAAAATTGATAAGGTCAAAGTTGTAATCGAGAACATTTTCTCATTGTACAAGAGGTTGTGTGATTTTTCCAAGTTCACACAAGAAACAAATCAAAGGATATTGAGCTTGGAATTTTTTTTGAAGGTTTCTAGCATGCAACTGCCAAGAGATCCAACACAAAGTGAGAAGAATTTTTCCCAATCGCTTCATACTCAAAGAGAGTTAACTGCATTAACTAGTGAAGAGGCCAATATAAAAGCAAAATTAACGTAGATTCAATCCTCCATCACCCCACATTTGGAGGTCCTCCACAAAGAGCAAGTCTACACTAAAACTATCTTAAAGAAAGATCCTAATCTTTCTACATTAGATGGACTTGTATATCTTGCTATAGAGACTGCCATCCAACACAAGTCACTAGACATTACTTTGGAAAATTGGGATGTAGCTCTGAAAATAATAATGGAGGTAAACAACACAATTTTGGAAAAATTTGGTATTACTCCTTAGAACCCTTTGACATAAGTGCCAAAAAAGGGGGAGAAATAATAAGGAAGATAGGGGAGAAATAACAAGTAAGGAAGATATGACTAAGGGGGAGATAAGTCATAATGTGTAAATAGTATGGGGGAGAAATAATATTTTGAGGGAGATATGAATAAAATAGCACATAGGTACAATTACAAATACAAGGCAAAGAAAGTTAAGGCACAAACAACTCAAGGGGAGTAACAAGGTATTTTGAAATTTTTTTGAAATTTTGTACATATGCAAAATAGATTGGATAGGGTACTCATAAGGACACATTAGTAATGTTTAGTTAAGTGTTTTTGACACTCATGTCAAAGGGGGAGATTTTTGGTCTTAGAATGGTTTTGATATTTGAGTGTCAACACACTTAACCACTTTTTATATTGAAGCCGAGTACACTATGTATGCCGAGCCATGATATGTGCCGAGTTAGAATTCCAATAGGTGTTGAGTCATAGTTGATGTTGAGCAAGTTAGAACGCTTCATATGTTGAGTGAGCTAGAACTATACATGTGCCAAGAAAGACATAATGTAATAAGTGCCAAGCAATCTAGGATCAAACATGTGTCAAGCACCAGTAGTCCAGTATGTTCCAAGTAACACAGAATCAACATATGAGTTTGTGCCCTCAAAAACTTAGATGTAAACCATTTTTGGATCTGACATAGAAGGATGATAAGGATAAGAATGAATCTTTTACATTCCCTATGTAATCAGCATGCAACCAATTAGAAAAATTGAGAAGGCATGCAACTAATGAGAAAAATGCAGGAAATGAATGGGAATTCAAGATTCAATATGGATTGTAGATCCATACCTAACCATAAGTCTACGAAGTCTTTATAAGAAGGCTTAGACCCCACAATTTTAAGTTGTTTAAGAGAAGTTAGAAGGAAGTTGCTAAGAAAATAGAAAATTGCAGAATAGGGCAAACAACAGGGGCATCACAGACTTAGTGAATTGAGCAGCAATTACACATCTAGTTGATTGGAATAGTACAAGGGACATGATCAGATATCAGATCTCAGAGGATCAAGATTAGAATGAGCAAATCAAGTGCCTAAAATTAGCAATTGAAGATTGTGAAAAATTGGGTCAAAGGCTTCTAATACTCTCTAGCCATTATATTAGATAGTGAAAATCCTACGTTGATAGGTTAGTTTAATAGGTACTTTGTAAATCCTTTGAAGAGGAGACTAAATCCTTTAATAGGGTGACACTTCATGTAAAGTGTTTGTAAATCCTCTAACCAAGTCACTTTTGACATAGTGTAAAGCCTTTAACAAGGCGGGCATTTCATAGGGCAGACCATCATAAGTGGTTAGACAATTATCGCTGCAATGATTTTGTGGCTATCATCCCCACCCCAATTTTACATTTTTATTCCTAGAGGGTTTCTAGGTTACCAAATCTAGTGTTATGTGTGTTGATGCATGTGTTTACTTTAAGTTCATTTAATATGTTTACATGCATGCAGTTTACTTTCAGTTAATTGTTTTAAAGGCTTTGAAAAGGATACACCACCGCCAACCACCCCACCCCCGGCTCTCAGAAGTACTCTTCCCATTTTGAACATTCCAAAAAAATTTACCCTCAACTTCAAGTCACAAGTTGTCTTGGCTACAAACATTAAATACATAACATAAATTAAATACTTTGGACATGCCAACAAGTTTACAATGCATAATTAAATTGAAAGGACCACATAAGAATATACATAGTTAGACATAGGTCCACATTCCAACCAACCATCCAAATCCAAAAGCACACACACCAACTCCCTTGGACCAAAGCTCACAAATATAATCTCCAAAGTCTGCTAGAAAATTAGGAACACATGACCAACAATCACCAAAATAGCTCTAACTCTAAGACAATAACTACAAACTCTACCACAAAGCCCTCGCATACAAGATTGTTGACTTCCTTAGGATGCTCCTGCATCAGACACCCCATGTGAGAAGAAAATATGTTCTTAATAACTGGAAGAAAATCTTTCAAGGCTCAACACATAAACCTTGAACTAGTTCTTTACATACATATCCTCCACCACATCAACTTGTATACGCGTGCCTTTACTCTTCTTTTATAACTTCTTTTCTGCAACTTTAATCTTCACATTTATCTTCAGGGTACAAGTTTGCTTTCCACACTGATCCCTCACCATTTTTTTTAAAGTACCCAATTTTGTCAAAATTTCTATGGTAGGCATCAAAAGTTTGGCATTATTAAAAACATAAGAAAACAAAAAGAACATTAAAACATCTTACCACAAAATTTGAAGCAACAATATAAGCCAAAACATAAAGAAAAAAACATAAATACATTGGATCTTTTAGCTATTGAATGGAAGTAGTTGCGTGTATCCTTGCATTGCATTGGTATGAATTTATTTTATGCACTTGGATCTTGTGGTGTTTTCAATTTATTTCTTCATTTATGATTGAGGATTGAATATATATCTTGCCTTACCCTTGTGATCAACATCTCTACTATGTTTTTGTGCAGTACTAGAGAAGGAAGAAAGGGAAAAATGAATCCAATCCCCAAAACTATTGAAGGTATGAATATTTTGTAGATTTTGAGTTATCTCAATTTACTCATTCATTTATTATTTAGGAGAAAATATATATCTTATCTCTTTTCATACCCTTGATTTTTGATGCTAACAAATGCTCTCATTTTGGCATTAATAACTGTGTTAATGAAATTCATCCTAATTTTAGGGTTTGGCCTTAAATGGGAAATTTGGGCTATTATAGAGTTTAGTCCATGATCATTTGCAACTTGAACATAGTTGTGTGTGTAAATAAAAGCTAATATATGATTGGCATATGTTCATTTTTCTTTATACCTTTAGTTTTGTTATTGCTATGTTTTACTATTCTCATGCTATACTCATTGACTCTAAGATTTCACTCTTGAGCCTCCGATATGCTAGGTTAGGGTTTGGTTACTATTTCATGCCATAAAATCACATTCTCATCATGTTATGGTTTTTCTTCTTGCTATTTTTTGAATTCTTACATGCTTCTTTTCAAGAAATCTTTTGCATTTTTTCCTCATACTTATTTTAACTTATGAACAAGATTGTCATGTTAATTATGGATTTATGCTCTTCTTTACCTGCAAATTTCTAATGAGTTGTCTTTATGGATTTATGACTTCTTTACCTTCAAAATTCTAATGAGTTATCTTTCAAATGTATTGAAATTATAAATGAGGTTTGTTGATCTCACAATGCCTAATCACTAATACTTTGTCATCTTCTTTCTTTGAATACTATAAAGTTCCATGTCTTGACATTGTCATGAATTATTGTTGCTTTGGAATTCATTTCATGAAACTTTCCATTCCTTGAACTATTATGTTTCTCACTTTTAATCTATTAGGCTATCCTCTTTTGATAAGAATACGCTAAGTGATCTATGACTATCTTTTGTAATATCATGGACTACCATTTAAGTAATGTTAGGAATGATTTTACTTATTTTTATCTTTTGCACTATCCTTCTATGCATTTGTTGTCTTTTTCATGAACTTCACTCTCATGGAATCTTTTGCACTGTCCTCTATGATCCTTACTCTCTATAAACCAAAGCTAGATTCCTTATTGTCCATGAAAGCTTTCATCTCTATTTTTCATACCTCATACTTGATAATTGTTGTTCTATATCATGACATAGCCCAACAATTGCATATTTTAATATTTATATTTGAAATTTATTATGAAATAATTATGGTGAATCTAAGATAATAAAATGGCCATATCTTTAACTATGAGCATATCTCTTTAGATGTAGTGGATATGTCACTTATAAAATAGTGAACATATCTCTTGTAAAATAGTGTGGTTATCTCTAAAGGAAAATTTAAATGAACAGAGTGCAAGGAAAACTTTACATTCAGATTCTAATATGATTGTAAGAGAATTCAATAAAATATCAATAGAAAGGACACATCTATTTTGTAGGGTATAGTTTATTTGGATTTGAAGCCCCACCTTTTCTCAAACAATTGTTCCTTTTCATAGTGTATTTCAAACTCTTAATATTGTGCTATTTTCTTTATTTGATTCACTATTCTTAGTTATGAAATCTACTTTTATATCAAGTAAAAAGAAAATAGATTCAACAAAATATAGATTTAATATAAGATTTTTTTTTTGAATACATATAAAATAGATTGAAGTGAGAAGTCTAACATCCCAGCCTATAGTCCAAATTGAATGACCTATTCCTTCAAAAGCTAAGACTATGACAGTAGATTGTACACTAATAGAAAGACACATTAAAGTTGTGCTATCATATGGAGTTGAATATTTCAGAACTATTTTTTCCTACAATTTAAAATATATAATGTTAGTTATATTTGTATAAATATGTTAAATATATCAACCTAAAATATGTAGAGATACATCATTTTTAGATCTATTTTACTATCTATAAATGATGAATATTTTCATAATTAAGCTAGATTACACTTAGTCATACTACTTATACAACTATTTAGATTATCTCTTAAGGTAACTAATACAATAGATTGTATATTGATAGAAAAACATATTAAGGTCACACTAGAATATTGAGTTGAATATTGTTTATCCCAATTAATAGACGATTGGCAATAGAACATACTTGTTTTATTAGTATACATGTCTTAAATACATCTATTTTAAAAAGAAGGAAATATCAATTTAAATATATTTTACTCATCTACAAAAATTAAAAATAATAATTAATACTCTATTACATTTCTTTGGATCATATTTCATGATTTATCGTTAGAATGCAAAAAGTAAGAAAATATATTGTATAATAATTCAATAACTATTATTGAAATGGTAATTTTTTTTGAAATTGATCAATACTAAAACATGGTTGCAAATACTCATTCAAAGAGAATAATCATGGTCTACATAAATATATTATTGATTTTTATACAGTGAAAGAAATAATTTCTCACCTTTCCAAAAAATAAGCAATGGGGGCTAAGAAAAGAGTATCCACAACATGCCTATAAAAAATCAAAATCGAGGGAGGCATTCCCTTATTGAGTGCATATTAATAAACTATGTTCATCCTTGCAAAACCCAACTAAATAGATGTCATAACCAAAGCTGGCTTGGCTTTCTCATACATCTCACACTAGTTTTTCCCCTTTTTTGACATCTTCAAAACAACTTGAAAAATCTTGAAAATAAATTAAGAAATATTCAAAGCAACTTAAGAAATCTAAAAGCTTAGCCAAAAAAACATCCAAGTGAGAAACAAAATCTTATTTTCTTTATGAAATTGAGGTAGTGAAAGATAGGAGAATCCCCAAAGGAGATGTCATAGCCCCCAAAAAACAACCACACAATAGAATAGAAACAATAAAATAGAGATTTAGATCCATACAATTCAAATTCTCATAATAATATTTTCATCCAACATGCTCAACTATAAGGCCTCCCAGATTATGACCAAATACATCAACAATTACAATAAAAGTTTAGCAAGATCTCGTAAGATCCAAACCACTAGCTAGCCCACATCTACAACCTAGTAGAGAACTCCAAGAAGAATCTAAACTCATTCTCGCAAGCCACCAAGCAACCTTCTTATTTCCCAAGCCAAACTTAGCTACTAGCTTTTCTCAAAATTCTTTCCTCTCTGCTACTCATCTTCTCCATGTCGGATGAATGATGACTCTAGACTCCACAAGACCCTCTACTTATACTAAACTAAGCCATAAGTCATCCTTGAAACTCTTACATTAAATAAATGATCACATTAAATTCATCCTCAAGCCAAAATTTTTCTTGACTACAAACATTAAATAAATAACATAAATTAAATACTTAGGACAAACCCCAAGTTTACAATTAATAAGTAACTTGAAAGATCACATAAAAATATACACAATTAGACATAGGTCCACATGCTAACCAACTATCCAAATCCAAGAACACACACACCAAATCCCTTAGATAAAATCTCACAAATATAAGCCCCAAAGTCTGCTAGTAAATTAGGAATATGTGACCAAAAATCACCAAAATAGCTCTAACTACAAACAATAACTCCAAACTCTACCACGAAGCCTCTGCATATAGAATTTTTGACCTCCCTATGATGTTCTTGCATCGGACACCCCATGTGAGAAGAAAAGATGTTCTTGATAGCTCGAAGAAAATATTTCAAGATTGAACACATAAACCCTGAACTTGTTCTTTACATACATATCCTCCACCACATCAACTTTATACTCATGCCTTTGTTCTTCTTTTGCAACTTCTTTTCTACAGCTGTCATCTTCACATTTATCTTTGGTGCACAATAGGTTTGATTTCCACACTGATCTCTCCCCCTTTTAGACTCCTTTAATCAACTTGACTACCGATACTTAGGTTCCTCCTACTGAGTTCTTCATTCTACAAAGGAATTAGGGAATGCTTTTTGCCACCTTTCTCAATAGTAATCACATTTTTTACAAAATCATGCACAATCCTACAATCATACTACCAAGGTCTACCAAGTAATATGTGACAACTACTCATGTCCATAATATCACACAACACTTTATTCTTATACTACCCAATCTAGAAATCAACAAGACATTACTTCCTCACTTCCAAAGCATCTTCATCTTGTAACCAAACAATCCTATAAGGACAAGGATGTCTTACCCTCTTCAAACCAAGTTTCTGAACCATCTCTTCAGCAACTAGGTCATTAGTATTACCACTGTCCACAATCACATTACAAATCTTAGCTCTAGAATTACAATGAGTCCTGAACAAATTCCTCCTTTGACAAGGTTCCAACATCCTCTTTCCAAGAAACACTCTTCAAACCAACAAGTTATCCCCATCCTTCTCAAGATC
This sequence comes from Cupressus sempervirens, assembly GCA_028749045.1. Classification (NCBI taxonomy): domain Eukaryota; kingdom Viridiplantae; phylum Streptophyta; class Pinopsida; order Cupressales; family Cupressaceae; genus Cupressus; species Cupressus sempervirens. Next base: position 330,889,655 of record CM053786.1, on the reverse strand, counting down.
ATTTCCCAAGTCTTCAACCTCTTTCCCCACAATACTTCTTCTATCACTAGCCTTAGGACATTCAAAAGATCTCTGAGCTTCTTCACCACATCTATAGAAAGTACCCTTAAATGCACCTTTGTTTGTCCTCTTCCTTTGTTCAATAAGTTTTGGTTCATCTTCAACAATTTATTTGTTCCTCTTCATCTTCTCTTCTACTCTCAAAGAATATTGATAATCATCCTCAACCAAAGGAATATTTAGCATACCAAACTCATCTTGAATATTGAATCTCAAACCATTCATATATCTATCGACCTTCTCATTATATAGTTCTCTATGTCCAGATCAAATAGTCAACTTGTAAAACTCCTCTGTATAATCTTTCATAGTGATATACTTCTACTTTAGATTTTGCAATCTCTTAAAAAACTCAAGTTCATAATCAACAAGCTTGAACTTAGCCTTCAATTTAATCACCATCAATATCCATCTAGTGATCTTCATTTCACCTTCCTATTCTCTATGTCACTTCCATCATATAGTAACATGTCATTTAAACTTAGTTTCTGTCAACTTGACTCTGAGCAGATCTTAAATATCCTCTAACTTAAAGTAGTCTTTCAATTCACCAATCTAATCAATCATGTCTTCATGATTCAAAGTACCTAAGAAATTAGAAACCTTGATCTTATACTTCAATTTCAACTAAGATCTAGATCTATCAAGTTGACCATCCCTATTTCCCATAGGTCTCTCAACTCAATCAATTCTACCTTCACCACTTGATCCAACAACCTCAAAGTCTTTAGAAGCTTCCTCATAACCATCTAGTACCCATATGTCAAGGTATGCCATCCATAACACTTATGATCTCAATGATCATATCACTCTTCATTAGTTCCATCTCAGATATGAATACTTTTTTAATCATAAATGAGATCCTCGCTTCCACAACATCATAGAGATCTTCAATCACCCCATGGTTTAATCTTCTCAGAGGCATCTTTCAAGATCTTCGCAAACCCTCTGCAACAAATCAACTAGATCCAACCTTCACTCTGATACCACTCGATGCAGTGCAAGGCAGGAGAATCCTCAAAGGAGATTTCTTAGCCCCCATCAAACAACCACACAATAGAATATAAATAATAATATAGAGATTTAGATGCACACAATGCCAATTATCATAATAAGATTTTCATCCAATGTGCCAAGCTATAAGGCCTTCTAGATTACAACCAAATACATCAACAATTACAATTAAAGTTCAACAAGATCTTGCAAGATCCAAACCACTAGCTAGCCTAGATCTACAATCTGGTAGAGAACTCCAAGAAGAATCTAAACTTGTTATCGCAAGTGACCAAGCAACCATTTCATTTCCCATGCCACACATAGCTACTAGCTCTGCTTAAACTTTGCTACTCATCTTCTCCATGCTAGGTGAATGATGACTCTAGACTCCACAAGATCCTCTACTTATACTAAACTAAGCCACAAGTTCACCTAAAAACCCTTACATTAAATAAATTCTCACATTAAATTCACTCTCAAGCCACAAGTCAACATGGCTACAAACATTAAATACATAATATAAATTAAATACTTAGGACATTCCCCAAGTTTACAATGCATAACTAAGTCAAACCACCACATAAGAATACACACCCTTAAACATAGGTCCACATGCCAACTAACTATCCAAATTCAAGAGCACACACACAAACTCCCTTGGATTGAAGCTAACAAATTCAATCTCCAAAGTATGACATTAAATTAGGAACACACGACCAACAAATATCAAAATAGCTATAACTCCAAGATGATAACTCCAAACTCTAGCATGAAGCCCCTGCATGCAGTATTGATGAATTCCCTAGGATGCTCTTGCATCACAAACATACAAAGGATTTTATATATAGGATAGTGAGAGTGTTGTATAAAACTTTGAAAGGCATAAAATTTTAGTTTTGGGTGGACAATTATTCTCCCCATTTAAAAAGTGAATGAAGTATAAATTCTTTGACAATTTAACCATTAAGTGGTTAAACATTAGGACAAAGTCGAGTATAAATGTTATTCCTAGTGGCCACCCATTTGTAGCTTTTGGGTGATAGGAATGCCCACTAATTGGATCTTTTGATTAGGGTGTTGTGAATTGAAAACTTATTAGAATATTAATAATTTATATACCATGTGAAGAAGAATAATGGCTAGCACTATAGCAATATAAAACTATGGGCATGATCTAGTTTTTAATGGAACAAAACTTGATGAAAATGGTTTCATGGAACATGCTCAATTGAGGAAAATGAAACCACAAATTATTTTAAGGCTTGGATTATGAATAGTAGATTTTTTAAAAGTGGAAAGCATTGAAAAAGAGAATGTGTTGGATGCCTAGTCAAAGCCAAATTTTTATAGCATAGCCTATGAACAACTTCTTGAAGATATATATGGACCCCAAGTTCCTTCATCCTATGCCAAAGCTTATCTTTGATTATTTTTGTTGAAGTTTTTTGTAAGGTAAGGTATAAGATTCTTCATGCTTTAAATGTGCAAGTAAAATTTAATTATTTTTTATTATATACAAGATACTACTAATGCTTGTATTTTAATATTTGATATAATTTTATAGCCTGATATTTTCCCATGAAGAAAGACCACACCTAACAATATGAACCTAGATCAAATTAAGGATACAATTGCTAGATTTTGGTCTCAATTCAAAAGAAAAGGTGACGGTAAATGTTATTTTCCTTGCAAACATTGTGAGGACATAAAGAATCGAAGACTTCTAATCACAACAGTTAAGAGACATTGTAGGAAAAATGGTCACATTGAAGGGAGAAATGATTTGTGTCCATTGGTGGATGTGGATTTTCAATTAGGGGAACATGGAGGTGTGAATATTGAAGCAAAAGGTAATGCATGCATGGAATAAGATGATCCTGTGGTAGAGAACACAATTGAAGATGTTAGTATTGGTGCATCTGATCATGTGTTGGAGAACATGATTGAAGAAGATGATACTGGCACAACCAATCAAGATGATGAAGATGATGATACTAGTGAATTTGATCATGATGATGAAGATAACCTATACTTGAAAAGGTGTACGAGCCCCTATACCAAGGCTCCTAAACAACTCTTCTCTCCATCGTATTGTTGTTGGTGAATTTCAAGGTTAGGAATGGTATATCCAATGTAGCAATATTAGGTATGCTAAGGTATGTCATTTTTGTCATCTTATATGTTAGTGTACCATTAATATTCTTTATATTACTAATTTTATTTTTTCCCTTAGGTTGATAGTTGAGTGTTTCTTACCACCATCAAACATTCTACCTCACTCATACCAATAATTATTTTCCATTATGAAAGGTATTGGAATGGAGTATCAAACAATACATGTGTGTCCCAATGATCATATTATATACCATAAACAATATGAATTTGCAATCTAATGCCCTAATTGTCACATTAGTAGATATTGATCATATCAAACAATAAAAAAGGTGCCTCGCAAGGTTCTTTGGTACATTCCCATTATTCATGTATGCATCAATTATTCAGGTGCACTAGCTTGGTATAATTTATGGTTTACCATGCATGCAATACAAGTAAAGATGACATTATGTGAATGTATGTAAATGGTTATGAATTTAAGGGCATAGAAGATACTTTGCCACTCTTTAAAGAATAACCTCATAATCTCAAGCTTTCATTAGCAGTAGATGGTGTCAATCCATTTGGAGACATGAGATCCACTTACTTAGTGTGACATATTTTGTTATTAACAATAACATTCCTCCTTGTATATCCATAAAAATGGAAAACATAATGTTGGCAATGATTGTACTAGGTATGTTTTCATTTAATAGTCATCTAAATTAATTTATAAATACCACATTAAAATGATCATAATAATTATATAATGTTTTTGTCCATTCAGCTAGGTAAGTACCAAGTGAAAGATATGAATGTATATATTGATCCCCTTATTGACAAGTTGTTAGAGTTATGGAATGGGGCTACTATGTATGAAATCTCTATACCAATTGGACAAAGACAATTTCAATTTTGTTTTATGCTTGTATGGAAAATACATGATGCCCTTGGGCTAACACATTTTTGTGGTATGTAAAACTACACATATTTTTGGTATGTTATAGTGCTAAAACATTTTTTTTTTGTATGTTTAATTTGTGCATGATAATTGTAAATATCAAAATTATAATATTCCATCCAATCACACACAATCTTCTAGGTCTTCAAACAAAAAGGAAATTTGCATGTCTAGTTTGAGGTTTAAAGATAATATCTCAACATTCAAAAAAGTTTAGGAAAGCTAGTGTTTGATGATAGGAACTTTCTCCACAAAAACAATAAGTATCAAATTACAGAAAAACATCTTTTCAGTGGAAAATAAGAGACATCATCAAATCAATGATGAATGACACCTCATCTATGGAAGTTGGAATAAAATAGAATAAATCGTTGAGGTAATGTCATTTCATATAATGGTTTTTGTTTGAAATTTATATTTGGATATTGTCTTTTTTTAACTAATGATGTAATTGATGTTTGTGAAGGTCACCAAGGCATTGATGACCAGCTTACAAAAGAACTAAAAAACTATCCTAGACAACTTAGTAGGTTTTCAAACTACGAGCACCTCCCAATCATGCATTTTTTATGCTATGGATATTGGAAAGAACATGTAACAAAGACACTTAAAACTTTTTGGATGGAAGGCATGCCAAAGAAAAAATTGTCAAAATTTGTAATGACGTTCATGAATCCAATCATGCATTGATGTTTTTCATTGAATAAAATATAAATGGAGACCAGATTATTATGGGTACCCTTCCTTAGTTATTAATGCATTAGTTAAGTGATTCCATAAAAGAAGCCATACAAAAAGCTAAATTTCCCATAGGATTTGGTGCAAACATAAGCAGTCTCATATCAAACGAAGATGATTTTGGGTCAAGGTTGAAAATGCACGATTGGCATACCTTTGTCAAGGTAAGTCATGTTCTTCTCTATTTATAGTATATTTGTAAAAATTCATGTACTTTACATTGTATTACTTTATAATATATTGAAAATATTATTTTATAATTATTGCAATACATTATACCTCTATCTCTCCCAAACCACTTTGAAAATAATGTCAAATAAGTTATATATGATCTTGGAAAATACATGGGGTTAGAAGTGTTATTTCTTAGAATTGTTGTCTAAATATTATATTTAACTCTTGCTTTACTTTTTCTATATATATATATATATATATATATATATATATATATATATATATATATATATATATATATATATATATATATATATATATATATATATATATATATATATATATATATTTTTAAAGTCTCATTTATATATTTTTGCATGCTAAATCTCTTCTACGTGGTTCTCATCTAAAGAAATTGTTAAAAAAAAGATATAAAACATTGGAAGTGTAAAATTCCTCAGCTTATATGTGAAATGCAAAAGTGTTGTTGGAAACTACAATTGAAACAATTGTTATGTTGTCATTGATGTAAAATCTATTGATGATACATGTTTCTATTTGATCTAAATGTCATATCTATTTGATTGAAGAAGAGGATTTGAGAAGTTGCTCATAACAAAAGTACCTAGAGAAAATGTTGAGTTATGAAAAGGAAGCTACAATGGATGTTTGATTAGTTAGACTTTGACAAGATATTTTGATTGTTTAAATTATGAAGACATGAGAAGAGATTGATAGATTGCTTAAGCTTGACTAAGGAATACATCAGAAGATTAAGAAACTTGAAGTTCATGCTGAGTGATGCTAGTGTCAACCAAGCCATAGTAAATGCTGAGAAAATTCAGTGTTGACCGAGCATTAGTATAGACTGAGTAACAATTTTGATCCCAAGCTAGAAGCTCTATTGCAACCAAGAAAATTAGTGATAACTGAGTGTCAGAACCTAGTAATAACTGAGTGACAATATTTTGTATGCATATAAGAAATTGAGATTTCCAACTAACTCAATTGATTTCTTGGGATATGGAAAGCATGTTAAAGATAAGGATTGACATGTTGGATCAATTAATTCAAGGAGAGGATTAGGTAAATGAATTCCATGAGAAGTTTCTACAAAAGATGGAGATGAACAAATACAATGAACCTATCGGGTTAGATCATAAAACCTAATATCTACAATGATTATGAGAAATGAAAAAGGACCATAATTACCTATTCAAGGAGGTACAAAGGTGAACCTTAAGAGATGATGTGAGGAAGAGAAGAGAGCAAAGAAGCTATGAATGTTTGAATGATTTCCAGTAAGATGAAACAAAGTTGTTGAGGTTGATAAGAAAATCTAAGAAGAAGGCTTAAGTTTTTTGTGAAGACAAGAGTGACTACTTGAAGGGTTGCCAAGAAAATTAAGGACAAAGGTGAAAAGGAAGGCTTATTAGGGAATCATCACATGAACTAAATTGAGATCTGAAATTGCAAAATGAGTTGTAATCATACATATCAAACCCTATTATTTTCTTTCTAATCATTATAAATAGTTTGCATTTAAATCCTTTTAATCAAAGGTTGACCTAACAGTTATTAAAGACTTAATAGTTTGTGTAAATCCTTCAAGTGGGTGACATTCTAAAGGAATGTTCTAAATTCCTCGGACAAGGCTACTCCTAACAAGGTGATTAAATCCTCTAACTAGGTCACATTTAATAGTGTGTATTGTAAACTTTAATAGGGTTGGCTCCTAACAAGACTCACTTTAGAAGAGTGAGAAAATGGTGACATGATGCTAGTGATTTTTCCCAAATTGGGTTTTCACATTAAATCCTATTTTCAAACTTGTGTTGAGTGTTTTAATGTTTTTAACATTTTAAATTTTTACTTTCAATAAGTCTATTATATTAGGATAGTGAATTGCAAGTTAATATTATTATTTAGATTATAGTAGAGACCGAGTTGCATCAGGATACATAGAAAATATAATGTTTAAGTGTTTCATTGTTTAATTGGTACTAATGGATGTTGAGAAACTAATTCATCCCCTTCTCAATTTTTCTAAACATTCTAACAATTGGTATCAGAATACCAATGCTTATAAAGAGAAGTTTGAAGGTACATAAAGCTAAAGATCATGACTCACAAAAGGGAGGTATCAAAGCTGAACAAGGAGAACTTTCCTAAATGGAAAATTCTAATGAGGCTACATATATCCAATATTGGTGATGTTGCAATAAAATTTGTGGACAATGAATATGTGAAGATAAAAACTGTTCCTTTTACTTCTCAACAATTGAAAGAAAATCAAGAACACAATCAGACAATGTTGGAGATTGCTTTAGCCCATAGCTATGTTGAGTTTGATGAAATAAAAGATTTTGATAGTGCAAAATAGATGTGGGATAAACTAAAGACCATATATGGAGGAGATGAAAATGTTTTGGGAGCCAAATTAGAGAGCCCGAGAAGAAAATTTGATGAAATGAGAATGACAGAAGGTGAGAACATAGTGCAATATTGCACAACAATCAAGGAAGTTTTTAATGGTATTTGAGGTGAAAATGGAAATACTAGATATGAAAAAATGATAAGAAAGGTATTGAGAACTCTACTTCCTATATATTCCATAGGGTTTCTATAATACAAGAGCTGAGATGCACTCTAGGTAATGATTTGACTTTAGAAGGTGTAATTATTAGATGTACTACTTTTGAGATATCTAATTTTGATAACTACACACATGCTACCATTGAATCTTCTTTTAAGTCACAATTGGTTCATAGCAAAAGAAAGGGCAAACATGTGAAGAGTGGTAGTGAACCTTCTGATGATGAGCTTGATGAACTTGAAGCATTTATTAAAAAAATATTAGGAAGAGGAAAAGGTAAATTACCTATAATTTTTTTACAACAAGGTTGGTCATATTATTGCAAGATGTCTTAACACAAAAGACAAGGATGAGAGAAAGGAAAGAAAATACAAAGGAAGGAGAGATGACCGACACTACAAGAAGAACAAGGATGAAAAAGGTAAGAAATCTTGTTATATTGCTAAAGAAGAAACTGATACTAAATTTGAAAGTAATGGCGATGAAGTTGTCTATGTTGCTATGAAAGAAGATTATGATGAAGATGAGAAAATTGCTTTAATTCCTTATGTGAACAAAAGTGATAGGTGGATAATTGACAATGGTTTTTCTAATCATATGACTAGTGATAGAAATAAATTTGAAGACATTGGACCATACAAGGGTGGCTATGTTAAATTTGGTAATGATATTCCATGTATTGTGAAAGGCAAATGTACAATTCAATTGACTGACAAAATCAAGTGTGACAATGTTTACTAGGTGGAAGGACTTACCTATAATCTATTGAGTATTTCAAAATTAAAAATATTAGGGTACATAGTTGAATTCCATCATAGAAAGGCCAATATCTATGATGTTGATGGAAAGCTCATTGGAAGTGGTGATCAGAAAAGAGGTCGTAACTTGTTCTATATAGATTTATCTAATAAGACATGTTTTTTTGCACAATAAGAAGATGTTTGGTTATGGCACAAAAGGTTATGTCATGTAAATTTTGACAATTTGGTGAACATTAGTAAAATGAAGAAAGTAAGAGGGTTGTCAAAACTAAAGAAGCTTAACAATGTTATATGTAAACAATGTCAATTGGGAAAAATGACAAAGTGTAGTTTCAAGAGAAAAACATACACATCCAATGATATTTTGGAATTGGTTCATACTAACCTATGTGGACCTATTGATATTCAAAGCTATTGTGGATATAAGTATTTCATTATTTTTTTTATGATTACTCTAGGATGATGAATGTGATGTTTATTAAAGATAAATATGATGCTTTTCAGTTATTTAAGTGGCATTTGGCCAAAGTGGAAAAAAAGAGAGGGAAGATTCTAAAGTGTTTGAGATATGATGGAGGTGGTGAATTCATTTCCAATGAGGTCAACACATTTTGAAATGACAAAGGAATTAAAAGACAAATGTCAGCACCAAGGACCCCTCCTCATAATGGTATAACCTAAATGATAAACAAATCAATAATGGACTATGCTAGAACATTGATGATGAAGAATAATGTATCACAAAAATATTAGAGAGAAGCTATCATTACTGGTGTCTATACCTTAAAAAGAGAGCAAGTCAAGAAAAGTACAAATGCTATACCTTTTGAACTATGGTATGGATAATGTTCCTAATGAGAAATATTTCAAAATATTTGGAAGTAAATTCCACATATTTAAAGATAACATGAATGGAAAACTTGATGCTAAGAGTGATGAAGCTATATTCCTAGGATATTCTAGCAAGAGTAAAGCTTACAAATGTTTAAACTCCAACACTAACAAAGTTGTAGAAAGTGCACATGTGAAAGTTGATGAATTTATAGAAAGAAATGATGTTGAATGTAAGAAAAAACCTAAAGATTATAGTACATTCATATATGTGGATGATGGTTCTCCCAGTACTCCTACTAAGAAAGAAAACAAAGATGTAGTTTTCTAGCAGATAAGGAATGACAAGGTGTAACAACATGTTTTTGAGTAGCAGACAGTGGGTGTTGAGTAATAGACAAAAGATGTCGACTCATAGACAGATAATTCCAACCATCAGATAGACAATTCCAAGCATGTAGAACCAAAATTAGAACTTCAACAAGAGAGAGATAATGAACTTGGGATTATTTTTCAAGATGAACCTTTTGAAGAACAAGAAGGAGACCACCTGGTCTAGCTAAGTATGTAAGAAGACACCATAAACCTAAACAAATTATTGAAGATGTAGAATCTAGTGTTATGTCAAGGAAGAGACTTAGAAATGATACATGCTTACTTTGTGAATTTGAGCCCAAATTAGGGAAAGATTCTCTAGACAACGAAGATTGGGTCTAGATAATGAATGAAGAAATTGAAGAAATTAAGAAGAACAACACTTGGACTCTAGTGCCTAAACCAAAGGAAAAAAATGTTATCAAAATAAAGTGGGTTTTCAAGAACAAGTTAAATGAAAAAGGTGAAGTTACAAGAAATAAGGAAAGAATAGTATGCAAAGGATATGCTCAAGAAGAAGGAGTTGACTATGGAGAAACTGTCTCTCCTGTGTTAAGAATGGAATGAGTTAGAACTTTGCTTGCATATTTAGCCTACAAAAACTTTAAGGTATATCAGATGGATCTTAGATCCACATTTTTGAATGGTATACTTGAGGAAGAAGTGTACATAGAACAACCTAAAGGATTTGTGGACCTAGGAATGAAGAATATGATATGGAAACTGAACAAAGCTCTATATGGATTGAAACAAACTCCAAGAGCACAGTATGAAAGACTACACAATTACTTGGTGAAGATTGATTTTGAAAGGACAAATGATAATAATAATATATACTTGAAGATTGGTAAGAACAATGAGGTACTACTATCTAAAATATTTGTTGATGACATTATATTTGGAGGAAAAGAAGCATTATACAAATCATTTTCTAATGAAATGAAGATAGAATATGAAATATCAATATTTGGTGAAATTAAATTCTTTTTGGATTACAAGTAGATAAAATGAAATGTTCTATTTTCATTACTCAATCCAAATATATCAAGGAGATACAAAAAAAATTTGAATGGAAGAATCAAGACTAGTAAGCACACCTATGTCTATAAGACATAAGTTATCTAAAAGTGATGAATATGTTGATGTGAACCAAACACTATATAGACTAGTGATTGGAAAATTTCAATATGTTGTTCATAGAAGACCTAATATTGCATTAGCTATTGGGATAGTTGCTAGATTTTCAATAAATCCTAAGGAGAACCATATGATGGAAGTGAAAAGGCTATTGAGATATCTAAAAGGTATAAAAGAATATGGATTGTATTATAAGAAGAGTGATAAATTTGAACTGAAGGTATTCATTGACTATGATTGGGAAGTAAATATTGATGATAGAAAAATTACTAGTGCAAGTGCATTCTTTCTAAGAAAGAAATTGGTGTCATGGACAAGCAAGAAATGTGACTATATTTCCCAATCAACAACTGAGGCCAAGTATATGGTAGCTACAGTGAACTATTCAAACATCATGTGGATCAAAAAATTACTAAAAGGAATGAAAGAAGAAATTAAAGATCCAATGGTTATCTATTGTGATAACACAAGTGCTATCAACATATCAAAGAATCTCATGATTCACACAAAAGAAAAACACATTTCTATCAAGTATCACTACTTGAGAGAACCGGTTCAGGAAAAAGAAGTGAAGTTAGAATATATATACGCACCAAAGAAAAAATTACTAACATATTCACTAAAGCCTTACCTAAAGATGCTCATGAATATCTTAGAGGTAAACTAGGGGTGATTCCCCTAAGAAAAGAAACTTAAGGAGAAATGGTGCTATGCATCAAATCTGCTAATCAAAATACCTTACATGTTGATGCAGATAGTTCTACTTTAGGAGGTACCTAAGGTAATCAAGTAAAGTAAAGATGAACAAAAACATAAGAAAATCAATCATATACAGATGATAAATGATAGAATTCAGCCTGACATGTAAATATCTACATAATCAAGATGTATGAAGAACATGAAACTAGGAGAGATATTATCTTTGGCATTATTGTCAAAGAGGGAGATTGTGTATATATGATGTAAGAGGGAGAGATTTGAAAGAGATAATAGAAAGAAAAAGATGGAGAGATTGGTGTACAAAATGCTAGAGGGAGAGTATGTATACAAGATACAAGAGGAAGTCTAAACTTAGAAATTAGAGGGAGTTTCTGAGATTGCATGGATGAAATTCACAATGAAACTAAGGGTATTTGTTACTCATTGAAGTTAAATCTTTTAGATTGCATGGTAACAAAGAGGGAGATGGTATTCATGAAATAATATATTTGAGGCATTGCCATCAATGTCAAAGAGGGAGATTGCTGGAAACTACATTGAAATAATTGTTATGTTGTCATTGATGTCAAATCTATTGATGAGATATATTGTTGTTTGATCTCAATATCATAACTATTTGATTGATGAAGAGGATTTGAGAAGTTTTTCATAAAAAAAGAACCTAGAGGAAAGGTTGAGTTATGAAAAGAAAGCTACAATGGATGTTTGATTAGTTAGACTTTGACAAGATAATTTGATTGTTTACATTATGAAGACATGAGAAAAGACTAATAGATTGCTTAAGCTTGACCAAGGAATACAACATAATATTAAGAAGCTTTAAGTTCACAATGAGCAATTCTAGTGTCAACTAAGCCATAATAAGCGTCAAATAATTTAATGTTGATCGAGTATCAGTATTGATCAAGTAACAGTGTTGGTACTAAGCTAGAAGCTCTATTGTGACCAAGAAAATCATTGATGACTGAGTGTCAGAACCTAGTAATGATTGAGTGATAATATTTTGAATGCCTATGAGAAATCATGATTTCTAGGGATATAGAAAGTGTGTTGAAGATCATGATTGACACGTTCGTCATTTAATTCAAGGAGAGGATTAGGTAAAAAAATTCCATTAGAAGTTTTTAGAAAACATGGAGATGAATAGATACAGTGAATCTGTTGGATTAGATCGCAAACCCTAAGATCTACGGTGATTATGAGAAATGGAAAAGGACCAAAATTTCCTATTTAAGGAGGTACAAAGGAAAACCTTAAGAGATGATGCAAAGAAGAGAAGAGAATAGAGAAGTTGTGTATGTTTGAAATATTTCAAGTAAGATGGAACAAAGTTGTTGAGGTTGATAAAAAAATCTAACAAGAAGGCTTAAGTTTTTTTTTTGAAGAGAAGGGTGATTTCTTGAAGGGTTTCCAAGCAAATAAAAGATAGAGGTGAGAAGGAAGGATTATCAGGTAATCTACACATGAACTGAATAGAGATCCAAAAAAACAAAGTGAGTTGTAATCATATAGATCAAACTCTAGTGTTTTATTTCTAATCATTGTAAATAGTTTGTATTGAAATCCTTAAATCAAAGGTTGATGTAACAGTCAATAAAGACTTAATAGTCTGTATAAATCCTTTAACTGGGTGACATTCTAAAGGAATGTTATAAATTTCTTTGACAAGGCTACTTCGAATAGGGTGATTAAATCCTCTAACTAGGTCACTTTTAACAGTGTGTATTGTAACCTTTAATAGGGTTGGCTCCTAGTAGGGCTCACTTTAGAAGAGTGAAAAAGTGGTGATATGTTGCTGGTGATCTTTTGAAAATTGGCTTTCCATGTTAAATCCTAGTGTCAAACTTGGGTTGAATTTTTTTTATGGTGTTTTAAATTTCAAATGTTTACATTCAACAAGTATGCTATGTGAGGATAGTGAACTACTAGTTGATATTTTTATTGAGATTAGAGTAGAGACCGAGTTGCAACAGGATAAGTAGAACATAAAATGTTTAAGTGTTTGATTGTTTAGTTGGCACTAATGGACCTTGAGTAGCTGATTCACCCCCTCCCCCCCCAATTATTCTAAACATTCTAACAAGTGTCTACCTTCAATTTTTTTCAATGCACAAGAACACTACCTCCTACATCAAGTTGAGGAGATTGAGTTGTGTTGACCTATACCAACTAGGTCAATGTGGATGGTTTAGAGGAACTTGAAATTTTTGAAGGGCTTTTCTTGAAGAAGAGAACATCTTGAGGGTTCTATGGTGGAGAGATATATGGTATACAAGACCATGGTTTACATTAGTGAATATCTTCCCAAGTTTTCTACAAATATCCATGTAGATCGCATAGGGGATCCTAACTCCATTAACAAATTTTAAGGGTAGTACTTGATGGGGAAAGTGAGAAGTAATTATAAGATGTTATTGTACTTAATTAATTCTTATAAATCTTTAATATAAGTTGTTTCTAAACTTGGTTTATTTATTTTATACAGCTGCTCGTGAGTGGGATGCATTACATTTGTATATTGCAAACAATCTTGATTGGATGACACTATGGATTGAATGATCTCAACAAAAATGGTTTCTCTTTGACATGGGAAAGTGGCACTTCATTGGTTAAAGAAGCTCATCATAATGGAGACTTCAGTATTATGCCAATGATAATTGATCCAGCATATGTTTTAAGAGGTAGAAAGGTACATATAAGTTTATTTATCATGCCCCATATGTTTAATATCTACTCAAGGATTGGTGCAAATAATTTTGATATGTTTAAAAAATTACAAGTGAAGCACCACAAAGTTGTGTACTACTATGGCCATAAACTTTGCATAAAAAAATTGGACAATAAGAAGTAAACTTACAATTCTAGGATAACTGTAGTCTTCAAGGTCACTAATATTTCGTCTAGAAACAACATGCATCCTCAAAAATATGAAAAATTGATACTATGGCATTTTGGATGATTTTCTTGAGTGTGACTTTAATTACTTCAAGTTAGTTATATTGATCATCAAATGGTATAGGCTAAAGATCAATCAAAATGATCCTAATAAAGTGTTATTGAACATGATAACAGATTTATAATGATTAATACAAGGTCATTTGAGAAAATTGTAAATGAACCCTATGTTCTTCCAAGCCAATGTGAGCAACTATTTTTCTTTGGTGTTCAACATAAACTAGGTTGGTCATTTGTTGTTAGACACGATCCAAGAGGAAGAATGGTAAAGTATAATGTGATGGAAGAAGAAGATATTGAAGAAGTAGATGATGATCATGAATGCCAGTTAGTTGATGATGATGATGATGATAATGATTATGATGATGATGCTAGTGATGATGCTGATGATGGTGATGGTGATAGTGATGATCATAATCATGGTAATAATGATGATGATAATGACGGTAATGATGATGCTAGTAGGGGTGATGATGCTAGTGGTGGTAATGGTGGTGGTGGTGGTGATGATGACAATGGTCATGGTCACGATGATGATAATGATCTAAGATGGATAAAGAAGATGATCCATCACATGATCAATAAAATGTATGAGATATTTATTTGTCCATAGGTTTTTTTTGACTTATATGTTTTCATGATTTTTTTTTTTTGTGTTGAAGTCTAATGGCATGGTATAATTAATTCATTATGCTCAATTCTAATGATAACAACATAGGTAATTTATGATACACATGTTTCAAATATGTGTAATGATGCTCAATTTTTGGTGTTGATTAATTATAATATATATTGTATGCATGGTTATCACCCTTTGTGGAAATAAGAAAAGGATTGTAGACATCGTCACCCCTTTTATTGAGGATATCGCATAGCTAGCACACATAAAGTAGAGGTAACAAATTTAAAAATATATAATGATTATGATGTATGCACATTGTTCATGTTGTATTTAATGTAATATGTAGCATACATATCATCTAATTTCTAACTAACTTAAGATTAATTACTTACATATGTAGGAAATTTAACTCCCTTTGATGAGGATCCTATACAGTGACATGGATCGAGAGGTATAAGTCAATACACCCTATAGAAATAGATTATTATTTTCTTTCTTTCTCTTTTCCCTCAACATCAACTTTAGGCTAACTTCATCAACATTACCCTCATTTAGAAAAATATCTTTCTCCTTCAACTTTATCTCTCATTTGATGGACTGCAGTTACCACCAAATAGGTATTTGTCAAAATTTTCTTCTTCAAGTGAGTGAAATGCGGGAATAGAAGAAAAAAGTGAGACATGTAGTAGGTCTACAATAGGGAGATCAACTAGAGGTCAAAAAATTAGAAGAAAATTCAAAAAATTGCAATTTTTCCTTGTTGAAGGTGGGTCACTTATGATAATGAGACAAAAGTTGACATCAAGGTTCCCTTGAGATACACACATCTTCAAAAGGAATGGATACCCAAGGAACTACATCCAATTAACACTGATTTTTGTGATAATGAGAGGATATATCACATAGTTCCATCATCATTACATAGTTTGTGCCTATTTTCCATAGATGGCATAAAGATTAGTTATAAAAAAAAGTTGTTGAACTCATGGAGTATGTAGGACAATGTTACAATTACAATAATTGGATACAAATGGTTCAATAAAAAAAAGTATGTGTAGGTATGCATTGTTAGCAAATTATCTACAATGGAAAGATAATGATCAAAGTAGAAGAATTGTTATGTGCGTTGACGAAAGGCCAAAATAAACAGGGAACATTGCATGTTTTATAAATAGTACACATCATGGGTCAACTAATTAGCAACCCAATTGCATTTTTGAGGTGCATGAGGGAAATCATGTTTTTGTATGTGTGATAAAATCAACAAGTGCAAAGGAAGATTTACTTTAGATTATAATTTGAATCACATAGATACAAAGAAACTTACCATCATGGGACTGGTAAGTACTATAAATATAATATTTAAACTAATTAC
The DNA here is from genome assembly GCA_028749045.1 of Cupressus sempervirens. Lineage (NCBI taxonomy): Eukaryota > Viridiplantae > Streptophyta > Pinopsida > Cupressales > Cupressaceae > Cupressus > Cupressus sempervirens. The sequence goes on along the minus strand of CM053786.1, from coordinate 330,873,260 downwards.
CTCTAATTAGTAACTACAATATAAAATATACCATTTTATTAATATGTTTTTTTGTTAAGTTGTCTATTTATTTCATTACAATGATGTTTTTATATGTAATCTTTGTCATAAGGTGGCATGGATCCATCACATGATAGATGCAAGGATGCTCCTCCCATCCCTTCTTTGGTGAATGTAAACCTTAGTGTAATAATTAGTATTATTGTAATTGTACAAATGTTATATTATTATATTATTTTCAATAGGGTCTTAGAGATATTTTGATTATTTTATTAATATTTATGTCACAAATTGATGCTTAGGGAAAGGAAAAAGCAATTAGTTGCTGGTATGGAGGTGACAGTATTATGTGATGATGACATCACACATAGCGTTGATGTAATATCCATCCCACAATAATAAAACTTAATATTAAATCACAATAGTTGATATCCCTACATAATTGATCAAAGAATATGATGGTTATTAGACAACTTGATTATAAGTTATAACAAATTACAGATAAATAAATAAACTTAAATACTCCATTATGAAATATATTTACTATTTAATGATTATAATCAAATTAAATATTAAATGTGAAACTAAAAATTAATAAATAAACAACTTTACTCTAAATAATTATATTAATATAAATAAATAGATATAAGTAATCATTAATAGAGGAATACACTACCATTACCTAAAAAGGGATAATAATTGCTAACCCCACCCTATGAGAAGTCACGATGATAAGTTAATAAGGTATGGGTAAAAAAATAGTATTAAAAGTAAAAAAAAGAAGAAGAGGAAATCACCAAAAATAGAAAAGGAGACACACATACATTACGTGGAATTTTCCATTGAAAATGTTATGAAACAAGAGATGCATTGTGTCAAAGTTCCTACCAATAGTTAGAAAGGAAGGGAAGTAAAAATTTATAGATGGAAATGGAAATGGAAATGGAAATGAAGGAGATCATGTATAAAAATAGAGGTAAAAGAGATAGAGTGATATGTTACTATAGAGAATTAAAAAATATTAATATTTATGTCATTTAAGAAATATTCAAATAAAACGAAAGCATATAAATTAAATCATTGGATTATTCAATTTTATGGTTAAAATCTATTTAACAATTGAAAATGAACAAATATTGTCAAAATAAATGTTATAAAAATCATCATACTTTTTAAATTAATTTCATTATAGAAATTTTAAAAAATCATTATGAATAGACTAATTTATTTTGTATTTTTGGATTAAAATTCTTATTTAACATATTTCTATAATTGTTTAAAACTTTGAAATTGAATGTCATTGCCCCAAAAAAAACTAATATAAGCATTAATTAAAATATGTGATTTATAAAATCATGAAAAATCAGAAAAGATATAAAAATTTGAAGTTTCATTTATTTTTTAATCATTAGATTTGTAGAATAGTAGAGTTATTAGCCCCAAGCCATTAAGATAAAGATCTATGTTAGAGTTTTTAATTAATTTCTTCTTAAGTACAAAAAAAAAATATATTTTTTAAATAGTTTGAAAATTGATATTTTATTTTTAAAAATTGATTTTTTTTTTTTTTGAGTTGTCTATTAAAAGTTAACTTATAGTTTTTTTTAAATATCAAAGACACTCAAATGTTTATGAAAAAAACAAATTTATTTTTTAATATTTGTTTGAATGCATATTCAACACATTTATTGAATGTCATCTTTATTAGAATACAATGACATTTACTGTCTTAATTATGATTATTGACTTTATTAGTATTACACATGTCATCCTTTTTCTCACGTGACTTTACATTTTATATAAACAAAAATTAAAAAGTGCTAAGTTCTAATGAAATTAATTAAATGCACAATTATTGTAGTTGGTACAAGTTTTATCAATAATTTTTAGAATTTTGTTTTTCAAAATTTAATTTCTTCATTGCTAATTTTTAGAGGAGCCAATAAAATCTTAGATAAATGACATTTTTCTACTTTAATAAATAGTAAAATATTTCAAACCTTATAACAAATAATAGACTTTAAAGAAATTTAAAATTTGATCGGTCAAATTAACTGCACTTTTAGAACCTAATGAATCCAATAGTTTTCTTGCTCATGGTAGGAACTAATAAATAAGACTAACTATAACCCAACCATTATCACCAATATAAATTAACAAGGGGGCCATCAAATTAAGGATAAGTCATATCAACAAAAGAAAGTGACACATCACAGAGCAACAAGTACATTTCTGTAGGACAACAAGTGCTACCACATGACAATGGACATGTCTTAATTAGTAGGGGAATTATATACGTGGTTAGAAGGAAATCTAAGGAAGTAGACCCCACCTTTCCATGACATTACTAAGGGTATGGATATTATTTTTAAAGACTATGATATTCAAATTTTCTAAATTTAATAGTACAAGGTTATGATGATTTCCATTTTTTGCTTAACATGACCATAGTATAATTGTGATATTTGGTATAGTTCCTTGTATGAGGAATACTCAAATTTGGATAATATTGTGTTAGACTATAAGGCTAACACCATGGAGATTAAAGGAGTCCAGATCATGGGGTATGAGAGGTTTAAGGTCTCCATTTGACTACCATGACTAGGATCAATCGACAATTTCCACATGTCAGAATATTTTGATGATGTAAACATATGCATATGTGATTGGCCTTGGATAGAGGATGTGCCTTCCAAGAATAATCTTAAGGGGCACACTCCCGAGAAGATGACATGGTAGCTATGAGCTCGAAAGCCCAATCTAGAGATGTCCTTATGGTTGGGGTTAAAATAGAGGGTAGACTAATAAAGTTAGTTTTTTTATTCTAACAATTGTGAGAGTAATTAGATATTTCCTAATTAACTCTAGTTTTCTTAAGCTAAGCTTTAGGTATCTAATAATTAATTCTTTTATTAATTATTATGATGCAACCTAGGTTAATCCTTTTTAGGTTTTTGATCTCCTTTATAAGGATGATCTCTCACTCTATTCATTATTTCACTTTTGATAATAGAAATTCCTCTTTTTTCTCATCAATAATGTCTCATCTATGGATTTGGGAATTCTAGCCTCCATAGCTTTTGCTTCTCTCTTTCCATAATATATGTTTGCATGCAAGTGATTCTTAGGAGATGTGGGGTTGATCTTTCATCAACTTCAACATGGTATTAGAGCACCAGATCTACATGCCTCTATTTTGTTCTTGAGAGATTTGATATCATTTTTTAGATCTGTTGCTTTCAGAGGATTTTGGAATGGATCTAGGGAACCTATTTTTTGGAGCACTTTGAGCCCAAACAAACATTACCATTGAGATTAGAACACTCAAAAACCCCCATTTCAATATAAAATACATCTTGTTTGGATGTTGTTGAAATTTGAGGCAAATTTATTTTGCACCGAGGTTGTTTTGATTTGGGCACACAAATCGATGGGACTAATTTTTTAATTTCTTTCATCAAAAAATTATCACAATTTTTATTGGCTTTATTCAAAGGGATTCTTATTTGTTTGGATGGGAGCATGAAACATTTACTGGAAAAAACACATACTTTTTGGTGGGAAGGCACAATCTTGGTCTTTGCACAAAAACATCTTTGTTGACTTCGTGCAAGGGCCCCTGTACATCTTTGGGCCTTGTGTCCATGACCAATACTTTGGAGAGGGAGATGTCCAAATTTTTTTGCATGATAAATGGACAACTCATGTTTTTTGGAAGGGGGAAGTTTTTGTGGTGTTTTCCATGGTGGAGTCACTATGTGGCCTATAATGCATGGTGGCACATTTTTTATAACCATGTAATCGGTTCTTGAGTCTCCTATGCATGTTTTTCGCCAAATCTAGCAGTGTGATTTGCCCCTATGCATGCTTTCAAGACTGCAAGCCTCTTTAACACCTACCTAAGGTTGTTATTGTTGGAAGATTGGGAAGATTGTTGGAAGCATGAATGTTGATGATATTCTGAGGGAGTACTACTTCGATGATATGTTACATTCATGACTGAGTTTTTCATTGATGTCAACATAGTAGTTTTCTATGGTATCTGACAAAAGAACAACGAAAAGGTCAAATTGGTACAGATGACTAGTTGAGCATTATAACCACCCAAGGCTATGGGAGATACTTTTAAGTATTTGATATATGAAATTAATGTCTAAAGAAGAAAGGAAAAGTATAGAAGAAGTAATGTAAGTTTTGGTGATGTTTGTTCTGAGATAGAGTTTACAGAGGCATGTTCTGGTAAACTTGTTATATCTCTTAGCAGAGTGAATATCTTGATGATCAAGGTTGAGGACATGAAGAAGACATGTTGAAGATGATGTGGCTAAGCTCACTCATCATAATATTGCATGTATGAAAAGTTTTTCAAGTTCCAATGTGGAAGATTAATGTTATCGCTAAGTGTAACATGTTCTTAATAGGTTTCTATTATAATTAATTGAGAAGCTCTAATAGCTAACTCAGGGAATTATTTTATGGACTCAGTATAAAGGAAGGACATTTTCCTTTATCATGGTATCAAATGAATTTAATGGAATCAATAATAAGAAGCAAACAGTGTGGAATGCAAAGTTGAGCAAAGTAGTGCAGAAGTAAAGGAAACTTCATTGCCAAGGTTTTGTTGAATGATCTGAGCTTTGGTATTTGGATCTGAGACTCATGACATGGTCTACAAGGTCTGATAATGATTGGTCTAGTTGATAGGATAGAGGAGATAATAGTAAATTACTTGTTTGAGTAGTGAGGTCTTCTTGTAGTTGAAATTGTATGTTTGGGTAGTGAGCTCTTCTTGCATACATTATACCACAACTCCTAATAGGGTTGGAATCTCCTAACATGGATTTAAAGTCTTCTAATAGGGACTCGCTATACTAAATGTTGTAATAGACTCCTAATAGGGTCCATCCTCTAACAAGGAATATTTATATTAGTACATCATCTTGTGGGTATCATTCCCACTGGGGTTGTCCCTCTGATCAAGGGTTTCCCTAGTTAACATATCTGGTGTAATTGTCTATGTGCATTTTAGTATGGTTGTTGTTTACTTTGGTTGAATAGTTAAGTTTTTTTAAAGAAGATAAATGTTTTAATTATTGGATAACTGATTCACCTTGCTCTTAGTTATCTTGGTAGACTATTGTTTGTAACAATTTGTTTTCTAGCGTATGAAACAATTTGTTTTGGGGACCACATGTGCCATGTCCCCATCTTCTCTAATGAACTTAAAGGTGCCCCTATCAAGCCCACTTTTCCTTCAATGCATTGATGATTTGACATCATGTCAGAGCTAGGGTAGGCCTTCCTATCTCCGTGTCAACACTTGGACCTCTTTCAACACTCAATGCATGCATTAGTGGGCATTTTATGGGGGAGTGACAATACTATGACCAAGGAGCCTCCTTCAACAACAACTATTAGTGGTATATCTATATGTCATGTACATGCATTGAGCTAGCCATTTTTTTGATAATTTTTGGGTTGGAGAACCCCTACGATTTCTATTGTACACTTTTCAAAATGATTTGACTCTTTTTTTTGGTGTGCCCTATCAACAGATACATCTATTTTTGGAGTTATGACATGTGACTTGGAGATATCTAGTTTTATTGGCCTCTAATTTTGAAGATCTATTAGAGACTGCAACAAACATCGAGCTCTTTTGAAATCTAATTTGTGTTTTTTGTGGCTTTAACTATGCATTATTTGAATGCATACATTTTAAACCACCATTGGCATCATGATTGCAAGATTTTTCCTTGGATGCACAAATCATGGGTTCCAATTTTCTTGAGCTAGTTGTATTTTGGCTTTGGAGACCCTTGCAATTTATTAGAAATATGGTGGAGTTTACATTTTGTTTTGTTGGCATTGATTGTGCTTTTCACATCAGCTCGAGGCTAGACATCGACCCACATGACTTGACCTTAGTTGTATGTTCAAAAAGTGTGCTAGTATTTTGGGGGATGGGCCACACTTTATGGAGGATGCACTTTGGAACAAGCACCCATCATGCCATTTTCAAAGGCATAAATTTTTATCACTCGTACAATGGTGAATTTTTAAACTTGGTATTCCATGGTGGTTTCTTGCATAATTTCTTCTTCGACCAACATCATCTACTTGTAGACTTGGGTTTACCACTCTTGAGGGTGGGTTATGGACGATCACATACTCCTTGGGTGTGTTTTTCTTCACCATGGGTAGATTTGTGGAGTTTATTTTTTTCTTAGTGTTTTTTTTGTAAACACATGCTTTGACTTGGCTACCAATTTTTTATTCCGGCACCGGTCCTTGGGTTTTCAGCTTGTTTCTGATGATTGAATTTATTTTTTCTAGTGAGGGTAATTTTTTGGCATTCTTTTGCGTTGATGGTCATTTTACCATCAAATTTATGCTCATCACTTGTTGATGTCAATATTGCATTAGCATATCTTGTCACCTCTTCAAGCTCTTTTTGGACCTAGCTTCACATTTTTGCTCATATCTTGGGCATACAAACCTCATTTTCCACAAATAAGATATCATCAAAAAACTAGTTCTGAGCCTGTCTCAATGGTGCATGTAATTTTTAGTTTTCATGGCTTTTTGATGACATTTTTTACTATAAAAGTTAGTGGTTCCTTTTTACACTCCTGGAGACATATCTTGAGCATCCGATCTCCAATTTCAAAATTCTTTATATCGTTGGAAAGTTATTTTAGAGCTCTTTCTAGTGATGCTAGTTATTTTTCTAGATTCTTCTCCAAGAACATTCTATTTAGTCTTTTTAATTTTGCACTATGGTGGATATCTTGGTTATTTCAGGTTTGGGGATCAATTTTCTTGCTTTGAATGATTCATCATGGGTTGTACTATCTATTATATTAGCCTTATGTCTCATCTAGTCTATTTAGACATCATTTCTATGCATTCTTGTAAATGCATTGAGATAAAGTGTCATATTGCATCTATATTTTCATTTCAATAGTTTTCCCTTATTTTGTCTTTTAATTTGAGTAGTGTCATCTGAGGACACTTGTAAAGATTATTGTATTTTTGTGATTCACCATATCTTGTGCCTATGATTAAATTTTCATGGGGGGTTGATGTTTTTCCTTTTTTTTCCATCTTCCTTTGTCTAGTAAGTATTCCCTATTCCCTTTTGTGACATTAATCTTAAGACGTGTTTGAGATTGATCAGCTCAGTACATATGTATGTACTCTTTTATGCATATTGATCATGGTTCCTTGACATACAGTTCTATTGGCCCAATTTTCCAGTTGCTTGTCACTTCATCCTTATCTGTATTAGGGGGTTCTTGTATTCTTTCTCATTCTTCCTTGGTTTGGTGGAGTGATATATGTATTCATTATTTGTTCCTATGTACTAGATGGATACAGTGGCTGGGTACCTATGCATTTCGATGAGATGGATCATTTACCATATAGACACTTTTCTTTTTGTTCCTACTTTGGTTGTAGCCTTCCATGTTTGATAGATTAGCTTTTTAGGCTTTGGTGTTTCATGCCATATGTATCTTTGAGGTCATTTGTTTTCTTTTGTGTGCCTCCTGATTTGATGTAAATTATAGTCTTCTCTACCTGGTCAGCTTTTATTTTAGTGGAGGTTCTTTAGATTAATAGTTACTTTTGACAGAGCTTTACATCTTCTATAATGCTTTAGTGGTGCTCTTCATAATCATATTTTGTTTGTATCTTCAAGGACATTCCCTTGTTTGGAGACTTCTTTAGTCCTTCACTAGATTCTTTTCAGCTTATTTCCATCTCCTTTTGGAGTAGGGTTTTTCCCATGTGGTTTTCTCTATTTCTTCTCTTTTTAGAGATTTGTTTGTGCTTGAGTACCTCATCAGGCTTTGTTGTTGGGACCTAAATTTACTTTCAGTAGTAGTTTCTAGGTTTTTAGCTACTCCCTAAGTTTATCTTAAGGGGGGTGTTAGAGTAATTAGATATTTTCTAATTAACTCTAGTTTTCTTAAGCTAAATTTTAGACATCTAATAATTAATTAATTATTAATTATTATGATGCAACCTAGATGAGATCTTTTTAGGGTTTCGATCTCCTTTATAATGATGATCTCTCATTGTATTTATTAATTCAATTTTGATAATAGCAATTTCTCTTTTTTCTCATCAAGAATGTATCATCTCTGGATCTAGAAATTCTAGCCTCCATAGCTTTTGCTTCTCTCTTTCTGTGATAGGTGTTTGCATCTAGGTGATTCTTGGGAGATTTGGGGTTGATCTTTCATCAACTTCAACAAAATATATTTTGTAGGTATTACTTGTTCCAAACTAACCCTAATAGTGGGGACATGATAGCTAACCCCATATGCATGGTCAAAACGAGCCTAAATTTGTGATTCCCAAATTCTTGTCATTGTGATAGAACTAAATCAAATTGAGGAGACAGAGGCAAAGAAAAATGAATTGATACAAAGAGCATGTTCTTGGGAAGTAAGAAACAATGACTCTTTAGCTATAACAAAATTTCAATAAAAGTTTATATTTTATAATATTTTATGGATCATAAACTAAATTATGCATGTGTTCTTCTTGTAGGATTTGTTTAGACCTAAACAAGTTTCTCAACATGATGAGGGTACTGGCATAGTTCCTTTAGGTAAATAACCCAATAAACTATCTTTATTTAAAAAATAAAATTTCTCTATAATGATCATTTGTAGGAATGGTATGTTTTCAAGTTTAGGTTAACTTTTGAAAGGACCCATGTCATGCATGATTTATTTAAGATTCAATTGTGTATATCTTTAATTGATTTTTTTTATATTGATTAATTTATTTTATGTATAATTAATTTTATTATTATATCTTATAAGTGAAAATATAGTGTAGATACATTTTTTTTTGTCTAAATGTCACGTTTCAGATCAAATTCATAGAGTATTTGTAATGCCCTGCCAAGGAAACCCAAAAGGATAACATAGATTGTTCATTTGATAACATTATGAAAAGTACATTGTTCTTTTATTCATCATACACTCATCTAAATACAAAGAAAGATTGTGATGATTATATAATGAGTTAAGTTTTTGTTGAAACTAGGGGTATGGGACACTATGAATGTTGTACCCTTAAATTTTCTATGATTTTAGTTTTTAATTTTTGAGTAAGGTAGACACTCTAGGTGACTGCATCACCATAGGTGTTGGAAACCAAAATGGTTACTGGATGATCCTATGTAGTAGAGACTAGAGCCTTGAGTAAGTTGGTTGTACATGTGAGTTTTCAATCAAGTGAAAACATTAATTTAAAAAATGGATTATTATGGTTTTAGGTTAACACATTAATCACGATAAGTTATATTGGGCCATACTTGTCCTGTTGGATTATTGGGACTATATGTCATCCTATATAAGGCCTTGATGTGGTCGGGTTACAATGGTTTAGGAGGTTGATCCCAACATTAAGGAAAGTGTGATAAGGCTGAATATTCTCTATTGGAAAATGATGACCATATGTCATTCTGCAAAAGGCATGGATGTAGAAAGATGACTTGGTTCAGGAGGTTGAACCCAAAATTTTAGGGGTATGCGATGACACTCACCTAGATGTGGTTGAACCTCTAACTCTTCTTTTGCCTCTAGTTGTCCATTTGATTTGTGATTTAATTTTGGGTATTATGATTTATGTGGCTTTATGCTACCTTTGTACTTTGATTTTGGGGTATAAGCCTTAAATTACCTTAGAACATATGTGGGCTATGGTCTTATCTCCTAGCTTAGGGAAGTGGACCATTTATGGCTCCACATAGCTAGGTGGAAAATTATTTTGAGGTACTATTTGAGTGTTCATGGATGGCTTTATATGGATCCTTGTTGAGTAGTAGTTGAAGATCATTTCTTGAAGTCTATATGTTGCATCTCCCTAAAAAAAAACAATGTAAAATTGTAATGTAAACTCTTGAAGAAAGTAAAATCTCATATGTATATATCATGAAATGAAAAGCTATGTAAAAATGGTAAAGGGTATCTCTAGGAGAAATAAAGGGAAATGTGAACATATTGTATTATTTCAAAAGAGGAATGAAGTTATGATGATGCCATGACATTGTATATTTCTTTGTATTTAGATAAATGTATGATGAATAAAAGAGCAAATGTACTTTTCATAAAGTTTTCAAATGAACAACCTATGATTTGGTTTTTTTTATAATAATAATAATCACCAAAATTTGTATCAATTTGTCTTATCCTTTTAGGTTTCCCTCTTAGAGCATTACATTTGATATCAGAGCCCTAAGTTGTGACATTGGGAGCTCGAGGGCCTATTATGCTTAGAAAAAGAAAGAAAGGATTATAAAATATATCTTAAGGTATGCATGTGTTATAACCCTACTTCTAATGAAAATATGCTTGTAGGAACAACTTAAAATTTAACACAAAAGAAGTGGTAGATAGATTGTATCCTTGTTTGAGTCTAGAAGATGGATGAACCATTATAATAGGTACATATTTTCTTTCTTACCCAAAACACTAAGAAAGGCTAATAAACTAGAGTAATGTAGAGTAAGAAGTTACTAAAATAATTAGATCTCGAGTCCCTCTCCTCCTTTTATATAGAAATAAATCACTCCACTCTCTACAAAGGTTGAATGGTTGAATATCTCTTATAAGTGTGAGTATTATTATTGTTATTAGCGGTAAGAAATGATTCTTAGCACTAATAAAGTCTTGTATGAAATTAACAAATAGTTATCAGTAAAATCATATGTTAAGCATAAGTTTTAAATTTTGTAGAATATTGTAAGATAGTCCAAAGCTACTTTTGGCTAGGAAAACTTGGGACAACAATGAGGAGAAATTATAATTAGGGTAATATTTTAATAGAGGAAAATAATAAGACAATCAACCATGAACATAGATTATCAAGATGTATCCCACCAAGGGATTTACGATATTTAACGAATAGAAAAGATAAAAGAAAGAATTCCTTGACCAACTCAACACCTAGGAGAATTATAAAAGAAAAAATATATAGAAATGACCATAGCTTGTGGTTTAAGTAAAAATAACTAACCTCTACCCTAATAGATTCATCATCTATATAACATTATTTAAAGAAGTATATAACTATTATATTGGGTATGATAGAGAAATAACTACACTCTAAGGCTATCATCTTTATCTTTGAGAACTAAGGGATTGAAGTTCATTTAAGGAAATTGTAAATAACGAATATAGTATAGAAATATAAGATTTTGAGTACCTACTTAAGTATTTTCTCTTTCTAGACATAAGAGCATTGGAAATGTAAAGGTCTCTAGATAAATCACATTAATACATGAACTAGAATTTTAGATATACCTAAGAAGAAAGGATTCTCCAACCCTAGAATATAGTTAGGTAAATTAGGAAACTAACTAATGGAATAAACATGGTTATAAACGTGCATTTTAGAACTCTTTATAAGAAACCTTGCATCATAGTAAAGGACTACATTTAATTATGATCAAATGGCTTAACCAAGGTAGGTTACTATGAAATTTGATAACAATATTATGATGACTTCTAGGAGTAAGTCAAATTTTATGGGTGGAGAATGTAATACCCCTCTTATCTTAACAAGTATTAGTAGGGTTTTGAAGATAGTATAAGTACACTTGGACTAGGTTGGGAGATAAATTTACTTCTATTACTCTTTGATTTCACAAATTTGTGCCTACATAAAACTATAAGATAACATCTCTCATTCTTAACAAAAAAGAATGGTACCTACCTACTCTAAAATCGATAATCAGGTAGGTTTTCATGCTATAATATGTTTTTAATTATCATACACATAATTTATTTCTTATGACATTAGATATTGCTTTGTATTCACTTGATCATGTTTTGTATAATGTCTTTAGGAGATTGGTTATATGGTTGAATTGTATCATTCTTTATATTTTGTTCTAGATTCATTATTTATGCTTTGAAAACATTGTTTATAATGTTTTGATTATTATTTATTCTCAAGCTAACACAGCTAACCCATCATACCTTATATATGTGTTTGTTTACTCTTCTTGGTATATCTTTTGGATGAGTGAAGGTAGTTATAGTCACTTCTTTTGGAGATTGACATAATGTCACACTCCTCCTTCCTTGTCTAGCATTATTTGTGTGTGTGTGTGTGTGTGTGTGTGTGTGTGTGTGTGTGTGTGTGTGTGTGTGTGTGTGTGTGTATGTATATGTATTGTATCTTGTCAATTTGTGATGTAGGTGTGTGCAAGTACAAGGCAACAACTCCATTTGGCTATACAGTTTTGATCATGCCTCAAAATCCTTGAACTAGTTGTTGATAAAGGGTAGATAGAACCATGATCCACATAGGCATACTTATATCCTTATAAATCTAATAGGAAGTTATTCACCTAGCATAGGGTTTTTTTTGTCAAATTTTAATGGTTTTATTGGTGGATTCTATTGTTTATAATTATGTGTCCATGATATGTATATCTATATTTTCATATAAATTTTCTATGATATTTGTTTGGTATATGTATATAAGCATATATGGGTGCATACATATATAAAGTATCATGAGTTAGATAGGTTATCTTAGGAGCAAATAATAATAATAAAATTATAAACAAGGTATTGAAAGCATAAATAATGAATCTAGAACAAAACATAAAGCATGATTCGATTCAACCATATATTCGATCTCCTAAGAACATTATAGAACATGATCAAGTGTCTAATACAAAGAAATATATAATATCATAAGAAAGAAAGGATGTATATGAAAGGCATATACATATTATAGCCTAAAAACCTAGTTGATTATCGATTTCAGAGCAGATAGGTACTATTCTTTTGTGTTAAGAATGTGAGATGTTATCTTATAGTTTTACATATGCATGAGTTTGTGAAATCAATGAGTACTAGAAGTAACCTTATCTCCCAACCTAGTCTAGGTGTACTTATACTATCTTCAAAACCATAGTAATACTTTTTAAGATAAGAGGGGCATTACATTCTTTATATAATTGATTAGATCTCTATTTTAAAATGATAGATATTGTCCAGTGATTATTCTTTTTGTTTGACTATGATGTTACCATCAAACTTAACCATCCTTTGCATACATTAATTAACTATATATTTCAAGACAAACATGTGTATGGTTGTTTTTATGTGTGATGGTGTATGTTCTTAACTATCATTAAAAATTATGATCAATAATCTATTTTTTATATGGTAATCTCTATATTTTGAAAGGAAAGATGTGTGCATGCTTGTTTTTTGGTTCCATAGTGTATATTTTCAATCGATGTTTTCATCAATTCATTGTATGTTTTTAAAAGGATAAACATTGTATGAATGATTCTATTTTTGTGTTTGACCATAATATTTTGGATAAAATTCAATAATCCATTGTGTAATTGGTTAGCGCAGTGTATATATGAGTATTTTTGCATTTGACATTCTTAATTATAGTTTTGGATCACAATCAATAATCCATGATATTATTGATTGCATAGTAAAATAGAAGGATGTCTTTTCTAAAAATGCATTCTTCAAGTCATGATGAAGTGAAAACACCTCCTTCAAGGATGACCACCACTCAAAGATTGCCAACCGAAGGGTCAACAACAAGGAGCATGTAAACATCCATGTCTTCTCTGACTAAAGCTACTAAATCCTTGTTTCACTATTTTTTTTATGTGTTAATTATAATTTGATTTGTAATTTCTATTAGAAGCATTAATATTGATGATATTCCTATGGAGGATTATTGTAGATATGTTACTATGATGATATGTTACATTCATAACTGAGTTTGTCATTGATGTCAACATAGCAATTTTCTGTGATATTTGATAGAAGAACAACGGAAAGATCAAGTTGGTATGGATGGCTAGTTGAGAATTCTCACTATCCAAGGCTATGAGAGATATTTCTAAGTATCTAGTATATTTAGTTAATGTTGGATGAATAAATGTTAAGTTTGGAAGAAGTTATGTAAGTTTTGGTGATGTCTATTTTGAAATAGAGTTTACTGAGGCATGTTATTGTAAATTTTCTATATCTCTTAGCAGAGTTGTTATTCTGAGAATTGAGGTTGAGGATATGTAGAAGACATATTGGTGATGATGTGACTAAGTTTTCTTGTCATAATATTGCATGTACAAAAAGTTATTTAAGTTGCAAGGTGGAAGATTAATGTTATTGTTAAGTGTAACATATTTTTAATGTGGTCCTATAATAATTAATTGAGAAGATCTAACAACTAATTCAAGCAATTGTTCTATGAAATCAGTATAAAGGAAGGACATTTTCCATTATCATACAATGTAATGTGAATGAATGTGTAGTGATTATAAGTAGTAAAGAGATCGGAATGAAAAGTTGAGTAGAGTAGAGTGGAAGTGAAGGAAACTTCATTGCCAAGGTTCTATTGTGTGATCTAAGGTTTGACATTTGGATATGAGGTTCATGACTTGGTCTACAAGGTCTGACAATGATTGGTTTGGTTGATAGAATAGAGGAAAGAAGGAACATAATAGTAAATTGCATGTTTGAGTAGTGAGTTCTTGTTGTAGTTGAAATTGCATGTTTGGGCAGTGGCCTCTTCTTCCATACATTGTACTACAACTCCTAATAGGGTTGGAAAAACTCCTAACAAGGTTGGAATCTCCTAACAGGAATTCAAAGTCTCCTAATAGGGACTCATATGTACTAAATGTTCTAATAGACTCCTATCAGGGTCCATCCTCTAAAAAGGAATATTTATATTAGTATGTCATCTTGTGGGCATCATTCCCACCAAGGTTTTCCCTCTGGTCAACGATTTCCCTAGTTAACATATCTGGTGTAATTGTCTATGTGCATCTTTGTATGGTTTTTGTTTACTTTGGTTGAATGGTTAAGTTTATTTAAAGAAGATAAATGTTTTTAATTGTTGGATAATTGATTCAACCCCCCCTCGCCCCCCCCCCCCCCCATCCCTTTAGTTATCTTGGTGGACTATTGTTTCTAACAATTGGTATCAGAGCATTAGGTCCTTGAAGATAAATTTTAACAACTTTGGGAGGTCCATCATGAGCATGTTCAGGAAAGATAGTCCTACATCTAATAGAAGAAATTTTGACACCCGAATGGTGGAAATTCTTGGTGAGTTATTAGATTTGTGTAAAGAGCCTAGTATTGAGTTTTTAGATCTAGAATCCTTTTGTTGTATACAAAAGAATAGAAGCTCAAGCAAAGATAGATCCAGATCAAAAGAAGACATAAAGATAAAGGAAGGTATTGATCTACTTACAAAGAGAGAAGCATAAGGTATGAAATTTTTTTCTTGTTGGACATGTAATGAGTTTGGTCATTTTTCATCTACATGCCCTAAGAGAGTAAGGAAAACTAGAAAGAGTTCACTTTTTGATGAAGATGAAGAATTTAAAGCAAGTATGAAAAGATTCTTGAATGATTGTGATAAAGATAATTTGGTTAAGAAAGAGGAAGTATTAGAAGAGATAGATTTGGTAACTATTGTTGATCCAAAGGGTAATGATGAAAATGTGGAACTTATCATTAGCAATGAGTTGCAAAATGGGAATTAGATTGAAGAGAAAAGATTCAATCCTAGAGAAGGAGAAAGAGTTGAGTTGAAGACCCCTAAATAGAATGGTATAATAGAGAAAAGGAACAGATCAGTGACAAAAGTAGTAAGAGCTATGTTAGTTGAGAATGATGTATCCAAGATGTTTTGGAGAGAAGATGTGAATACAAAAAGTCTACACTATGAAAAAAGTGTAGGTTAGGAAAGACACAAACAAGACCCCTTATGAACTGTGGTTTGGTCACCCACCTATAGTTAAGTATTTTAGAATTTTTGGTAGTAAGTGTTATATCAAAAGAGATGATGATATTGGTAAGTTTGATGCTAGAAGTGATGAAGATGGGTTTCTTGGTTATTAATTAAAAATCAAGGCTTATAGATGATATAATCCGAGAAGTAAGATTATTATGGAAAGTGCAAATGTGAGAATTAATGAGAAATTTAGGATACATGAGAGAATAGTTGATTACAATTTAGATGATGATGTTGTTACTAAGCCAAGGAATGATGAAGTATTTCTTGAGAATAACAATGATTTGTAGAATGAAGGATAGCCAAGGTAAGAACAAAGCTCAAAACCTTTAGCAGAGCTAAGAGTTGAGATAGAAACTCCTACTCTAGGTAAGAATATGACAAAGAATCATCCACCCAAACAAATCATCGAAAGCAAAGATAAAGGTATGATGAAAAGAAGTAGAGTCAATGAAGAACTATGTTTGATATCTCAAGTTGAACCTAGGAATGTAGATGAAGCATGTAAAGATGATTATTGGAAACAAGCTATGAAAGAGGAATTGGATTAGATAGCAAAGAATGAGACATGGGAATTGGTTCCTAGACCATAAGACAAGAATATGATAGGAACTCAATGGATATTCAGAAACAAGATGAATGAGAAAGGTGAAGTTGTAAGGAACAAGGCAAGATTGGTATGTAAAGGCTACACATAGCAAGAAAGAATAGACTATGATGAGGACCTATGCTCCTATTGCTAGAATAGAAGCAATAAGATTATTCTTAGCCTATGTAGCACAAAATAAATTCAAAGTGTATTAGATGGATATCAAGTTAGCATTTATGAATGGAGAACTTGAAGAAGAAGTATACATAGAGCAGCCTAAAGGTTGTCCTTTGCCTAGTATGCAAGGTTATAAAAGCATTTGACAAAGCTTGGATATAAGAAAGGTATGATAGATAGTAATCTCTATTGGAAAAAAATTGATGATGGTTTGATGATTTTGATAATATTTGTTGATGATATCATCTTTGGAGGAGATGATGATGAAAGTGAAAAATTTGCTGAAGAGATGAAAGAGGGATTTGAGATTAGTATGATAGGAGAAATGAAATATTTTCTAGGATTATAGATTATATAGATTAAAAAAGGAATCTTTATTTCTCAAACCAAGTATTTGAAGGATTTACTAAAAAGGTTTGGTTTGGAGACATGTAAACCCATTGGAACACCTATGGTAACTATACATAAGTTATCTACAATGGATGAGACACATATTGTTGAGTAGAAGAAGTACATATCTAAGATTGGAGGTTTGCAATATTTGACTGACACAAGGCCAGATGTAGCAAATGTAGTTGGATTTGTTGCAAGATTCCAATTTGATCCCAAAGAAGCGCATTTTGCAATAGTCAAAAGGCTATTTAGATATCTGAAAGGAGCATCTAGGTTTGGATTGTGGTATGATAGATCTAATGATGATGTTGACTGGGTAGGCAATATGGATGACAGAAAGAGCACTAGTGGTTGAGCCTTCTTTATTGGAGGAAGATTGGTTTCTTGGTTGAGCAAGAAGTGGGATTGTACCTCACAAAGTACAATAGAAGAAAAATATGTTGCAACAACAAACAATTACAATCAATTTTTTTGGATGAAACATATGTTGAAGGATATAAAGATAGAAATTAGTGAACCTATTTTCATACATTGTGACAACACAAGTATGATAAATATGTCTAAGAATCTAGTGTTTCATTCAAAGACCAAGCACATTTCTATTAAGTATTACATGTTGAGAGAGAAATTTGTAGAAAAGGAAATTAGATTGGAGTATGTGAGCACTAAAGGGAAGATTATAGATATATTCACTAAGCCTCTTCCCAAAGAGACTTTTGAGTATTTGCAAGGTATGCTAGGGGTTATGCCCCTTCCTACATCAAAGTAGAAGATGCAAGAGTTGTTTGGACTGAATGATGATGCTTCCTGTATTGGGGAGTATCTATGATGGAAAGAGTCATCTAGGACTCTTGTTGGATGTTTTTTTAAATAGTGTCTTTGGACACTTGAGCTAATAAGAATTAGTTATTGCTAAGTTTGATGGTTGCTGAAACCTTTGACATTGATGTCAATGGGGGAGAAGTTTGACATGAAAAACATCATGAGAAGGTCACGGGGAAGAACATCATGGGGAGAAGCAAAGACAAGAAAAAATAAGTACAACATGTTTGGAAGAAGTACAAACTGAAATGATAGTTTGATAGAAAGCACATTGAGGTATATCACTAGGGGAATTCGATTGATGAAGAGGATTTGAAAAGAATGATTAACAGTCTTTTGCAGTTGGTATTCTTGGAACTAGATGTTTTTCATCTATGTTGCCATCAATGTCAAAGGAGGAGATTTTTGGAAGCATGAATGCTAATGATATTCCTATGGGGGAGTATTGTAGATATGTCACTATGATGATATTGTTGAGAGAGATTATTGAACTAGATTGAAAGAGGGAGATTGTTGAATAAGACTATGTGTACTATGTGTTTCAATCATTGTTTTTTCATTGATGTCAAACCTGCTATTTTCAAGTAAGACAATTGCTTATAAGATTCAAGTACTATCACTTATTTGATTGATGAAGAGGATTTGATCAAAAGATGTAACAATAGCACCTAGAGGAAAGGTTGAGTTATGATTATGTAATAAAGTACAAGAATTAGTTAAGATAGTGATGACATGATGTATTGATAATCTACTTAAGGTTACAAAAGCTAGTTACACTAAGAAAGTTTAGAAGAATAAGTTACACAAAGTTTGTTTTCCAAGCTTCACCGAGTGGATAGTAGGTGTCGAGCAAAGACAAAGCAAGTTGAGTAAAAAATTAGTTGCAGCTGAGTAAATGTTTATTCTAGTGTATGTCGAGCAAAACTGTGAATGTCGAGTAAAGTTTAGTTGATGTCAAGCACTAGTACACTTAAGTTTGTGCCAATTAATTTCATAGTGGATGTTGAGCAATGTTGTATGTGCCAAGCATTAGAAGCTCGATAATGTCGAGCTACTACATTATTTAAAAGATCGTGGATTCGATGAATCTGAGCTGACAAGTTTGTTTTCTTAGATTATGTGAACCAGGTGGAAGATAAGGTTGATGAGCTAGTGGCACATAATTCAAGGTAAACCATTTTTAGGTGAATTCAAAGTCGATTCTAGGAGAAGTTTCTAGAAGAGATATGAGATATGGGGTAGATACATTGTATCCTACCTAATCCATCCAAACCCTAAATTGGACAATGGAGAATGAGCAGAAAAAAATCTTAATTTCTTATTTATAGGAATGGCTAGTCATGAAGCAAGGTTAACATTTGCTAGAACCTAATGGAGACAAGGAATCAAGGGTTCTTCTTCATCAAGTAACCTAAGAGAAGAGTCTACAATGTCATGTTAAGAAATAAGGATTAAGGAGATGAATGCTTGAAGGGTGAACAAGCTATCAAAGTTGTAAAGTATGAAGGCCAAGTAGAATTAAGTACTGGACAATGATCTACAATCTGCAAATGAAGTTGTAAGTTGTATCAGACCAAAGCCTTATTGTTACTCTCTTACAATTTTATTAGTCTAGGGTAAATCCTTTAGATTAAGGTTGACCTAATGGTCATTTGTAAATCCTCCAACTAGGTGGCATTCCAAGTGAATGGTCTAAAGTCCTCTAACAAGGTTCACTTCTAATAAGATGATTGAAATCCTTTAACAAGGTCACATTTAACAGTGTGTATTGTAACCTTTAAGAGGGTTGGCCTTTCACAGGGCATTACTTTAGAAGAGTGAAAAGAGTAGCATGTACTAGTGGTTTTTCCCAAATTGGGTTTCCACATAAATCATTATGTCAAGTGTGTTGATGAATCTATTATGTTTCATGCTCTATATTTATACAAAGTTGATTTGATAGTAGCCTACAAGTTTTAAGTGATTTCATAATCTTATGGATGCATGAATAAGCATAAATGTTTTATGGGTTCATTAATTTGTGAAAAGTTTTATTTATACATTTGGACTTTGGATAACTAATTCACCCCTCCCCCTCTTAGTTATTCTAAAGTATTCCAAAAGGTATGTTAAATTCATGACTAAGTTTGTCATTGATGTCAACATAGCGATTTTCTTTGGTATCTAACATAAGAACAATAGAAAGATCAAGTTGGTATGGATGACTAGCTAACTATTCTTACTATCCAAGGTTATGAGAGATATGTTTGAGTACCTAGTATACGCACTTAATGTCAGATGAAGAAATGTTAAGTTTGGAAGAAGTTATGTAAACTTTAGTGATGTTTTTTCTAAGATAGAGTTTACAGAGGCATATTCTAGTAAACTTTCTATATCTCTTAGTAAAGTTGTTATTTTGAGAATTGACATTGAGGATATGTAGAAGACATTTTGGTGATGACATGGCTAAGTTTGGTCATCATAATATTATGTGTACAAAAATTTATTTAAGTTACAAGGAAAAAGATTAATGTTATCATTAAGTGTAACGTATTCTTAGTGTGGTCTTATAATAATTAATTAAGAAGGTCTAACAACTAACTTAGGGAATTTTTCTATGGACTTGGTATAAAGGAAGGACATTTTCCTTTATCATACTATGTAATTTGAATGAATATGAAGTGATTATAAGAAGTAGAGAGCGAAATGCGAAGTTGAGTAGAGCAAAGTGGAAGTGAAGGAAACTTCATTGCCAAGGTTCTATTATGTGATCTGAGATTTTCTATTTGGATCCAAGGTTTTTGGTTTGGTCTAGAAGGTTTGAGATTGATTGGTTTCATTGATAAAATAGAGGAAAGAAGGAACATAATATTAAATTGAATGTTTGAGTAGTGAGCTCTTCTTGTAGTTGAAATTGTGTGTTTGGGTAGTGGGCTCTTCTTGCATACATTGTACTACAACTCCTAACAGGGTTGGCACAACTCCTAATAGGGTTGGTATCTCCTAATAGGTATTCAAAGTCTCCTAATAGGGACTCATATGTACTAAATATTGTAATAGGCTCCTAACATGGTCCATCCTCCAACAAGAAATATTTATATTAGTAGATCATCTTATGGGCATCATTCTCACTGGGGTTTTCCCTCTAATCAAGGGTTTCCCTAGTTAACATATCTAGTGTAATTGTCTATGTGCATCTTTGTATGGTTGTTGTTTACTTTGGATGAATGGTTAAGTTTATTTAAAGAAGATAAATGTTTTAATTGTTGGATAACTAATTCACTCCACCCCCCCTCTCTTAGTTATCTTGGTGGACTATTGTTTCTAACAAAAAGACCAATACTAGTGATAATTTACCATCATTTGCTGGATTAGCTTGTGTTGATAGTATGAGAACATTGTGTGGATCATTATAGTCAGATGAGAAAGAATAGATTCTCGTAAAAGTACCTAAGCTTCTAGGTACATTAAAATTGTTATTATTTATAGCATAATTATAGTTAATTTATTCATAACTCATTTTGGATTGATTATCCTGTGATTTTTTTGTAGGAAATGATATTTTTAATGAAAGTCTTTATGAAATAACATTTTATGTAATAATTTTTTTTTCTTAAAAGGTGGAATGATGAAGCTCCCAAATTTAAAAACCAGCTCATAAAATATTTAGAGCATCTCTTTGGAAAAAATATTTTTAACAAAACCAAAATTCTTTAGAAGTCTTGCAAACATCTAAAGTGTGTTAGGGACCAATACAAAAGCGCTCTAGAGCTCAACCCAAGGTATGGGCACTCTCCTTGATTCCAGAGATGGAGTGGAATGAAATAATTAAAGATGCAAAAGAGAAAAGCCTCAAAGATAAAGGAATTCAACTACTAGAAGGAAAAAATAGGTATGTGATAGCATTAATGAAATTATGCACTAATTAGTTATCTTTATATTTATATAATCTAATCTATTTCAAAATTTTCATACATAGACTATAGGATACATCAAAGATTACATAGGCTAGAAAAGATAAGGTTTGCCAATACCATCTTGGCTCTAGTGGATTATGAAACTTCACACATGACTTGTAAGTAGTAGTAAATAAAATTTTGAATCAAAATTTTAATATAAAATTACAAATACTACTCTTTAATCAAGAAATACATGCAATATTAACAATATTAATCCAAAAATACATGGCTTTGAATTTAATGTAGTGCTCATAGAAGAAGACAAACAAATTTTCTTCTAGAAAGGATTTAAAGTCATGGTTTTATGACACCACATAGAATCCTATGACCAAAGAAAAGATTCTAGTACACCAATTCACATACAAGTAAATAGGTGGTGCAAGGAGGGATGAAGAACTAGGGCCAAGGGCACACCAAACTAGCCAAACCACCTTGCAGAGTAAACACAGTAGAAACACAACACAAAGAAAAACAACCAAAGAGATAGAAGAGAAAAATACTTTATTGATTCATCAAATTATTAGCATACATGCCCAACTATAAGGCCTTCAGGGTAACAACTAGATACAAAATACATTCAAGATCCATGACCTAGCTTCAAATTCACATTTCCAAACACATATGCCTCCAAATTTCAAAACCCTCTAAGTTATGCTCCCTAACCTAAGCCTAAGAACCCTATTTATACTTGCCAAAAAAACTTCAAAAGATTTAGTTAGAACATTACATCAAAGAAAGGTTGACCTCAAAATGGTCAATACTCATCCCTAGGAAAGGTCCTATCATTAAATTCACAATCCAAAATAAATACGAAAGTCATCTCCTACTAAGAACCAAAACACAAAAAACTTGGTCAAAGAAGGAATCAAGCATCAGCAAATAACTAGCTCACTCAGCACATGGAGGAACACTCAACCAACATTGGAAAGCTTGGCCAAAATTGGACAACTCAGCCAACACTAGACAAATTGGCAACAACTAGAACTTGGAAGCAACTGGAACTCAACATCAACTGGCACTCAACAATAATTGGCACTCCACAATAATTGGTGGAATGAACAAAAAGTGCAGTTTTACAATGCAAACTAAGATGCTCTTGCATTAGACAACCAAGGTAGAAAGAAATGATTCTCTTGAATCATGCACGTATCACAACCTAAGCTGAGTTTCACTCAAATTGAGAAATCCATGTAGCATCTTCAATTGGTCTATTTTTCCACTTCACCAAATATTTATATTAATATTTTCCTCTTGTACTTTTACCAACTTTTTGATCCAAAATTTGTTCAACTTCTTCAATTTTCTTCTTAGAATAATCATTTGATACAAAAAAAATCATCATCTAACTCATGATACTTATACAAATCAGCAACATTGAATTAGGAGATACATCCATGTCATCAAGTAACTCAACTTCATAAGCATTACCACTATCAAATTTCTTCAAGATCTTACAAGGTCCAAACTTCTTCATCTTCAACTTACTGTATGTTCCAACACGAAATATTCCATTCTTCAAATGAACCATCACCTCATCACTAACTTCAAAAGCATGATGTCTCCTAGACTTATCAGCATTATTCTTGTACTTCTAGTTACTTTGTTCCAACTTCAGTTTCACTTCCTTATGCAAAGACTCCATAAAATCATAAGATTATTCTCTTATAGCACTTCTCTTTTCTTCACCAGCAACATCCCTTAAATTTGATACTCCTCTAGGTTGCATTCTAGTAACAATCTCAAAAGGTGTTTTTCCTATACTCCTATTCACAAAATTATTATATGCAAACTCAACTTGTGCCAATATGATCTCAAAATTATGTGGTTCATCTCCAACTAAGCATTTCAAAAAATTAGCCAAGCTTCTATTCACAACCTATGTATGTCCATCTATCTGTGGATTTATGTAGATCTAAACTTCAACTTAGTACCCATCTTCTTCCACAAAGTCTTCCAAAATTAACCAAAAAACTTATTGTCTCTGTCAGAAATAATACTGCTTGTTAATCTAGGCAATCTAATAATCTCTTTGAAGAAAAATTCAGTAACATGATCAGCATCTAATGTCTTCTTACATGGTATAAAATGAGCCATTTTATCAAATCTATCCGCAGCAACAAAAATTGAATCACACCCCTTTGTTGTCTTAGGTAATGTAAGAACAAAATCCATACTGATGTCACTCCAAGGTTTCTCAAGAATTAAAATAGGTTTATACAATCTAGTATTTAGACTTACTCCTTTTGCAACTTGACAAAATCCACAACTCACAAACTTCTAAATATCCATATACATATGTGGCCAATAATACTCATCCTTTAACAAACTCAATGCCTTGTTAATTCCAAAATGTGTAGCCAATCCACCACTATATTTTTTCTTGATCAAATTTAACCTCATAGAAATTCTAGGGATACACAACTAAATTCATGTAAACAACATACCTTTTTGAATAAAATATTCAACAAACTTACTTCGTTGTTCTGTCAAACTAGGTCCTCTGCACTCTCTCCACATCTCAAAAAAATCAGGTTCAGTATCATATAACTCTTTCATTGCATCAAAACTAAGAACTACAACCTTCATCTCAATCAATAAGGAATGCCTTCTGCTCAATGCATCAACAACTCAATTATTGACTCCAATTTTATGCTTAATCACATATGTGAAACTCTACAAATACTCAACCCACTTCATATGTTTCTGATTCAATTTATGTTGACTTCCCAAGTGTTGTAAAGCTTTATGATTAGTATACAATACAAATCCCTTAGGAATCAAATAATGTATCCACTTCTTCAATGCTTGAACAATAGTATAAAACTCTTGAACATACACAAAATAATTCCTTTTAACATCATTCAACTTCTCACTAAAGAAAGCAACAGGTTTACCATCTTGAATTAATATAGCTCCTATTGCACTACCACTTGCATCACATTCAATTTGAAATACATTATTAAAATTAGGCAAAGCTAATACAGGTAACTTAGCAACCTTTTGTTTCAAAGTCTCAAAATTGTTATAAGCTCCATGTGTCCACTTCAATTATTTTTTATCTCCTCTCATTATCTCCATCATAGAATTATAAACATAACTGAAATTCCTTATAAACTTCCTGTAAAAACTAACCAAACCATGAAATGATCTTATGTCACCCATATTCTCAAGTGTAGGCCACTCCAAAATTGTTTTAACCTTCTTAGGATCCATCTTCAAACCATTTGATGTAATCACAAATCCTAAATACACAATCTCTCCTTGCATAAAAGAATACTTCTATAGATTAATCATCAAATTTTCTTCTTTCAATCTTTGTAATACTTATCTAACATGCTCAAGATGTTCTTCCTTAGCCTTACTGAATACCACAATATCATCCAAATAAACAATCATAAACTCACCCAAGAATATTTTGAGTACCTCATTCATCAACCTCATGAAGGTATTAGGTACATTAGTCAAACCAAAAGGCATAACCAAGAATTCATACAAACCATCTTTGTCTTGAAAGTAGTCTTACATTCATCACCTTCAATGGTTCTGATCTGATGATAGCCACTCTTCAAATCAATCTTGGTAAAATACTTTTCTCCAGTCAAACAATCCATTATGTCATCCATCCTCAGCATAGGAAACATATATTTCAGTATGATCTTGTTAGTAGCTTTGTAATTAGTACACATTTTCCATTCTCCATTCTTCTTAGGTGCTAATACAACAAGTACAACACATGGACTCCAGCTTTCTCTGATCAAACCTTTCTGCAATAATCATGCACTTGTCTATTGACCTCTTCATTTTCAGTAGGTGTCAATCTATATGGTTCTTTATTTGGAAAACTAGCTCTAGGAATCTTTTCCATGAAATGACTTATACATTTCATTGGAGGTAAACCATCAAGTATATCCTTTTCAACAATATCATTATAATCATTCAAAAAAATTATAATTTCACTAGCACTCGGTCAATACTACTAGTTTTTTCTATCACTTGGTTACCACTAGCTTTTGTCGCTTGGTCGCTACTTATTAGCACTCAGTTAACAATATTTTCTAATACTTGGTTACTACTTTCACAACTTGGTCTCCTAGGAATTATGGCAAAATAGATTTATTTCTTCTTCATTTCATTTAAAATTTCTTTCCATTAACCAAGCAAACTATCACAATAGTACAATTAACCTCATTTGGACTTTCAATCAAAGGCATCAATATTTTCTTTTTTCCATTCACCCAAAGAGTATATTGATTCTATTTCCCATCATGTATAGCATGTCTATCATATTTCTAAGGTCTACCCAAAATAATATGACAACAATCCATAGGCATAATATCACATAGAAATTCATCAAAATAATGTCCAACCTTGAACTTCACAATGCATTGTTCACTTACCAATATCTTATGGTCATCTTTGATCCATGAAACATGATAAGGTTTAGGATGACCCAACCTTTGCAACTACAAATTTTTAACCAATTATTCTAGAAATTCCACTATCAATGATCACCTTACAACATTTTCCAGCCATCTTACAACTGGTCTTGAAAAGACTAATCCTTAGGACAGGTTCCTCATCACTTCCCTTATTACATAAGGTTCTTCTCATCATCATATTTTCTCTAATTTTAGGTCCACTTGGTAAACCCTTAGTGCATCCTTGAATCATAACATCTCTTTTACCTTGCCTACTTTCAGAAGATCTACACTCAAAGGATTCATGCCCTTCTTCACGACATCTTAAATAGATACCCTAAAAACTGCCTCTAGAACAAAAATTACCTCTTCCTCAGTAAGAAGCAGTACCTCCCCAGTAAGAATCACCACCTTTCCATTCATTATTTCCTTTATCATCATTCTTCCATTTATATTTTCCCTTATCTTACACAAAATTGTTAGATATGCCACCTTCTCCATAAGAATGACCTCCACCTCTCTGAAATCTACCACCTCTACCTCTTTGTCTTTTTTCATGCTTCTTTGTCAAGATCTCCTTAGCTTTCAAGGTGGTGCAAGAGAACCTAAACCTCCATTATCCATAGCATCTATTAGTCTAACTCTT
Source organism: Cupressus sempervirens (assembly GCA_028749045.1). Lineage (NCBI taxonomy): Eukaryota > Viridiplantae > Streptophyta > Pinopsida > Cupressales > Cupressaceae > Cupressus > Cupressus sempervirens. Next base: position 330,846,461 of record CM053786.1, on the reverse strand, counting down.
CATGAGTTCTACTCAAAGGCATTTTTTCCTAAGAGATATTTGTAATAGGTAGAAATAGTTATCTAATAAATCAAGCCTTCTTGTAATGCCTACTCACCATTGGTGTTTTATAAACCATGGGTTTTTTAATATAGTCATTAGGCACATCTTAGTACTAGGATAGGATAGGTGTGCTCTTAGGATTCTAAAACTATGTACTCAACTAACACTGGAAATCCTTTGTTAACCAACCCAACTCAACATCGTCTGGGAGCTCGACATGGTTTGGGAGCTTGACAGTGCTTAAGAATTGACTAGTATAGAGGTTATGCTAACTTTCCCTCACTAACTAACCCAACTTAGTTGACACTATCTTTGAAATTGGTTAACACTAAAATGCCCAGCACATATAGGGGAACTGTCTTCAATGACTAAGCAGGCTTGCCTAATACTGGTTGCTCAGCAAGGCTAACAATTTTTCATTACATTTTACAAAATTTAACCTAATCACTCCCAATGGTCACAAACTTTGAAAATTGGTTAGATTATTCGGGAAAGGTATTCAAATAGCCCATTCAGGTGGGTGGAAGACATACATAAAATATATAATTTTGTATTTGAATTAATAAAAGATCTCATTTTTCTTGTAAAATGTTGCATTTCCATAGTGTATGGACTGGTACATATTGGAACATGTGAATAAGTGATTGATTTGGAATTATAAACATCACAGTTGAAGAATTCAATTGGCTTGAGGATTTCAAGTGCTTTATAACTAAAATTATTTGAAGTTCTCTCTCAAGTGCAACAGAACCCTACATTTGGTGACTAGTCTTAGGAATAATGCCCAACTTGCATTCCCACTATGGAATCTCCATGCCACTTGGAAATATGCAAGTTATGAGGATGTAAAATATGGTCCCTAAAGAATGGGAAATGGAAATAAAGTCAATCACTTTTGCTAGAAATCCCTAGGCCAAACATCTCTATGTGTTTGGTGTAGGACAACAAGAATTGAAGTGTTGTAGACACTTATGTTATGGATGAAACCAATCTACAGGTGGATAATGATATCTATAAAATCCCTACATGTTTCCTAGTTGGTGGTTTAACCTAGTAAATCATCAATTTTGTGCTTCCTTCACAAAATATATCAATTAGGCCCAAAAGGCAATTTTGCTATCTATGATTCTTGGAACAAGATAGGCAAATCAAACCCACTAGTTTGAGTTGGACAAGTATTTTCAAACCTTTCCACTCCCCTATGAACTCATAGGTTACTATTCAAGGCATAAACCTAGTATTTGGAGATTTTGTGCTTAAGACCTAATTGTGCTCTTTTAGGTGCCTAAACTATGTTTTTTGTGTAATTTTGTTTCAAAGGTGTAGAGCCCTCTCTCTTGCCTCCATTTTGGGGTGTTTGAAGTAGTTCAAGGCCAAACCATGACATTATTTTTTATTTAAGGGAGAGTTTTACATCAAGTGGTATCAGAGAAAACTAAGACCCCTTAGGGAAAAATAAATTTTGACAACACCATGGAAGGAGAAGATGAAGGAGGGTTATCTTCAAGGATGTCCAATGTAGAGATTATGAAATACTTGAGAGTGCATAAGATAAGAAAAGATGAATAAAGAGATAGAGAGATGTAGTTGATGAGGAAAGAGATCTAAAAACTCTAAAGAAGTCAGACAAGGGATTAATGAACACCTTGAATAGGAGGAACAAGAATGCTCTATTGACCAGAGGATGCTTGTGAGGACTCTAAAATCTATAGAGAGGAGAACCATGGATCTAAGCTTTACTTTCCCACATAAAATGGGAAGATGGACCTAGAGGCTAAAATGGATTAGGTAGATTCCTTAACCAATTTCTTTGATTATGAAGCCATCCTTGAGAACCAAAGGGTAAAGATTGCCAAGTCTAAACTCAAGAGCTCTACAGTCACATGGTGGAAATTCATTCAAGATGATAGGGTGAAGAATGAGAAGAATACACTCAACACTTAGAAGAAGATGGTGGCTCTACTTAGAGAGACATATGTCCTTGAGGATTATGAAAGAGATGGACATCCCTACCTACATGGAGGAATTTCAGAAGTTGGTGATGAAATCCAAACTTGTTAAACTTGAAAGTGTGAAACTTTCTAGGTATATGCAAGGACTAAGGCTTACCATTAAATATTAATTAATTTTGATAAGCCCTACCACTATAAACTAGTGCTATCAATTGGCACTCAAGGTTGAAGAAAAGTTCAAAATGAGGAATGAACAAAGTGGTAGAAATAAGGGAAAGAATGACAGAGGAAAAGGAAACTTTGTGGGTAAAGGAATACAAGGCAAAAGATCTCAAGGAGATTCTAAAATGGAGAATACCCAAGGTGAGAACAATTCAAGAGGTGGATATAGAGGAAGGAGAGGAAATGGTAGAAGTATAAATGGTGGAAGAAACAATGGTCAGATCAAATGCTACAATTGTAACTAGATGGGCCACTTTACAAACAAATGTCTTGAGAAGCATAACAACCAAGGAGAAAGAAGAACATTGTTCAAGAGGATGATGATGATGATGAAAATGTTAGAGATTGTATTTGTGAAGAAGGGGCTACTCTTATGATGAAGAGGACATTGATCCAAGCACCTATATCAGTGGAGCCTCCACAAAGGAAGACTCTCTTTAGGACTAACTACAAAAGCCATGGAAAGGTATGTAAGGTAGTTATTGGTTCAAGTTCTATTGAAAATATTATTTCTAAAGAAATGGTAGATAAATTGAATCTAGAAAGAAGACCCCACCCTAATCCCTCCCATGTATCTTGGCTAATAAAAGGGCAATAAACACTAACAAATGAATAGGCATAAACACTAACAAATGAACAGGCTTGGGTAGATTTTCAAATAAAAGATTGTAAGGATAGAGTCATTTATGACATTGTTGACATGGAAATTTGTCACCTTCTACTAGGTCTTCCATGGAAGTATGACCTTAAGGCAAAACATGATGGTGTCACTAAAAAATATCATATCACCAAAGATGGGCATAAATACAATCTTCTTCCCAACTCTGACCCTCACCAAGAGAAATGCAAAGAATAGTTATTTGTCATGTTAGGTGAACAAGAGGTGTTGAAGATCATCCAAGACATTCAAATAGGGTATGCCCTAGTCCTCAAACCTAAGATGAAAGAAGTCACCCAGGAAGTGCTTAAAGAAGTAAAGGATCTACACCTAAAAAAGTACAAAGGGATACTTGTAGGAGATACTCTAGATGAACTCCCACAATTGAGGGACATCTCACACTAGATTGACTTCATACCAGGTGCTTCTCTACCCAACAAGGTTGCAAATAAACTTACCCCTAATCAGAATGTAGAGGTAGCCAAATAGATCAATGATCTGTTGGCAAAAGTACTCATTCAAAAAAGTCTCAACCCTTGCATTTTCCCTAGTATTTTGTCCCCCAAAAAAGATGGAAAATGGAGACTTTGCACTAATTGTAGGTCAATCAACAAAATAACCATAAGGTATAGGTTCCCTATACTTAGGATTGAAGATCTTTTAGACCAACTTGGAGGAACATGTTACTTTTCAAAAATAAATCTTAAATTAGGCTACCATCAGATATGGATTAGGATTTTACATGAGTGGAAAACAATATTTAAAACCACAGAAGGGTTATATAAATGGCTTGCAATGCCATTTGGTCTAAGCAATGCCCCTAGCACATTCATGAGGCTGATGAATGAAGTGATTCATGACTTCATAGGTAAGTTTGTGGTGGTCTATCTTGATGACATATTGATCTTCAATAGAACTAAAGAGGAACACATGAAACACTTGAAACTAGTCCTTCAAAGGCTACATGAAAAGAAGTTGGAAATCAACCTTGAAAAGTGTGCATTCAAGCAGACAAAATTGACATTCTTGGGCTTTGTCATCTTAAATATTACCTTGAAGATGGATCCTAAAAAGGTTGAGGGTCTCCTCAATTGGCCAACACCTAAGGTAGTAGGAGAAGTTAGAAATTTCCATGGATTGGCAAATTTCTATAGGAAATTTGTCAAACATTTTAGTCACAAATGTGCACCTCTATTGGATACAATAAAAGGAGGTAAGAAGAAAAAATTTCAATGGTCAACTCAAGTTGATGAAGCATTTGAATACTTGAAAGGTAGGGTAGCACAATATTGAATCTTGGCACTACCTACCTTCAAAAAATTGTTCATAGTAGAAATTGATGCAAATAACCTTGCTATAGGAGTAGTTCTCTATCAAGAGGGAAGACCAATAGATTTATTCTCTTAAAAAACAAATGATTCCAAGGAGAAGTATAGTACATATGACCTAGAAGTATATGCTATGGTTCAAGCTCTTTGAGGTACTACTTGCTCCTAAGGAATTCATTTTCTATATAGAAAATCATGCACTAAGCTTCCTGAATAGCCAAGACAAGTTGAGTTGTACACACAAGAAGTGGTTGAGTGACTCCAAGCCTTCACATTTTATATCAAACATAAGAAAGGTACCACAAACAAGGTAGAAGATGCTCTCAGTCAAAGAGTCACCTTGGTACAAGAAGTATAAGTGAAAAGCATGGGGATTGATGCCCTTAAGTAGTTATACAAGGATGATCCAGACTTTGGGGATATTCATAATGTTTGTTCTACATTATCTGATGCATATAACATAATATATTCTAAATATTTGTTGCCGAATGGTCTATTGTTCAAAGGAGGACAACTTTGCACACCTAGATGCTCCATGAGAGAAAACTTAAACAAAGAGAAGTATTATGGCACATTAGGAGGTCATTTTGGGATTGAAAAAACTTTAGAACTCCTAAGGATAAACTATCATTGGACCAAGTTACTTACTGATGTCAAAAATTTTTTTGAGACTTGCACAATAGGCCAAAGAGCAAAGGGACGAAGGAAAAATTAGGGTCTTTATCATCCCTTACCTATTCCAAAAAAGCCATGGGATAGTGTGAGCATGTATTTTGTGTTAGGTCTTTCGAGGACAAGACAAGGTTTTGATAGAATTTTTGTTATTGTAGACAGATTTAGTAAAATGGCTCATTTTGTTCCTTGTAAGAGCTCTAATGATGCTTCACATATTGCTAAATTTTGTTTTAAAGAAGTAGTAAGAATTCATGGATTACCAACATTGACTATCTTAGACAAAGATGTGAAATTCCAAGGTCACTTTTGGAGGACCCTACAGAAAAAGTTGGGCACAAATATTTCCTTTAGCTCTACCTACCATCCACAAACATATGGGAAAATTGAATTGGTCAAGAAATCATTAGGCAACCTTTTAAGGTGTCTAACAAAACAACATGAGAAGACAAGGGATGTGATCCTCCTTCAAGTAGAATTTTCCTTCAATCAATCACTTAGTAGGTCAATAGGGAAGACACCATTCTAGGTAAACTATGGATTCCATCCTAGAGGAGTTATGGAACTGAGAGACTTACCAAGTGAGTTCAAAACCAATACACAAGGTTAGGAATTCTCAACATGGATCAAACAAATTCATGATCAGGTTAGAGATACTCTAAATTAGAACACTACAAAATAAAAATAGTAGGCAACAAAGAAAAAGGTACATGTTTCATTTAAGGAAGGAGATCAAGTATGGGCTTACCTAAACAAAGCAAGACTACCAAGGGGAAACACAAAACTGTAGATGAGGAAGATTGAACCCTGTCAGATATTGCAAAAATTTGGAGAGAATGTGTATGAAATTTCATTGCCTCCTAACATATCAATTTCTCCTATCTTTAATGTTTCTGATCTCACCCTTTTAAAAGGTGATGCAGATACTAATGATGTAATGTAGGATGTTCATGAACATGCAGAATAGATCAAGGATCTACCACCTAGGCAACCACTTTAGTTGGAGAAAATTTTGGATTCTAAGGTGGTCAAGAAGACAAGAAAGAAGACTTGTACAAACTACTTGGTCAAGTGGAAGGGTCTTTTAGACATAGATGCTACATGGATGAGTGAAGAATGCATTTCCAAGCATGGCACCTCTTTTCAACAACTATCCTCAAGTGGGGCTTGAGTTTTTCAAGCAAGGGAGTATGGTAAAGGAGTACATAACCCTCCATTCTCCATAGCATCTATCATTCTAACTCTTTATGAGTTCTACTCAAAGGTATTTGTTCCTAAGAGACATTTGTCATATGTATAAATAGTTATCTAATAAATCAAGCCTACTTATAAGGCCTAGTCACCATTGGTGTTTTATAAACCATGGGTTTTTTACTATTTTCATTAAGCATATATTAGTCCTAGGATAAGATAGGTATGCTCCTAGGCTTCTAAAACTATGTACTCGACTAACACTGGGAATCCTTTGTTAACTGACCCAGCTCAGCATGGTCTTGGAGCTCGGCATGGTCTAGGAGCTTGGCAATGCTTGAGAATTGACTAGTTTAGAGGTTATGTTGAATTTTGCTTTTTAACCAACCCAACTCAGTTGAAACTATCTCCAAACTCAGTTAACACTAAAATTCTCAACATATACAAGGGAACTATCTTCAATGACTGAGTAGGCTCAGCTAATACTGACTGTTCGGCAAGGCTATTAGTTTTTCATTAAATTTTACAAACTTTCACCTAATCACTCCCAATGGTCACAACCTTTGAAAATTAGTTGGATTAGTTGGGGAAGTTCTTCAAACAACCCTTTTAAGTGGGTAGAATATGACATAGAATATGTAATTTTGCATTTGAATCAATAAAAAGATCTCATTTTTCTTGTAAAATGTTGCAATTCCATAGTGTATAGACTAGTACAGATTGGCACATGTGAATAAGTGATTGATTTGGAATTCTTATTATCATATTTGAAGAATGCAATTGGTTTGAGGGTTTGAAGTGATCTATAACTAAAGTTATTTGAAGTTCTTTCTTGAGTGTACCAAAACCCTCCATTTGGTGACTAGTTTTAGGAATAATGCCCTAACTTGCATTCCCATGGTGGAATCTTCATGCCACTTGGAAAAATTCAAGTTAGGAGGATGTACAATATGGTACCTAAAGAATGGGAGATGGAAATGAAGGAAATCATTTTTTTCTAGCAAGCCCTAGGCCAAACATCTCTATGTGTTTGGTGCAGGACAACAAGTTTGAGTTGGAAAATTATTTTGGAACCTTTCCACTCCCATATAAACTCATAGGTTCCCATTCAAGGCATAAATCTAGTATTTGGAGATTTTGTTCTTAAGACCTAGTTGTGCTCTTTTGGGTGCCTAGGCTATGCTTTTGTGCAACTTTGATTCAAAGGTGTAGAGCCCTCTCTCTTGACTCCATTTTGGGGTTTTTGAAGTAGTTCAAGGCCACACCATAGATTTTTTTTCTTGTTGAAGTAGTTCAAGGCCACAAATGTCATATCATTATTATTCATCATATTCCAAGCTCACTTGGGCAATGAAGACAGTTGTCTATGGCTACCAAGCAATCTAGAGTTTTCCTAGTTTAGAAGGTAGAATTTATTGAGTTCACTCAAGCATCAAAGGAAAGTCTACAAAAGATGAGTGTTAACTGAGCTCACTCAGTTAATGAAGGAAATGTTGGATAGAACTAGTGTTAATTGAGCTCACTTAGTTACTAAAGGAACTTTGCAAGTATGCAATGTTGACCTAGCTTCACTTGGTTAACACAATATGAAAGTTATAAATAAAAGGTCAAGTTGATAATTTGAAGAGATGAAAGTGTGAGGAATGTATATGTGATTTGATGATGCTAAGAGGAATTGAATTAGAAGGATAAGCAGAATATCCCTATGGAGCTAAATGGATACATTCAATCAAGAAGGATCAAGTACAAGCTAGAATTGAGATCTATAATCAATAATTTAGTTGCATCAAAAATTAGGTCATCTCATTGTTACTCTCTAATAATTGTAGCAGTTATCTAAATCTCTTAACAGAGTTGGCTTAATAGCTATTTGAAATCCTCTAACAAGGTGACAATTCCATTGAATTGTTTTAAGACCTCTGACAAGGCCACTCCTAATAGGGTGATTAAATCCTTTAACATGTTCATAACCAATAGTGTGTTTTATAAAATTTAACAGGGTTGGCTTCTAACATGACTCACTTTAGAAAAGTGAAAACAATAACTAGTTGCAATTGGTGGTTTTTCTCAAATTGGGTTTCCACATGAAAATCTTTGTGTCAAATGTGTTCATGCTATTTCTTTTCTATGCTTGCAACTAAGTTAAACTATCAATAATCACAAATAACATCTTAAGATTTTCATGTTAAGTAATTACCAAGTTACAACATGTCTTTGTTTGCCGAGTATCAATAGAATTAAGTTTTAACACAATTATTTTTTACTAAAATCTAAGAGATTTAGGATTTATTTGTGTAGTAACTAATTCACCCCTCCCCTCTCAGTTACTCCTCTTATATTTCCATCAATTGGTATAAGAGATCTTGGTGCTTGCAAAGAAGGTTTCAAGGACCTAAGCTAAAGATCAGGATATCTTATAGAAGAGAGATTCCCAAGTTGAATAGAGACAACTTTGTAGCATGGCAAGGACTTATGAGATTACATTTAACTACTATCAGTGATTTAGGTTGTAAATATCTTGATGTTGAATACAAGACTCCCACTAGAACATTACCAATTGAAGAAATTTCTAAGAAGAAGAATCATAGCATTATGATGATTGATATTGCATCTGCTCTAAATTATGTTGAATTTGATGAAGTAAAAGACTATAAAATAGCACATGAAATGTGGACCAAATTGAAAGACATTTATGGAGGAGATGACAATGTAAGAAGAGCTATAGTAGAAAGTCTCAGAGGTCATTTTGATTAGATGAAAATGAGATAAAAACATTGCAAAATATGTGGAAAGAATCAAAGCAAGTGTTAGTGCAATCAAAACATCCTGAGGAGACATTGATGACAAAACTATTGTAAGCAAGGTACTCAAAAATCTTCTTCATATTTTTGCAATTAGAGTATCAACCATTTGAAAGAAATGAGATGTGATCAAAATAAAAAAAACAACTTTGGATGCTCTAGTTGGAATATTGATAGATTTTTAGTTGGATAACTATGATAACTATGTTCCTAGTTCAAAAAATATTGAGCTTGCATTTGAAGCCAAACTCTCACTCAAGGAAAAGAGCAAGAAATCAGAGGCCAATCAATAAAGAAGTGAAGAAAAAATAGAAGAAATTTATAATAGTGATCTTGAAATTGTTGAAGCCCTACTTGCAAATAAATATTCCTAGGGTAGAGGAAAGTACAAAGGAAAAATTCCTCTAATCTGCTTTTCTTATGAAGAAGTTGGTCATATTGCTACTAGGTGTCCAAATAGAGAAAATGAGGATGAGAAGAAAAGTAATAAGTAAAAAGGAAAGAAGAAATCTAAAAATTACAAGAAGTACAAGGAAAAAGGTAAGAAATATTGTTTTATGGCTAAATATTCTAATAGTAGTGAAGATGAAATGGTATATATTGTTGTAAAAGATGAATCTGATGATGAAGGAGATAAGATGGCACTTATCTCTCATGTTAGTAAAAGTGATACATGGATTATTCATAGTGTTTTTTCACATCATATGACCAGAGATAAAACAAAATTTGAACATATGGAACATTATGATGGAGGTAGTGTAAGATTTGGAAACAATGAACCTTGTTGGATAAAAGGGAAAGGTCATATCTCATTAACCAATGAACTTGTATGTGATAATGCTTATTGATTTGAAGGACTAAAACATAATCTACTAAGTGTGACATAGTTGAATAACTTTGGATTCAAGGTAGAATTCATGGATGGAAAGGCCAAATTGCTAGATGGTAAAGGAAATCTGGTTAGATCTAGCAAGCAAACAAAAGGTAGCCTATTTTATCTTGATCTCTATAAAAGTTCATGATGTTTTATTGCTCATGTAGAATAAAGCTAGTGATGGCACAAAAGATTATGTCATGTAAAATTTGATAATCTAGTTAAGATAAGAAAACATAAAATAGTAAGAGGTATTCCTAGTTAGAAGAAACCTAATATGGGTCTATGCAAAAATTGCCAAATTCATAAGATGGGAAAGACTAGTTTCAAAAGAAAAACTATCATTCTAAAGCAGTCTTAGAGCTTGTGCATATAGACTTATGTGGACCTATTGGAATACAGAGTTATAGTGGAGAAAAGTTTTTTTTTTTTTTTTATTGATGATTATTCTAGAATGATGACTGTAATGTATCTAAAAGAAAAATTTGAAGCTTTTCAAAAATTCAAGCGGTACTTGGCAAGAGTAGAGAAAGAAACTGGAAAGAAGTTAAAATGCTTAAGATCAAACAAAGGTGGTGAATTTATCTCAAATGAGTTTAATGAATTCTATATTGAAAAAGGAATTAAAAGACAAGTATCAACCCTTGGTACACCAAAGCAGAATGGTATAGCTAAAAGAAGAAATAGATCCATCATGGATTGTGCAAGAACATTGATGATGGAAAAGAATGTTGTAATCAAATATTAGAAGGAAGCTATTAGCACTAAAATTTATACCTTGAATAGAGTATAGTTCAAGAAAGACTCAAATAAAACTCCTTATGAACTATGGTATGGCTACAAACCTAATGTAAGTTAATTGAAAGTATTTGGTAGCAAATGTTATATCTTGAAAGAATCTAGAAAAGGAAAATTTGATGTCAAAGGTAATGAAGGCATATTTCTAGGATACTCCTACAGAAGTAAAGCATACAAATGTTTGAATTTTTCTACTCATAGAATCATTAAAAGTGCACATGTGAGAATTGATGAGTTTGCAGAAAAGAGTGAAGAAGAAAGCAACAAAGAGCCAGAGGATTATAGAAGATTTATTTACTATGAACCTGTTACCCTACTAAATCAATCTAAAATAAAAGAGGCTTCACCTCTTGAGTCTCCAAAATCTCCAATAGTTACTGAGTTATAGATAATACAACCCAAGTCATAGTCTAAAGAGCCCAAGTCATAGTCAAAGGCTACCGAGCTACTTCAAGAGAAAACTGAGTCTGATTGACCCGAGTCACAAATAGTGGGACCTGAGCTTGACACTGAAGTTCATAATGAAATTAGTAAATCCAAAAAACTTGTGTTAGCAAGATATGTCAGAAGGCATCATGCACCTAATCAGATCATTGGAGGCAAATCAGATGGAACAATGACAAGAGGCAAATTAAAAGGTACATGTTTACTTACTAAATTTGAACCTATTAATATCAAAGATGCATTGGATAATGAAATTTGGGTTGAAGAAATGAATGAAGAAATATATAAAATAGAGAAGAACAAAATTTGGACTCTTGTTCCTAGACCCAAGGATAAAAATGTAATTGGCACAAAGTGAGTTTTCAGAAATAAGCTAAATGAAGATGGAAAAATTTCAAGAAACAAAGCAAGGTTAGTTTGTAAAGTATATTCTCAAGAAGAAGGTATTGATTATGGTGAAACTTTTTCTCTTGTTGCAAGATTAGAAGGTGTTAAAACTTTACTAGCATATGCAGCACAGAAAGGATTTAAAGTTTATTAAATGAATGTAAAATTTGCATTCTTGAATGGAATTCTTGATGAGGAAGTCTACATAGAACAACCTGAAGGTTTTGTGGATCCTAGAAAAAGGGATATGGTATACAAATTAAAAAAAGCATTGTATGGTCTCAAGAAAGCTCCTAGAGCTTGGTATAAAAGACTTCATAACTACTTGATAAAGATTGGTTTTCAAAGAACAAATGATAACAAAAGCCTATAAATCAAAGAAGGAACAGACAAGAAGATTGTGATGGCAGAAATATTTGTAATGACACTTTATTTATAGGAAATGATGAATTATGCAAGTCATTTTCAAAAGATATGAGTAAAAAATTTGAGATGTCCATGTTTGGAGAGATAAAATTCTTTGTTGGATTTCAAATCCAACAAAAGAAAGATGACATCTATCTTACTCAATCCAAATATATCAAAGAGATACTAAAAAAGTTTGGAATGGAAGATTCAAGATTAGTTGGAACACCTATGTCTACTAGACATAAGCTTTTTAAAAATGATGATTCCAAAGAGGTAGATCTAACCGCATACAAATAAATGATTAGAAAATTATAGTATGTAGTGCATGCAAGGCTTGATATTGCATTAGAAGTTGGTATGGTAGCAAGATTCTTAGAAAGTCCCAAAAAAATCACATGATGGAAATCAAAAGAATCATGAGGTATCTAAAAGGTACTAAAGACTATGGACTATGGTACAAGAAAGGAGGAAACTTAGGTTTGAAAGCTTTCATAGATGTTAATTGGACAACAAGTGTTGATGGCAAAAAGAGCACCAGTGGTGGAGCATTCTTTCTTGGTAAAAGACTAGTGTCTTGGACAAGAAAGAAGAAGAATTGTATTTCTTAGTCCATAGCCGAAGCAAAATATGTGGCAGAAATAGTTAATTGTTCCAATGTTATTTGATTCAAGCAACTGTTGGTAGGTATGAAGGTAGAGATCAAGGATCTGGTCATTATCTTTTGTGATAACACTAGCACAATTAATATATCAAGGAATCCTATGATGCATACCAAAACCAAGCACACTGCTATAAAATATCTTTTTTTGAGAGAATTGGTACAAGATAAAGAGGTAATATTGGAATATATGAATAGTAAAGAAGAAATTGTAGACATATTCACTAAGCCATTACCTAAGGATGCATTTTTGTATCTAAGAGGTAAGTTAGGGTAATTTTGTTAGCTGAAGCTCTCTAAATGAAGTTTAGTGATGCATCAACCAGAGCATTTTGAAGATCAGATAGTTGATGCAATATTAACAAGGGCACATTGCAAATGAATTAGTACATGGGTACATTGATATTCCCTGAATATTGTCTTTGGTGTGTGATGTCAAAGGGGGAGAAATTTATTGTAATATCTCATAGAAATTTTATGAAGAAGGAGAGTATATATTTCATAGAAATTTTATTACTTCCAAACATGTAAAAGAGGGAGAACTTGGTCTAATATCAATGAAGGAAATTTTGCTATCAGAAGAAGATGTTAAAGACAGAGTTTTGCTAACAGAGACAGAAAATAAAGGTAGAGGGAGTTCACACTGATAGAGGGATTTCTCATGGATGAGAATTGGAATGAAACTAAGGATATGTTCCTTACTTTATTCTTGCTCTAAAAATTTCATTGTATTATGACATGTTGTGATGCCATCAATGCCAAACAGAGAGATTGTTGAAAATAATTGATTAATTTTGTATTGTATTTAGTGTTACACAAAATGTCATATCATTACCAGTCAGTGTATCTCGAGCTCACTCAAGAAATGAAGACATTTTACTCTATCTGCTAAGCATTTCAGAGTTTTCCAAGTTTAGAAGATAGTGTCTACCGAGTTCACTCGGGCATCAAAGAAAATTTTGCAGAAGATGAGTGTTAACTAAGCTCACTTGGTTAATGAAGAAAATATTTGATGAAACCAATTTTAATCGAGCTCACTCAGTTACCAAAGGAACTTTGTGAATATGTATTGTTAACCAAGTTCACTTGGTTAACATAGGAAAATCATTTCTAAGTTAGTGTCTATCGAGCAAGGTTGACTAATGAAGGATTTTCTTGTTTTGGCATATTGAGTTGAATCAATTTGATTGTTGGTTCTAGCCAAGTTAGGAGATGAATATTAAGTATTCTAAGTTGTATTCAAGATGAATTGAAAATGTGTAAGATATAAATATAAGATCAAGTTGAGGATTGAATGTGTGGAACATTTGAGGATGCTTGGAAGAAGTGAATTAGAAGGATAAGTAGAGTATCCTTATTGAGCTACAAAGATACATTCGATCAGAAATGATCAAGTATACAAGCTAGAATTAAGATCTATAATCAAAAATTTAGTTGCATAAAAAATTAGGTCATCTCATTGTTACTCTTTAACCATTGTAGTAGTGATCTAAATATCTTAACAAAGTTGGCTTAACAACTATTTGTAAATCCTCTAACAAGGTGTCATTTGTATTTGAAGTGTCTTAAATACCTCTAATGAGGCCACTCCTAATAGAGTGATCAAATCCTCTAATAGGGTAACACCTAACAATGTGTTTTGTAACCTTTAATAGGGTTGGCTCCTAATAGGGCTCACTGCAAAAGAGTAAAAATTAGTAACTAGTTGCAATTGGTGCTTTTTCCCAAATTGGGTTTCCATGTTAAATATTGGTGTAACTTGTGTTCATGCTATTTATTTTATGAGTATGCAACTAAGTTAAACTTAAGGGTAATCACATTAAGATTAGTATATTCATTTATTGCCAAGTTAAAGTTGATTCTCAGTATTTGTTGAGTTACAACATTTGCTAGTGTAAATTAAGTGCATGTGTGTTTGCCAAGTAACAATAGAATATAGTTTAATCAGATTTTATATTTTTATTTGCATTGACATCTAAGGGATCTTGGATTTATTTTTGTAGTAACTGATTCACTCCTCCCCTCTCAACTACTCCTCTTATATTTCCAATAGATACCACTTGGTGCAAGGAGGGATAAAAACTAGGGCCAAGGGCACACCTAGCTATCCAAACCACCTTGCAAAGTAAATAAAATAGAAACACAACAACCAAAGGAGATACAAGAGAAAAACACTTTATTGATTTATCAAATTATAAATATAAATGCCTAGCTATAAGGCATTCTAGGTTATGGTCAGATATGAAATACATTTAAGATCCAGGATCCAACTTTAAATTTGCATTTCTAGACACATATGCCTCCAACTTTTGAAATCCTCTAAGTTCTATCCCTAACCTAAGCCTAAGCACTATATTTATACTTGCCAAAAATGTCTTATAAAAGATTATAGAACATTACATCAAACAAAATCCAACCTTAAAAGGGTCAACACTCATCCCTAGGAAAGATCCTATGGTTAAATTCACAATCCAAAATAAACACAAAAGTTAGCTCCTACTAAGAACCAAAATACAGACAACTCGGTCAAATAAGGAACTGAGCATAAGAAAATAATTGGCTCACTTGAAACATGAAGGAAAACTCGGCCAATATTGGAAAGCTTAGCCAAAACTAGACAACTCGGCCAACACTAGACAACTCGGCAACAAATGGAACTCAGCAACAACTGGAACTCGACAGCAACTGGCACTTGACAATAACTAGCAGAGTGAACAAAAAGTTTTGGATTACAAGGAAACCTAAGATGCTACTACATCAATAGGCCTAATGAAAAAATAATTCAAATTGAATACTTCAAAATAAATCTATTTGATTTTAATTTCAAACATAAACTAACTTTTTTACCTTAATCTAAAACAATGTGCATGATATTTCAATTTAGCCTTCTAATCCTAGCACAAAACTTGTACACAACAAAGTCCATGATGTGCATCATAGTGATGGAGGTATTCATTTTCTATTGAAATTTAATTATGTAATTATTAATACAATCTGATGTCTTAAATTGTAATTGGTGTAACCTTTTGTTAAGAGGGAGATTGTTGAAAACAGATTGATACAAGTATGATAAATGTGTTTCAATCATTATTTTCTCATTGATGTCAAACTTGCTATTTTTATGATAAGACAATTACTTATATGATTTAAGTACTATCATTTATTTTATTGATGAAGATGATTTGATCAAATGATGTAACAATAGCACCTCGAGGAAAGGATGACTTATGATATAAAAAGAAGTACAAGAATCAACTAAGACAGTGATATCATAGTGCATTGATAATCTACTTAAGGTTGCAAAGGTTGGTTGCACTAAGCAAGTTCAAAACAACAAGTTAAACAAATTTACTCCACCAAGCTTGACCGAATGGATAGTAGGTGTCTAGAAAAGTTAGTGCAAGTTGAGCAAAAAATTAGTTGTAGCCAAGTAAAAGTCTATTTTAGTGTATGTCGAGCAAAAAAGAGGATGTCGAGTAAAGTTTAGTTAATGCCAAGAACCAGAAAATTTTAATTCATGTTGAATGATTTTTTAGAGGATTCTAAGAAATGCAACTTGTACCGAGCATTAGAAGCAAGTTAATGCCAAGTGTCAACATTATTAAAAAGATTGTGAATTTGATGGATTAGAGATAACAAGTTTGTTTTCTTGGATTGTGTGAACTAGGTGGAAGATAAGATTGATGAGCTGGTGGCACAGAATTCATGGTAAACCATTTTGAGGAAAATTAAAATAGGATTAAAGGAGAATTTTTTAGAAATGAAATGGAATGAGGGGTAGATTCATTGAATCCTAACTAATTTTTTCTAACCCTAAATTGGATAATGGAGAATGAATGACAAAATATCTTAATTCTCTATTTATAGGGATGGTTGGTCAAAGGAAAGGTTTGTCATGTGCGAGAACCTAAGGAAGACAAGGAATCTACAGTATTGCTTCATCAAGTGCCTAAGTGAAGAGTCTACATTGGAAAGTTAAGCAAGAAGGCTTAAGGGTACGAATGCTTGAAGGTGAACAAGCTATCAGAGCTAAAATGTGTGAAAACAAAGTAGAATTGAGGATTGAAATGTAGATCTATAATCTAAAAATGGAGTTGTAAGTTGTTATTAGATTAAGCCTTACTATTACTCTCTAATAATTGTATCAGTCTTGGGTAAACCCTTTGGATTAAGGTTGACCTAACAGTCATTTGTAAATCCTTTAACTAGGTGACATTCCAAGTGAATGGTCTAAAGTCCTCTAACAAGGCTCACTTCTAATAGGGTGATTGAAATCATTTAATAGGGTCACATTTAACAATGTGCATTGTAACCTTTAATAAGGTTGGCTTTTCACAAGGTATCACTTCAAAATAGTGATAAAGAGTAGCATGTTATTGGCAGTTTTTCTCAAATTGGATTTCCACATAAATCATTGTATCAAGTATGTTGTTGAATTTATTATGTTTCATGTTTTACATTTTTGCAAATTGATTTGATAGTAACCTTCAAGTTTTAAGTGATTGCATAATCTTATGGATGCATGCATGATAATAAAAAATATATGGGTTCACTAAACTGTGAACTTTTTTATTCATACATCTAGACCTTGGATAACTGATTCACCCCCACCCCCTCTTAGTTATTCTAAAGAATTCCAACAATTGGTATCAAAGCCATTTGCTTAAGAGGACAAGTTTGAAGGTACTAGAAGCACAAAGATCAAGATGTCAAAAAGGGAAGTACCCAAGCTTAATGGAGATAACTTTCATGCATGGTAAATTTTGATGAAGCTACACCTATGAGGACTTAGAGATCATGCACAATCTACCATTACTACTAAGCATGTTGATCTTGCTAGAGCCCTAACTACTAAGGATCTAAAAAAGAAGAAAGAACACAACTAGGCAATGTTGGAGAATGCCTTTTCCCTAAGCTATGTTGAGTTTGATGATATCAAAATTCTTAACTGTACAAAGAAAATGTGGGATGATTTACACACCATCTATGGAGGATACAAGAATGTTCTAAGATCCAAATCTGAGAGTCTCAAAGGTAAGTTTGATGATATGAGAATGGAAGAAGGTGAAAATATTACTCAAGGATAAAAGATGTTGTTAATGAAATAAGAGGAGCTACTAGTAAAATAGATGATGATATTGTACTATAAAATTTTAAAGAACATTCCTACCTATATAAGCTATTAAAATTTTTGCAATTCAAGAACTGAGATGTATACTAGGGAATGATCTAACTCTTAAAAGTCTGGTAGGTTGACTCACTTCTTTTGAGCTATCTAACTTTAATAATTACAAACCTAAAAATATTGAATCTATTTTTAAAGCTAAGCTGTCATTGAAAGAACCTAGTGTGAAGAAGAAAAAGACAAAATATGTGTCAAGTAACTAAGACCAATTGGCACACTCGGCTACCCAAACCACCATGCAAGAGTTAACACAATGGAAGCAAACACAAAAGAGGAAAACACCATAGAGAGAGAGAGAACATTATTCTTTATTGATTCATGAAAATATCATCATACATGCCTAGCTATAAGGCCTTTTGGGTTATGGCCAAATAAGAAATACATTCAAAACCAAGATCTAGCTTCAAGTTTAGATTTCCAAACATATATGCTTTCAATTTCCTATCCTTTTTCTATCATCTATATTCCTTCTCCAAGATGGATGAATAATCACTAAAGACTTCACCAAAACCCATACTTATACCAATCTAAGCCACAAGTTTTCCCAAAATACTAAGAACTAAATAAACCTAACATTAAATACTTGAAGAGCCACAAGTCTACCTCCAATAGAAATTAAATGTCCAAACATCGATACCCAAGAAAAATTGCAATATCTACTAGCCCTGATTGAATTAGAATTTTTACTTCAAAATAAAGGTATTAATTTGGGTCCTCTACAACCCCTTAAGGGAAAAAATGCTAATTCACTAAGGATATCTATGCATCCATCCTAAATGTCACACATAGAAACCCATCGTGCAAATTGCCAAAAATTGATACTCTAGGAGAATTTCCATATCCCCCAACTTATAATGAACTAAGACTTGTACCTTTGAAATAAGGGACTAACCTAGGTCCTCTTGAAAACTTGAAATTTTTAGCCTCTAACTCATTGTATATAATTAGTTACATGGCCCATAACAAACACCCAGAAACCAGAAAGACACAGCTCCAAAAGCAAGGTAAAAATGGCCCAAACCTTAACATGATAACTCCAATCTCTTTACACACATAGGAAAAAGTTCCCCAGTGTGTCTCCAACACTTAAAAACTACTAAAATCTTAGAAATGAAAAACATTGCAACTTAGCAAAACTAGGGAAAAAACTAAAAACATGCAGGATAGTAGTGCAACCAAGGATGCTCCTGCATCAACAACTAGGGTTGGAAGAAATGATTCTCTTGAAACATTGAGATGTCACAACCTAAGTTGATTCCAAATCAGATTAAGAAAACCATGAAGCATCTTCCATGGCTTTTTTCTTCCACTTCACTAGGTATTCATAATAATCTTTTCCCCTTGTGCTCTTACCAACTCTTTGATCCAATATCTATTCAACTTCTTCAATATGCTTCTTAGGATAATCCTCTAATATAATAACTTCATCATTTGACTCATGATACTTGTATAAATCAGCAACATTGAATATAAGAGATATATCCATGTCATTAGGTTACTCAATTTCATAAGTGTTTCCACTGTCAAACTTCTTCAAGATCTTATAAGGTCCAAACCTCTTCATCTTTAGCTTACTCTATGTTCCAATAGAAAATCTTCCTTTCTTCAAATGAACCATCACCTCATAACCAACTTGAAAATCATGATGTCTCCTAGAATGAGTAGCATTCTCCTTATACTTTTGATTACTTTGTTCTATCCTCAACTTCACTTCCTTATATAAAGATTCCATAAAATTAGAAAATGCTTCTCCTGCAGCACTTCTCTTTTCTTCACCAGCAATATCCCTCAAATCTGATACACCTCTAGGTTGCATCCTAGTAATAATCTCAAAATTTTTCTTCCATGTACACCTATTCACAAAATTATTATATGAAAATTCAACTTGTGCCAATACCATCTCCTAGTTACTTAGCTTATTCCTAACTAAACATCTCAACAATTTACCCAAGCTTTTATTCACAACCTTTGTCTGTCCATCTATTTACGGATGGAATGTCAAACTAAACTTAAAATTAGTGCCCATCTTCTTCCACAAACTCTTCCAAAAATAACCAAAAAACTTACCATCTCTATCAAAAATAATACTTCTTAGTAGTCCATGCAATCTCACAATCTCTTTAAAGAAAAGTTCAGCAACATGCTCAGAATCTTATGTCTTCTTACATGGTATGAAATGAGCCATCATAGAAAATCTATCCACTACAACAAATATAGAATCACACCCCTTCACTATCTTAGGTAATCCAAGAATAAAATCCATAATAATGTCACTCCAAGGTTTCTCAGGAATAGTAATAGGTGTATACAAATTAGTATTTTAACTTACTCCTTTTGCAACTTAACAAACTCCACAACTCTTTACAAATTTTTGAACATCCTTATACATTTGTGGCCAATAATACTTATCCTTCAGAAAACTCAATGTCTTATCAATTGCAAAATGTCTAGCCAATCTACGACTATGATTTTTCTTGATCAAATTCAACCTCATGAAGGTACTAGGTGCATTAGTCAAACCAAAAGGCATAACCAACTATTCATACAAAATATCTTTTGTCTTGAAATTAGTCTTCCATTCATCACCTTCTCTAATTTTGATCTGATGATAGCCACTCTTTAAGTCAATCTTGGTAAAATACTTTGCTCCACTCAAACAATCCATAATGTCATCCATCCTTAGCATAGGAAACCTATATTTCACTGTAATCTTGTTAATAGCTCTGGAATCAATACACATTCACCATTCTCCATTCTTCTTAGGTGCTAATACAATAGGTATAGCACATGGACTCAAACTTTCTCTAATCAAACCTTTCTGCAATAACTCATGCACTTGTCTGTTAAGTTCCCCATTCTTTATAGGTGTTAATCTATATGATGCTTTGTTCAGAAAACTAACTCTAGGAACCAAATCCATATAATGACTTATACTTATCATTGGAGGTAAACCATTAGGTATATCCTCTGCAACAATCTCTTTATACTCATTCAACAACTCTACAATTTCTTCTGGTACTCAGCTACCACTATCTATTGTCACTCTGACATTACTAGCCTCTACTACTTGGTCATTACTACCAACAATCGGTCCTCTAGGAACTATAATAAAACAAACTTGATTCTTCTTTACTTCCTTTTTAAATTTCTTTCCATTAACCATGCAAAATTTTATTGTAATACAATTAACCTCATCTGGACTTTCAATCAAAGGCATCAGTATTTGCTTCTTCCCATTTACCCAAAGAGTATATCAATTCAATCTTCCATCATGTATAGCATATCTATCATATTTCTAAGGTCTACCCAAAAAAATATAACAACAATCCATAGGCATAATATCACATAGCACTTCATCAAAGGAATGTCCAATCTTGAACTTCACAATACATTGCTCACTTACCAATATCTTATGCTCATCTTTGATCCATGAAACATGATAAGATTTGGGATGTTTTAGCCTCTGCAATTGCAACTTTGTAACCAGCTCTTCTGATGCCAAATTTGTTGAACTTCCACTATCAATGATAAGTTTGCAGCATTTTTTAGCCATCTTACATCTGGTCTTAAAAAGACTTCTTCTCAAAATAGGTTCCTCATCACTTCCCTTATTACATATGGTTCTTCTTACCATCAAATTTTCTCCAACCTTAGGTCCACTTGGTAAACTCTCAAAGTCTCCTTGAATCTCAATATTTCTATTGTTCTACCTAGTTTTAGAAAATCTATTCTCTTCTTTACCACATTTGAAACAATTACCATGAAAACTACCTCTAGAAAATGAATTACCTCTTCCTTAGTAATAACCAGTACCTCCTTGGTAAGAACTACCACCTTTTCATTGAGTCTTTTCTTTGTCATCATTCTTTCATTCAAATTTTCCTTTACCATGCATAGAATTGTTAGATCTATCACCTTCACCATAAGATCTTCCTCTACCTCTTTGTCTTTGTCAAGATCTCCTCAAATTTCAAGACATATTGATATGCTTCTTCCACACTTTCCAACTTCGCAAAAATTATTCCATTTTGAATTTTAGATCTTAATCCATTTATGTACCTTGCAATTTTCTCAATATCATCATCCACATGTTCAAAGCTAATGTCCAATCTATAGAATTCCTTAGTATACTCTTTCATAGTCATGTCTTTTTGTCTCAAATTTTGCATCTTTCTCAACAAGCTAACTTGGTAATCAGTAGGAAAAAATTATGTTCTTTTTCTTGTTCAACATCTTCAGCCAAGTTTTGATCTTCTCCTTTCCTCTCCTTTATATATTAGTTTGCAAATGCTCCCACCATAATGAAGCATGACCTTTAAACCTAGTAATTGCAATCTTCACCTTCTTATTATCAGGAGTGTTTTCATACTCAAAGAACTTCTCCATATTTGAGATCCAATCTAACATAGCATTGGTATCCAATTTTCTATCATAATGAACTACTTCTACAGTAAGCTTTGAATTATTCCTAGACAACACTCTCAACAACCTTGCTTCATCTTGGTCTTCTTTAGGTTTTGGATTAAGGTGAGGTGCTACTACTACTTCATCACTTATATCATCAAGATGTGCTCCTCTTCTCTCGGCTATCTCCATACCATCTAATCTAGCTATAATTTGTCTCAATGTATATAATATTGTATTATCGACATTTTTGCTACCACAAACCATCTTTACAAATCAAGTTCCTGCAAGATTGTAACCCTCTACAATTTATAGGTCAAATCTACAAATCTGCAATGCTACAAGCAAATCTTAATCAGGGTTCTACATGATCCAAAGTCTTGGTAAAAACTACCTCACATTGGCAATCTACTTGCACACTCAAGAACAACCAAGTTTTGATACCACCTAATGCATGGGGTTGTGAGTAACTAAGGCCAATTGGCACACTCAGCTACCCAAACCACCATGCAAGAGTTAACACAATGGAACAAAACACAAAAGAAAATAGCACCATAGAGAGAGAGAGAGAGAGAGAGAGAGAGAGAGAGAGAGAGAGAGAGAGAGAGAGAGCAATATTATTTATCGATTCATGAAAATATAATCGTACATGCCCAGCTATAAGACCTTCCAGGTTATAGCCAGATAAGAAATACATTCAAATCCAAGATCTAGCTTCAAGTTCAAATTTCCAAACACATATGCTTTCAATTTCCTATCCTCCTTCTATCATCTATATTCCTTCTCCAAGATGGATGAATAATCACTTAATACTTCACTACAACCCCTGATTATACCAATCTAAGCCATAGGTCAACCTATAATGTTAAGAACTAAATAAACCTAACATTAAATACTTGAAGAGCCACAATTCAGCCTCCAACAGGAATTAAATATCCAAAAATTGATACCCAAGAAAAATTGTCATATCTCCTAGCACCGATTGAATTAGAAATTTTACTTCAAACTAAAGGTATTAATTTGGGTCCTTTGAAACCCCTTAAGAGATAAAAGGTTGATTCATTAAGGATATCTACACATCCATCTTGAAAGTCATGCGTAGAAACCCATCACACAAACTACCAAAAATTGATACTCTAGAAGAATTGCCATATCTCCCAACTTATAATGAATCTTAACTTGTGCCTTTGATAAAAGGGAAGGTCCTCTTCAATACCTAAAATTTTCATCCTCTAACACATTGTGTAGAATTAGTTACATAGCTTGCAATAGGCACCTAGAAACTAGAAAAATACAACGGCAACAACAAGGTAAAAAAGGCTCAAACCTTAACATGATAACTCCAATCTCTTTGTGAACATAGGAAAATGTTCCCCAATATGTTTCCAATGCTTGGAAACTACTAAAATATTGGCAATGGAAGACATTGCAACTCAGAAAAATTAGGAAAAAAACTAAAAACATGCAAGATAGAAGTGCAACCCAAGATGCTCTTGCATCAAGACAACAAAGATTACAAAGACAAGGGCAAGAAGTCTTGCTACATTTCTGAAGAAATGAATATGTTGAACATGATGATGAAGTGGTGTATGTTGCAATGAAGGATGAATCTAATGAAGATGAGGCAACTAGACTTGTGTCTTGTGTGAACAAGAATGACAGATGGATCATTGACAGTGAATGTTCACATCACATGACAGGAGATAAAAGTAAGTTCATTACCTTGAATTCTTATGATGGAAATAGTGTAATATTTGGTAATGATGCACCATGTTTGATAAAAGAAAAAGGTTCTATCAAACTCATAGAAAAGACTTTATGTGATAAGTATTATTATGTTGAAGGACTTAACTATAATCTGTTGAGTGTATCACAACTAAATAATTCAAGATGTAAGGTTGAGTTTGAAAACAAGATTTCTAAGATATATGATACTAAAAGAAAACTAATTGAAAAGGGTGATCAAACTAGAAGTAATCTATTCAACCTTAATATTGAGGATGCTACTTGTTTAATTGTAAAATTTGATGATGTGTGGCTATGGCACAAGAGGTTATGTCATGTTAATTTTTTATAACTTGGTCAGTATTAGTAACATGAGAAAAGTTAGAGGTTTGCCTAAGTTGAAGAAGCCAAACTCTATAATGTGCAAACAATGTCAGTTAGGAAAAATGAAAAAGTAAATTTTTAAGAGTAAAACTCATACCTCTAAAGGAATACTAGAGATTGTTCATACTGACTTGTGTTGATCAATTGAAGTGCAAAGCTACAAAGGAGATAACTACATCATGCTACTTGTTGGTTATTCTAGAATGATGACAGTTATGTTTCTGAAACAAAAATCTGATGCTTTCCAAATGTTTAAGTGGTACTTAGCTAGAGTTGGAAGGAAATAGGTAAAAGTTTGAAATAATTGAGATTTGAAAGAGGAGAAAAATTTACATCAAATGAGTTTGAGATGTTCTGTAATGATAGAGGAAACAAAAGAAAGACATCTACTCCTAGAACCCCTCCACAAAATGGAATAGCTGAAAGGAGGAACATGTCTATAATAGACTATGCTAGGACACTCATGATGGAGAAAAATGTTGCTTTAAAAAACTAGACAGAAGTTGTAAGTATAGTTTGTCTATACCTTGAATAGTGTACAAGTCAAGAAAAGTACTCATTCAACACCTTTTGAACTATGGTATGGATACTCACCCAATGTAAAATATTTTAAGGTATTTGGAAGCAAATGTTGTATTCTCAAAGATTTTAGGAATCATAAACTAGATGCAAAAAGTGAAGAAGGTATATTCCTAGGTTATTCCACAAGAAGCAAAGCTTATAAGTGTTTAAATACTAATACTGACAAAGTTGTGGAAAGTGCAAATGTGAAATTTGATGAATATATAGAAGTATATGAGGCAAAACCTATAAAGGAACCAAAAGTAAAAACCATTTGTATGATTTTATGAAGGTATACCTACTTAAGAAGATGTTGAAAATTAATTTACAAACCAACAACAAGTTTCAATGACTATTAAGTCACATACTATGAATGTTGAGCTGCATTCAAGAACTAGGCTACATTCAAAAGTCGAGCTACAGAAAGAACTTGAGGCACATTCTAATTTTGAGGTTAGTGTACATGAGAGAGATGCTAAAATACCTGACAAAGATATACATAGTGACTCTGAAGTTGAAAGATCAAATGAAGAAACTAGAGTTAAACCAAGATTCTCTAAATATGTCAAAAGACATCATCCTGCTACACAAATCATTGGAGATAAAAATGATAGACCAATGACAAGGAATAAATTGAGAAATGATACATGTTTATTGAGCTTTAAAGAAACCAAAAAAGTGAAAGATTCCTTAGAAGATATGGACTGGAGTAAAGCCATGGAAAAAGAAAATGAACAAATTGAGAAAAAAAAAGCATGGACTCTAGTTCCTAGACCAAAAGAAAAAAATGTGATTGATACCAAGTGGATATACAGAAACAAGCTAGATGAAAATGGTGAAGTCACAAGGAACAAGGTAAGATTAGTTTGCAAAGGATATGCACAAGAAGAAGGAATTGACCATGGAGAAACATTTGCTTCTTTTGCTAGATTGGAAGGAGTAAGAACTCTACTTGCTTATTCTAAATACAAAGGTTTCAAAGTTTATCAAATCGATGTTAAATCTATGTTTTTGAATGGTATATTAGAGGAATAAGTTTATGTAGAACAACCAAAAGAATTTTTTGATGTTAATAATAAAAATATGGTATGTAGATTACACAAAGCTTTATATGGTTTGAAACAAGCACCAAGAGCATGGTATGAGAGACTTCATAATTATCTTGTGAAGAATGGATTTGAAAGGATTAATGATAACATCAATCTATATTTGAAGATAGAGAAAGGAAAAGGTACTTTCTTATCTAAAATTTTTGTTGATGATATCATATTCAGAGGTCAAGATACTTTATGTAAGACTTTTGCAAATAAAATGACTTGAGAATTTGAGATGTCTATGTTTGTAGATATCAAGTTCTTTGTGGGTTTGCAAGTACACCAGATGAAATATGGTATATACATCACTTAGTCAAATTATGTCAAGGAGATACTAAAAAATTTTGGATTGGAAGATTCCAAACTAGCAAGTACACCTATGGTGTTAGGACATAAATTGTCAAAGAATGATGATTTAGGTGAGGTGAATCAAAAATTATACAAGTTCGTGATTGGAAAATTACAATATGTAGTACATAGAAAACCTAATACTGCATTATATGTCAAGATAGTTTCAAGATTCTTTGCTAATCCTATGGAGAATAATTTAATGGCTATAAAGAGAATAATGAGATATTTGAAAGGAATAGAGGAATATGGTATATACTACAAGAAAAATATATTGATGCTGATTGGGTTGGAAACATTGATCATAGAAAGAACACTAGTGGAGGAGCATTTTCTTAGGCAAGAGATTGGTTACATGTACTCACAAGAAACAAAATTGCACTTCATAATCTAGTGTTGAAGCTAAATATGTTGTTGTTGCTGTAAATTGTACAAACATTGCATGGATCAAAACAACTACTCAAAGGTATGAAGGAAGAGATCACTGAGATCAAATTCTTTGTTAGCTTGTATATTCAAGAAGGATGGTATCTATATTACTCAATCAAAATACATCAAGGAGATACTGAAGAAGTTTGGAATGGAAGATTCTAGACCAGTTGGAACACCTATGTCTACTAGACATAAGCTTTCCAAAGATGATGATTCAAAAGAAGTAGATCAGACTACATACAAATTAATGATTGTAAAACTTCAGTATTAGGTGCATATAAGACCTGATATAGAATTAGAAGTTGGAATGGTGGCAAGATTGTCTACTAATCCAAAAGAAATTCATATGATGGCAATCAAAACAATCATGAGGTATCTAAAATGTATTGAAGATTTTTGTTTATGGTATAAGAAAGGAGGCAACTTTGAGTTGAAATCATTTACTAATGTTGATTGGGCAAAAAAGCATTGATGACAAGAAGAGCACTAGTGGTGGAGCATTCTTTCTTAGAAAGAGGCTAGTATCTTGGACAAGCAAGAAGAAAAATTGTCTCTTAGTCAACAATAGAAGAAAAATATGTTGTTGCAATAGTTAATTGTTCAAATTTTATTTGGTTCAAACATTATTTGGTTCAAACAATTGCTGATAGGTATGAAGGAAGAGATCAAAGATCTAGTTGTTGGCTTCTGTGATAATACTAGTGTAATTAACATTTCCAAGAATCCTATGATGCATACCAAAATCAAGCACATTGCAATTAAGTATCATTTCTTAAGAGAATTGGTACAAGATAAGGAAGTAAGATTGGAATATGTGAATATAAAAGAACAGATTGCAAACATATTCATTAAAGCATTACACAAGGATGAATTTTTGTATCTAAGAGGTAAGCTAGGGGTGGTTCCCCTATCTAAAACTCACTAATCATATTTTAGTAATGCATAAACCAAGCATGTTGAAGATCAGTCAAGTTGATGTAGTATTGTAAAGGGTAGATTGCATATGAATTAGTACAAAAGGTACCTGAAATTTCACTGAATGCTATCTTTGGCATAAGATGTCAAAGAAGGAGAGTTTTTTCATACATCAGAGAAATTTTATGTGTGATAGAAGAAGATTTTACTATCATATATTAGAGATATATATATATATATATATATATATAAGAGATGTCAAAGAGGGAGAATGAATAGAGTTGATATCAAAGAGGGATAGTTTGATATTGTAGTCACTATAGTTAGATTAATTAGAAAATCATTCTAGAGGGAGAGATTGATGTCAGAGGGAGTTTACACTAATAGAGGGAATTCTCATGGATGAGAATAAGAATGAAACTAAGGATATTATCCTTTTATTTTGCTCTAAAAATTTCATTGTTTTATGACATGTTGTGTTTCCATCAATGCCAAAGATGGAGATTGTTGAAAATAATTGATCAATTGTATATTGTCTTTGATGTTACACAAAATGTCATATCTTTACTAGTAAGTGTCTACCGAGCTCACTTGGGTGATGAAGACAGTTTCTAGTGTCTCCTGAGCATTCCAAAGTTACCCAAGTTCAGAAGATAGTGTCTATTGAGTTCACTCAAGCACCAAAGAGAAGTTTGTAGAAGTTTAGTGTAAACAAATCTCATTCAGTTAAAAATGAAAAGTTGGCATGGAACCAGTGTTAAAAAAGATCACTTGGTTATCAAAGGAAGTTTACAAAGTTGCACTATTGACTAAGTTCACTTGGTTAACACAGGAAAATAATTTTAGAGTTAGTGTCCATCGAGATGGGTTGGCTAACGAACGATTTTTCTTGAATCAACATATTTAGTTTAATGAATTTAATTGTTAAGTCTTGCTAACTTAAGGGATAAATATTGAATATTGGTAAGTGTATTCAAGCTAACTTGACAAGGGAAAGATATAAGTATAAGGTCAAGTTGTTGGAGTGAATGAGAGAAGGATGGGATTGAAAAGATAAACCAAGGAAGTGGATTGGAAGGATAACATAGTATTTTGAGTTGACCAAGCTGAAAAGATTTATCTGATCAAGAAGGATCAATTATTAAATCTAGAATGTAGATCTGAAATTAGCAATATAGTTGCATCAACAATCAGGTCATATCATTGTTACTTTCTAATAATTGTTATAGTGTATCAAATCTCTTAACAGAGTTAGCTTAACAACTATTTGCCAAATCCTCTAAAAAGGTTGCATTTCTAGATTGAAGTGTCTAAAGATCCATAACAAGGCCACTACTAACAAGGTCACACCTAACAATGTGTTTTGTAACCTTTAACAAGGCAAGCTCCTAATAGGGCTCACTTCATAAGAGTGAAAAATAGTAACTAGTTGCAATTGGTGGTTTTTCCCAAATTGGGTTTCCACATTAAATCTTGGTGTCACTTGTATTCATATTTTTTATTTTATGTGTATTCAACTAAGTTAATTAAGGTTATTCTCACTTAACATCTTAAGATTTTTATGTTTAGTATTTATCGAATTACAACTGATATTTTAGTACTTTTTGAGTGACAGTAAAATTGTTAGTGTTAATCGAGTTTTCGAAGAAGTTATGTTTTGATTTGTATCGACATCTAAGGGATCTAAGATTTATTTTTGTGGTAATTGATTCAACCCTTGCTCTTAGTTACTCCTCTCATATTTCCAACAATGACCCCTTTCAAACCATTATAATAAATTTAATATGTTCATAGGGGTCATCAAACACCTAGGAACACATGTTATCATGGAATATGTAAAAAGGGGGTCATAGGGTACATAGGGTACCCTATGACCCATTTTGACCCATTAGAATGAATATAATATGTTCCTAGGGTTTTGGGACCCCTACAAATATATGTTATCATGAAATATGTCAAAAGGGGTCATATGATACCTTCTGACTCATTTTGACCTGTTAGAATGAATTCAATATGCCCCTATGGGTCCTAGGACCCTTAGGAACATATATTATCATGGAATATGTCAGAAGGGGTCATAAGGTACTCTATGACCCCTTTTGACCCATGAGGATGAATTTAATATGTCCCTAGGAGCCCTAAGATCTCTAGGAACATATTTTATCATCGAATGGGTCAAAATGGGTCATGGGATACCCTATGAACCCTTTTGACCTATTAGAACGAATATAGTTTGTCCCCTAGGGATATATTTTATTATGAAATAGTTTGAAAGGTGTCATAGGGCACCCTCTAATCCCTTTCAATCCATTAGATGCAATATAATATTTTTCTAGGGGTCTTAGGACCCCCAAGAACATGCGTTATCATGGAATATGTCACCCTTTTGACTGTATAAATTAATTAGTATATGATATATACTATATCATATAACATAATGAAATGTATTAAAATATAATATATTATATAACAATATAATATGACCTATTAAAATATAATATAATATAATATAATATAAAGTAAATATTAAATACAATAATTTGTATTTAAAAATCAAAATATTACATATTATTGTTGATTAGGACCTCGTTTATAACAATTAAAAAAACATAACTTGTATATCACATGGATCATGGAGGGGATAATCTATACCTCTCCATGTCTTTCAATCCACACCCTCCATTTTCCATGTGATTATTTTCATTTATATGGCACCTATGTATCAGGTATATGATATATCGCATATTTGATATTTTACTGGTGGACATTTTTTTTAAAAAGACTATGGTCCCTAAACTTGAGACATGCAAAAATCTAAGTGTTTTTTTACGTGTTTTGGAATTTTGTAGGCAAAAGACAAAATTTGGGGCACAGACTTTCAGAAAAAATGGTAAAATTATTTGATTAGGTATCCTGGAATTGCTAATAGTATGGGGTGCAGTAGTAGGTGAAATTCTAAATGGAATAGGAAGGTGGCGAATGAAGGAATTGAATAATATAGGAAAAAAGATAGGGAAACCCATCGTAAAGAGAGACAAGGTATGTTAAATGTGAATGAGGTTAAGCCCATAACAATAGTTTCCACTGAAGATGATGTTGAATTTGATAATACAAATCAAGTTAGTGTTTTCAATGACAATGTATTCATTGAAGAGGAAAATGTAGAGCTTGAAAGGGAAAATATAACAATTGAGAATGATAGTGATAATGTTACAAATGAACCTTGCACGTCTCCTCATTATAATCAAAATAAGGTCCCTTGTAATGAAGAGAGAAAAAAATTGACCCTAAATTTGGTCGAACATCTAAATAATTCATAGAGATTGATGAAACATTTTTTAGCACATTGGAAGGGAAGAGATCAATAGAACGACTTAGCCGTGGGCTTCAAAACTATATGAATAATTTTTTGGCAACAAGACATTGGTGGAGAAATGCCAATTTTTTGTGAAATTGTTAAGGATGCAAAAGTTAAGACCTATGCTATGCAAATTGAAAAACTATGTCGACAAGAAAATGGAGAAAAATATCATTATTGTGAAGACTATTTTTATAGCTTTCAATAGCATAGGAAAAAATAGTAGGAAAAGGAAAAGACAACTTCTTTTAGGGTTATTACAACTTCCTTAGCAATTTATCATTTGAGAAAAGTGAGATTTATTAGAAAAACTTGTGTTGACTTGAACATAAGTTGTACGACTTTGAGTATAGCACTTGGAAGAAGAGAGAGAATTGATGATCCTCTTCAAATTGATACATGGGCTTATTATGGGAGACTTCCATGTTCTAATAATAAATTATTTGATAATATGTAGGAACAAATTACATAATTTTGAAACTCTAGATCAAGAGTGTCACCAAATGTGAAGGATGTTTTCAAGTTGATAATTGGCAATAAAGATTGTACCCCGCATCCAAAACATTTTTTGGAGGTAAGTCAAACAATGTTGATCAAAAAAATAGGTGAGACTAATCCAACATTGCATCCATCTCAGAGAGATTTTGAATTTAAAAAGCCATTTTATTGTGTGCCACTAAAGATTTGATAAACATGTTGTTGCAAATATCATGTCGAGTTTTCTATGCACCATGAACAGTTACACTCCATACATTCTACTTTGCATACTAATGAAATGTTGGAGATTTGTAGTGCTAGCAGGCTTCTAAAATCATCAAGATCATTACTAGATAAATTCTTATATCCTAAAGATGATGGTTTTTTCTTTTATAGAAATGATTTCTTAAATGACAAGTGCTCACAATGTGGTAGTTTATCAAAAAAATTAACATGTTTCCATGAGGGGTGCGTAGAAGATCTTGGAAAGACAATAGTTTCAAAAAAGGTTTATAAAACAATGAAATGCATATTGAAGAGTAGACGTGAAGGCTATAGATGTGAGTTGGATTCAAAACATATGTGTGTGGTTGATTTTATTTTAGATTTCAAGAAAAATATTTTTTACAAGTATAAAAGGCATAGTCATAGGTCTCAGTGATTGGATCAACAATTTGGAATATGCAAGGACACACCCCCCATTCACACTATTATATCAGTTGTTGATTTTGAATAGAAATACATATTACAGCCAAAAAATGAGACATAATCTCAATATTATGACTCCATTCAAATTGGTGTTTTTGTCCACATAACATATAGGCATGCCCCTGATAGTATAGAAGATAACCAAAAGATAATCAAAGAGTACCACTTTTATATGAGTGATGATAGATCTCACTCTCATGACTTTGTCCAACATTGTTTTGAGAATTATTTTGAGTTCTTGTGAGAACTTGATATTTCTATGGTAGGCACCTCATTTGGTCAAATAATTACACAAGTCAATTCAAGAATGCTCACATGTTTTATTGGTTGTGTAGAATGCATGTAGAGAGAGGTGTACCTCAAATTTTGAGTTTTTTTTAAAATTCCAGGCATGGGAAAGGGGAGCATAATGGAGTGTGGGCAAGTGTGAAGTGAGTTCTAGTCAAGGAGTAAATGAATATTTTAGCAACAAAAATTCTTGATGTTCATAGCATTATTGATTGGTGTACATATGTGTTATCATGGGGGGGATCTTGATTGGTTAGTGCATAGGTTATTTTGGTTGAGGGCTACTTAGGTGATAGATTGGATTGTGTTGTAGCGAGAGATTCTTCAAATATGCATTCATTCTATAGCTCTGATTGTACTACATGGACAATTTGGACATGACAACTAGCTTGCTTTTATCCTAGTTCTTTTAAGTGTGATTGGGATCATTGTGAGTCGAGTGAGTGGGTGGATACATGGGCTCCACATTATATTACTCCATTGTCTCTCATTTCTTCTATCAAAAATGATGACATGGAAAGTTCAGTTGAGCATGACCATTTATCAAATCTTCTTCAGCCAAGACACATCTTTGCATTGGTTGCACCATAGGGGAAAGATGAGAAATTAGATTATTCATTAGTACATCATGTAAGAGGTAAAAAAAAGCTTGCACAACTAATTATAGACAATGATGGATTCACATATCCTATTGGCTCAATTATTATTGTTGGAGCATGGTTGCAAATATACATGCTTATAAGGAATGGAATTCCTATGTTCAAAGACTATGAGAAGTGCAAAACCATTATTATATATTCACACCTTATTATAGAAACAAATGTAAAGTTGGTGTAGCATCAAGGAAGACCAAAAATTAAAAAACCTTTTACTATTGGTAACATTGATCACAAAGCCCTATTGAAGATCTTCAAGTAGAGAGATGTCCCTTTAGGAACACTCTACTAGGTAATACTAACTGACAACAAGGTTTCATATGTTAATTATATGCTTAAAATTCCTCAGAAAAATATTTACATGGATCATCATTTCCAGTAAACAATGTATCATCCACAAATATTTATGCCAACATAATCTTCTTATCTGGTCCTTCTTTGATGTATAGGCTTTTGTTATCATTAGTTCTTTGAAAACCAATCTTTATGTGATACTTGTGTAATCTCTCATACCATGCTTAGGGGCTTATTTGAGACCATAAAAATCTTTGTGTAGTCTGCAAACGATGTCCCTTTTGCTAGGATCAATGAAACCTCAAGGTTTCTCTATGTAGACTTCCTTTTCTAAGATTCTATTTAGTAATGTTGATTTAACATCCATCTAATACACTTTGAATCCTTTGTAAGCTCTCTATGCAAGGATTGTTCTAACACCTTCAAGTCTAGCAATAGGAGAAAAATTTTCTCCTTAGTCAATACCTTCCTCTTGAGCATAACCCTTGCAAACTAGCTTTGCCTTGTTTCTTGAGACTTCTCCATTCTCATTTAACTTAGCTCTAATAAAAATTGTTGAAAATATAAGAGGAATAACTGAGAGAGGAGGGGTGAATTAGTTACCATAAAAATAAATCCTAGATCCCTTAGATGTCAATACAAATTAAAATATAACTTCTACTAAAATTCGGTTGACATAAATGCACTCGGTTAATACTAACAATTTTACTATCACTCGAAAATATCAGTTGTAAGTTGGTAAATACTGAACATGTGGATCTTAAGATATTAAGTGTGATTAACTTTCATTAATTTATTTGCATACACATAAAATAAATAGCATGAACAAAAGTGATGCTAGGATTTAACGTGGAAACCCAACTTGGGAAAAACCAACAATTGCAACTAGTTACAATTTTTCACTCTTCTAAAGTGAGCCCTATTAGGAGCCACTTGTTAAAGGTTAAAAAACACACTATTAGATGTGACCCTGTTAAAGGGTTTAATCACCCTATTAGAATTGTCTTGTTAGAGGTCTTTAGACACTTCAATCTAGAAATGCCACCTTGTTAGAGGATTTGGAAAATAGCTATTAAGCTAACTCTATTAAGAGATTTGATACACTACTATAATTATTATAGAGTAACAATGATATGACTTGAATGATGATGCAACTGTATTGCTGATTTTAGATCTCTATTCTGGCTTGAATACTTGATCCTCCTTGATCAAATAAAACTTTGCAGCTTGGTCAACTTAGGATAATTTGTTATCCTTCCAATTTGCTTCCTTGGTTTATCTTTTTAATCCCATGCTTCTTTGATTCAATCCCACAACTTGACCTTATACTTATTTCTTTTGCCTTGTCAAGTCATCTTGAATACGCTTACAAATATTCGATATTCAACTAGACATTAAAATTGAATTCATTAAACTAAATATTTTGATTCAAGAAAATCCATTTTTAGTTGACCCAGCTTGGTAGACACTAACTCTGAAAATGATTTTCCTCTGTTAACCAAGTGAACTCAATTAACATTGCAACTTCATAAACTTCCTTTGGTAATTGAGTGAGCTCAGTTAACACTGGTTACATGCCAACTATTCTTTGTTAACCAAGTGAGCTTGGTTAACATTTAACTTCTACAAACTTCTATTTGGTTCCCAAGTGAACTCAGTAGACATTGTCTTCTGAACTTGGTTAAGTTTGGAATGCTTGGTAGACACTAGAAACTATCTTCATTTCTCGAGTGAGCTCTACAGACACTGACTAGCAAAGATATGACATTTTTTGTAACATCAAAGACAATATACAATTGATCGATAATTTTCAACAATAGTGTACCCTATGACCCCTTTGACCCATTTAATGATAACATATGTTCCTAGAGGTCCTAGGACTCCTAAGGACATATTATATTCACTTCAATGGGTTAAAAGGTTTGACATATTCCATGACAACATAAGTTCCTAGGGCTCCTAGTACCTCTAAGGACATATTACATTTCTTCTAATGGATTGAAAGGGGTCAGAGGGTACTCTATGTCACCTTTCAACCTCTTTCATGATAACATGTGTCCCTACCCCTAGCAACATATTAAATTTGTTCTAATGGGTTGAAAGGAATCATAGAGTATCATATGACCCCTTTCAACCTATTATATTTGTTCTAATGGGTTGAAAGGGGTCATAGAGTACCCTATGACCCCTTTTAATCTATTCCATGATAACATATGTTCCTAGGGGTAGTAGGACCCATAGGGACATATTATATTTATTCTAATGGATCAAAAGGAGTCATAGGGTATCCCATGATCTATTTTGACCCATTCAATGATAACATATGTTCCTAGGGGTAGGACCCCTAGGGACATATTAAACTCATTTTAATGGGTCAAAAAAGGGTTATAGGGTACCCTATGACCATTTTGACCCATTCAATGATAACTTGTGTTTGTAGAGGTCCTAGGACCCCTAGGGATATATTAAATTCATTCTAATGGGCCATTTTGACCCATTCAACAATATCATATGTTCCTAGAGGTCTTAGGACCCCTAAGGACATATTAAATTCATCATAATGGTCGAAAGAGCCCTATGAACCCTTTCGACATATTCCATGATAACATATGTTCTTAAGGGTCCTAGGACCCCTAGGGGCATATTAGATTCACTCTAATGGGATGAAAGGGGTCATAAGGTATCTTATGACCCCATTTGACATATTCAACAATAAATCATATTTGTAGGGGTCCTAGGACCCCTAGGAACATATTATTTTCATTCTAATAGGTCAAAAGGGGTCATAGAGTACTCTACGTACCCTATGACCCCTTTCAACATATTCCATGATAACATGTGTTCCTAGGGGTTCTAGGACTCCTACTGACATATTAAATTTCTTCTAATGGGTTAAAAGGGGTCATAGCATACCCTATGACCCCTTTGACCTCTTTAATAATAACATATGTTCCTAGAGGTCCTAGGACCCCAGGGACATATTATATTCACTTTAATGGGTTGAAAGGGATCATAGGATACCCTATGACCCGTTCCAACATACTCCATGGCAACATAACTTCCTAGGGGTCCTAGGACCTCTGTGTACATATTACATTCATTTCAATGGGTTAAAGGGGTCGTAGGGTACCCTATGACCCCTTTCGACATATTCTATGATAAAATATGTTCCTAGGTGTCCCAAGACCCCTAGGGACATATTAAATTCATTTTGATGGGCGAACCCTATGACCCCTTTTGACCTATTCCATGATAACATATGTCCCTAGGGGTCTTAGGGACATATTATATTTGTTCTAATGGGTTGAAAGGGGTCATAGGATATCCTGTGACCCCATTTGACCCATTCAATGACAACATATGTTCCTAGGGGTCCTAGGACCCCTAGAGGGTTATTAAATTCATTTTAATGGGTCAAAAGGGGTCATAGGGTACCCTAACCCTTTTTGATATAGTTCATGATAATATATGTTCCTAGGGGTCCTAAAACCCCTAGGGACATATTAAATTCATTCTATTGGGTTGAATGGGGCCATAGGGTAAGCTATGATCCCTTTTCACCCATTCAACGATAACATATGTTCCTAGAGGTCCTAGGACCCCTAGGGACATATTAAATTCATTTTAATGGGTCAAAAGGGGTCAGAGGCCTTTCAACATATTCTCTAATAACATATGATTCTAAGGGTCTGAGGACCCCTAGGGACATATTATATTTGTTCTAATGAGTCAAAAGGGGTCATAGGGTATCCTAGGGGTTCCTAGGGGTTCTAGGACCCCTAAGGACATTAAATTCATTTAAATGGGTTGAAAGGGGTCAGAGGGTACCCTATGACCTCTTTCAACATATTTCATGATAACATATGCTCTTAGGGGACATATTAAATTGATTCTAATGGATTGAAATGGGTAATAGTGTACCCTATGACCCCATTCAATGATGACATATGTTCCTAGAGATCCTAAGACCTTTAGGGACAGGTTAAATTTTTTGTAATGGGTCGAAAGGGGTCATAGGCCTTTTTGACCCATTCAACTATAATAGATGTTCCTTGGGGTCCTAGGACCCCTAGGAGCATATTAAATTCATTTTAATCTGTTGAAAGGGATCATAGGGTATCCTTTGAACCCTTTTGACCCATTTAATGATAATATGTGTCCTTGGGGGTCATAGGATCTCTAGGGACATATTATATTCGTTCTAATAAGTTGAAGGTGGTCATAAGATACCTTTTGACCTATTTAATGATAACATATATCCCTATGGGTCCTAGGACCCTTAGGGACATATTAAATTCATTCTAATGGACATAGAGGGGTCATAGGGTATCTTATGACCCCTTTTGACCCATTCATTCATATGTTTCCATCTAATTGGTCGAAATGGATAATAGGATATCTTAGGACCCCTTCAAACCCATTTAATGATAACAAAGTATATTCATTTTAATGGGTATACTTTCTATCTTATAGTAATTAATTAGTATATCATATATACTATATAATATAATATTATACAATGTAATATAATATAATATAATATAATAATATATCTTATAAACTATATATATATTAAATAAAATAATTTTTAATAAAAAATAGTACATGTTATTGTTTATTAGGACCTAGTTTATAACAATAAAAAATACACAATTTGTATATCACATGGAACATGGAGGAGATAATCCATACATCTCCTTAACTTTTAATCCACACCTTCCATTTTCCATTCAATTATTTTCACTTGTTTGATGATAAACTATTGGGTATCAGATATTTTAGATACTTGAAATATCATATACCATGTCTAATCAAATATCTGATATATCAGGTATCTAATTAGGCTTTGTAATCACCAAACCTTATTTGTCAACTCATAAAACATGAATTTACAACATTTAGGGGTGTTCTACACTTCAACAAGATATCTAATGACTTCTAATATAATAGAATTCATTGAAATGAAATGAGTTTCTTGAGGACATTATCAACTTTGCAGCGATATAATTGTTGTCAATTGTTTAGTTCGATAAGTATTTATTACTTATTTGTAAATGAAGATACCTATAAGGTATTGATTTACATACTGGTTGAAAAATAACTATAAGCTTCAAACTATAAAATATTTTTGAAATCCGAAAGATGTGTCACATTCTATGTTTTTCGTAATACAATAAAAAAAGTTTAAATTTGGTAATAGTTTGAATTAGTTAAGGTGGTCAGACACAAGCCTTTTTTCTTGAAAATATTGTGGCAGAAAAATCATAATTAATTATTTCCTTGGAATAAAAATACCCAAAAATATGTGTCACATCTGGGCATGAATCTACTTCTAATATCTAGAATTTATATAAAAATATTTTTTATTAATATGATTAAGGTGGTCAGACATACACCTACTTATTTTTGTTCTAAAATTTTTGTACTATTGTATTTAAATATGAATTTTTGGTCAATCAAATTAAATTATTTTTAGATAAGACCTAGTATTTTAAAAACTACATTCAATTTCCTATGGATTATATTATTATAACTTTTTAATATGAACTTCATAGCTAGTTCAAAATTGCATGTTAGGTTGACATAAACTTGATCTATTGATTCTACACCACCACTTAAGGGTATAGTTTGGTCCACCATGATCTTGCACATGTTGAAATTCTTTAGAATAACTAAGAGGGGGGTGAATTAGTTATCCAAGGTCTAGATGTACAAATAATTTTTTTCAAAACTTAGTGAACCCTTATCCATAAAACATATTTTTCATGCATGCATCCATTATTGATCTCAGATTGGTTTTAACTAATGAGTGTCTATACACTTAAGTCATCTACTTAGTTCATACGAAACAAGTAACATAGGTCAAGCATAACATATAAGATAGTGCATGTCAAGTAAATAGTGAGTGTTGAGTCGTACCAAGTGATTCAAGTTTCAAGAAATCAATGTATGCTGAGTCACTCAGATGTCAAGTGACAACATTGAAGTTACAGTTAGTGTCGAGCACCAGGGACTTTAGATGCTAAGCAATACAATTTTGACATAGTTGTTTGTATTGGCACAAACTACTATGTAAACCATTTTTGAGCCAACATAAGAATTATTTTATGATCTTTGTTGATAAGGATGAATCTTAATTGTGAATCCCTATACTAATACCATTTAATAATTTAAATTAACTTAAATTTAAAAAATTTAGAAAAAAAACATACTAAAAATTAATACTAAACTAACCTATATCTTGACCACCCTTAACTAACCCTACACTCTTACCATCCCCCTTAATCCCCCCCCCCCCCCCCCACATGGGGCAAGGTTTTGATAATAAATAAATAAAAATAGCCCAAGGAAATCTTGCAAGGAAGTACACTAGGTTTAGGACAACAAAAATAAGTATAAAGGAAAATGAGGTAAAACTTAAAACAAACTTGCACGTGGTCCCAAGTCAAAAGCAAATAAAACTGCATGGAGAGGGATTAATAAGATTAAAGGCCCTTGTCAAATCATAATTTGGCCATCATTTAACCTTTCAATAAATACATTGACTTTATTAGTCCCTTCCTTTTAAAGGCAGGGAACTAATTTTTTCTTTTGAAAGGGAAGGCTTAAGTGGCCATATGGGTGAATCACTACCATTGATTCATACCTAGCCCTAAATCACCTAGGTCTTCTTAAGGAAGATAAACCCTAAACTTTAAGACAATAGAAAGGAATTCTAAGGAGATTTGAAGAGAGTTTTTGCATGTGCAAACAAAGCATTCATGTTGATTAAGGTGTTATGAATTGAGTCACATTGTAGAATCGGTTAGAAGGAGAATAAAGGAAAGGAAACAAAGGATAATAGAAGTACATATAATCATAAAGGATCAAGTACACATCAATATAGAGGTGATTTGACATCAAGCAATAGAGTGTTAATTGAAGGATCATTGCTAAGACATTTTAACAAGTGAATCAGTTAAATCTCTAAAGTAGTCCTAACAAGCTATTGTAAATCCTTTGATAGGGTGCTTACTTCATTATACGTTAAACTCCTCTTACCTGGCACACTTTTAGCAAGGTGTTTTAAATCCATTAACAGGGTAATATCTAACAATCTTGTAAGCCATTAACAGGGTAGACCTTTCATAGGTTAGATCATGTTTCATTGTCAAACATTGTAACCTTCATTGGATACACTTTATTACTGTAGTAGTGAAGATTTATTGGTTTCATCCCCACCCCAATTTTACCTTCTCCTTGGAGGGTTTCTAGGTAACCAAATATCTTGTTTCATACATGTGTTGAATATTTACTTTCATGCTATGAATGTATATGCTTAATTTGGTATTTTAGTTTACATGCATAGACTGTGAGATGAATGTGTGGCGAATAGTTTTAGAGGTTGAAATTTTTTAGTGCTGATTCACCCACCCCCCACACCCCCCCCCCCCCCCAATCAAAGTTTACTTTCCTATTTTATTTACAACAATTGGTATCATAGTCCAGGTCTCTAAAAGAAAAGCTTTGTAACTTTGAGGAAAGATCATGGAGATGGAAGTCCACAAATTGAGAAAGACTATTGAGAACTAGATAATTGAAATAACTCACCCTACATCAGTTGAATGAAGCAAGAGATGAGTTAAAGAGATCATTGAAGAGAAGGAAGGAAATTTCTATTCAAGAGAATGACACACAATACAAGAGATTGGCTGGCACTACTAAATTATTTACAAATGGAAACTCCAATGAATTTGATGTAGCAATTGCAAATCTGATGGAAAAGACTGGAACCCTAACTAAAGAGTTTAGAAATCTAAAGAGAGAGCAAGAGATCCAATTAGTATTGCTATGTGAAGTGACTAAGTAGAAAAAGAAAGCTAAAGAGGACAAAGTCATGATTGAAAATGACAAAAGGTTTTTGACCAAGAGACTAGAAGAGAAAACATTAGAGGTAACTAGGATTGCTAACATGCAATTGGAAACCTTGAGTCAAATGATGACTGCAAATCATGAACTAAATACAAATATATTGAGATCACAACATTGAAGTTGCAGAATGAACAAATAAGAAATGACTTAAAAAGAGAAAAGGAGTTTTTTGATAGTTTCAACAAACCTAGTGAAGCCATCAAATACTTTGAACAATTGATGAGATCCCCTAGATCCAACAATGATACTGTTGGATTAGGATACACTAGTATTACAGAAGGACAAATGTCCAAAAGTGGTGAAGAGAGAAGTAACAAAGGTAAGAACTCCAAACCTACTTGTCATAATTGTAGTAAAATAGGTCATACTACAAATTTTTGTAGGAGAAAGACTACAAATCAGAATCCTAAGCAAAAATTCATGGGTCATTGCCATAAATGTAACAAACAAGGACATCAAGCACATGAATACAGAACCAAGACCACAAGCTTAAAAAGATTTGAAGGATGTTATTAAAACTGTTAGAAGTATGGACATAGAGCATATGAGTGTAGATTGAAGCCTAAATGGTCATCAAACAAGCAGACAAAGGTAAGGCAAAATGACAACTCTTATAATTGGAATTATAATACAAGGTATAGTTGTCATTATCGTCAAGAATATGGATGTGTTTCTAAAAATTGCATAAGAACACATTTTAGAATTGACTAAAGTAGATGGTTGAGTCAAACCACATGTTTTAGTTTTTTAAAGATTGGTGACATAAGTAGAAATTGTCCAACAATGTCAAAGGCACCAAATAGTGAGTTCAACAAAGGAAAAGAAAAGGTAGATGTTGAGAATATCAGAGATAAAATGAACAAGACATGGAAGAGAAAAGAAGATTGTAACACATCAAGTGTAGAAGGGATCACTTCACCCAATGGGTCAAGTGATCACACCTCCTCCAATTAAGAAATCAAGACATAAGTGGGACTGATATCTAAAAGGATGTACTTTACATCAGTTCCAAGGATTTAGTGTTGAAAAAATTACATATGCATGAAGAAAGAGGCAAAGTGTTGTTAAGAATCAAGAAGAAATCTTTTAGTTTTGTTACTTTTCATGTTGTTGCCTAGCAAAATATTAGTTGATGTCAAGTTATAACAATTGTTAGTGTTGACTGAGCTCATAGTGGCTACCGAGTGGAAAGAAAACTTTGTGGAAGCCAAGAGAGTTGAAATATTTATTAAAGTTGAGTTTATAGTTGTGTAAGCACTAAGCATTAATTGCAAAGTTTTGAGGTCTATATGATTGATTTCTACTCATTTGACATTATTCAAATTTGAAGGAGAGCATGAAGAGCTAAAGACAAACCAAAGAAATTGTTCTTAGCTTTTGCAAATGGATTCAAAAGTCACTCGACACCATCACTGCAAAATCATAAAAGTATTTATCAAGCGTCAAGTTACGCAATTTGATTTTTTACAAAACCTAGTTTTATGAAATAGCATTTAGTCCTTCAGTAGCCAAGGTTGTAGACGGAAAGGAAGTTTTGAATGTGCAATTGATAAGTAATGAGATTAAGAAACCTAATTTTAGAGCTATTCTAGACATAGCTTATAAACAAGATCCATCTAGTGGGTTGTCAATGATACCACAACAAGTCTTAATGATCCAAGATGTTAGATGCTACTATACATGTAAGGTTGGAAGCATAGGAGACATGGAAATTAGGGAGACATATGGGAAATTGTGTGAAAATAGAGTTTTGAAGGAAGAATTAAAAAATTATTCAGAAGGGTTAACCCATGTCATAGATTTCCCCAATATCATCAAGACAAAATGGATAAAAATAGTTTTGAGCAGGATACATGATAATGTTGTATGGTTAGAAAATGGACCAATGAAAATCACCAAGAAAATTATGCATAGAGTTACAGGGTATCCAACCTTAGATCAGCCAAAGACATTGAGAAGTGAAGTAAAAGAGGTAATAAATGAGGGATGACAATAGTAACAATCACATATCGCTTACTTTCTTTTGCAGTGAGGATAATAGCATAGAAGTTCTACCAATCCAGTAGGCTTAACAGTGTTCCATGTATTGCAGTAGAT
The DNA here is from genome assembly GCA_028749045.1 of Cupressus sempervirens. Classification (NCBI taxonomy): domain Eukaryota; kingdom Viridiplantae; phylum Streptophyta; class Pinopsida; order Cupressales; family Cupressaceae; genus Cupressus; species Cupressus sempervirens. The sequence goes on along the minus strand of CM053786.1, from coordinate 330,803,189 downwards.
GTGGGATACAAAATAGTGAAGAAAGATCATACTTATATCCTGCTGAGTTGTAGTAGCAACAATTGACTAAGAATTTGGGAGCCACAAGGAAGAACAAAAGTGCACAATGAAAATTTGGATCTATTCTTGTATGTATATTCTTTTATGTACATAGTACATTTCCTACTTTTGGTAAAGTTTTATGGAAGGTAAATAGATCTATTGCAGTGCAAATAGGTGAATTCAATGAGTAACTAGGTGATAATTTCAAGTCAGTCATGACAAGCTACTTTGAAGACTTCAAGTAGAAAATGAAGAAAAGACTGAGGATACTAGTTTCACTAGAGGAGAAACATTTTGATGATTTTGTTTCCTTGTTGACACTGACTTTACATATGTCTATGTAGTAGTTCCTAGAGTTAGATGGTTAAGACCATTGGGATATGAAATCAACATTAATGAAACCTCTACAAAAATAACAACATTACTTGTATAAGATGTGGACAAGGAGGCTACAACTTTTGGGAACTATGATATGGCCAAGTCAAAAATCACAATGGACATGAAGACTGCTTCAGTCATTAGAAAGAAGAATAAGATGGTAAAGAACCTGAAAGAGAAATTTGGTTAAGGGGCAAAAGAATATGATGATGATGATGATGATGAAGAAGAAGAAGAGAATGCACCTATCCAAGCACCACTTGCCATCACCAAGGTCAAGGAGAGGACCAACAAGAAGAGGAAGTAGAAATTGTAGAAGATGTTGATGGAGAAGAAGCCAGTGAAGCAGCTATAGCTACTAAACAGAAGAAAAGAAAAGCTAAAGCACCTATAGTAAACAAACCAAAGAAGGTTGCAAAACCTACTCATCTTATAGTACCTACAACTAGGGCTAGCACAAGGTCCACTACACAAAAGGCTAACAAAGTAGCCAAGCCAGAGGAGAAAAGAGGTAGTCAAGCTAGCAAGGGTGAAGAATCTCGGAATAGATTGAGGAAAAAATATGTTTCTTGCTCCAGCTAAATCTGATAATCTATGTGAGAATATTAGAAATCATGTTGATTTATCTAGATTCTCTCACATTGAGTTTGACAAACTTTTGAAGATTAGAAAGGATCAAGTTGAAGAGGTAGTATATGCCATGATGGAAATATTTAAAAAGGCTCTTCTTGAACTTTCCAACTCCATACCATAGAGTTTTTATGAGAGAGTTGAGTAGAGGTAGCACTATTGTCTTAATACTGAAAAACAAATAAGAGAAATAGAATTTTCCCAGGTAATGCTAGAACTAAGTAAGGGTGCAATGAAAAAATCCATTAAGAAACATACTAGAAAATTTGCACCAAGATACAGGGCATTTAGTATATTGCAAAATAACATTGAGGATGTTGTACAAAAGTCTACTTTGATGTGGAAATCACTATATGGTTTGACAAATCCCAGGAAATATTGCAAGCACCTATTGAGGTAGGTGAAGAAAAAGAAGGAGAAAAAGAAGATGGAACTAAACAAGATATAGTTGAGGGAGGCATTGACATGAACATAGACACATAGGCACCAGCTGAGGATGAGTAGCCAATAGAATAGAGTGTACCAGATAGACTAGTGTCGAGTGTCAGTCCTTCACATGAGGTGAACAAAGAAGATGAAAATGTAAAGATAAAGGATCTTTCTGATACTATCACTTAGGAAATTAATCCCCTCATAGAATATGACTTCAAAAAGATACCAGTGGAATCCACCAACCAGGCTAACCTTTGTGAGAATCTTGTACTAGTGGGTATTGATGAGATTGAGAAGGTAGATAAGGTATGTATAGTGGAGGTAGTACAGAAACAAATTACACCTTCATCCCCTCCTCAATTCACAATAATACAACTAATGCTACCCCTTGTGGTATATCAAAGGAAGAAAGCTAATCCTACCATCAGTACAATGGCACAAAGTGCTCCAGTCTCAATGACTATAGACAAAAGTGTACATGACAAGGGTGAGATAGATGGAGAGCAGAAATATGAGATAGAAAAGAATGAAGAAACTCAAATTCAAATGGGTCAGGTAGATACTCCTACACCTATAACACATAATCAAGGTGCTATCGATAATACAGAGGAAAAGAAGGACACACCTAAAGATTTCAGTTTGACAACAAAGCTAGAGGAGAAAATAACAATACAAACATTGGTAATATTACCAAAATATGCCACTCCTCCTAGTCAACCTCCTTAGAGGTCAAGCATAGAAGCCACACTATTACAATCCTCAAGGCCAAGTCCAAGTACATCCAAGGAAGTTGAAGTTACATCATTTGTTGATGTAAACCTAGATGAAGTAATTGAGTTGCCCAAATTTTATTATGCAACTATTACTATTGAGTAAATGGGTATACTCCAAGAAGCTCTAGGAAAGAAGAAGCATCAAGAATTTCTTAGATAGGAGCATAGGTAGAAGCAAGCTTTGATTGATATCAAAGACATTTTTGTTGGTGCATTCAGTTTGCTAGCTCCAGAGGAAAACAAACCAATAATTCAACATATAACTAACTTAGTGGAGAAGCTGAATGATACAGACCTAGATTCTAATGTCAAATTACTTGAATCGTCTAAGAGAAAGTTCCAACATAAGGTTGATGAAAAGATATCAAGTGTTATTGTATTGATACAAGTTGAATTAGCAACTAAAATAGAAAGTGTGAAGAAGATACTAGAGAATATTTTCTCTTCTTATACCAAACTGAATAATACTACACTCTTCACAAGGGAAGTTAGGAGTCATATCCTAAACTTGGAGAGCATTATCTTGACCTCGTTAGGATTTCAATCACCCTATTAGGAGTGAGCCTTGTTAGAGGACTTTAGATCATTCACTTGGAATGTCACCCAATTAAAGGATTTACAAATGACTATTAGGTCAACCTTAATCCAAAGGATTTACCCTAGACTTCAATGATTAGAAAGCAACAGTAAGGCTTGATCTAATAAAAAACTTACAACTCCATTTTGCAAATTATAGATCTCTATTTCAATCCTCCATTCTACTTGAATTTCACACACTTCAGCTATGATAGCTTGTTCACACTTCAAGCACCCATACTCTTAAGCCTTCTTGCTTTACTTGCCAATACAAGTCTTCTCTCTTAGGTCACTGAATGAAGCAATACCTTAGACTCCTTGTCTTCCTTAGGTTCTAACGTATGACAACTTTTTCTTCTGACTAGCCATCTCTATAAATGGAAAATTTAGATCTTTTGTCATTTATCCTCTATCGTCCATTTTAGGGTTGGGTAGGATTAGGTAGGATTCAATGAATCTACCCATCTTTCCATTTTATTCCCTTCTAGAAACTTCTCCTTCAATTCTCTTTGAATATTCCTCAAAATAGTTCATCTTGAATTCGGTGCCACCAGCTCATCAAGCTTATCTTCCACATGGTTCACACAATCCAAGAAATCAAACTTGTCAGCTCAAATTCATCAAATTCATGATCTTTCTCATAATGTTGACACTTGACATTAACTTGCTTCTAATGCTTAACACATACTATGTTGCTCAGCATCCACTTTCAAAACACTCAACATAAACTAAAGTTTATTAGCACTTGACATCAACTAAACTTTACTAATCTTATACTATATCACTCGACATACACTAGAATTTGACTTTGCTCAGCTCTAACTAGTTTTTTGTTTAGCTTGCACTAAATTTTCTTGGAACCTACTATCCACTTGGTCAAGCTTGGTAGACTCAATTATTCTCTTTTATTCTTCTAGACTTTGTCAGTGTATCTAACCTTTGCAACATTAAGTAGATAATCAATGCACTATAATTTCACTATCTTACCTGATCTTTGTGCTCTTTTTCCATATCATAACTCAACCTTTCCTCTAGGTGCTATTGCTACCTCATTTGATCAAATCCTCTTCATTAATCAAACAAATGATAGTACTCAAATCATCTACGAAATTGTGTTATCAACAAGTAGTAGGTTTGACATCAATGACAAAACAATGATTGAAACATATTCTTAGACTTGTATCAATCTATTTTCAACAATCTCCTTCTTTGGCATTAATGGAAAACCAAACTTAATCAATACAACCAACAACAATACCAAAAATAAAATAATTCCTTGTATTGAAATCTCTCCCTCTATTAGTAGCTTCATATTATATATAGGTTACAAAATTCTATTTTGACCCAAAAAAAATCAACCAACTCATCCTTATGACTCCCTCTTGATCACTTATTATATCTCCCTTAGCATTATCTCCCTCTAAGTAGATTTCCATATTTCTTCTTTTCTATATTTCTCCCTTTCTAGATTGCTAGATTTCTCCCTTTCTTTGTCTTTCTCCCTCTTTCAAAATAATTCCAAAGACTTGTCATCTTAATATGTAGATATGAACATTTTTAGCTTCTCCCTCTATAACCTAGCTTGTGACTAAGTTGTAGCGCCATCTCTTTGATTACTTTAGGAAACTCCTAAAGTAAGATCCATTACATCAACTTGTTTGATTTAGGGCACTCCTCATGCTACTTAAATAGCTTTGGATAGGGGTATCACCCCTAATTTACTTCTTAGATACTCATGGGCATCCTTAGGTAATGCTTTTGTGAAGATATCAACTATTCTCTCTTTTTTGTTAACATATTCCATCTTCACCTCTTTATCTTGAACTAACTCTCTTAAGTAATGATACTTGATTGCAATGTGCTTAGTCTTTGTATGCATCACAAGATTATTTGATATATTTATAGCACTTATATTATCACAATAAAGTATCATTGGTTCAGTGATTTCCTCCTTCATACCTTTGAGTAGTTGTTTGATCCATACAATATTTGTACAATTTATTGCATCAGCAACATATAGCTTCAGCAATAGATTGAGATATGAGGTTTTATTTGTTGCTAGTCCATGTAACTAGCTTTTTTCCTATGAAAAATGCTCCTCCACTAGTGCTCTTTCTATCATCAATATTTCCACCTCCATCAACATCAGTGTAGGCTCTCAATTCAAATTTCTCATTTTTCTTATAGTATAGACCATAGTCTTCTATTCCTTTTAGATATCTCATTATTCTCTTAACAACCATCAAATGATTCTCCCTAGGATTAGCAGAGAATCTTGAAACTATCCCAATAGGTAATGCAATATCAGGTCTACTATGCACTTCGTATTGTAATTTATCAATCATAGACCTATGCAATGTTTGATTCACCTCAATTGAATCATCATTCTTTGACAATTTATGCCCTATCACCATAGGTGTGCTTATTGGCTTGGAATCTCCCAATCCAAAAAAAAATAGTATCTCCTTTACATACTTTGACTAAGTGATGTATATACAATATTAATGTTGCAATTCTTTAGAATAACTAAGAGGTGGGGGTGAATTAGTTATCCAAGGTTCATATGTACAATTAAAACTTTCACATCTTGGTGAACCCATATCCATAAAACATTTTCATCATGCATGCATCCATTAAATAATACAATCACTTAAACTTGTAGGTTACTATCAAATCAACTTTATAGAAATATAAGCATGAAACATAATAGATTCAACAAAATATTTGACACAATGATTTAATGTGGAAACCCAATTTGGAAAAAACCATCAATAACATGCTACTCATTCTCACTCTTATGAAGTGATGCCCTATGAAAGGCCAACCCTATTAAAGGTTACAATGCACATTGTTAAATGTGACCTAGTTAAAGGATTTCAATCAACCTATTAGGAGTGAGCCTTGTTAGAGGACTTTAGATCATTCACTTGGAATCTCACCCATTTAAAGGATTTACAAATGACTCTTAGGTCAACCTTAATCCAAAGAATTTACCCTAGACTTGGTACAATAATTAGAAAGTAATAGTAAGGCTTGATATGATAACAACTTACAACACACTTACAAATTACATATCTTTGTTTTTAGTCCTCCATTTTGATTGGCTTTCACACACTTTAGTTTTGATAGCTTGTTCACCCTTCAAGCATCCATACCCTTAAGCCTTCTTTCTTTTCTTTCCAATGTAGTCTCTTCTCTTAAGTCACTGAATGAAGCAATACCCTATACTCGGTGTCTTCCTTAGGTTCTCACACATGACAATCTTTGCTTCTAACTAGCCATCTCTATAAATATAAAAATAAGATCTTTTGTTGTTCAACCTCCATCATCCATTTTAGGGTTAGGTTGGATTAGGTAGGATTCAATTAATCTACCCATCATTTCATTTTATTCCCTTCTATAAACTTCTCCTTCAATCCTCTTTGAATTCACCTCAAAATGGTTCATCTTGAATTCTGTGCCACTAGCTCATCAAGCTTATCTTCCACACGGTTCACACAATCCAAGAAATCAAACTTGTTGGCTTAGATTCATTGAATTCATGATCTTCCTCATAATGTTGACACTTGGCATTAAATTTCTTCTAATGCTCGGCACACATTGTGTTTCTCATCATCCACTATCAAAACACTCAATACAAACTAAAGTTTATCGGTGTTCGGCATCAACTAAAATTTTCTTGGCTTACATTGTATCACTCAACTTCATTGAAATTGACTTTGTTGGGCTCTACCTAATATTTTTCTCAACTTACACTAACTTTTCTCAGCACCTACTATGTAGATTGTTAAACTTGGTAGACACAATTTGTTTCACTTGTTCTTCTGAACTTAATTAGTGTATCCATCCTTTGCAACCTTAAGTAGATTATCAATGCACTATATATCATTGTCTTAAATAATCCTTGTACTCCTTTTCTATATCATAACTTGACCTTTCTTCTAGGTGTTATTGTTATCTCATTTGATCAAATCCTCTTCATCAATTGAACAAATGATAGTACTCAAATCATCTAAGCAATTATCTTACCACCAAGTAGTAGATTTGACATCAATGACAAAATAATGATTGAAACACATATTCATACTTGTATCAATTTTTTTTCAACAATATCCCTCTTTGGCATTGATGGAAAACCAAACTTAATCACTACAACCAATAAAATACCAAAAATAAAATAATTCTTTGTATTGAAATCTCTCTATCTATCGGCAACTTTCATCTTCTGAACAAATTACAAAAAAAAATTTGTTCTAATCAATAGACAATCAATCAACTCATCCTTATGACTCCCTCTGGATCACTTCTTATATCTCCTTTGTCATTAACTCCCTCTTACTAGGTATTCCATTTTTATTCTATGTTTTCTCATCTCCTTCTCTGACAATAATATCTCCCTTAGCAATCAAGATTTCTCGCTCAGAAGGATTTCTCTTTCAACAAGATTTCTCTTTCTCTCCCTTGAATTTTTCAATCTTTGAAAACAATGACAAAGACTTGTCATCTTAATATGCAAATATGTACATTTTTAGTTTCTCTCTTTGTCACCTAGCTTGTTAATGATTTGTAGCTTTAGCTCTTTGATTACTTTAGGTAGCTCCTAAATAAGATCCATTGCATCAATGTGTAACATATGTCAATCAACTTGTTTGATGTAGGGCACTCCTCATGCTTCCTAGATACCCTTATTTACCTCTTAGATACTCATGAGAATCCTTAGGTAATGCTATTGTGAAGATATCAACTATTTACTTTTTTGTGTTAACATAATCCATCTTCACCTCTTTATCTTGAACTAACTCTCTCAAGTAATGATACTTGATTCCAATGTGCTTAGTCTTTGTGAGAATCACAAGATTTTTTGATATATTTATAGCACTTTTATTATCACAATAAAGTATCACAGGTTTAGTGATTTCCTCCTTCATACCTTCGAGTAGTTGTTTGATCCATACAATGTTTGTACAATTTAATGCAGCAGCAACATATTCAGCTTCAACAGTAGAGTGAGAGATGTAGTTTTGTTTCTTGCTAGTCCATGTAACTAGCCTTTTTCCTAATTAGCATCAGTGTAGACTCTCAATTCAAATTTCTTATTTTTCTTATAGTATAGACCATAATCTTTTGTTCCTTTCAGATATCTCTTTATTCTCTTAATAGCCATCAAATGATTCTCCCTAGGATTAGCAAAGAATCTTGCAACTATCCCAACAAATAATGCAATATCAAGTCTTCTATGTACTACATATTACAATTTGTCAATCATAGACTTGTATAATGTTTGATTCACCTCAGCTGAATCATCATTCTTTAACAATTTGTGTGGCCTATCACCATAGGTGTACTTACTTGTTTTGAATCTTCCAATCCAAAAGTTTTTAGTATCTCCTTTACATATTTTGACTGAGTGATATATATACCAAATTTCATCTAATGTACTTGCAAACCCACAAAGAACTTGATCTCTCCAAACATAGACATCTCAAATTCTTTCTTCATTTCATTTGCAAAAGCTTTACATAAACTACCTTGACCTCCAAATAAGATATCATCAACAAAAATTATAGATAGTAAAATACCTTTTCCTTTCTTTGTCTTCAAATATAGATTGTTGTTATCATCAATTCTCTCAAATCCAATCTTTACAAGATAATTATGAAGCCTTTCATACCATGCTCTTGGTGCTTGCTTCAAACCATAAAAAGTTTTGTGTAGTTTACATACCATGTTTTTGTTATCAGCATCAACAAATCCTTCTGACATTTTTCTATATAAACCTCTTCCTCCAATATACCATTCAGAAATGTAGATTTAAAATACATTTGACAAATTTTGAAACCTTTGTATCCAGAGTAAGAAAGTAGAGTTCTTACTCCTTCCAATCTTGCAACAAGAGCGAATATTTCTCCATAGTCTATCCCTTCTTCTTGTGTATATCCTTTACAAACTAATCTTGTCTTGTTCCTTGTGACTTCACCATTTTCATCTAACTTGTTTCTATACACCCACTTAGTGCCAATCACATTTTTATCTTCTAGTTTAGGAACTAGAGTCCATGTCTATTTTTTTCAATTTGTTCAATCTCTTCTTTCATGACTTTAATCCAGTCCACATCTTCTAAGGTATCTTTCATTTTTTTAGGTTCTTGCATGCTAAGAAAACATGTATCATTTCTCAACTTGTTCCTTGTCATTGGTAAAACATATTTATCTCCAATGATATGTGTAGCAAGGTGATGTCTCTTGACATACATAGACAATCTTGGTTATGTTTTTGTGCATCTCTGTCAGATAGTTTAATATCTCTTTCATGTATGCTAATCTTAGAATTAGAATGTGCCTCAACTTATTCTATAACTCAGCACCTAAATGTAGCTTGGTTCCTGAATGCAACTCGGTATTCATAGTATTGACTAGGCAATCACTGAAACTTGATGTTGATATAAAACTTGATTTACAACATATTCTTCTACATGCATACCTTCATAAAAGTATACAAATGATTTGTATTATTCTGGTTCCTTCATAGGTTTAGCCTTATGTACTTCTATATTTTCATTAAATTTCACATTTACACTTTTCATAACTTTGTTAGTGTTAGGATTTAAACACTTATAAGCTTTACTTCTTATGGAATAACCAAGCAATATACCTTCTTCACTTTTTGCATCTAATTTATCATTCCTAAAATATTTGAGAATATAACACTTGCTTCCAAATACCTTAAAATATTTTACATTGGGTGAGTATCCATACCATAATTCAAAAGGTGTTGAATGAGTACCATTATTGACTTGTACATGGTTCAAGGTATAGACAATTGTACTTATAGCTTCTCTCCAGTATTTTAAAGAAATATTTTTCTCCATCATGAGTGTCCTAGCACAGTCCATTACAGATTTGTTCCTCGTTTCAGCAATTCTTTTTTCTGGAGGGGTCCTAGGTGTAGATGTTTGTATTTTGATTCCTCTATCATTACAAAACATCTTAAACTCATTTGATGTAAATTCTCCTCCTCTGTTAGATCTCAAATATTTCAAACTTTTACTTGTTTCCTTCTCAACTCTTGTTAAGTACCACTTAAACATTTGGAAAGCATCAAATTTCTATTTTAAAAACATGACTATCATCAATCTAGAATAATCATCAACAAATAGCATAATGTACTTATCTTCTTTGTAGCTTTGCACATCAATTAATCCTCACAAGTTAGTATGAACAATCTCTAATATTCCTTTAGAGGTATGAGTCTTACTCTTAAAACTTGACTTAGTCATTTTGCCTAACTGAAATTGTTTGAAAATTATATGGTTAGGTTTCTTCAATTTAGGAAAACCTTTAACTCTTCTCATCTTACTGATACTAACCAAGTTATCAAAATTAACATGATGTAACCACTTGTGTCATAGCCACACATCATCAAATTCTACAATTAAACAAGTAGCATTCTCTATCTCAAGGTATAATAGATTACCCCTAGTTTGATCACCTTTTCCAATTAGTTTTTCATCAGTATCATATATCTTAGCAATCTTGTTCTCAAACTCAATCATACAACCTAAATTATTTAGTTGTGACACACTCCACAAATTATAATTAAGTCCTTCAACATAATAAGCATTATCACATAAAATATTTTCTGTGAGTCTGATAGAACCTTTTCCTTTTATCAAATAGGTTGCATAATTACCAAACCTTACACTATTTCCATAATAATAATTCAAGGTAATGAACTTACTTTTATCTCCAATAATTTGATGTGAACACCCACTATCAATGATCCATCTGCCATTCTTGTTCACACAAGATACTAGTGCAATTGCCACATCCTCATCAGATTCATCCTTCATTGCAACATACACCACTTCATCATCATGATCTTTAGATCCTTCTTTTGTTTCCTCTTTATCAATGTAGCAAGACTTCTTGCCTTTGTCTTTGTAATCTTTGTTATTTTCATCTCTTCCACTTTTGTACTTGTCTCCACCTCTATAATTTTTCTTCTCTAAACATCTAGTAGTAATATGACCAACCTCATTGCAATTGAAACACATTATAGGTAACTTACCTTTGAAATTTCCTTTACCTCTATGAAATCTACTTGCTAGTAGTGCTTCAAGTTGTTCTACATCCTCTTGATCTATATCATTATCACTCAACACATATTTTACATTTTCCTTCTTCTTCTCATTAGGTTCCTTCAATGACAACTTGGCTTTGAAAGAAGATTCAACATTGTGAGGTTTGAAATTATCAAAATTAGATAGCTCAAAAGTAGTGAACCTAACTACCAGACCTTCAAGAGTCAGATTAGAACCTTGTATACATCTTAGTTCTTGTATTGCAGAAACTCTAATAGCATAAATGGGCAATAGTGTTCTTAAAACTTTTCTTAGTACAGTATAACCATGTATTGTACTAGTAGATCTCATTATTGCATTAACAACATCCTATATCCTAGAGCAATATTGCATAATATTCTCACCTTCTTGCATTCTCGTATCATCGAACTTACCTCTAAGACTTTCAAATTTGACTATTAGAACATTTTCATCACCTCCATAGATGGTTTTTAGAGCATCCCACATTTTCTTTGCACTATTTCAACCCTTGGTATCATCAAATTTGGCATAACTTAGGGCAAAGGAAATCTCCAACATTGTTTGGTTGTGATCTTTCTTCTTTTTAAAATCTTCAGTAGTTAGGGCTCCAACAGGATCAACATTCTCATTAGCAATGGTAGATTGTGCATGATCTCTAAGACCTCCTATTTGTAGCTTCATCATAATTTTTCATGTAAGAAAGTTATCTCTATTGAGCTTGGGTACCTCTCTTTAGAATAACTAAGAGGGGGGCTAAATCAGTTATCCAAGGTCTAGATGTATAATTAAAAAAATCATAGCTTAGTGAACCCATATCTATAAAACATTTTCATCATGTATGCATCCATTAGAGCATACAATCACTTAAAATTGTAGGTTACTATCAAATCAACTTTGCAGAAATGTAAGCATGAAACATAATAGATTCAATAACACATTTGAAACAATGATTTAACATGGAACCCAGTTTGGGAAAAACCACCAGTAACATGCTACTCATTCTCACTCTTTTGAAGTGATGCCTTGTAAAAGGCCAACCCTATTAAAAGTTACAATGCACATTGTTAAATGTGACCTGGTTGAAGGATTTCAATCACCCTATTAGGAGTGAGCCTTGTTAGAGGAATTTAAATCATTTAGTTGGAATATCACCTAGTTAAAAGATTTATAAATGACTATTAGGCCAACCTTAATCCAAAGACTTTACCCTAGACTAGTACAATGATTAGAAAGTAACAATAAGGCTTGATCTGATAACAACTTACAACACACTTGCAAATTACATATCTCTATTTTCAATCCTCCATTTTTCTTGGCTTTCACACACTTTAGCTCTGATAGCTTTTTCATAAGCATCTATACCCTTAAGATTTATTGCTTTTCTTGTCAATGTAGTCTCTTCTCTTATGTCACTGAATGAAGAAATACCCTAGACTCCTTGTCTTCCTTAGGTTCTAGAACATGAGAACCTTTGCTTTTGACTAGCCATCTCTATAAATAGAAAATTAAGATCTTTTGTTCTTCAACCTCCATTGTCCATTTTAGGGTTAGGTTGGATTAGGTAAGATTCAATAAATCTACCCATCATTTAATTTTATTTTCTTCTAGAAACTTCTCCTTTAATCCTCTTTCAATTTGCCTCAAAATAGTTCATCTTGAATTATGTGTCACCAGCTCATCAAGCTTATCTTCCACATGGTTCACATAACCCAAGAAATCAAACCTTTTGGCTCAAATTCATCAAATTCATGATCATTCTTGTAATTCTAACACTCAAAATTAACTTGCTCTAAAGCTCAATGCACATTGTGTTGCTCAGCATCTACTATCAAAACACTCAGCATCAACTAAAGTTTACTAGTGCTCGATATTAACTAAACTTTACTCGGCTTACACTAAAATTGACTTTCATCAACTCCAATAGATTTTCTTCTCAGCTTATACTAACTTTTCTCGGTACCTACTATATAAATTTTTAAGCTTGGTAGACACAATTCATTTAACTTATTCTTTTGAACTTAATCAGTGTATCCATCCTTTCCAACCTTAAGTAGATTAATAATGCACTATAATATCATTGTCTTAATTGATCCTTGTACTCATTTTCCATATCATAACTCAACCTTTTCTCTAGGTGCTATTGTTACATCATTTGATCAAATACTCTTCATCAATCAAACAAATAGAGTACTCGAATCATCTAAGAAACTATCTTACTAGCAAGTAGCAAGTTTGACATCAGTGAAAAAACAATGATTGAAACACATATTCATATTTGTATCAATCTATTTTCAACAACTTCATCTGATGTACTTGTAAACCCACAAAGAACTTGATCTCTCTAAACATAGACATTTCAAATTATTTCTTCATTTCATTTGTAAAAGCCTTATATAAAGTATTTTGACCTCCAAATATGATATCATCAACAAAAATTTCAGATAATAAAATACCTTTTCCTTTCTTTGTATTCAAGTATAGATTGTTATTATCATCACTCCTCTCAAATCCAATCTTCACAAGATAATTATGAAGCATTTCATACCATGCTCTTGGTGCTTGCTTCAAACCATATAAAGCTTTGTGTAGTCTACATACCATGTTTTTGTTGTTAACATCAACAAATCCTTCTGGTTATTTTATATAAACCTCCTCTTCTAATATACCATTCAGAAATGCAGACTTAACATCCATTTGATAAACTTTGAAACCTTTGTGTGCAGAGTAAGCAAGCAGAGTTCTTACTCCTTCTAATCTTGCAACCAAGTCAAATGTTTCTCCAAAGTTCATTCCTTCTTCTTGTGCATATCTTTTACAAACTAATCTTGCATTGTTCTTTGCGACTTCACCATTTTCATCTAACTTGTTTCTGTACACCCACTTGGTGCTAATCACATTTCTATCTTCTAGTCTAGGAACTAGAGTCCATGTCTTTTTTTCTCAATTTGTTCAATCTCTTCTTTCATGGCTTTACTCTAGTCCACATACTCTAAGGCATCTTTCACTAGTTCAGGTTCATGCATGCTAAGAAAACATGTATCATTTCTCAACTTGTTCCTTGTCATTGGTCTTGCATCTTTATCTCCAATGATTTGTGTTGCAGAGTGATGTCTCTTGACATACCTTGATAATCTTAGTTTTGTTATGTTTTCCACATTTGGTCTCTCAACTTTTGAATCACTATGTACATCTCTATTAGGCAATTCAACATCTCCTTCATATACACTAATCTCAAAATCAGAATGTGCCTCAACTATAGTCTATAACTTGGCACCTAAATGTGGCTCAATTCTTGAATGCAACACAACATTCATAGTATGTGACTCGACAGACACTGAAACTCGATGTTGATTTGCAACTTGATTTACAACATCTTCTTTAGTAGGCATACCTTCATAAAAATATACAAATGATTTATATTCCTCTGGTTCCTTCATAGGTTTAGCCTCATGTACTTCTGTATATTCATCAAATTTCACATTTGCACTTTCAACAACTTTAGTAGTGTTAGTACTTAAACACTTAATATGCTTTACTTCTTGTGGAATAGCCAAGGAATATACATTTTTCACTTTTTGCATCTAACTTACCATTATTCAAATCCTTGAGAATATAACAGTTGCTTCCAAATACTTTAAAATGTTTTACATTCGGTGAGTATCCATACCATAGTTCAAAAGGTGTTGAATGAGTACCTTTCTTGATTTGTACATGGTTCAAGGTATACGTAGTTATACTTATAGCTTCTCTTCAATATTTCAAAGCAACATTTTTCTCCATCATGAGTTTCTTAGCACAGTTAATTATAGAGCTATTCCTCCTTTTAGCAATTCCCTTTTGTGGAGGGGTCCTAGGGGAAAATGTCTTTCTTTTGATTCCTCTATCATTGTAGAACATCTCAAACTCATTTATTGTAAATTATCCTCTATTAAATCTCAAACATTTCAAACTTTTACCTATTTCCTTCTCAACTCTTGCTAAGTACCACTTAAACATTTTGGAAGCATTAGATTTTTATTTTAGAAACATAATTGTCATTATTCTAGAATAATCATCAACAAATAGCATAATGTAATTATCTCCTTTGTATCTTTGCACTTCAATTGCTCCACACAAGTCAATAAGAACAGTCTCTAATATTTTTTTACATGTATGAGTCTTACTCTTAAAACTTGACTTTATCATTTTGCCTAAGTGACATTGTTTGCAAATTATATTGTTAGGTTTCTTCAACTTAGGCAAATGTCTCACTCTTCTCATGTTATTGATACTAACCAAGTTATCAAAATTAACATGACATAACCTCCTATATCATAGCCACACATCATCAAATTCTACAACTAAAAAAGTATCATCCTCCATATCAAGGTAGAATAGATTACCTCTAGTTTGATCACCTTTTCCAATTAGTTTTTCATCAATATCATATATCGTAGCAATCTTGTTTTCAAACTCAACCTTACAACCTAAACTATTCAGTTGTGACACACTCAAAAAATTATAGTTAAGTCCTTCAACATAATAAGCATTATCACATAAAATCTTTTCTTTGAGTTTGATAGAACCTTTTCCTTTTATCAGACAGGGTGCATCATTAACAAACCTTACAGTATTTCCATCATAATAATTCAAGGTAATGAACTTACTTTTATCTCCAGTCATTTTTCAACACCCACTGTCAATGATCCATCTGTCATTCTTGTTCACACAAGACACCAGTGCAGTTGCATCATCCTCATTAGAATCATCCTTCATTGCAACATACACCACTTCATCATCACGATCATCAGATTCATCTTTAGTTTCCTCTTCAACAATGTAGCAACACTTCTTGCCTTTGTCTTTGTAATCTTTGTCGTCTTCATCTCTTCTACTTTTGTACTTGTCTCCACCTTTGTAATTTTTCTTCTCTAGACATCTAGTAGCAATATAACAACCCTCATTGTAATTGAAACATAATATAGGTAACTTACCTTTGAATTTTCCTTTTCCTCTATGAAATTTCCTTGCTAGTAGTGCTTCAAGTTGTTCTACATCTTCCTCATTTGTATTTTACCTTTTTCTTCTTCTTCTCATTAGGTTCCTTCAATGACAGCATGGCTTTGAAAGTAGATTCAACATTTTCAAGTTTGAAATTATCAAAATTAGATAGCTCAAAAGTAGTGAGCCTACCTACTACACCTCCAAGAACCAAATTAGAACCTAGTACACATCTCGGTTCTTGTATTGCAGAAACTCTAAAAGTATAAATGGGTGGAAATGTTCTCACAACTTTTCTTAGTATAGTCACATCATCTATTTTACCATTAGATTCTCTTATTGCATTTGCAACATCTTTTATCCTAGAGCAATATTGAGCAATATTCTTACCTTTTTACATTCTCCTATCATCAAACTTACCTCTAAGACTTTCAGATTTGGCTCTTAGAACATTTGTATCTCCTCCATAAATAGTGTGAATAGCATCTCACATTTTCTTTTCATTTTCATAACCCTTGATGTCATCAAACTCAGAATAACTTAGGGTACGGGCAATCTCCAACATTGCCTAGTTGTGTTCTTTCTTCTTTTTTTAGATCTTCATCAGTTAGGGCTCTAGCAAGATCAACATGCTCTGTGGTGATGGTAGATTGTGCATGATTTCAAAGACCTCCAAGGTGTAGCTTCATCAAAATTTTCCATGTAAGAAATTTATCTCTATTAAGCTTGGGTACCTCTCTTTTTGACATCTTGATCTTTTTTCTTCTAGTACCTTCAAACTAGTCCTCTTAAGTAGATGGCTCTGAGACCAATTGTTGGAATTCTTTAGAATAACTAAGATGTGGGTGACCCAATTATCCAAGGTTCAAATGTACAAATAAAACTTTTCACAACTTAGTGAACTCATATCCATAAAACATATTCATCATGCATGCATCCATTAGATCATACAATCACTTAAACTTGCAGGTTATTGTCAAATCAAATTTGCAAAAATGTAAGCATGAAACATGATAGATTAAATAACACATTTGACACAATGATTTTACATGGAAACCCAATTTGGAATAAACCACCAATAACATGCTACTAATTCTCACTCTTCTGAAGTGATGCCTTGTCAAAGGCCAACCCTATTAAAGGTTACAATGCATACTGTTAAATGTGACCTAGTTAAGGGATTTCAACAACCCTATTAGGAGTGAGCCTTGTTAGAGGATTTTAGATCATTCTCTTGGAATGTCACTTGATTAAAGGATTTTAAAATGACTATTAGTTCAACCTTAATCCAAAGGAGTTACCCTAGATTGGTACAATGATTAGAAAGTAACAATAAGGCTTGATCTAATAACAACTTACAACTCTATTTTGCAAATTATAGATCTCTATTTCAGTCTTCCATTCTGCTTGGCTTTCACACACTTCATCTATGATAGCTTGTTCACCCTTTGAGCATCCATACTCTTAAGCCTTCTTGCTTTGCTTGCCAATAGTAGTCTCTTCTCTTAGGTTACTGAATGAAACAATACCTTAGACTCCTTCTCTTCCTTAGGTTCTTGCATATGACAACCTTTTCTTTTGACCAGCCATCTCGATAAATGATAATTTAGATCTTTTATCATTTATCCTCTATTTTAAGGTTAGGTGGGATTAGGTAGGATTCAATTAATCTACCCCAATCTTAAACTTAAAAAAATAGTATTTTAATAATAAAGTAAATTGAACCCTAACCCTAAACCTAATATTGATAGATAAATCAAGAAATATTTAAAAGCGAGAGAAGAGGTAGAAATAGAGAGTGATAGAGATATAGAAGTATAAGGAGGTATGAATATGGAGAGGCAGAGGAATAGAAAGATATTGAAACAAAGAAACAGAAATAGAGATATATAAATATATTTGAGAGGATAATATTTAGCCATAAATATTTTATATCAATTTTAGTTTTCTATCAACATAATAAAAAAATCAATCAAACCTAACCTCATCCTAAGATTAAAGTAAATTGGTCCCTAATTATGATGTACCACCTCGCTAAGGAACCCAAAAGAAATTAACCTAATATAGTGAAAAATAATAACTTAACAACAATAGATATAATATAGCGAAAGCAATAACATACACATAAACAAATACCATAAAACATATTACATCTCTAAGGGTCCCGTGACATTGAATCACATTTAAGTTTAATTAATACTAACACCAATATATGACACATCCATATTAAAGAATAACCACAAGTACAAATCCATATAAATAATATACAATTATAGGATGTCATTTGGTAATAAATAGAATGTACAGTCATCCACTGTACAAGTCACAGGGTATGAGAGGCTGAAATAATGTACATCATGAAATAGATTACATCTTTTTGTAAGATCTATGAAATCAAATACAATACACTTAGAATATAACCATCCATCATAGAAATACAAGATTAGATAAAAGAGAACATCTGCACAGACACATCCAGCAATGACATCCAATGATCAGATGTCAATGGTATAAGAAAATGCACTACCACCTGACTTCATGAAACCCAAAAAGGTCCACTCCCACCATGTTGAGGAGATAAACTCAAGTCCCAAATAGGATAACAAACTCAAAAGTCAAAACTAACATCTAGGTTCAAGGAATCACTTGAAAGAAAACTATCTCAAAGGGTACGAACACACAAGTATCAATTAATCCCAGAGGCAACATAGACATGTAGGGAATCTACTATGCAAGTTGATAGGGGACACAACCCAAGTGCAGAATGGACTCAACAAGAAAGGGAAAATTTAATTAACTATGAAAATATGCTAGTACACTTAGTGTAGAGAAAATAGACTCCAAAACATGCCCTATGGGCTTACAATAGCATAAATTTGGAGATAATTTCTTCTCCCAGTACCTTCTCTCAAACTCCACTCCGAACTGCCTTTTACAATGCCAGAAATGTCCTTAAATAGACCCCAAAGGGTTAAGGATTAGGAATACGTTCTAGAAAGTGCTAGTTGGCATCCACTGCCAAAATGAAAGGCTCCAAAAATCACTTTAGAAGTCGATACAAAATTAGAAGAATCTAGAAATGGTAGCCGAACTTTCAGGAGGCATAACTTTTGAACCGTAGCTTCGATCGACAAACCGTTTACATTTTCAAAAAGCTCTCAGAGTGCTCTATAGCCCTATGGACCAGCTATTCTTGTCCACCATTTTTTGGCCCTGTACGAGGTCATTTAATGCCTCAAACCTGACTTTTAAGCATTCTTAGGAGGTCTTTAGAAACTAAAAAACTGCAATAACTTTCAAACCATGTAGCCTTTTGACCTAATTCTTTTTCTGGAATGTTCTAAATTACAATTTTAATCCTTCCTCCAATTTACACCTTTTGATTCACCATAATTATGGCTCAATTACATAGTCCTATTTTTTTGGCATTTACACGTATCCCAAGGTTCATAAATGCTCTAACCTAAAACACTGATAGTGGAACTGTGAGAGTTGGAACCTTTATTTGGCCCAAATGGGTATCCAAAAATGAAAACAAATGAAACAAAAACTATGTCTAGGTACATTTTTTTGGGTGACACAGGATTGCCCTTATAGCTCTAGATACTCCTACATCAGACACCCAGGGTAGAATTAAAAGTGACCCTATCACTTTATGGATGGTAGAGGAAATCCCAAATGGGAAACCTCGGTTGCTAATATCCAAGTTGAGTCCTCTATCGATTGTCCTTTCCACTTAACCAGATACTCTTCATACTACCTATTTCTAGTACTCCTGCCCACACGACTATCCAGAATCTCTTCTATCTCGTCCTTCTTAGAAGTAGGAATTGGAAATGGCTCAAACATCAGCTCCCCATCTACACGATCATCATGATACTCTGTTAAGTCTGCAATGTTGAAGATAGGAGAAATGTGAATTCCATCTGGTAACTCCACCTCATATGCATTTCCTGACTCATGTTTCTTCAGAATTTTGCAGGGGCCAAATTTCTTCATCTTCAGCTTGTTGTAAGTACCTACTGGAAATCTCTCCTTTCTTAAGTGTACCATGACTAGATCGCCTACTTGGAACTCCTTATGTCTTCTCCTTTAATCAGCCCTAGCTTTATACCATTGATTCATCGTGATAATGTGTGCTTGGACCTCCTCATGTAGGCACTTGATATGTTCAGCAAACTCTTCTGCTTCAGCACTTGTCCTCTCCCCTTGCTCCATCTTCCTCAATTCTGGTGCAGTCCTTGGGATACTTCCATATACAATTTGGAATGGTGATTTACCAGTACTCCTATTTATAGAGTTATTGTAAGCAAAGTTTGTTGGTGGTAGAATCAAATCCCATCCCTTAGGCTTATCCCCAACTAAAAATCTCAGCAAATTGCCCAAACTTTTGTTTACCACTTCTATTTGGTCGTCAGTTTGCGGATGATGTGTGGAACTGAATTTTAAGTCCGTTCTCAACTTCTTCCACAATGTTCTCCAAAAATACCCCACAATTTTAGTGTCTATGTTAGAAACTATACTCTTTGGGAGATCATGTAGTCTAACCACCTCTCTGGAAAAAAAGTCGTCAATATGGACAGCATCATGAGTTTTATGGCATGGAATAAAATGTGCCATTTCGGAGAACCTATCAACCACCACAAATACTTTGTCATTACCCCTTTGTGTCCTCAGCAATCCAAGAACAAAATCCATACTTATATCCTCCCATGGCTTTGATGGAATAGGCAATGGCTGATAAAGTCCAGTATTGTGACTAAATCCCTTGGCTGCTTAACAAACCTGGCAACTCTGTACAAACTTCTTCACATCCTATGAAATCTATGGCCAAAAATAATGTTCTCTAAGAATGGAAATGGTCTTATCTCGACCAAAATGTCCTACCATCCCTCCACTATGTTTCTCCTTAATCAGATTTTCCCTCATGGAACTCCTTGGAATGCACAATTGACTGCCCTTGAACAACATACCATCCTGAATCAGATAGTCTAACCACTTAGTTCTGTCTACAGCAATAGGTTCTTTACAAGCTGTCTATGCTTCAGCAAAATTAGGATCCTCAGGGTATAGATTCTTGAGTTCATCAAACCCAACTACTTCAACCTGCATTACTGTAAGCAAAAAATTGCCTCCTACTTAATGCATCTGCAACCCTATTAGATTTTTCACTTCTATGCTTCAACACAAATGTATAGCTCTGCAAGAACTCTACCCACTTCATATGCCTCTAATTCAATTTACCTTGGCTATTTAGATACTATAATGCTTGGTGATCAGTATATTAAAAAAAATCATTTGGCAATAAATAATGCCTCCATTTCTTTAAGGCCTGAACTATTGCATAGAACTCTTGATCATAAACATAATACTTCTTTTTCACATCATTCAATTTTTCACTAAAATATGCAATAGGCTTACCTTCTTGGCTTAATACAGCCCCAATAGTGCTGCCACTAGCATCACAATCCACCTAGAACACATTGCTAAAATCAGGAAGTGCCAACACAGGTTGTTCTCTCACCTTCTTCTTCAGCAATTCAAAACTTCTCGCAACTGCCACAGTCCATTTGAACTCTTTTCTACCCCCTCTTATTGTGTCAGTTAGGGGTGCACATATGCCACTGAAATTCCTAATGAACTTCCTATAGAAACTAACCAAACCATGAAATGATCTCACCTTAGTAGTAGACCTTGGAGTAGGCCATTCCAAGATGGCTTTTACCTTCTCTGGATCCATTTTGAGACCTTCAGGTGATACAACAAACCCCAGGTAGATTAACTCTTTTTTAGCAAAGATACACTTCTTCAAATTAATTAACAGTTTCTCTTCCCTTAACCTTTCAAGGACACTACAAATATGCAATAAATGTTCTTCCAAAGTCTTGCTGAAAATTAAAATATCATCCAAATAGACAATAACAAATTTTCCCAAGAACTTCTTAAGTACCTCATTCATAAGCTGCATGAAGGTGCTTGGGGCATTCATCAATCCAAAGGACATGACTAGCCACTCATAAAGACCCTCCTTGGTCTTGAAGGTAGTTTTCCACTCATCTCCTTCTCGTATCTGTATCTAGTGATAGCCACTCTTGAGATCTATCTTTGTGAAGTACTGAGCTCCACTCAAGTAGTCCATAAGATCATCCATTCTTGGCAAAGGAAATTGATACTTGATGGTTATCCTATTTATAGCTCGAGAGATCGTACACATTCTCCACTCTCCATCCTTCTTTGGTGCCAATACTACAGGTAGTACACATGGACTTAGGCTCTCTCGAATCAAACCTTTCTTCAATAGCTCCTAAACCTGTCTGTTTAGCTCCTCAATTTTAGTAGGAGTAATCCTATGAGCAGCCTTGTTAGGAAAAATAGCTCCAGGGATTAAATCTATCTAATGACTAATTGTCCTTACTAGTGGCAATCCTTCTTGAACATTATCAAAAATGATATCTCCAAAATCACTTAATAAATCTCAGACTTCAAGTGGTATTTCACTACTACCTTCCTTATCTTTTCTAGGAATCAAAGCATAATACATACGCTGATGTTTCATGCCATCTAAAAACTTTCTTCCATCAACAAGATAGATCCTAGCACTGCTACATACCTTTTCACCTTCCTTTACCATGGGCTTCAGTTTGTGGCAAACTCCATCCTTTGTCAGAGAGTATGTGTTTGCATGACCATCATGTACTGCATGCCTATCAAATTACCACAATTTTCCCAACAATAGATGGCAAACATCCATTGGAATAATATCACAAAGAACTTCATCATGGTAACTCCCAATGTTGAACTTCACTAAACATTGTTCACTTACCAGGACCTTATGATCATCCTTCACCCAAGTGATCCGATAGGGCTACGGGTGTTTCTCCCTCTTGAGCTTCAGCTTAGAGACCATCTCTTCTGACACCAAGTTGTTAGTGCTACCACCATCAATGATCACATCACAACATTTATTCTCACATTTGTACCTAGTACGAAATAGACTCCTTTGTCCTAGTTCAATCTCACCACTCAGCAGGACCCTTTCATTTACTAAAGTCTCTCCTCCTTCTGTATCCTCTGAATGTGATGCCTGTGCATCCTCATCCACATGAGCAACCCTAGCTTGGCCCTTAGCTCTCCTATATGTTCTTCCTTGTCATTGAGGGCATTCAAAGGCATGATGACCTTTTTCATTGCAATGGAAACATGTACCATGAAAACCTCCTCTTCCTGAACCTTGTCCATGTCCTCTACCTCTTCCTCTCTGATCTCCAAAGTTTTGATCATGGGAGTAGTTGAAATCCTCATTCCTCTGGTTCCTGTTGGTACCCACATCTTCATTTTTTCTTTGGGTCTCATTTCGACTTCCAGATGACCTACCACTGCCCCTTCCTCCTTGACCACACCCTCTTTTTCTCCCTTCAAACTTTTCATTTAGCTTCTCTTCAACTCATAGGGAAAACTGGTATGCCTCTTCAACACTGGTCATTCTTACCAGACTTAATTCCTCCTGGATGCTAGGTCGTAACCCACTAATATAATGAGAAACCTTCTCCTTATTTGCTTCTACATGCCCTGCTCTAATCAAAATTTAGTAAAAGTCCTTCATATATTCCTAGACTGATTTTCCTACTTGCTTTAACCCATGCATCTTCTTAAACAAATCAAGCTCATAGTCAACAAGAATGAACTGCTTCTTTAGTTTGTCCACCATGCGATCCCACCTTGTGATCTTCTCCTTTCCTCTTCTATTTCTTTCCAATTGAACCTCTTGCCACCAAATTTTGGCATGGCCTTTTAGTTTGGCCTTTGCAAACTTAACCCTATCTGGATCCCTAATATCCTCACACTCAAACTACTCTTCTAGTTCATTGATCCAATTGATCAACTCATCTGGTTTCAGATTTCCTAAAAATACACTCACATTAATTGTAGGTCTTTTCCCAAACTTATTAATGGCCCTAAAAAGCCTCTCCTCTTCTTGATTCAGAACTTTCCCTTCTGGTCCAATTTCATCTTCTTCATTGTCATCCTCACTTTCGTCACCTACAGCAACATTTGTCCCTCTACGGAGATGCTCTTGTGATGCTTAAACCTATCTTTGGATGGTTCTAACCTCCTTAGGATTAATAGCTCTAGCCCTTCCACTACGCTCTCTTCATAGAGGCATCTTCTTAACTCAAACCCACAACCACACAGTCCTAGTGCAAACTACCTCATAGTCGGCACTCTGTCTACACACTTAGGAAAACCCACTCTAATACCACTTGATGGGGGACACAACCCAAGCACAAAATGGACTCAACAAGAAAGGGAAAATTTTATTAACTAAGAAAATATGCTAGTACACTTAATGTAGAGAAAATAGACTCCAAAACATGCCCTATGGGCTTACAATAGCATAAATCTAAAGATAATTTCTTCTCCCAGTACCTTCTCTCAAACTCCACTCCGAACTGCCTTTTACAATGCCAGAAATGTCCTTAAATAGACCCCAAAGGGTTAAGGATTAGGAATACATTCTAGAAAGTGCTAGTTGGCATCCATCGCCAAAATGGAAGGCTCCAGAACTCACTTTAGAAGTTGGTAGAAAATTAGAAGAATCTAGAAATGGTAGCCGAACTTTTGAGAGGCATAACTTTTGAGTCATAGCTCCGATCGACAAACTGTTTACATTTCTAGAAAGCTCTCAGAGTGCTCTATAGATCTATAGATGAGCTATGCTTGTCTTTTATTTTTTGGCCCTGTACGAGGTCATTTAATGCCTCGAACCTGACTTTGAAGAATTCTTAGGAGGTCTCCAGAAACTAAAAAACTGCGATAACTTTCAAACCGTGCAGCCTTTTAACCTGATTCTTTTTCTGGAATGTTCTAAATTACAATTTTAATCCTTCCTCAAATTTACACCTTCTGATTCACCATAATTATGGCTCAATTATGTATTCCTAATTTTTTGGCATTTACACGTATCCCAAGGTGCTTAAATACTCTAACCCAAAACACTGATAGTGGAACTGTGAGAGTTGGAACCTTTATTTGGCCCAAATGGGTATCCAAAAATGAAAACACGTGAAACAGAAACTATGTCTAGGTACATTTTTTTTGGTGACACGGGATTGCCCTTATAACTCTGGATGCTCCTGCATCACAAGTGGACAAGTGTAATCACATGAGCCAACTCTAAGGTTACCATGGTAGTATTTTAATACTCTAGACCCCCTAGTGCCTCTATGTGGCATCAGTATCCTTTCGTATAGACAAGGCATACTAACAAGTCAGCTCTAAGGTTATCACGATAGTCTTTTAATACTCTAGACCCCCTAGTGACTTTATGTGGTACCAATATCTTATTAATTTATTTTAACCCATTTAATGAAATATTATCACTTATTGAAATAAAATAACCTACAATAGGGTACTTTCTTGACTCCTTAGGGTCTCAGCCTCAATTGCAAGCCACTTCCCAACATGACATATAGAAAACCTACCCTAAGCTCAGCAAAAGCAAAAGATCTCAAATGATTATAAACCACACATTAATTCTTGAACAAGCAACTAGAAAGCACTAAAAACATTATTGATCATAATCACATATTCCACCAATGATCATCCTAACAAGACTAATCCAAAGTCAAGTAAAAAAATACCAAATCCATGTCATATCATGACATCACCAAGAAAAAATCACATATCACCTCAGTCCTATACAAGAAATTGGGAAGCAATCCAAAGATAACTGATCAAAGACTCAATGGTTATATCAAATAAGACACATCATTCACTTCAGTTCTACACAACAGAAACTGAAAGCAATAACAAAACATCTGATCAACCCATAATAGCACACACATGATACATCACCATGATCAAGTATAAAAGATCATTATCAAAACATCATCATGACTTCATAGAACAAACTTCCCAAGTCTTTGGTAAACATCCTAACTCACCAAAGCTAATTCAACCCTGAAACCCATACGAGTAAACCACACATTGCATACAGTACATACAAAAGTCATTTTCATAATTCATTAGGTTTTAAAAACCCTAAAGTTTAATATTTACTAAAGGTTTTCAAGTATTACAATTGATAATGTTTTTAATCTCAACCAGGGTTTCAATTTCCATATGATTAGTTTCCAAATTCAGTATGGTTTCCAAGTTCACTAGGATCTTAAACGATTCGATATATAACATCGTTTAAACATTGCTTCATAGTTTAAATTGTTATGAAAATAGAACATTTAATAAGCAACCAATTAATAGTGTTCATCTTTTCAAAGTAATATATTTTGATAGGGTTTTCATAACACAAGAACATTTGATGTACAAATAAGGTTCTAGTTTTCATTACCCAAGTATCAAAACTACTATGGTTCTTGAATTATGAAAGAGATATAATAAAACTTCCCTAGTAATAGAAATCATTTCTATAATTACATCATGTTTTGGAAAACACACAAGGTTTAATTTCCACTATAATAGAATCCATTTTCCTTTTAAAAATCAAACACACAACTACCACTAACTCACAAAATCAGCATCTTAATTAAGACTATGAGACAAAATTAAATAATAATTATTAAATAATCAAATAATAATCATTAAATGATAACTAACAATTTATTAATAAAATGACACAAGTTAACTAATAAACCTATTCATTTATTTTATAATAAAGCAATTTTATTTAAAATTTACTAATTTACACCCCATAAGAGATTAATTAATTAATAATAATAATAATTAAATTAATTATAATAATTTGAAACTTTAATTAAAATATTTAATAAATATAATTATTTATTAAATTTATTTAACATAAAAATAATAATTTAAAACATATTAATTAAACTAATTAACAAAAACTAGATTTAATAAAATTTAAATAATTCAAAAAATTAAAAAATTAAATTTATAAAAAAAAAATTAGCACTTTTAAAGGCTCGTCGGCCTGATGCATAAGGTAGTGTTGGCACAGTAGTAATACATAGTATTGTTGTTGCTGCAACAATACATACTATGTAGCAACATAAAGGATGTCACTAGAGGAAAAGAAAATGAGGAGGAGAAAGGGGGTGGGGGGTGGTAGCCCCTACTCACCTTAAATTAATATTAATATATTTTTTTCTTTATATGTTTTTTTTAATAAAAAAAACATAAAACACAAAGCCTCCACCATTAAATGTGTATTTTAATAATGTAATTACATAGTAATTACAAATTACTATATAATTGCATTATTATTATTATTATTATTATTATATATAATTTTCCAATATAATCCTAATGTAAAAATCTGAACCAACCAATCAAATTCTAAAAAAAATAATATTTATTTTCTTTCAAAACCCCAAATCCTTATTTAAACAAATCTATATACGAATCACCCAAATTAATTCAAACGAGGGTTTCAAAATGAAATTCATTCACCAATATTATCAAGAAACTAAGAGCGATAATTTCAATACGAGGGTTTTCAAATTCTCAAAGCATAAACAAATATTTCTAAATCAAAGAATAATAAACTTGCATACAAGGGTTTCAACCCAAATTCAAATTCTAAAACTAAGTTCACCCAGACATAAAGAAGACAAAGATTTTAAAGAAGGAATCTATTGCACATAACCCACAAGACCTTACCTGAGTCTGATGCTAAAATGATGAACGCTCCAAACTTGCAAACCAAACCCTCTTTTATGCAAACCTTCTTCTCCCAAAATTGCTCCTCCAAAACCCCGGTTCTTGAAAAATGAACTCTCGATCTATGATAAAGAGTTCTCCCCTAAATTTAGGGCTCTGATTGTGCAATCACGCAAGGGAACTTACTGATCAATTTCTTTTATTATTTTATTACCTTTTTTACATTTCATGCACAAACTTTTAGATATTTAATTACAAAATATCTTTATTTAAATAATTATCTTTCTCTCTTTATTTAATTTATTATATTTTAATTTCATGCATGCACTTTATGTAATTTAATTAAAATTGACTTTATTAAATTTATGTTTTCTCTCTCTAGTTAATTACGAGATGTTTTAATAATATATTTAATTAATAATATTATTTAGCTCATTCAGTATTAAAATAAACTTCTTAAATGATAATTATTAAATTAAATAAATATATATACACCTAAATAGAACTTTAATATAATCTTTTAAATTTAATTCTTTTATTTAATTAATTTCTCAATTAATTAAATATTAAATTTCCTTAATAAAATATTCATTAAATTAAATCAGCAAATTATTTTTTAGTTTGATTTAATTAAAATAGAAAATCACAATAGACCAACAAAACCAAATATGACAACTCAACTCAAAGAAAAGGCATAAAGTCAAACTACAGGGTCAAAATCATGAATTCACATCACTTGACAAATTTAGAAAGGAGAAACTAACTTAGATACTTGTCCTACTTTATAGGACAATTGGCTTAGGTTAGGATTTGGACTCAAGAGTTATCTCTCCACTTATACCATTGAAATACTATGATAGGGTATGGTCATCCTGGCAATTTAGGGAAGTTGATACCCGGTACCTGCAATCTGCATAAAATTCATGCATGTACATGCACAAATATTCTAAACTAAATAGGCAATGGTAGGAAATGGTACATTGTGTAGATCTTGACTAGCAGGTGACCACATCAAGAATGTCAATCATAAAGTAAAACATATACGTACACCATACACATGCAAGTATGGGGTAAGTATCCATAAAACTACATATAATTCATTGATCTAACTAACATCATGCAATAACTGATATCACTATATGAACATACATATATCATCATCAAAATAATCATGAACATATGAAATAACTAAATAACTCAAGTAGCTCATCACATAATTCAGCTGAGTATGAAATGACATCTAATCAAATTTGGTAACTAATAATCGATAATCATAAAACATAATCAAAAAATTGACCTAAAAGAATCTGACACTACAATAGAAAAGTCAAGTAGGGGTAGGCATTACATGTAAGCCTAATTAAATAGTTTACCATGTTTACTCCTAAATTTAATGAAACCATGGCCCTCGTAGTAAATCAAATAATAAATTAAACTATAACCCTAATCCTAAATATAACTAATTCATTAATCCCAAGACAAACACTTAACCAAATTGACCCTAATTGTAACACTAAACCAAATTGAACATTAAACATAAACCTAAACAAAATTGTACCCTAATCCTAACACACAAAACATGTTATAAACCAAACCATAAACCATCTCTATCCTTAATCTTAAAACTAGTTTCATCATTAACCATTACTCTAATTAAACATTTAAACTAACTTTAATTCTACCACTAACCCTCTTTCTTTACATATTTCTAAACCTGACACTAAACTAAATTAAACATTAACCCTAACTTTAATTGAATTATAACCCTAAATCTAAATAACATCCCAAGTTATAGGTATGATCATAAAGCTAATTTATTAGTACAACAACTTAAAACATTACCCAATCCTAGATAAAATTGAACCCTAAGTCTAATGTAAAATTTATTGAACCCTAGCCCTTGCACTAAACAAAATTAAACCCAAATCCTAAAGCTGATTGGATATTAAAGAAAATTGAGCCTATTCATAGACTAAAATGATAACATTATTAATAAATAAGAACATAACACTAATTAAATGCAATTAATTACTAAACCTTCTTTTAATAGGTCTAAATATAACCCTAGCCTTATAAGTAAACCAATTTTAACCTTACTTGTTTAAACTTAAAAGGTAAAATCCTAAACCTATGCTACATTGAATCTATACATTAAAGAAAATTAAATAATAACACTAGAATAAATTCAACCCTAAAAATAAACCCAATTATATCCTACATTGAAATTCAACCATTAATCTAAACTAAATTAAGCTCAAATCCTAAAACAATTAAACTCTGACTATAAAACAACTAAATAAAGTGATAATTTCAAACCAAATTGAATATTAAACCAATTTTAAGCCTACTCCTAAAACAAACACCCTAAAGCTAACACTAAACCAAATTTAACGCTAATTGTAAACTAAAATTTACAGTAAAAATAATACTAAACCAAATTGAATGCTAACTATAAAAATAAAATAAATTGAATTACAACCCTAAACATAATAGGAAATCAAACCAAATAAAATCTTATCCCTAATATTAAACCAAATTCAACACCAATTGTAATGCAAATTTTACCCCTAACTTACACTATACAAATCAGACCTTAACGCTAACCCTATTCAAGTAGTAAAGTAAATTGAACCCTAATCCTAAACATAATATACACAGATCCATTTACATAGATATATAATGGAATAAGAAAATGGATGTATATGTATATCTACACACATGTATATAAATACATACATACATACATGTGTGTGTGTGTGTGTGTGTATTTATTTACACACACACACACACACACACACACACACACATATATACATACATACATACATACATACATACATACATATATATATATATATACATGATTATATACATACACACACGCATATATAATGAGATAGAGTGATAGAGATATATAGAAGTATACCATGTATATATGAACAGGAGAGAAGTAGAGAGATACTGAAAGATACAAAGAGAAAAGTAAAGATAGACGTATATTTGAGGGAAGAGAAAATGAGGTAAATCAAGAGAGATAGATAAGGGAATCAAAAGCAAGTGGGGGAGGGAGAGATAGATAGAAAGGAGATGGGGAGAGAGAGAGAGAGAGAGAGAGAGAGAGAGAGAGAGAGAGAGATGTGGAGGGTAGAGGAGAGTAAAGATGAGGGGGTAGAGGGAGATAGATAGTTGGGGGGAGAAGGGAGATGATAGAGTGAGGGAGATAGAAGATTGGAAAGAATTTGAGAGGTATAGGTTGGAAAGTAGGAGTAAGAAGACAAATAATTTAAGTTATTATTTTGCATTATCATGTATATAAAAGCCTCCTACATGATGCATTTTCCTATTAAACTTCTTCACATATTGGTTGAAAGACATTAAACCAAACCATGATCCCCAACCAAAGCATGAATTGAACTACTACCTTTACAAAAGACTAATCAAAATTGAACCCTAATCCATATTAAATCTCAACTCAAATTTAACCATTATAAATATAAGAAAATAATAACCCTCATAGAACCTTAACAATAGGCCTAAACCAAATTGAATCCTAGCATTTACAGATACAAAAATTGAAATTTAATAATAAAACTATTAAAATCTAACCATCAATTTTTAAAAAATTAAAACTAACCCTAAACATAATTATTCTTAAATCTTTTTTTTTTTAAAGTTAAACCAAAACTATAAACCCAAGTTAACAATTAAATGTAGTACTTAAATTAAATTAAATCCTAAGTCTACATCTAATTTAACATTAAACAAAATGAAACTATTAAAGAATACTAAAAAAATTAAAATATAAAATGAACATTTAAAAAACCAAACCCTAACCAATCTTAAGTGTATTTATACATCTAATATAATTAATGAACCATATCCCTTGATGAAAATTCACAATAACTTTAATAATTAAACCAAATTGTATCACAATCTTCAATAGAATAAAAAAATAACCAAATTGAACCTAACCCTAAGATTAAAGTAAATTGATCATTAATTAAATATTTTACCATGTTTAGTTATAAATTTAATAAAAACCTAATCCTAAATATAACTATACCATAAACTCAAGACTAAATCAAATACAAATCAAAACCCAAATTGAACTATATCTATACCCTTAAATATGATTAGCCACTATACTCGAGACTAAAGAAAAACTCGAATTGCATCAAAAGCTTAAATAAATTATTAGTCCTAAGACAAACACTAAACACACTTGAACATAATTGTTAGAGTAAATGATTAATTTCATCTCATTTATTAAATTACCTTTACTCCCTTCTTAAGATTTCACTTTATGCACATGTATTTTCATTTAATAATGAATTTTTAATTATTAAATGTCATTTACCTTTTAGGGTTTCACTATCAGGGTTTTACGATCTCCTTTATTAGGATTGATCCATTGTATTTTTATTTACCCTTTCAGTCTGATAATATATTCATCCATATTTTTTGGGCCAAACCCTTGCCTTCTCTTGTCTTTTTCTAAACTGTGACAAGTTCTTGTTAGTAGAGTGGGGTTGTCATTGCACCAAAAGATTAATCTGCCAATGCCCAATATAACCACTCAACTTATAGTACACAGGAGGTAGTTAAGCCCTTGTCATGAATCTTGAGTGGAGTACTGAACAAATTTCTAACAATCTTCCCCTCAATGTTACCTGAGGATTTGAACCTATGACCAAGCTTTGATACCACTCGTTAGTAGAGTGGGGTTGTCATTGCACCAAAAGACCAATCTATTAATTCCCAATACAACCACTCAACTTATAGTACACAGGAGGAAGTTAAGCCCTTGTCACAAATCCCGAGGGGAGCACTAAACAAATTTCCAACAATTCTTGCATGCAAGTGTTCTATTAGATCTGTGAATTTGTTCTCATGAAATCCTTCATGGTATCCAAGTTGGATCTATTGTAGCTTGTTCTTATTTAAAGAAAAAGAGGAACAAGTGTTTGACAAAACTAATTTGGTTGTTTTCAAGTATTTTTTGTGAAAATGGAGGGGGTCTCTAAATTTTGGAGCACTTTGAGGCCAAACAGACCTCACGGTTGGATTCAAAGGGCATCAAAGCCCTTATTTCCTTATAAAGCACTTCATTTTAGAAATCAGGAAAATTTTGAGACAATTTTTTTTTGCCTACTAGGGTCATACGATCCTTGGCACACATTTTGATGTGTTATTTTATCAAAAAAAATTTAAAAAATAAATAAAACCCATTTTAAAAAAATGTGTGTAGCTATAAAAGTCGCACCACTAGAGTGTCATTGCCACGTCACCTCCCAACCATAGTAGCCAACCCACTACTACCCAGCCACTATAGTTGCACTTTTTTTGCTCCTACTCTTCCAACCTTCTTGTATTGACATGGGGGCCCTAGGGGCTTAAGTTTAAGCCCCAATTTTATTTTATTTTGCAAATTTAGGGCACCTAGTAGTTTTTTGGCTCTAACTTGAGCATACAGAGGCATTTTTGGGAAAATGAGATATTGTCATAAAGATGATTCTGAGATGGATGTAATGGTGAAGGTATTTTTTGGATTTTTTTCCACTTTAGTACTTATTTTTTCAATCAAAGTCTGATGATTCTTTCTGCATTCCTCATTTTAGCTCCAATTTTCAATCTAAAAGAAGCATATGAAAGCTCTTCTCAAGAACTTTCCAGATTCTATGTTATTTTCATTAGTATTTTTTAAAGGCACATGTGATTCTCAAACTAAATCTTTTTTCTCTTTGCTTGTATACGCATTCTTTCTAGCATCTAGGGTTTAGTTTTTTTCATTATGGGGGGTGTTTTATATTATTGTTTCTATCATTTACATTAGTAAACTAGAACTTTCCAAGAAAATTCAATCACCTTCTAAAATAATGATCAAGACCTCTTCTTGTCTATTTCCTCTAAACCCACATAACTATCACACATGGGCATCTTCTAAGACATGAATTCTATGTTCAAAGGATTAGTGGTCTTGTTTAGATGACGTGCAACCAATTTTATTGAGGATTTTTGAGGTAATGTAGCACAAGAATAAGATGTATGATGCCATGGATTTGATTTCTTTGAATTTTTTAGATAACTTTTAGTTTCATCTAGATGGGTTGAATTTCCCTCGACAAATGTGGACCAAGTTCAAGGACTTGTTTGGTACCATCAATGAGTTTAGGGCACTTCAGATTGAGGCAAAGATTTCATCACTTGTACCAAATTTTTTTTCTCTATTGAGGACTTTCTGATGAGGTTTAAACAACAAAGATCTTTATTACAAGGTTGTGGAAAAGTGAAGATTGATAAGGAGCATATTTGTTTGGTACTATCAAAGCTTAGAGGAAACTTTTAGAATTTCTCTTCTACCTTCCTTTCCACTATGGATGCTTTGGATCCTACATTTAGCATGCCCACTTTTGAGGTATTATGTGATTGATTGACTGAAGCCCAAATTAAATATAATAAGTGGTAAGAGTTCCTCCAAGCCTTCTCCTAGATCAAATGCTCAAAAACCCACTCCAAAGGGTAAACCTTCTAGGTCTAGTGAGTCTTCCTCCAAGACTAGGAAGTTTATAGGTGATCCTTGCAATTTTTGTGGCAAGGAAGGAGATCAAATTTCTAGGTTTTGGAAACATCTTGAGGCTTTAGAGGAGGCCATTCTACAACATACTATTTCTTCTCTAAAGCCACCACCTCCTCCTTCAGGGAAAGGAGGTGTCTTTCTACATGAGCATTTTCTTCATTAGCTACTTGGATTCTTAATTTAGGTGCTTCCCACCATATGAAACACTCACTTGATTTGGTTACTTCACTTGCTTAGAGTATTACTACACATATTGTAGTTGGTGACTCTATACAACTTTTAGTTTCGGGTTCGAGCACCATCTCTTTCGAGGGTAGTTCACTGCATGATGTTCTCTTGGTTTTGACCATTTCTATGAACCTCGTATCTATCTTTTAGATTTCTCATTCTAGCTTTGGTAAGATAATTGAGTTCTCACCACATGATGTGGTTAATTGAGATCTCCATGATCATGGCTTAGTAGTTTCTAATGGGAGTTTTGATCTTTTGTCTCACTTACATTAGTTTGATGACTTTGAGAGCTTTGATTCTACACGTGTTTCTCTTATTTCTCATGCAAACACAGTAAGAAAGCTTTGGCATGAGTGTTTTTTTCATGTAAACTATAGATATCGATAACAGATGAGTACATATAAGCTAGTGATTGGGCTACCTCATATCTCTTATATTGATAGTGTTTGTCAGGGTTTTGCACTTGGAAAACATCACAAAGATCTATTTCTAGCATGTAGATCCACATGTGCTAAGGCACCATTGGAGTTGATACACAGTGATCATATGCCATTCCCCACTTCATCCTTTTTAGGTGCTCAATGTGTGCTTACCTTCATAGATGACTTCTCTAGATGCACATGGGTATACTTTTTGAAGTACAAGTCTATTGTATTTGATTCATTTTGAATCTTTAAGACATTTGTGGAGAATTCAAGTCTTTTTGTTATGCATATATGCACTAAAAATGATAGTGAATATGTGAATAAAAAATTTAGAGATTTTTGTATTAAGCATGGTTTACAACATCAATTCACAGTTCCCCATAACCCTTAGTAGAATGGGATTGCAGAGAGAAATAATAGGACACTACAGGGGATGGCCAATTGTATGATACATTCTCAAGCTATGAGTTCTTCATTTTGGGCTAAGGCTATCAATTCTACCAACTATATTTAGAATTGGATGCCTCACAAGGCATTGCAACATTTGACTTGTGAAGAGGCTTGGACTCATGCCAAGAATAATGTCTCTACAATTCGCATTTTTGGCAGTGAGGTTTGGGCATTTATTCCAAATTCTCAATGGAAATCCATGGAGAGGAAGAGTCAACCACTCATCTTTGTTGGCTACTATGAGGATGTAAAGGCATACAGGTTGTTTGATCCTAATTCTAGAGATGTCTTGGTTCAATGAGATGTCTAGTTTGATTAGCGTTATCCTCAAATGGAGCCTTCATCACCAACTTCTCCCTCACTACCTAGTACTTCTTCGTCTTCTCTACAAGATTATGTATCCTCTAAGGAAGATCACAATGTTGATCCCCCTTGACCACCACCACCAAATGTTTAGCAAGTACCCAAGTGGGCTTTTGATAATGTTGATGTAGCAAGACCTATGGTAGGAGATCCTTTAGATTCTCATCACAATCATGCTTAGATAGCTAGTATTGGACTATTAAGTCAGGCCATTTTAGATGATCCACAGAGTTTTTCACAAATGACATGACACTTAAAGTGGGATAGGGCTATGGATAAGGAGTACTCTTCTTTGATGAAGAACCACACATGGGATCTTTGTCCTCTTCTAAAAGGAAGAAAGTTGGTTCGATGCTAGTGGGTGTACCATACCAAGTATGTTGTAGATGGTTCTATTGATAGGTACAAGGAACATCTTGTTGCGAAGGTTTTTTCACAGGTTGAGTGTATTGATTACTCTGAGACCTTTTCTCTTGTTGCCAAGGTGAATTCTATTTGCCTTTTACTCTCTCTTACAACTTCTCAGGGATGGACATTATTTCAGATGGACATAAAGAGTGTCTTTTTTCATGGAGACCTACATGAGGAAATCTATATGGAACAACCTCATGGTTTTGTATAGGACTCTTCTATGGTATGTGGGCTTTAGAGGTCTTTATATGCTCTCAAACAAGCCCCTCGGGATTGGTATGAGAAGATGGATTCCTTCTTGCTTGCTTCACAGTTCACTCAATGTCATTTTGATCCTCTTGTGTACATTCAACATCATGGGGATGACTTATTGGTACTTGTGCTATATGTAGATGATCTCATCATTATAGGTAGCTCATCCTCTATGATTTAGAGTGTTCAATGAGCTTTGAGAGAGCAATTTGAGATGACAGACCTTGGACTTTCACATTATTTTTTTGGCCTATAAGTTGTTCATTCTTCGGAAGGGATAACCATACTACAGCAAAAGTATTCTCTTGATATGCTTTAGAGATTCAACATGCTTGATTACAAGCCTTCTTCCACACCTTTCAGTTGGACATTATTTTATCTATCACTTACACTACTACTATAGTGGATTCCACTTTACATATACAACTTGTGGATAATCTATTGTACCTGACACATATACAACTTAATATTTCCTTTATGATTGGACTTATCTCTAGATTCTCACATGATCCACATGAGAGTCATTGGCAAGCTTCCAAACATATCTTGAGGTACATCTAGGGTACTACATGTTATGGCATTCACTACATATTAGGGGATCCTCACATTGTTGGTTATAAGGACTCAGATTGGGTTGTTGATATTGATGATCAAAAGTCTACTTATGGATTTTTTGATGTCTTGGTTCTAGTCCAATCACATGGTCTTGCAAGAAGCAACATGCTCATGCATTATCATCTACAAAGGTAGAGTGTAGGGCAGTTGTGCTAGCTAGTCAAGAGATTTTAAGGCTTCAACAGTTGATGACAATATTTGGATTTCCTCCTAATAGATCCACCTTTATTTGGTGTGAAAATTAGAGTGCTATACACATTTCCTGCAACCCAATTGAGCATTAAAGAACCAAGCACATTGACCTTCACATGCACTTCATCAAGCATTTGATTCAGGATGGCTCTCTTAGCTTCGAGAACAATCCCACTGTTGAGCAAGTTGTAGACATCTTCACTAAACCTTTTGCATCCCTGTGGTATCTTCTATTGTGTTCTATCCTTGGGGTGAACAAAGTTGTCCTTGGGGGATCTCAATGATGAGTCCTTCCTTCCTTCTTCTATTTCTTTTTAGCTTCTTCAATCTCTTTTGGAGTAGGGTTTTTCCCATGTGGTTTTTCGTATTTCTCCTCTTTCATAGATTTGGTTGTGTTGGGTACCTCATTAGGCCATGCTAGAGGGACCTATTTATGTTTTCAGCATTGCAGTTTCCATACTTTTTTTGCATTCTTTGTAGTTGCATTGTTGCTCATCTTAATGGGTCTATTAGAGTAAATGATTAATTTAATTTAATTTATTAAATTATCTTTACTCCCTTCTTAAGATTTCACTTTATGCACATGCATTTCCATTTAATAATTAATTATTAATTATTAAATGTCATTTACCTTTTAGGGCTTCCCTATTAGGGTTTTATGATCTCCTTTATTAGGATTGATCCATTGTATTTTCATTTATTCTTTTAGTCTGATAATATATTCTTCCACCTTTTCAGAGCCAAACCCTTGCCTTCTCTTGTCTTTTTCTTCTCTATAATAGGTTCTTGCATGTAGGTTCTCTACTGGATATGTGGATTTGTTCTCATCAAATCATTAAGTAATTCTAACACTAAACCAATTTGAACATTAACCATTTTTAGCCCCCATTTTAAACTCATCAATTTTTTAAAATTTTGCATCAAAATTATCTCATGAAGTAGCTCAAAGTTGTCAAGTCTTTCAAAACCTTCACATGGTAACTTGTTACTGGTTATTCTATGGAGTTTTGAAACCATATAAAATGATTGATACAACTCCCCTCATGTTCTTGGTTATTTTTCCATCTTATCAA
The DNA here is from genome assembly GCA_028749045.1 of Cupressus sempervirens. Taxonomy (NCBI): domain Eukaryota; kingdom Viridiplantae; phylum Streptophyta; class Pinopsida; order Cupressales; family Cupressaceae; genus Cupressus; species Cupressus sempervirens. The sequence continues at coordinate 330,765,051 of CM053786.1, read as the reverse complement.
ATCAAATAAATCTATTGGTTGAACTTGCATTGTTAATAATCAAATTAAGATATTAACAATTTATCCTCAAAGTACCTCAAATCACCTATTGGATAAAATGAGAAAGCAATTTAAATTGTGATGTCATTTATCACATCATCTTATTAGGGAGTTATGTTGATTTCCAATATATGTAACTTATTATTATTAATTGGGTAGTTGGTAATCTTTATAAAATTGTCAGTCCTTACATTCATCAGAACAGATAGTTATTAAGCTGATAGGCTTATATGTGGGAGCTTTGCTCCTAGATTTTACATTTTACCATTGGAAAATTGTTAGCCCCAATCAGAAAAAAAACATTTCTAGTTATTGTAAACTGCTTTTTAATTATTTTAATTTTAATTTTTAATTTCCCTAAAATCTCTTTGTACTATGTATATCTAAACATTTCCTTAGAACTTATTTTCCCTTCCATTTCACAAGTTTTTTAGATTGACATGTCTTTAAGTTTCCCTTCTACTACATATTTATTTACTACTCACCATATTAAACACATGTTGTTTGGAGCATTTACATTTTTGATAAATAGTTTTAGATGAATTTGTTTCAATGAGATCATCAAACTCAAATATTATAGTATAAAGACATAGAAAAATACTTGTTTATTGAATTGGAGGTTTATATCTTGTGTTTGTGTGATATTCAATATGGGTTGGATGAGATCTATTTTGGGTTTTCAATTTGCAAGATGGATTTGTTGAGCTATCATTATGCACGATGCTAAATGGTAGGAATTCTCATGAACTCCTCTCTTGAAAACTGATTTTGTGAATCAACTCCAAGGTTGTGGGTTGATCTTGTGACATACTATAATCTGTTTAGTTGAAGATAAATGTGATTGTTCATGAGGCCTTTGTGTTTCTTTTTGATTTCAGACAAGATGAAGAATCTACACACTACTTCAAAATAACACACAAAAGAACTATATTTTTGTATTTTTATGTTTTTTATGAATGCAATCTAACAATACAACTAGTATGAATTCCTATTCTAACAGGGGGGTTAGCAAAGAAAATAACATGGAATTAAAATTCCTAATGGACATAAGCTATGGAAAACGACATGTCTGCGAGTTAAGCTTTCAAAGAAATTGGTAGGTAATCAATGAAAGGAGCAACACTTCCTCAATTCCACTGATGCAATCATCAATGAGAAACTTAGTGATTGTATGATGTTTCACCCTTCATCAAATTGCAAGGCCAGGAAAAGTGCACTCATGCGAGACAAAAAGTTATGCAGGCACAATTCGATGATTTCTTCTCGAGCTAGTTACGTCAATAGAATTTGTCTAAACCATAACAAATGCCAGAACTAATGAATTGCACAACCAGAAACAAAGCAATAAACCTTTGGCTCAATCACAATTCCATGAACATAAATTCACAAAACAATGACACATTCAGGAAAGAATCACTACACTCCAAATGCGAGCACCAAAAGCATAATTTTATTGCAAAATAACAGTGGCTCCAATTACATATTACAATGGAGTAATTATAAGAAATTGTTTCCTCAATCTATGTTGAGAGTGAGAGATATCTTCATGCAATAATATGCTTTTAATTTAATAAAACAAACTAATTATATACAAACTAACAATCTAACTGGTGCTAAGCAAGACCCCATCCATTTTTATTCATTAATTGGATGCATGAGCCTTTAGATGTTAAAAAAAAAAGAATTGTGAGAGAAGAAAGAATGATAAATCTTTGAGTCAAAGTGGAAGTGTCTGAAAGTGCTAAAAATGGAAGTTGATCCTTTACTGGGCATTTGTCGGAGTTAAACTATCGTTAGAATGTGTTCCTGATGCATGGAAAGCTCAATTTTTGGAACTTGCAGTTAACTATCAGTGGAGCTTCTAGAAATGTGCACCTATGGACCTATAGAGCTAAGGACTTGTGGTCATATGGAGCTACAAAGCTGCGCACCTCAAAATGGTCCAAAATCTCAAAATTTTACCGAGTGTCAAAAACAAAATTCTAGCATCTAGGTTTTGTTCCCCTTCATCCTAAAGCTATGTTTGGATGTTTGCCCTTGAGTTTCTCTATAATCTCAATGATTTTTTCCACATCTAGTAAATCTAAATCCTCATATTTGTCCTTGACCTTATGTCTCTAATTTTCTACCTCAATTCGAGTGTCAACAAAATCCTCAAGTTTGGTATCCAATTCTAAAAAGGCTTCTTCTGTTCTGAAAGTTTGTCGGATATCTTCATCATTAGCAGCTTCCACAAAAATCTTCTTAAAACTCTCCACTATTGCCTCTATAGGTAATAACTTCTCTCATTCCTCATCTTCAAAATATCTAAACATGCATCATTGTAATGCCTCTTTGCTTCCAAAATTTTCTCTCAGGATTGGTCCTTGAGCCTATGAATCTCCGTATGTAATGTTTCCATTACTTTATTTCTATCTACAATTTTCTCTATCCAATCATCAATCAAATCTAATTATATATTTGTATGAACATCTACCAAAATTTGGTATCTTGACCCTTTATTGCTTGCACAAATTTTAAGTCCTTACTCCAAGCCCTTACTTCATCCATAATACTAAAGCCCTGATTCAAAATCGCTAGCATTTTATTCATGTTATCTTGCATAGCGTGTACTAACTTCAAGTTCCCCTAGATAATCAAAATACCCTTATCTTCAAAAATTTCTTGCCACTATTGGCAAGCTTTCAAAAATGGATCTGCATGTAGAGCTCCTCCTTCTCTGAGCACAATGTTCAAGGTCTCCTCAAGATGCTCAAGATCTAGAGGACCAACCACTTTGGCTAAATATCCCTTTAGGATCTTGTTCTGCCTTCAAAGTGTTCAAAGTTTGACCTCTTCCTACTCCATGCTCCTAAATCTATATCTTCAGGAGGGACGGCCACTTTAGCAAAACAATCTTGGTCCCATGTATTGTTGAAAAATGCCAACAATATTGCCTCATGTAATAGAGACTTATGCTTGTTCAAAATTTCAGCAATCTCAAAAATGTCTTCCTCATCGGCATGAAATTTAGGTTTGGTGCTCGTCATTATTTCTTTTTGGAGCCATCTTGGGATGCACTTAGCTAAAGACCTACCTCTTGAGGAAGAAGGAGTATGTTTTGCTACCTCCTTCCCCTTATCACTCCTCCTCGGATTATTTTCCCTTTGTGAGGGCTCTTCTTCTATGGCCTTTGTCTCAATAGGCCCTATAGCTTGCACCTCAATGTCTTGGGTAGGTGGTTTAAAATATTCTACCATTTTTCCCTCCTTTGACAAATCATCAGTCACCATTTGTTGTGGTTGCTCCTCTTGTGAAGGTTCCTTTTGAACCTATTCTTCTGAACCCTGGGGCGGAGGAGTAATTAAGCCTTTATCTAACACTGTAACTTGTGGTGGAGATGGGGGAGTAAGATCAGGACCTTATGAATTTGGCGACATCTGCATCCATTCTTCTTGTTGAGGTTCACCTATAGGGGTATCCCTTATCTTATCCCCAACTAATTTTTTTCCCATGGGCATAAAATTAAAATTTCATATTTTGAAAATTTCATCGCCATCTTCACTCTTCTCATCCACCCACTAGTGTACTTCATCTTCCAAAGAAAAGACTTCCAAGGGTTCTTCTTGGTGGATGGCAATGTCACTATGGTAGTCCTCCTTTCTTGCTCTATGTCTCTAGCTAGTCAAGTTCTTCTCTATAGGGGTACATGTTCCTCTTCTCCCTTTGGAATGGTTTAAGGAATAGATGGGAAAGGCACCACTTTTAGTCACCCATTGCCTCTTCTTCATTTAGATCTTAATCCTTTTCTATTTCATAGAGGTAGAAGGGGATGCTAGCTCTTCTTATGGAGGAGGAATGGAAACCTGTTCTCTCTCTCTCTCTCTCTCTCTCTCTCTCTCCTAACTCTGGGCACAAAGGGAGGAAATTGAGGGTCATTCTAGACTTGAGCAATTCCAGTATCCTTGGACCCTTATACACTTTCTTCTTGTTGTTGGGGAGGTGCTTGCACTTCAACTTCTCCTATTTTGACCCTTTGAGGAGAGCTCATTTTTCTCTTGTTCTTCACTTTCCTCTTTGGAGGGTGATAGTATCCAATTGGGTGGTCAAGTTAGTATACTATTTCTAGCTTGATGCGAGACTGAGCCACAAAGGTAGGAATTGTAACTTTGTTCCCTCTACCTTTCTATGGGTGGGCTTGCACATGAAATATCATGGTATCAGGTATTGGATCAAGTTGAAAAGGCTTCTTGATCCAATCTTTTGTCATTCTAATGACATGCCTCACCTAATGATTAAAATCATCTCCCTCCTCCCTATCAACATTGACATTCATGATGGGTCTCTCTCTGATTTTGTCTGAGTTAAACAAGGGGTCCAGCAGCTCCCCATAATCTTGTTGCCTTATGTTGGGCATTCATTTTGCACAAGGTCAATGGCAGGAATCCATTGCATAATTCCTCTCTTGAAAAGAAAATCTTTTTTAAAGATCCACTCCAAGGTTCAGTATTTGTCTTGTGATTTACCAAAATTTTCTCAGTAGAAGATAAATGTGAGTGTTCACAAGGAGGCCTTTGCTGGTTCTAAAAACTCTTTTATCTCGAAATTGAAGTAAATCTAGTTGTTGTCTCAAAATATCACACCAAAAGAACAATATTTTTGTATTTTTTGTTTTTCAATGCATGCAACTACCAATGCAACTAAAATGTGTTCCTATTCTAAAAAAGGGGTTAGCAAAGAAAATAATGAAACTAAAAGCAAATAAGATGAAATCAAATGACTTGAAATTGAAATTCCTAAATGGACATAAGCTACACAACACAACACATTGTGAGTTAAACATTTGAAGAAATCGATAGGAAACCAATGAAAATAGGAGCATCGCTTCCTAGAATCCATTGGTGCAATCATTAGTGAGAATCTTTAACAAGTCGAATGATGTTTCACTCTTCATCAAATTGCAAGGCCATGGAAAGTGCGCTCATGCGAGACAAAAAGTTATGTAGACACAATCGGGTGATCTCTTCTCAAGCTCATTATGTCAGTGGAATTCATATATCTGTAGCAAACACTAGAACTAAAATATCGCACAACTAGAAACAACACAATAAACCTTTGGCTCAATCACAATCTCATGAATAAAATCCACAAAACAATGACACATTCAGGAAAGAATAACTACACTCTGAATGCTAGCACCAAAAGCATAATTTTATTGCATAATAATGGTGACCCTTATTACATTTTACAATGGGGTATTTATAAGAAATCATCTCCTCAATTTGTGTTGAGAATGAGAGATATCTTGATGCAATAAAATGCTTTTAAAACATTAAAACAAACTAATATATATACAAATTGACAATCTAACTAGTGCCTAGAGGGAATCCATCCATATTTTATTCATTAATTGGATGCATGAGCCCTTTACATGTCAAAAAAAATAAAATTATGAGAGAGAAAGTAGGAGGAAGCCATGAGTCGAAGTGGAACTGCATGGAGGTGCCAAAACTAGAAGCTAGCCCTTTACTCAACGTGTGTTAGAGTTAACTTGCCATCAAAATGCGTCCCCTATGCATGGAAAGTGCTATTTTTGGAACTAGCAATCAACTGTCAATGTACATCTGAATTGCGCAGCTGTGGAGCTGTAGAGCTACAGACCTACAGAGCTGTAGACCTCGACTGGGTCAAAATCTCAAAATTTTACTAAGTGTCAAAATTGAAATTTTGGCATCTAGGTTTTGTTCATCTTCATCCTAAAACTATGTTTGGATATTTTCCCTTGAATTTCTCTATCATCTTAGTAATCTTAGTAGCATCTAGAAGATCCAAAGCCTCATACTTGTCTTTGAACTTCTATCTGTAGTTGTCCACCTCAATTGGAGTCTCTGCAAAATCTCTGAGTTTAGTGTCTAACTCTAACAGTGCTTCCTCCATCCTAAAGGCTTGTCTAATGTCTTCATCACTAGATGCTTCCTCCAAAGTCTTCCTAAAATTTTCCATGACTACCTCAATTGGCAACAGCTTCTCTCATTCTTCATCTTCAAAAATGTCCAAGCATGCATCACTATACAACTTTTTTGCTTCCAAAATTTTCTCTCGAGCTTGGTCCTTGAGCCTATGTATCTCATCATGCAATGTTTCCATCGCTTTATTTCCATCTTCAATATTTTCTATCCAATCATCTATCATGTCTAACTCTTCTCTGGTATATACACCAATCAGAATGTGGTATCTTTGCCCTTTTATGGCTTGTAGAGTTTGTAAATCCTTGCTTCATGCCTGTACCTCATCCATGATTCTAAATTCCTACCTCAAAATTGCCATGATCTTATCAACATTCTCTTGTGTAGCATGCAACAACTTCAACTTCATGCTATTATAGTGACACCTTTATCCTCAAGGCTATCTCGCCAATCCTAACAAGCTCTCAAAAATGGACTAAGTCGTACACCTTCCCCTTCTCTAAGAATGGTATTCAAAGTCTCCTCAGGGCATCCAAAATCAATAGGACCAATAACTTTAGCTAGATATCCCTTTAGGATCTCAAATTGCCTTCGAAGTGTTCTAATTTCAATCTCATCCTGTTCCATATGGCTGAGAACCTCCTTGACTCCCATAGTCATCATCTGTTGGGACCTATCCTGTGTAGGCTTTCCTAACATAATATCTTTCACTTCATAGTCCTCAAGACTAATAGCTTCTACATCTTTACCTTCAGGAGGGTGAGTCACTTGTGCAAATAAGTCCTAGTTCCATGTAGTGGTGACAAATGCAAATGGCATTAAATCATGTAATGGAGACTCAGGCTTGTTCAAAATCTCTGCAATGTCACAAATATCATCCTCTAAAGCATGGAATTGATGCTTAACACTTCTCATTATTTCCTTCTAAAACCATCTTGGGATATTTCTTTCTATATCCTTGGTTCTAGATGATGAAGAGATGTGTTCAACTACCTCCTTCCCTTTATCACTCTTGCTTGTAGTCTCCTATTGTAAGGACTCTTCTTCTGTAGTCTCAATTTTTGTAGATCATGTAGTTTGATCTTCAACTTCCTGAGAAGGTTGTTATACACATTCTACCATTTTTGTCTCTTTTGATGGCTCATCAGTAACCCTTGGTTCTAGTTTCCCTTGTAATGATAGTTCCTTTTGAACATGTTCTTCTTCTGAACTTAGAGGTGGAGGTGTTACTGAACCCTTATCTACCATCGTGACCTACTGTGGAGATGGAGGAGTGAGATGAGGACCTTGTGTCTCGGGTGGCATCTGTGTCCAATCTTGTTGTTGAAGTTCACCTATAGGGGTATCTCTGATCTTATCTCCAACCAACTCCATACCCACAAGCATGAAATCCAAATTTGGGATGGAGAGAACATCATCACCTTGCTCCCTTTGCTCATTCACCCATCGCTATACTTTGTCTTTCGAAGAAGAGAGTTCTACTATTTTTGCTTAGGTGGGTGGTGGGGTATTCATGGCACTCTTCCTTCTTTCCAATTCTATGGCTTTTGCCAGCTGAGTTCTCCTTTTTAGAGGCACTTGTTCCTCCTCCTCATCTGATTTTGTTTCCCCCTCATATGATTCTTCCTCTAGAATGGTCTCAGGAATAGATGGATTAGGCACTAATCTTTTACGAACTCTTTGCCTCTTGTTCATTCTAACCTTGATCCTCTTTTGTTTCTATGAAACCATAGGAGAAGCAGGCTCTTCATACATCGGAGAAATGGAGGTCTCTAGAATTTCTCCCTCTTCTTGTTGACTTGAAAAAATAGGAGGCAATGGGAATTCAACCTAGATATGAGAAGCTCCACCATCCTGGGGCTCTTGGGGACTTGATTCTTGTTGCTAGGAAGGGACCTATTCTTCTACATGCTCCATTTGAAACCTCTAAGGAGAGGCTCTTTTCCTCTTTCCCTTCCTCTCTAAAGGGTGGTAGTATCCCACTGGATGACCAAGCTAGTAGATTGTTTCTGGCATGATAAGAGACTAGACTGCAAAGATAGGAACTGTGACTTTCCTTCCCTTACCCCTTTCTAGACAAGCATGTGCATGGAAGACCACTGTATCTAGAATTGGATCAAGTGGAAAGGGTTTCTTGATCCAACTCTTTGTCATTCGAATGACATGTCTCGCTCGATGATTAATATCATCTCCTTCCTCTCTATCAAATTATGCATTCAGAATGGGTCTCTCACCAACTTTATCTATATTGAATAGAAGATCCAGTAGTTATTTTGAGTCTTGTAGCCGTATCTCATTAGGGATGGTCAAATGGAGAGCCTTCTCTACTAGATACAAAGTCATCCTACAATAGTCTCTGATGCTGATATCATGGTCATTTGTGGCATTCATCCAATTATCTTCAATGGCATCCTTGTGATAGAACTCCTTTCCTACCAGGTTTACCACTTTACCAATATTGTCAAAGAATGGTAGAGGAGAGTTATACTCTTCAAGAGGGTAATTCTCCATTTTCTGTCAGGATATTTCCATCAGAACCAACTTGTCACTTGGGTACCTTGGGAGTTTCTTTAGATTGATGGATGCACCACCTACCCGAATGTATGTGAATATCTAAAATTGGATGAAATATGCACCGAGAGCTATGATCTATGCCTTGGCTTCATTAGACAATCTCTTCCCATAATCCCCTTCAATGAATCGAATGCTGGCAAAGATGAAGGCATTGTTTACAATTCTATACTCCTTGCTCTATGATGAGAGCTTCTTCTTCACCAACTGAGGATAAACTATATACGGCCATGCATTAGAATCCTACATACTGCCCTTTTGGTACAACTCAGGATAGTTGGTTGCCCTTGCTGCAAGTAGATACACCACATAAAAAGTCACGTAGAACTTCTTCTTGTCCTTTACCATCCGCAACTGATCACACAAGTTCTCACTAAGTGTGGTGGCCCAATCCAGTGGCATCTTTGTGTGTCTGATGGTCTCAATGAATTTGACCATGAATGGAGCGAGATGACCCGCTATAGGCAAACCCATGACTCTACTCAGGAGAATGATTGAATATCTTATGTCATCCTTCATGTATCCTCAAGTCATATCCACTTTTCTGATTATCTTTCCCCAAGGTGGATTCTCAATGAAATATAAGGAGTGTATGATGTCAATGGCCTCCTAGTGGTGATCTTTATACCATCTCTTAGTTGTTTCATACGAGATTTTGATGAACTAATAAGCTCTAGGTAGATGGAAAACTCTCTCAATGTTATCAGGTCGCAGATCGAAGACCACTTCTCTAGTAACGCTCTTTACTACCCTTTCATCAAGAACAAAATGTCAAGATAAGGTCATGATCAACTTGGATGACTGTATAGTCCCTAGATGTGATGCTGCATTCACTAATCCAGAATAGATTAATGCAGACCTCAAGTTTGACCTTTCTGTTAGACTATTGCAAACTCTCAAGAATTCTCCCAAGTCTATGTGCCCAAGGTCCATGTCTATAATCTCAGCATACTCATCATGTAACCATGATTTTGGGGTCATGCCTTGAAATTTGTAAACAACTGGTTTCATTGCTGATTCAGATGTAGATGCCATCTAATTGTATTACCTGCGCATCATGAGAAAGAAAACACAATCAGTCACCAAATAGCAAAAAACATAAGTAAGGAAAAAAAATGTCCCCCTTTCGAGACTTATTCATTTTATTTGAAAAAAAATTCTTTTTTTTTATTATTATTTTATTTTATTTTTTATTTTATTTTTTTTTTTTTTTTTTTTTAAATTATTAAAGCAAGAAAAAACAAAAACAAAAAAGTTAAATTAGCACAGTGCACACGAATGCCAAGGCATGTGTGTGCGTATGCCAAAGCGCATGATATGAAGCAGGCATGACTAGCATGGCAACACATCTGTGTGTGGCCATGGGGCCGATATGCAAGAGCACAGTGCACGAACGTGAGGCTAGCATGCGGCCCGCACAGCCTGTGTGGCCAGTGCGTAGTCATGTAGGCGCGCAGCTTGCACGCCCAGTGTCACGGATGGTCGTGTGGCCAATGGCAGCCACAAGGCTAGCACACCACATGCGGTCATGAAGCCTATGTGTAGGCGTGCAACCCATGTAGCCTATGCGGCTAGTGTTGTGTGCGAGTGAGCAACCTGCGCAGTTAGTGCTGCACATTGAAATGGACGAGGGGGGGGTTTACCTCTCTCCCTCTTTGATCACTTAGACAAAAAGAAAGGGAGAAGGAAGGGAGGGAGGGTTTTATAACCCTCTTACCTTTGCATGAAAAATGTGTAATGCCTTGATGCGCATGCGTGTGTATGGGGAGTGGAGAGTTTTTTTTTTTTACTCTAAAACTAACTTTCAAATGGATTTTTTCTTCTCCTAACTCTCAAATTGTGAGTCCGAGAGTCAAAAAAAATTATTATTTTACTTTTTATGGGTTTTTTTTTTTTTTTTGACTCTAAAACTAACTTTCAAATGGATTTTTTCTTCTCATAACTCTCAAATTGTGAGTCCGAGAGTCAAAAAAATTAGGGGGTCCCCATTCCTAGCGAGGAATGGAGTGTGTGTTGGGAATACCACAACACCTTATTTCCTCAGGAATGCTTATTTTGAGGGCCTTCTCCACCAAATATAATGTCATCCTACAATAGTCCCTAATACAAATATCGTAGTCATTTGTTGCATTCATCGAGTGGTCTTTAATGGCTTTCTCATGATGGAATTCTTTGCCAACCAAACTCTCAACTTTTCCAATATTATCAAAATAGGGCTGGGGAGAGTTGTATTCATCTAGGGGATAATGTTCCCACTCCCACTCAAAGGACAGAATATCTTGCTTCTATTTCACCTAGTATGGTCCTATGACTAGGGGCCATGTCCAACATGGTCTCCATTGCTTCCTGACCCTATCATAAGCAGACTCAATCTATTGTGCAATCTCCAAAAAAACCAATTTATCACTTGGATATCTAGGGAGCTTCTTAGGGTTGATAGAGGCACCAGCTACCCATAGATACATGAATGTCTTAAAGTAGATGCAGTAGGCCCTGAGAGCTATTATTTGCACAATTGCATCATCAAATAGCCTCTCTGCATAGTCTCCCTCTATGAATCGGATGATTGCGAAAATGAAAGCATCATTCACAATCTTGTATTCCTTGCCTTGTGCCAAGAGCTTCTTCCTTACTAGTTGAGGGTACATGATGTAGGGCCAGGCATTAGGATCCTACATGTTGCCTCTTTTATACAATCTGGGGTAGTTTGTTGCCCTTTGTGCTAGTAGATAGACCATGTAGGAAGTCATATAGAACTTATTCTTATCTTTGACTGCCCCTAATTGTTCACACAAGTTTTCACTTAATGTGGTGGTCCAATTGAGTGGCATCTTTTCTATCTTGATTGTCTCAATGAAGTTCACCATAAAAACACTCAAATGTCCCACTACTGGTAGACCTATGACTCTACTCAAAAGAATGATAGAATAGCCAATATCCTCCTTCATGTATCCCCTAGTCATATCCATCTTTCCTGTTACCCTACCCAAAGGAGTCCTTTCAATAAGATAGGATGATTGAAAGATGTTTGTCGCCTCTTTCAGGTGTTCCCTATACCACCTTTTCCCTACCTCATAAGAGAGATTGATGAATTGACCTACCCTTGGGAGTTGGAAGACCCTTTCAATGTTTTCAGGTCAGAGGTCAAGAACCACTTCTCTCATTATGCTCTTCACCACCCTTTCCTCAGGAACAAAGTGTTGAGCTAGTGTCATAATCAACTCTGTTCATTACATTGATGTTGGGTGCAAATTTGTGCTCACCAACCCTGATAGGATCAAAGTAGATCTCTCTGTGGGTTTGTTGCAAATTTTGAGGAACTCTCCCAAGTCAGTATGTCCCAAATCAGTGTAATTGATTTATGAATAGTCATCTTGGAATCTTGACTTTGACGATACTCCTTGGAACTTGTAAACCACGAGCTTGGGTGACATTTTCTTGCCGAAAGTGGATGTCATTATATCTGCACAAAGAAAAGACATTTATTAGTTTAGAATAATGAAAACCCAAAACTTAAAAGCACAAAAAAATTCAATTCCTCTTCAATTATTTATTAACAAAAAATAAAAATAAAAAATGAAAATAAGGTGTGTTGTTTTGGTACCAGAGTGGGTGCACACAGCACACCTCATTTTGTTAAGTTTTTGCACAATTTTAGTGCACATTTGTGCACTAAATGAGGTGCACAAATGTGCACCAACATAATTAAAGGAGTTTCATTTTATATATATATACATATATATATATATATATACATATGTATATATATATATGTATATACATATGTATATATATATATATATGTATATATATATATATATGTATATATATATATATATATATATATATATATGTATATATATATATATATACATATGTATATATATATATATATGTATATATATATATGTATATATATATATATATATATATGTATATATATATATATATATATGTATATATCTGTATATATATATATATATTTATTTATTTATTTTTATTTTTATTTTTTTAAATTTAAGTTTTTTTTTGCAAGCATGGAGGTAGATGAACACATGGCACATTGCAGTGTGCATGGTGCGATGAGGTGCGCGCAATGTGTAAGGTGCGCAACGTGAAGTGCGTGGTCGCGTAAATGTGGTGGTGCACAGGATGCACACAATGATTTTTTATTTTTTATTTTTTTCAAAGTGCATATTGAGGGCATTGTGGGGATGATGCACTGTGGCACGTATGAGGTGCGCAGCCCATGGGATGCACACAAGAGTTGTGCAGCATGGTTGCACAATGGTGCATGCACACAGGAGTGTTGTTCGTATTTTATGGTGCACAACACTCGGATTGAATGGTAGTGTGTGGCATAGAGCATGGCTTGGGTGTAGGTCTGTGCAAAGGGCAATGCGCAACATAGGAGCGAAGCATGAGGGGCACACAGCAGGGTGTGCATGCAGAAGGGTGCACATGGCGTGACAGTGTGAAGGTGTGTACACAACATTGAAATGTGAAAGTGTGCACCTATTGAGGTGCAAAAGCATGCACAAAGGAAGCTGGAGTTGGAGTTTGGAGCATGCATAGAAGCTTGGAGGTTGCAAAGGAGAATGAACATAATGAGGAGTTTTGAGGGGGGCCAGGGCTTAAATAGCCCCGACCACCTTTGGTGGTGCACAGTTCGTAGCATGCAAGTTTGTAGCTGCATATTGCACACCATCAAGGGTGGGATGCATAATGTGCACACCATGTGAGTTGCACGGGTGCACACTTTGACTTGGTTTTTTTTTTTTTTTTTCAATTTTTACTTTTTCAACTCTTTAAATTTCCAAGATCCTAAATTGTGAGTTTGAGGATCTGAAAACAAAGTAGGGGGTCTCCATTCCTAGTAGGGAATGGGGCATGCATTGTGGAACCACAAAAAATAGCCTCAAAAAAAGGAAGAAATGACCAAGGCATTTCTTCATCAGCAAACATCCTTTCAACATGTGTCAAACACCAACAAAATTTTGAATGCCTCAAGTGTATTTTGAATGACTTTGCAATCAAAACTTCAAGATCCAAAACCCTCAAGATCAGCGTGTGATTCATGCATTTTTTTCCCTTTGACATCTCAGGATGTGGTCAATTTAAGTTTTCTGACAACTTGGAAACCATCTTCCACTCCTCTTGGCTCATCCATTTAGAATCTTCACGAAGGTTGTTTACCGATCGCTTGCTTGACCAAATAAGAGAATTAGTTCGAGGGCTCTTAGCAAGGTGTCACTTTCTTTTAATTTTTTGGAAAATTTTGAAGAATCACTCCATGTAGCTCATAATGTCACTACTTGATGAAGCAATATTTTAGTAAAAGATACTTCATTTTGAAATTGTATCTTTCTTCCATTTCAAATCTTTAGAATCCTTCAGTCTTAACACTGTCCTTTTCCCATTTTTTTTTTAATTCTTTATCCTAACTATGCTTAGACTGTGTAGCTAGGACATTGGTGTCATTTCTTGGATTTGATCTTTTGGTGAACATCTCTTGTGTTCCTCTTTTACAACTTTTAGAAACTCTCATGCCAAATAATGATCTTAGCAACGCTTTGAGAAGACCCCTCCTGTTTGAGCCAATTGGATTTTGAATTGTCCCTTGTTGTCTTCAACCTTAATTCAACAATACCTAAGATGATTGATTCTTAAGTTCGCAAAGTGTTGAGAGCTCGTTGGTTCAGAACCCTGAACTTAAGACTGAAAGTCTCCCTATTTTTGCAAGCAATGTCCATTATTCAGTTGGTATAAAATATGCAGTCATCCAAATGTTTTGACAAAGAAATACCCCTTCCCTAAATTGGAACCAAAGAGTGGTTAGTGAAATATCTCAAGATAAAATCTCAAGTGCACCTTACCCTCTAGGACTGACACGACTTAGAAAGTAAACACGCGACTAAAAGTGAACACAGCTACATAAAATAAAACCTAAGTAACTATAGAAATAGAATTTGACTAAGTGAAAAAATAAAACCTAAATAATTTTAATTTTTTTAGGCCTCAAAATAATGTTTCAAAAGTTTCCCATTTACTGGTAAGGGACGAAATTCCCCCTATAAGGAACTGAGCCTAAAAGTGTTTTCTCCAAGGATCTCTATGATCTGATAAGGACTAGTCCACAAGCATTGAAACTTAGTATGGCTGCCTAGTTTTTCTTTTGCCTTATCCCAAAGTAGAACAAGGTCAAAAATCCTAAAGGATTTTATCATGGCTCATTTTTCAAACCATCTCTTCATGACATCTTGATGTTTAGCCATGTGCTCCAATGTAGCTATCCATTTTTTGTTCATTTCTAAAAGGTTTATCAATATAATTTGTACTTTGTCAACATCTTCAACATATCCACTCATGAACTTCAAAACATGAATTCTGAGGTTGAGCAGAAATACTGGTTCTTGTCCATAGAAAATAAAATATGGAGAAGTCCCCAAAGCATTTTTGACCCTCACTCAATCTGTCTAGAGAATATATTTGAGTTGCGTATGCCAATCTTTAGGGTTCTCCTTCAATAATCGCCTTACTACTATAATCAAGTTCATGTTCGTAGACTCTGCTACCCCATTTCCTTATAGGTAGTAATTTGAAGAGAATTTGATGATAACTTTATTCTCAAATGCCCATTAAGTTAGAAATATTGATGCCAAAGCATATTTATTATCGCATACAAGGGAAAATGGCATTCTAAATTTGGTAACAATATGTTCCTCCAAGAAATCTATCACTGCTTTGGCAAGGCAATTTCTGTAAGTTTTTTCTTCTGTCCATCTTGTGCAATAGTCGATGGCTATAAGAATATAGGTGTGTCTAGTTGATGATGGTGGGTTAACTGGACCAATAAAATCTAGCCCCCACTTTGTGAAAGGGCATACCTCGTATATAGGTTGTAGCAGCATTGCCAGGTGTCTTTCTTTGTTAGCACTTGTTTGACACACATGACAAGAATGTACATGCTTAAAAGTGTCCTTGAACAATGTGGGCCAAAAATAACTCGACCTTAAAATCATGAGTCGTCACTTCTGCTGAACCATGCCATGTACCATACTTGTAATGCAATTTTTCTAGGACTTCCTTCACTTCTTCACACCCTAGGAATTTTAAGTAAATCCCTTCATAGTTCCTTTTGTACAACTTGTTGTCTTGTAGCATATAAGACTTGCACTTCATTTTAAGTCCTCTGGGTTACAAACTATTCATCCCATTGGGGCATCAATTCTGTAGAAGATAGTAGACAATATCCTGGTACCAGACATTTGTCACCACACCTTGGCTAATGTCAACTTGAGATACTATCATTTTCTTCTGATCTTCATCATCTATTTCTTTCTCAAACTCAAATTTCTTTTCATCTCCAATTTGGTTATCAGCTATCATCCTTGACAATCCTTGACAACTAACTAATTCCATAGGTAGGATCTCAAGGTCAAACTCTTGAAGTATCACCATCCATTTACCTCACCTTTCACCAAGTTCATTTTGCATCAACAATGTCTTTATTGTTGGATCAAGTATGATAGCATACACCTTACTTCTTAAAACATAATGGTATAATTTATTTACCAATTTAACCAAGGAAAAAGACTATTTGTCAAGGTTAGAATAATTCAACTTAGCATTTCTCAGTGAGCAACTTATAAAAGTAATAGGTCTTTCATCCTCCTCCTTCTTTTGGGTCAAGACCCCTACGCACGAATGCTCTAAAGCAAAGGAGTATTTCTTGAAGGGAAGGTTGTAATCTGGATTACCAATACCGAAGCCATGGAAATGGCTACCTTAATATCCTCGAATGATTTCTTAACTTCAGGAACCCATTCCATTTTAGCTCCCTTCTTGAGAAAATTATTGAGAGGATGCACGATCTCTACAAATCCACTTATGAATTTTCGAACAAAATTTATCTTCCCAAAGAAAGTCTTGAGTTCATTTTGACTATTGGGAGGTGATAACTTCAAAATGGCTTCAATTCTATCAGGATCTATGGAGATGCCAACTTTAGAAATAATATGACCTAGGAGCTTTCCTTTACTGACCCCAAATGAACACTTCTTGGGATTGAGAGATATGCCATATTTATGACACCTATTGAACACCTATGTTAGGTCAACAATGTAAGTAGTTCAATCTTTGGAAAATACAAACAAGTCATCCATATAGATAACTATACATCTATTAATCAATCCCTTAAATGCTTCATCCATGGCTCATTGAAATGTAGCTCCTGCATTAATCAATCCGAATGGCATTCTCCTGTAGGCAAAGGTTCCCTATTTCTTCATAAAGGAAGTCTTTAATCTATCTTCCTCTTCTATCATTACATGATTGTAACCAAAATATCCATCCAAAATGGACATCATTTTCGAACCACTCAAAATTTGTAAGACTTCGTCCAGTGAGGGCAATGGGTAATTGTCCTTCTAAGAGGCTAAGTTCAAATTACAAAATCCCACACATATTCAAATCTCTCCAATCTTCTTTCGTATAGGAATTAAATTAGCCACCCATGTAGAGTGGCAGATAGGGAAGATAATCTTCACATCCAACAATTTCTTGACTTCCTTCATTATCAGAGGCTCGAGGATGGGATTGACGGGTCTTTGCCTTTGTTAGAAAGGTTTGGCATCAATTTTGAGTAGAATATCATGTGTAATGATTTGAGGATCATATGTCTTGAGATCTTCATCGCTCCAAGCAATGACATCCTTATATTTTGTGACCAATTTGAGCATGTCTTCCCATTCTTGTAAACTACATGCTTTCCCAATTCATACCATCTTGGGATCATCTTTCATTCCTAAATTGTATGAATCACATTCATCAGTCCCCTTTTCTTCAAGAATTCTTTTGTTGAGGGTCAATTCTTCATGATCAAAAATAAATTCTAATTCAACCATTCCTTTTGGAATAGTATTGGCTTTCAGGTTAAGAATTCCATCTTCATCTTGAATTGCGATATCCTCAGGTTCATCATCTGGGGTGTCATCTATTTCTTGTTCCTTAAAATGGCCATTGCACATAATAAACTCTAGTATATGTTGATCATCCTAAAAAACTTGGTAGTTCATGATATTGTCAGGAATAGATGGAGCGGCAACCAATTCAACTAAAAATCATTTAAACTTTGTTCCTTCAACTAGCTGCAATGTGCTTGCTAAAATAGCAAGGGCGTCTACTACCATGTTTTTTCTCCTTGGAATAGACTTTATCTTCAAATCTTCCAAGTCATCTAATAGATCCCATACCCTTTTCCTATAGACAATCAATCTCTTATCATTACAAGAGTACAGTGATTTTACTTGTTAGATAACCAATTGAGAATCTCCTTCAATGATGAGAGTTGTAATTCCTTTCTGAAGTGCAAAGAGAAGTCCTCGAATCAATGCTTCGTATTCCATAATATTGTTAGTGCATCTAAATTGCAATCAATATGCAGTAGAGAAAGATTTACCTTTTGGTCCAATGAGCTGAATACCTGCACCGGCTCTTGATTTGCACTTGGAACCATCAAAGTGGAGTGCCCAAATTGAGCTTTCTTTGGGTTTTCTAACCTTGTGCTTATTTTTTTCAATTTCTCTTTTATCTGAGCTTTAAAGGATTGTTTCTTAGGAACCCATTATAATTTTCCAAGAGGCAAACTTGATGACTCTCTGTTGTGAACTCCTAATAGAGGAGGTGTGTGCTTTTCTTATTTATCTTGAATTTCCCCTATCTATTCTTGAATTTCTTCAACTTTGGGTAGAGGATGAATGACCACTGAAGTCCATCCCTAGCCTTTTATGTACCATCTTTTCCTTTGTACTTTGATCATTCCAAGTGGAGGAGAAGACAAACCTCCACCATCTGAAGAGGTATCACTATATGATGCATTCAAATCTTCAATTCCCCCTTCAATCTCTTCAACAACATTAGATGCATTTGTAGGAGTTTAGTTTTCTCGAAGTTCATCTTGTGGAACATCAATTTTCTTTACTTTGACCATTTGTGTCAATAACTTAGCAATTGCTTCTTGACATGATGAATATTTGAACTCTGAATGGCTAACTTTATGCAATTGACAAAATTTTGGAAGGAGGAGAATATTTGGATCAACTTTTGATCCAGGTGGATCCAAAAAGGCTAAAAATTCTACAGTTTCAAAATCTCTCAAAAATGACATCATTGTGAAGAGCTTGGAAAATTGAACCCGGCACAACTTGAATGGGTGAAAGAGGAGCCCGTTTGCTCAAGATATGCTTTGTCAAAGTTTGAGTCAAATTGGTGAACTAAGGGTGAAATGTGAATATCTTGAAAGTGTTCAACAATGGGTGTCAAATTAAAGAGGTCATCAAGAGCTTTCCAATGGCCTTTGTTTCATCAAAATCAGAGTACATATGTGAAAGTTATCATCATTCAAAGTTGGAGAAAAAAAACAAGTATTGATGATGTCATCATTATGTCATTAGAATTTTGGAGGAATTTTGAATTATATTAGGAAAAAAATTCCAAATATAATTTAGAATTTGCACAGAAAGTTGTTTTATACAACCTCCCTCTTAAAATATTTTTCATTATGTTCCCTAAAATTATGGAGGTGTTAGCCTTATTATCATTTTTTTTGTAAGGCTTATAAATATAAAAGCCAAAAATGAAGTTACTTGTTATTTTGAAATGGGGATATGGTTGTAAAAAAATTTATTTGGTTTTATACCAAATAAGGAAAATATTTTGTATAAAAAGGAGGGGAATTTGGAAGAGAAAAACAATGAGTCTTGGAGGAATTAGACCTTTGGGTTTGCAAGAAACTTTGAGAGAAATTAGTCTTGGAGAATTATTCGGTAAATCTAGAGGGAAATTCCTTGGGAGAATTTTGTAAGTTCTTGAGAAAGACTTTGTATGTGAGAGATATTTTGTAAGCATGAAGATATAGTATATCATCTTCAAGTGCATGAAAGAGATAGTGAAGGCTTTGAAGCTTGGATATTGTAACAAAGTAGAGTTTTTCTTGGCGATATCAATAAAGTGGTTCTCAAATTGAGAAGCGGACCTAGAGATGTAGTCCCCAAGGATGAACTCCATTATAAAGTGTTTTCATTTTTCTCTCTCTTATTCTCTCAATTCTTTCATTTTATTACTCTCCCTCATTGATGTTATTAAACACATAATTGTTTTAAGTATTCAAAGTATTTATTCGTGTAATTTCAATGGTTGTAAAATACATAGCCACACATTTACTGCTTGGATCGGGAAAATATATTTGATTGTTTGGATTAAGTCATAAAACTTGTAGATCCTAAATCAGATCAAGTTTGGTATCAGAGCCTATTTTTGCAGAGAAATTGCAGGTGGTGAATGTTAACTAGGTTGAAGTTCAAACAAGGAGAAGATGAACTTGTAGAATTCAATCCAGATATTGGAAAAAGAAGAATTTTTTCGTGAGTCATTGCATATGAACAAAATCTTTTTGAGTTTGATGCAGAAGCTTTCTAGAGAGCTTTTGTGGAGTTAAAGGCTTTAGTAGACATTCTTCTTCAAGAAAGACATGAACAACAATTGAGAAAGGCAGACAAGGCTAGGAAGAAGGAAGAAGCTCCATCTTCATCAAAAGATGACAAAGGCAAAGGAGTAGGAGGTGGTAGTGACCCTCTTGAACCTCCATCCCCATCTTCTTCATCATCTTCTTCTTCTCTATCTACTTTTTCTAAAAAGAAACATTCTCTGAAGACACCTTGTTAAAGCTTGACGTAAAGTTTGATTTTCTTCTATATAGTGGTGAGTTGGATGTATAAAAATTAGATAATTGGCCTAAGTAGATCAAAGTGTATTGCAGAATTCAAAATATTTTGGATGATTCTTCCAAAATCCAACTAGCTACTCTTAAGATGGGAGGTACTACATTAGTCTGGTGGTAGAGTAAGATCCAAGATGATCTTGCTACACATGGTAAAATCATTTCATCTTGGTATGAATTTACTTTTTCTTTGAAGAAACAATTTTATCCTTTGGGTTATTTGCAACAAGCCATTATGGATTGGAAAAATCTAAGGCAAGGTAAAGGATAGTCTTTATAAGAGTATACATAGGTGTTTAGGAAGAAGGCTTTAACTCTTGGAATTCCTCTTTATATGCAAGATACTTTATAAAGTATATAGGTGGAATGCATTCATATTTGAAACATACAATATTGATGTTCAATCCTTCTAACTTTCATGAAGTGTGTGCTCAAGCAACCCATATTGAAGTAGGTGGAGGAAACACAAGTTTCAATTCAAAGAAGGAAATTTTTCCTCTCGAGGGACACAAGAAGGGTAAGAAAGTAGCCATAGTGAAGAAAGAGGAATGTGACAAGCCTATTTGTTCACATTGTCAGAAGAAAGGGCATGCAAAAGAAAAGTGTTGGAAATTGCATCCAGATTTGAAACCAAAGTGGTTCAAGGATCACAAATAAAAACAAAAGTCTACAGCTATTGTTCAAGATCTTGGATTAGATTCTGGTGATGAAACAACAATATCAGTTGTGGGTTTGAAAGGTAAAACTTTTATTGATTCTACCACTAATGTTTCATATGCTTCCACTTCCAAAAGTCATGTTGTTCCTAAAGATAGTAAAAGGTGCAAACTTTTTCATATAAGGGTGATTTCAAAGAACACTAAAATTGATACATTGATAGATAGTGGTTCCCAAGTTAATTTGATTTCATAAGAAGTTGTTAAATAGTTGGGATTGGAAACTGAGCCACATAAGAGACCTTATCCATTAGGTTGGGTGTGCAATAATAAGAAATTGTGAGTCACTAAACAATGTAAGTTAAGATTTGCAATAACATCTAAGCTCATCGATGAGGTTGAGTTTGATGTGGTTCCACTTGATATCTGTGGGATTATGTTGGGTAGCCCATACTTATATGATAGAAAATCTATCTTCTATAGGGAACATAACAAGTATCATGTGTTTAAAGATGGAATTGAATACATTATAAGAGCTCATCACATGAAGAATGTAGGATCAATTGTAAACATAGGGCATTTGAAAATGATTGTAAATGCAAGCAATAAAATGACTCTCATGTCTATAGAAACAAGTGAGGATCAAGTGCAAGAAGAATCAAATCTTCAACCTATGATGGTGAAAGAGGATTTGAAAGGTTCATTTTCTAATGATGTTTATGTACAAGAGGTCCAAAATATTGATACTTTTTCCATTTCATCAGTTATTTTAGTTTTGTTGCTTCTATTTCTACTAGCTAGCACTATGTTGATGATTGATGTAACAATGAACACTGGTGGATGTATGGTTGATGGTATTAGTAGTACTATTTCATTCTTCATAATGTGTGTCATGCTTCAAATATTCAAAATTCTTGCACTTTGTACATGTGATATTGGACAAGTGAGGCAAACATGCCCTCATTTTCATTTTATGTAAAAATAAACTTTTGGAGGTCCAAAAGCTTCTTAGTGGGAAGGAATGATCCAGGTGGATCCAAAAAGGCTGAAAATTCCTTAGTTTTAAAATCTCTCAAAAATGACATCATTGTGAAGAGCTTAGAAAATTGAACTTGACGCAACTTGAATGGGTGAAAAAGGAGCTCGTTTGCTCAAGATATGCTTTGTCAAAGTTTGAGTCAAATTGGTGAACTAGGGGTGAAATTGACTATCTTGAAAGTGTTCAACAATGGGTGTCAAATTAAAGAGGTCATCAAGAGCTTTCTAATGGCCTTCGTTTCATCAAAATTAGAGTAAGTATGTGAAAGTTATCATCATTCAAAGTTTGAGGGAAAAAAACAAGTATTGATGATGTCATCATTATGTCATTAGAATTTTAGAGGAATTTTAAATTATATTAGGAAAACAATTCCAAATATAATTTAGAATTTGCATGGGAAGTTGTTTTATACAAACTCCCTCTTAAAATATTTTTTCATTATGTTCCCTAAAATTATGGAGGTGTTAGCCTTATTATCATTTCTTTTGTAAGGCTTATAATTATAAAAGCCAAAAATGAAGTTACTTGTTATTTTAAAATGGGGATACGGTTGTAAAAAATTTTATTTGGTTTTATACCAAATAAGGGAAATATTTTGTATAAAAAGGAGGGGAATTTGGAAGAGAAAAACAATGAGTCTTGGAGGAATTAAACCTTTGGGTGTGCAAGAAACTTTGAGAGAAATTAGTCTTGGAGAATTATTTGGTAAATCTAGAGGGAAATTCTTTGGGAGAATTTTGTAAGTTCTTGAGAGAGACTTTGTAAGTGAGAGATATTTTGTAAGCATGAAGATATAGTATATCATCTTCAAGTGCATGAAAGATATTGTGAAGACTTTGAAGCTTAGATATTGTAACAAAGCAGAGTTTTGCTTGGCGATATCAATAAAGTGGTCCCCAAATTGAGAAGTGGACCCAGAGACGTAGTCCCCAAGGATGAACTTCGTTATCAAAGTGTTTGCATTTTTCTCTCTCTTATTCTCTCAATTCTTTCATTTTATTATTCTCCCTCATTGATGTTATTAAACACATAATTGTTTTAAGTGTTCAAAGTATTTATTCTTGTAATTTCAATGGTTTTAAAATACATAGCCATGCATTTACTGCTTGGATCAGTAAAGTATATCTGATTGTTGGGATGAAGTCATAAAACTTGTAGATCCTAAATTAGATCAATTTCTTATCCTAGACATTGTATATTAGCCATCATATGGTCTATGAATTGTGTTATGACCACATCCTTTAGGGTTGAAATCATGGGGTCCATATCTTGATCATCTAGTTTTCGGATTGACATGGCATCAAAAGCCATCACCTTGTAGGAGCCTAAATCTATTTGTAAGAATGGTATTTCATTAGGAGCATTGTAATTTTTGATAATCTATGCTAATTTGGGCTCTGCATCTATCTTGATTTGATTTTTTAGACCTTTCCATGGTAACCCAAGCTAGGTGAAATCAGTGGGAAACCATCCCCTTAGACATTTCATCCATTCTTTACTAAGGATTAATCCATATGTCTCTGGGATATCAACCACATGTGTATCAATGATTTCTTGAATTCGGGGGTCAACTGTCAATTGTATCTACATGTCCTTCAATACACCTATGACTTTCATCTTTGTTTTTTCCAATTGTATCACTATCTAGTGGGTAGGTTGAGGGGTGACCCCTAGCTTTTGTGCTATGGATAGCAGCATGGCATTGCATGAAGCTCCTGAATCGATAAGGCAATTATATAGATTCTTCCTGTATATTCTAATACTAAGAAAAACTAGGGGCACCTCTACCTTGTCTTTAAACATAGTGGGAAATGCCTGAGCTATAGCGTTAACTTGTTGTGACACTATCTTTTGAGGGGTAGTATTAGCATTGTGGGAAGTCATTGTATGGTCCAGGGTCTTCATGAGCGCTTTTTGTTGTTATGGACAATTTTGCAACATGTCAAACATAGACATATTGGCTTTTGTTCATTTGAAGTCTTCAACTGCACTATATCTTTTAGTGACCAAGCAGAATTCTTCAATATTGTTGGTACATTCACTTGGTTTTGATTTTTTTGTCCTTCAAGTGGTGGTCTAATCAGCGCCAGATTGTTACTCGCCCTTAGATCAAGAGGAGTTCATTGTAGTGCTGGAGGAATTCTATCTGTTAGAGGTTCCTTTCTACTTCTCAAGTTGTACATATTCTAATTGTCACTGTGAAAGGAAAACATCTCTCCATGTTGAAGGTCGGATTCTTGGTTGAATGGAAATGAGAACTCTTCATCAACTGACTGCTCTACTTGTGGATTTTGCATGGGGTCATAGGATTCCAACAGCATAGCATTAAATTGCATAGGGGGAGCATTATCATTTACTTGAGATCTTTGAGCCACCTCTTGATTTCTATCATAGTCTGAACCATCATTGCTAGGTGCATTGTGACCATTGTCATACTGATTGATATCTGCATACTAAATATTGTTGTTGTTGTTGTCAGTAGGAATACTTCCATTATTCGGATAGGTGTTCCACTATCAATTCTGTCCCTAGAAGCCATTATTTCGGTCAGGAGGATTGAAGTTATTCCCTCCATTTCTTGCATTATTGTTGTTTCCATTGAAGTTTTGGTTGTAATTTTGGCCATAATTGTTGTTGTAAGGACTAGCATTGCTTCTTTGGAAGTTTTTGTTATGTCCTTGTGACAACCTAAGATGATTCAATTCATTGTTCATTTGTGATATAGTCTTTTTCATCTGACCAAATTAAAAGATAAAGTTACTTTCTACTTCAGCGAGGATTGGTACCTTTTGCTTAAAGAAGGTAGTTTTCAAAGGTTCATACCCTGGATATGTCAAAGTGGGGTTCTGTAGAGTAGGTGCCTATTGTAATGGAACTGGATTCACCAGTATGAATTGATTAGGCACGGTGGGTACTCTGACTGGGTATGTCAGTGTTGTCATGATAGCTTGAGCTGGAAGCATCAATCCTCCTCCATTAGGATTGGCTTGCTTAGTAAAGGTTATTGCTTTTGTGAAAACCTTTTCCAATGTGTCAATATCTACTGCAAGAACCCTTCTCAAAAAGATAGTAGTAAGAGGGTCCATAGCATTCAAATAAATCTAAATAGTCGCTTCAACTAGTATAGTGTATGGTGTTTCCAATCTGTGATACACCATGTGAAAGTGATGATTGAAGCACGAAACTGTCTCAGCTGGATTCCTTTTAATTAATATGATTTGTTGATGTATCACCATTGGTTTGACAAAAGTTTTAAACTATTCTAGGAAAAAAAATTTGAAGGTGTCCAAATCTCTAATACATCCAGGTGGTAAATTAACATACCAATTGTAGGCAACTTCCCCCAAAGAGTAGGGGAATAAACGAAGGACCACATCATCATTGGCAATCTACTTTCAGTTGCAAATTTCTTTGAACACTTTAATGTGGTCTTCAGAAGTTTGTATTTCTTCATAAATGAACCTTGGGAAAAACTTTTTAGGATTCTTAGGGAGGTCATGGACGGAACCTTTTAAATTTATTGGTATGTCTACATCATTTGTGAAAAAGGCCATCGGAGGATTTGGTGAACCTAAGGTTGATTATTGAGGTTGAACTATTGCAGTATGTGGTAGTCCACCAGGTGGTTGGAGTGGAGGTGGAGTTGAAGAAGATGATGAAAGTTTAAATAGAAGTGGTTGAATTTGGGGTACTCCCTTATCACTGTGTGATTTGTAGAAGTGGGTAAGTTCAAGAAACTCATGTGCCCTTGGTGAAGATCTTAATGCTCACTGAAATGGGGATTCTGGATTGAAACCCTCCAGTTTGCACTAACTCTAGAAAAAGTACACCTCTAAAAAAGTACACTCTCTCACAAATTAGGCACACCAAAGAGTATTATGCACCTATGTAGCTATGGATCTGTAGACCTATAGAGCTGCACACCTGCACACCTGAATTTTCCAAAAACTCAAAAAAAAATTTGAACTTGTGGAAAACAAAGAATTTCACAAAAAGTGCAAAATTTCAAAACTTTGGAAAATTTTCCTTCCTTTTTTTAGAATCAAAAGTGGGGCCCTCTTTCTAGTGCGACTTCTATTAAGCTGTCATTATGCACGATGCTAATCGACAGGAATTCTCACGAACTCCTCTCTTAAAAAGTTAATTTTGTGAATCAACTCCAAGGTTTTGATTTGATCTTATGACCTACTAGAATCCATTCAGTTGAAGATAAATGTGATTGCTCACAAGGAGTCCTTGGCTAGTTCATTTTGATTTTGAACAAGATGAAGAATCTGCACACTACTTCAAAATAACACACAAAAGAACTATATTTTTGTATTTTTATGTTTTTTATGAATGCAATCTAACAATGCAACTAGTTTGAATTCCTATTCTAACGAGGGGGTTGGCAAAGAAAATTACAAAACTTTAAATCAAATGACATGAAATTAAAATTCCTAATGGACATAAGCTATGGAAAATGACATGTCTACAAGTTAAGCTTTCAAAGAAATTGGTAGGTAACCAATGAAAGGAGCAGCGCTTCCTCAATTCCATTGATGCAATTGTCAATCAGAAACTTAGTGATCGTATGATGTTTCACCCTTCATCAAATCACAAGGCCATGGAAAGTGCACTTGTATGAGATGAAAAGTTATACAGGCACAATTTGATGATTTCTTCTCAAGCTAGTTACATAAGTGGAATTTGTCTAAACCATAACAAACACCAGAACTAATGAATCACACAACCAAAAACAAAGTAATAAACCTTTGGCTCAATCACAATTCCATGAACATAAATTCACAAAACAATGACACATTCAGGCAAGAATCACTACACTCCAAATGCAAGCACCAAAAGCATAATTTTATTGCAAAATAATAGCAACTCCAATTACATATTACAATGCAGTATTTATAAGAAATCATCTCCTCAATCTATGTTGATAGTGAGAGATATCTTCATGCAATGAAATTCTTTTAATTTAATAAAACAAACTAATTATATACAAACTAACAATCTAACTGGTGCTAAGCAAGACTCCATCCATTTTTATTCATTAATTGGATGCATGAGCCTTTACATGTTAAAAAGAAAAGAATTATGAGGGAAGAAAGAATGAGAAAGCTTGGAGTCAAAGTGGAAGTATTTGGAAGTGCTAAAAATGGAAGTTGATCCTTCACTAGGCATTTGTTAGAGTTAAATTATCGTCAAAATGCATTCTCGATCCATGGAAAGCTCCATTTTTGGAACTGGCAATTAACTATCAATGAAGCTTCTGGAAATGCGCATCTACAGACCTATGGACTTGCGCACCTATAGACCTACGAAGCTATGCACCTCAAAATGGTCCAAAATCTCAAAATTTTATTAAGTGTCAAAAATAAAATTGTGGTATCTAGGTTTTGTTCCCCTTCATCTGAAAGCTATGTTTGGATGTTTGCCCTTGAATTTCTCTATAATCTCAGTGATTTTTGCCACATTTGATAAATCTAAAGCCTCATATTTATCCTTGACCTTATGTCTATAATTGTCTACCTCAATTTGAGTGTCAGCAAAATCCCTGAGTTTGGTATCCAATTCTAACAAGGCTTCTTCTATTTTGAAAGCTTGTCGAATATCTTTGTCATTAGTAGCTTCCACAAAAATCTTCTTAAAACTCTCCACTACTGCCTCTATAGGAAACAACTTCTCTTGTTCCTCATCATCAAAAATATCTAAACATGCATCATTGTAATGCCTCTCTACTTCTAAAATTCACTCTTAGGCTTGGTCCTTGAGCCTATGAATCTCTACATGTAATGTTTCCATTACTTTATTGCTATCCGCAATTTTCTCTATCCAATCATCAATCAAATTGAATTCTTCAGCTGTATAAACATCTACCAAAATTTTATATCGTTGCCCCTTTATTGCCTGCAAAAAATGTAAGTCCTTACTCTAGGCCCTTACTTCATCCACAATATTGAAGTCTTGCTTCAAAATTGCTACCATTTTATTCACATTCTCTTGCATAGTGTGTAGTAACTTCAAGTTCCCCTAGATAATCAAAATACCCTTATCTTCAAAACTTTCCCACCACTGTTGATAGGCTTTCAAAAATGGATCTACATGTAGAGCTCCTCCTTCTCTAAGTACAATGTTCAAAGTCTCCTTGGGATGCTCAAGATCTAGAGGACCAACCACTTTGGCTAAATATCCCTTTAGGATCTCATTTTGCCTTCGAAGTGTTCAGAGTTTGACCTCTTCTTGCTCCATGCTCCTAAAAGCTTCCTTGATCCCCATGGTCACCATCACTCAAGTTGTATCCCATGTGGGCCTCCCAAGCATGATCTCTTTGATTTGATAGTCTTGAGGACTGAGGCTTTCAAAATTTGTAAGGGATGGCCACTTGAGCAAAAAAATCCTAGTCTCGTGTATTGTTGACAAATGCTAATGATCTTGTCTCATGTAATAGAGACTCAGGCTTGTTCAAAATTTTAGTAGTCTCAAAACTTTCTTCCTCATCAGCACAGAATTGAGGTTTGATGCTCCTCATTATTTCTTTCTAGAGCAATCTTAGGATGCGCTCAGCTAAAGACCTACCTCTCGAGGATGAAGGAGTATGTTCTGCTACCTCCTTACCCTTATTGCACCTCCTCAAAGTACTTTCCCTTTGTGAGGGCTCTTCTTCTATGGCCTCTATATCAATAAACCTTGTAGTTTGCACCTTAGTGTCTTGGGTAGGTGGTTGAGAATATTCTACCATTTGTCCCTCCTTCGACACTTAATCAGTCACCATTTGTTGTGGTTGCTCCTCTTGTGAAGGTTCTTTCTAAACCTATTCTTCTTCTTAACTATTTGGCAAAGGAGTAACTAAGCATTTATCTACCACCATAACTTGTGGTGGAGATGGAGGAGTAAGATTGGGACCCTATGAATCTAGCGGCATCTATGTCTAGTCTTCTTGTTGAGGTTCACCTCTAGGGGTATCCCTTATCTTATCCCCAACTAATTCTATTCCTATGGGCATAAAATCAAAATCTAATATTTTGAAAATGTCATCTCCCTCTTTGCTCTACTCATCCACCCACTATTGTACCTCATCTTCCAAAGAAGAGACTTCCAAGGGTCCTGCTTGGGTGGATGGTGATGTCACTGTAGTACTCCTTCTCCTTTCTTTCTCTGTGGCTCTAGCTAGACAAGTTCTTCTCTATAAGGGCACCTATTCCTCTTCATCTTCCTCTTCTCCCTCTGGAATGGTTTCAAAAATAGATGGGAAAGGCACCATTCTTTTAGTCACCCTTTGCCTCTTCTTCATTCAGATTTTAATCCTTTTTTTTTTGTAGAGGCAGAAGGGGATGTTGGCTCTTTTTTTGGAGGAGGAATGAAAACCTACTAACTCTCTCTCTTCTAATTAACTAGGCACAAAGGGAGGCAATTGAGGGTCATCTTGGACTTGAGGAGCTCCAGTATCCTTTGACCCTTGTATGCTTTCTTTTTTCTATTGGGGAGGTGCTTGCAATTTAGCTTCTCTTGTTTCCACCCTTCGAGAAGAGCTCCTTTTTCTCTTTTTCTTCCCTTTCCTCTCCGGAGGGTGATAGTATCCAACTAGGCAGTCAAGTTGGTAAACTATTTCTAGCCTAATGGGAGACTGGGTTGTTGGGTGATGCGATGCGCTCCCCTGCCCACAGGTGGTTAATTATGTGGTGTTCCATGTTCACTAACAGTCATGGCTTTTGGTGCAACGGCAAATGGGCCCTACAATTGGTATCAGAGCCTAGTTTTGGCCTAGTCATGGGTTCAAATCTTCCCGGTGCCTTCCTGACCCGCGTAAGCGCCTGGTATGCACATCGAGGGAGAGATTGTTGGGTGATGCGACGCACTCCCCTGCCCACAGGTGGTTAATTATGTGGTGTTCCATGTTCACTAACAGTCATGGCTTTTGGTGCAATGGCAAATGGGCCCTACATGGGCTGCAAAGGTAGGAATTATAACTTTCTTCCCTCTACTTTTCTCTAGGTGGGCTTGCGTGTGAAATATCATGGTAACAAGTATTGGATCAAGTCAAAAAGGCTTCTTGATCTACTCCTTTGTTAGTCTAATGACATGCTTTGCCCGATGATTAATATCATCACCCTCCTCCCTGTCAACTTCGACATTCATGATGGGTCTCTCTCTGATTTTGTCTAAGTTGAACAGGGGGTCCAGCAACTCCCTGGAATCTTTTTGTCTTATTTCCTTCAGAATGCTTATTTTGAGGGCCTTCTCCACCAAATACAAAGTCATCCTACAATAGTCCCTAATACAGATATTAGTCATTTGTTGCGATCATCTAGTGGTCTTCAATGGCTTCCTCATGATGGAATTCTTTGTCAGCCAAACTCTCAACTTTCCCAATATTATCAAAATAGGTTCAGGGAGAGTTGTACTCATCTAGAGGATAATGTTCCCACTCCCACTCAAAGGGTGGAATATCTTGCTTCTATTTGACCTGGTATCATCCTATGACCAAGGGCCATGTCCAACATGGTCTCTGTTGCTTCCTAACCCTGTCATAGGCAGACTCAGTATGTTGTGCAATCTCCAATAGAACCAATTTATCACTTGGATATATAAGGAGCTTCTTAGGGTTGATAGAGGCACTAGCTGCCCTTAGATAAGTGAATGTCTTAAATTGGATGTGTAGTAGGCCCTGAGAGCTATTATCTACTCATTTACATCATTAGATAGCCTCTTTGCGTAGTCTCCCTCTATGAATCAGATGATTTCTAAAGTGAAAGCATCATTCACGATCGTTTATTCCTTGCTTTGTGCCATGAACTTCTTCCTTACCAATTGATGGTAGACAATGTAGGGCCAGGCATTGGGATCCTGCATGTTGCCTCTTTTGTACAATCTAGGGTAGTTTGTTGCCCTTGCTACTAGTAGATATACCATGTAGGAAGTTATAAAGAACTTATTCTTATCCTTGACTACCCTTAATTGTTCACACAAGTTTTCACTCAATGTGATGGCCCAATTGAGTGGCATCTTTGCCATCTTGATTGTCTCAATGAAGTTCACCATAAAAACACTCAAATGTCCCACCACTAGTAGACCCATGACTTTGCTCAGAAGAATGATATAATAGCCAATATCCTCCTTCATGTATACGCTAGTCATGTCTACATTTCCTATTACCTTGCCCAGAGGAGTCTTTTCAATAAGATAGGATGATTGAATGATGTCTGTCGCCTCTTTCAAGTATTCCCTATACCACCTTTAGCTGCCTCATAAGAGAGACTAATGAATTGATCTGCCCATGGGAGATGGAAGACCCTTTCAATGTTGTTGGGTCGGAGGTCAAGAACCACTTCTCCCATTATGCTCTTCACCACCCTTTCCTCAGGAACAAAGTGTTGAGCTACTATCATAATCAACTACGCTGATAGCACTGACATTGGGTGCAGAGTTGTGCTCACCAACTCTAATCGGATCAAAGCAAATACTAGAGAAGATTTCTCTGTAGTTTTGTTGCAAATTTTAAGGAACTCTCCCAAGTCAGTATGTCCCAAATCAATGTCTTTGATTTCTGCATAGTCATCTTGGAATCTTGACTTTGACAATACTCCTTGGAACTTGAAAACCATAGGCTTGGCTGCCATTTTCTTGCCAGAAGTAGATGTTGTCATATTTGCACAAAGAAAAGATGTTTATTAGTTCATAATAATGAAAACCTAAAACTTAAAAGTGCAAAAAACATTCAATTCCTCTTCGATTATTTATTAAAAATAAATAAAAATTAAAAATGAAAATAAGGTGTGTTGTTTTGGTACCAAAGCGGGTGCGAACAATGCACCTCATTTTGTTAAGTTTTTATACGATTTTGGTGTGCATCTGGGCACCAAATGAGGTGCACAAATGCACACCAGCATAATTAAAGGAGTTGCATTTTTTATTTATATATTTTTTCTTTTATATATATATATATAATAGTTATTTATTTATTTTATTTTATTTTTTTAAGTTTTTTTTGCGAGCATGGAGGTGGATGAGCATGCAACACGATGCGGTGTGCAGGCATGGAGGTGAATAGGAGGCACAATGCGCGCGCAACGTGTAAGGTGTGCAATGTTAGGCGTGCAATGACGCAATGTGCGCAGCGGCACAAATGTGGTGGTGCACATCATGCACATGGAAATTTTTTATTTTTTATTTTTTTCAAAGTGCATGTCGAGGGCATTGCAGGGATGATGCACAATGGCATGTGTGAGGTGTGCAACGTGCGCGATCCATGCATGGCATGGTTGCATAGTAGTGCATGCATGCAAGAGCATGGTTTGTGTTTTGTGGTGTGCAACACGTAGATTGAATGGCAGTACGCAGCGTGGAGCGGAGCTTGGGTGCGCATGCGGTGCAGGTTCACATAGAGGGTGATGCATAGTGCAAGTGAAAAGCATGAGGGGTGCATGGTGGGGGTGCACATGGCACGAAGGTGTACACACGGCATGGAAATATGAAAGTGTGCACCTATTGAGGTGTGAAAGTGCATGTGGAGGAAGCTAGAGTCAAAGTTTGGAGTGCGCATAGAAGCTTAGAGGTTGCAAAGGAGAATGAACATAATGAGGAGTTTGGAGGGGATTTGGTGCTTATATAGCCCCACCCACCTTTTGTGGTGCGCAATGCACAAGTTTGCAGCTGAACATTATGCACCACTAAGGGTGGGATGCACAATGTGTACACCACGTGAGGTGTGCGGATGTGCACTTTGACTTGATTTTTTTTTTTTTTTTTAATTTTACTTTTTTTACTCTTTGAATTTCCAGGATCCCAAATTTTGAGTCTTGGGATCCCAAAACAAAGTAGGGGGTCCCCATTCCTAGTAGGGAATGGGGTGTGCATTGTGGAACCACAACAAGATTTTCTTTGGGTTGGAGAAATTTATTATTTTCATTTATTAGCATGTTAGGAAATAAATACTTCCTTGAGCCATGATTGTTACAAATCTATTATTTCATGATTGTATTTATGTACATATATAATAAAATTAATTTTAGAAAAATAATGGTGTCTACTACATTTTTTAATGACTTTTGAGGTAGCAAATCAATAGATTTGCACTTTTGAATAGTATATAAGTATTAAATTAAACAAATCAAACATGTTCTTTATTTGGGTATTTATAGAATTGGTACATGTTCTTTTTTTTGAAAAACAATTATAGAGCCACTTGATATATATATATTTATAATTTTATTACATATACTTTTATTCTAACATAAGGAGCTCCTGGAGAAAAGAACCAAGAAGAAAATGGTAAGTGATCAAGCCCACTTATAATATCTCAGGAATGAAACCACCAATTTAAAATAGGTTTATGAAGAAGGAAGAGAACCTAACATAATCATCTAACTAATATGTACAAATATTTACATAAACAGCTTTGATATTGCTTTAACAAAATGACTAAGTATCTCCAAAATGCAACTAAAGTGTGTCAGAAATATGCTGCAAGGATCAAAATCTTTCTACCAAACCAAACACTGACCAATCTACTAAGAAAGATCCATGCAACAACCTACTCAGAACAGAAAGACAAACTGCAAAGACAAAAATAGCACCATACCATGTAATCTTATTCCTCCATGACTCCTACTATAGGAGCAAAATTACCAAGCTTTAGAGTAAGATTAGGAATGACATTAGGAGGGGGAATCAGAGGGAGAACAAATGCTAGAGAAGATTCATGCTCCAAAAGATCCAAAATAGCAAAGACAATTTGATGCACATTATTAACACAACTTTTGGGCAAATAATCACCATACTACTACAATGCAGTCTTAACTGGATGAAAAGGCTACCTCTCTAGGGCCTTTTTAATGCTCTCAAACACCACATAAACACCATGATTACTAAGAAGTGCATGATGATGAAACAAGATCCCAATGAGAGCAACACCACTCTAGAGATCATACTTCTAACAAGCTTTAACAAGCTTGCCACCATGCAAGAAATCGAGTCTGATAAATCTAGAGACTATTAGCTCCAAGTGAAACAAAGACTACAATAAATCAAGAGCATTTGACAAAAAAATTGACAAAATTTGAGAGGGATATATCAATCTTTTCCCAAGAGGAAAGAGAATCTCATGACCAATGATCCTCTTAATTTCTCTTCGAATATGAGGATGCTCACAGAAAAAGATAGTTGCCAATATATCATCTTTAATACAGCCCAGAAAAGGCAATTCCCAATCTTCAGGTTCCAAGAACACTCTGTAATTTCTTGGCTAATAATCCATATGTAGTGAAGAGCAACTCAAACAAATGTCGACTGGATAGCTGACTCCAACCAAAGAGCTATGATGGCCAGACATATTGATGCCACTGACAATAGAGAAAAAAAACTACCACAAAATGCAGAGACCAATACAAAAACCTAGAAACCCAGAAAGACTCCTAAAAATGGCATAGTAAAATAAACACATGCAATGATAACCATTGTGCCAAAAGATATGAAATCCATTGCATTATAAGCAAAAATTAGAACACATGTATGTAAAACTTAAATCTCATGTAAAATTAAGACATTAAAATACACACATGGTACAACATAAACAACTAGCCAACACCTCTTAAATAGATAGAGAATAAAGTATGTGAAACATAAAGCCCAACCTTCAAAATGAATCAATAAATGTTTCCATAGCATGATGGCAAATAAAAGGCAAGCAACACACTAACTATCAAAAGATAAAACCAATCTAAGATAGAACAAAATGACCAAATAACCATGTTTGAAATCACCACTTAACCACCTCACAATGAAATCATGCCAAGTACAAAAGATAAATCCACATGACAAACAAAATAACATCTTAGATCTCAAGTACCATGTGCAAATCCTTTAAACCTCCCCATTAAATGTCAACTACTAACTCAATATTACCATGGTTAATACAAACATTATATCTGACTACTTAATACCATACCTACTAATTTAGATATGCATAAACAGGTCACGCATAATGATATTAAACATCCTAACATAATCCTGGCAGCTCACACCTAGCAGAGAAATTAAGACTCACTCTTAATGATTGAAACAATGCAAGGAAACTTTTCTAGTAAAAGATTTGAAGAATGAGAATCAAGAATATTACCATCACAACCAACATTAGCTAAACAATTTGCCATCATTACCTTCCCTATACACATGTGATAACATGTAACTATCCAGAGAGTCAATGAGACCCCAAATCTACTAAAAGATATATTCAAGATGCCAATTATTGATCTTTATGTGAATATAGGCATTAATAACAACAAAAGAATCACCTTCTATATGTAAACAAGAAAAAGACATATGCTTTGCCAAAATTAGACCTTCAAGAAAAGTTGTGGATTCTATCATGTTATTAGTGCCAAAAGAGATAGGTTTTTTATAAAAACCTAGCACCTCTCCGTACTGATTTCTTAGAGAGATCCCAATACCTAAATCACCAGGGTTCCCTCTAGATGACCCATCAAAATTGAGTTTGATAAAGGAAGAATCAAGAGGCTTCCATTTAATAGATTTTCTACAAATTGGAATAGATCTAACTTGTGGAAACACAGGAGAGGATGGAAGTGATATAAGCTTCTAGGATCGAAGTATTGAGCTATCCCAAGATGAAAAAATGCCATTCCTATTAAAATGGCTAGAAACATAATTGTTCATTAATTTAGAGATAAGTTGTTCAATTGTAGCAATCACAAGGCTCACATCAAACACCTCTTTTCTAAAAATTCTCTTATTTTGTTCCCACCAAATACACCAAATAATTGATGATGGAACAATAATCCATAAACAAGAAAATATTGAATTAGTAAATAGTATCAACCAAGATTGAAACAACTCCCATAAATACTTGGGAAAGGGAAAGGAGAAAGATAATTTCCCCAAAACATAAAGCCAACACTGCATGGAGAATTGATAATGCACAAATAGATGATCAATAGTTTCATCATGAAGTCCACACAAAACACATTTAAATAAATCCACTCTATGGAGTTTTCTTAATCTATCACTAGTCAAAATTCTGTCATGAATGGTCAACCATGAAAAAACTCTAGCTTTTGGCAAAACACATTTATCCCAACAAAAGGTAAAGGCTTGATGAGCAACGTGCTACTCAAACATACCCAAGAGGGCCTCATAACCAAGTTTAATAGAGTACAAACTATATATGTGAAATATGGGCCTCAATTCCTCACACACACTTCAACATGGTCATTATTTGAAATATCATCTTGAAATGAATATGAGATTATTCAACTGAGTAATCTAATAGTTTGACCTATTGCCTTCTAACTAAAAGGATTTTTCCTTTTCTCTCAGAATGAGAAGCAGGCAACCAGACCTTTAGAATGAAAGATTTTATAGCTAAATGAGAATGTAGATTAATTTAAACTCATGCAAGGTTATTCTAAGAATAAGAAAGAACAATTAATCTAAATGGATGCACTGTTAAACTATATGAGATTGATATAAGAAAATATTAAGCTAGGAATGCAAGAGAAAATGAGTAGATATTCCAGCATAAGTTTGATGCAAATTCAAATCAACCTTCGTAATAAAGAATCAAAGGCTTCTTAAATAGAACCCCAGAATCAACCGACGGTCGAGATTAATCAAAATGGATGATCCAAATTGAAGGTGAGACTTAGTCATAATGGAAAATTCCTTAACAAAAGGAAGTTAACTGATTTCTTTTGAGTGCAAAAAGGAGTTAACGATTTAATTTGGAGCGGAATAAGGAGTTAACTAATTTGATTTGGAGTGGAATAAGAAGTTAACTAATTTAATTTGAAGTGGAATAAGCAGTTAACTGATTTAACTTGAAGTGGAATAATGAGTTAACTAATTTGATTTGGAGTAGAATAAGGAGTTAACTAATTTAATCCCTTTTCTTATTTTAGTTCACCCAGAGTTTCCATTTCTGAACTAAAGAGAAGATTTGGAGAGAATATTTAATTTAATAAAATAGAATATGACCTCATAAATGGATAAGTTTAATTAATTGAATAATTAAATTTATTAATTAAAAAGAGGAAATATCTTATTAAATCAAATATATTTAATTCCTTTATACATTAGCTAAAGGGGTGAATTTAATGTAATTAAAGTATGAACACTTATAATTAAATTAATTCAATTAAAAGGTTAATTTAGCCAATTTAATGAATATTTAGGAATTAATTAAAGTAAGTGATTAATACAAATTAATGATTTTCTGCATTTGACACTTAGGTCGAGTATAGATTATTAGAATTAGAATTGCCTAGTAAAATAGGACTTAGGAACAATTAAATAGACCAGAATTGGTTAATATGGCAATGTGCCAATTTTGGGGTATTACACAAACCACTTTTGGTAGGACACCACATGAGCCTATCATAGTCTCTAGACAAAAAAATAGTTTGTTAGCCAAGATGTCAGCAAAATTCCTAGCCAACTCTCTTCCAATAGGCAGAGAAAAAGATCTTTCCAGCAAACCTTGTGAGACACAATGTCAACATAGTCCACATAATCCACTAAAAAACCTCCCCATTCTAGAGGTGAAACTTATATAACCTCCTTCAAAAATAGATTACAACATGGTGGTGGACACTCATTCCAAGATTTTTTCTAAGAAGAAACATCAAAACCAAAATGAACCTGCCAAGATAGAAATTTTGTAACTACTTCCCTAGACAACATCATAAAATTCCAAGTAGGTGATCCTGATAGGGATTCAAAATAGTAAAATTTCTATGAGGACAAGTAGAATCTAGATATTTGGCTTATATAATTTGGCACCATAATGATTGGGATTTATAATACATATTCCAAACTAATTTTCCCCCAAAAGCTTTATTCTTCATAGAAAGATTATGCACACTAGCCCCTCCAGAAGATTTACTTAAAGATAGTTTCTGTAAGGATATCAGAGAAATCTTTCTAGCATTAGTCATGTTAGAAAACCAAAGGAAATTATGAATGATTCTTTCAATCTGTGGAGCTTGAAGAACTAAAAAGTAATAGTTAGGTATGGCCAAGAGAATTGTTTTGATCAATAAAATTATCCCAAAAAGGGAAAGCCATCTCACCTTCTAGGCCAAGATCCTACACTTTAATCTATCCCAAAATGAAGGCTTCACTGAACTCAAAAAGAACGGAATCCTCAGATAAACAGATGGCAACTCATCCACTAATAAACCAAGAATGTTAATTAATCTTTTCTTAATTTTATCAACTGTAAAGAGAATAAAAACTTTACACTTATTCAGATTAATGACTTGACCAAATCCATTAGTGTATGTGTCTAGAATCTACTTAATACACTTGACCTCACTAATCAAAGATCTACCAAAGAGAAGCATATCATCAACAAAGAAATAATGTGTGATAGAAACCTATGAATTCGGTATAGTAATACCTTTCCAATTAGCTAAGAAATTCTACCTTAGAATATATCTATTGAGAGTTTCATCCATAAAAATAAATAAGAAAGGAGAAAGTGGATCCCCTTATCAAACTTCTTGAGTAGCTTTGAAATATGAAGAAGGAATGCCATTGATTATGACTACAAAAGAGGCACCTAAAAGGCACTTCTTAATCCATT
The DNA here is from genome assembly GCA_028749045.1 of Cupressus sempervirens. Classification (NCBI taxonomy): domain Eukaryota; kingdom Viridiplantae; phylum Streptophyta; class Pinopsida; order Cupressales; family Cupressaceae; genus Cupressus; species Cupressus sempervirens. Next base: position 330,726,431 of record CM053786.1, on the reverse strand, counting down.
TACACCAAGAATCTGAAAAACCAAACTTGGTGAGTACTGCCAAGAGAAAAGCCCAATCCACTTTATCATAGGCTTTCATCATGTCTAGGTTAGCAACAAACAAAGATTTCTTATATGATTCAATGGTATGTAAAACTTCTAAAGCAACAAGTGCCCCATCAGATGTATCCCTACCTGGAACAAAACCTCCTTGCTGAGAAGAGACTAATCTAGGAATCAAATATTTGAGCTTAAGATATATAGCCTTATTTATGATCCTATATACGGAGTTACATAATGAAATGGGCCTAAAATCTACAAATCTTAAAGGAGATATCACCTTTTTTGTAGAATTGTTTTGATTAAGTAAAAGAAAGTTTTAAAGGACTCAAAACCTATACAAGAGCAGAGTTTTAGAAACAAGCAAGAGAAAAGAACTATAGAGAAAAGAAACCAAGACCAAGCAAGAAACAAACCTCAAACAACAAAAAGAGGTCATAGGGGATAGTGTTGGAACAAAAAGAGGTCACCTTTTTTATAGAATTGTTGTTTTGGTTTCTGCATTCTTATTTATTGAACTATTAATGAACATTTTAGAATGGTTTTTGTGTATTGATGGCTCTTATTGAATTGGATTAGACCCTTTTGTTGATATATTTTAGGATGTGGTTTATTTTATTGGTTATAATTTATACCAAAATTACCAAACACTTTTAACCTTTACTAATAAATTTGTAAATGATGTAGAATGAGGGAAATGAAATAGTTCTAATCTTTATTAATTAATTTGCAAATGATGTAGAATGCTAGAAATAATACAAAGATATTTTACTAAAATAATGGATTTCTCAAAAATCTTCATTTGTAGAGGTTCCATATAAGAAGAGCCATGCAAATGTAGCAGTCATATATCATTGCCTAAATCTAATCTAGTACTTTTCTAGTTAAATATATCATTATTGATCATTCCTTTGATATTGCCTCCTCTTTCACCTCTGACTTCTATATTATTGCTCCTTGTAGTATTGGATCTTCATGGAAAAATGGTACATGTAAGGCATCAGAAAGGAATCATTTCTTTACTATTTATATTCAATTTCATTGAGCATGAAAAATAAATAGACAAATAAATCATTGGAAACATATAAACCATTTCCATCCTTTTCAAAGGGTTTGAAAACATAAAAACACATTTTTATTTTTATTAGTTTTTAAAGTGACCAATCTAAATAAATTGGTTGCAGAGATAAGAATTAACAAAAATAAAATAAAAATCACAAAAATTTATTTTAATTAATTTTTAAAGTAATCAATTTAAATGAATTAGTTCAGGAAATAAGGATTAACAAAAGTAAATTTCTTTAGATAGAATCTATAATAGAGAAAGTGATATTAGATATAATTGCTTGCTAATAAGAAGTGTTGGAATACTTTAGAATAATTTGGGGGGGGGGGGGGGTGTGTTGTTGGGGTTGGGTGGCAGTGAATCAGTTATCCAAGGTCTAGATGTATAAATAAAACTTTTCACAGCTTAGTGAACCCCATAAAACATTATTCATCATGCATGCATCTATAAGATTATGCAATCACTTAAAACTTGTAGGTTACTATCAAATCAACTTTGTAGAAATGTAAACATGAAACATAAGAGATTCATCAACACACTTGACACAATAATTTATATGGAAACCCAATTTGGGAAAAACCACCAGTAACATGCTACTATTTTAACACTTCTAAAGTGATGCCCTATGAAAGGCCAACCCTGTTAAAGGTTACAATACACACTGTTAAATGTGACCCTATTAAAGGATTTCAATCACCCTATTAGAAGTGAGCCTTGTTAGAGGACTTTAGACCATTCATTTGGAATTCACCCAGTTAAAGGATTTACAAATGATTGTTAAGTCAACCTTAATCCAAAGGATTTACCTAGACTGATACTATTGTTAGTGAGTAAGTGTAAGGATTTGATTTGATACAACTTACAACTTCATTTGCAAATTACAGATCATTGTTTAGTCCTCAATTCTACTTGGCCTTCATACTTTATAGGTTTTATAGCTTGTTCACCCTTCAAGCATTCATACCCTTAAGTCTTCTTGCTTAACATGTCAATGCAGACTCTTCTCTTAGGTCACCTGATGAAGCAAACCCCTTGACTCCTTGTCTCCCTTAGGTTCTTACACATGAAAACCTTGCTTCATGACCAACCATTCCTATAAATAGGAAATTAAGATATTTTGTCACTCATTCTCCATCGTCCAATTTATGGTTTGGATGGATTAGGTAGGATATAATGTATCTACCCCACATTCCATATCTCTTCTAGAAACTTCTCCTAGAATCCTCTTTGAATTTGCCTAAAAATGGTTTACCTTGAATTTTGTGCCACCAAATCATCAACCTTATCTTCCACCTAGTTCACATAATCCAAGAAAACAAACTTGTCAGCTCAGATTCATCAAATTCATGATCTTTTAAATAATACAGTAGCTCGACATTATTAAGCTTTTGATGCTCGGCATATACTACGTTGCTCAACATCCATTGTGAAATCGCTCGGCACGAACTAAAGTTTACTGGTGCTTGGCATCAACTAAAATTTACTTAGCATCCACTGTTCTACTCAACATAGACTAGAATGAACTTTTACTCGACTCCAATTGATTTTCTACTTGGCTCAAGCTTGGTAGAAAAAGTTTGTGTAACTTGTTCTTCTAAGATTTCTTAGTGTAACCAGCCTTTGTAACCTTAAGTAGATTATCAATACATCATGTTATCACTGTCTTATCTGATTCTTGTACTTCATTACACAAGCATAACTCAACCTTTCCTCTAGGTGCTATTGTTACATCTTTTGATCAAATCCTCTTCATCAATCAAATAAGTGATAGTACTTGAATCTTATAAGAAATTGTGTCACCATCAAATAGCAGGTTTGGCATTAGTGAAAATATAATGATTGAAGCATATTAGTCATACTTATATGTTGTCATCAATCTCCCCCTATTTCAACAATCTCCTTTGATTAGCTTCTTCATTCTATTCTCAACAAGAAGATTCTTGATCTCATTTTTTTTTTTCTATTATCAAATATTTGTAAAAGTTGTTTTAACATATTCATAAATTAAAATTTAATATAAATAAAATTTCTATCTAAATTAATTTATATATAATATGCATATATTTTATTATTATTATACAAAAAATTTTAAAAACATATTGCATACATATTTATTTCTAAAAATTTAGTGGAACTCTCTATAAATAGAAGTGTTTGAATGTTAGATTTTACAAGTGACTTTGTTTTAGAAAAAAAGGTTTGATAAAGAATCGATTATAGAAAAGGTATTCAAACAAAAAATAAAATACTTATTAATTATACTCCTTTTCTCTAATCTTATTTTCATTTCTATATATTAACTAAGTCTCTAATTCTAATAACAATTAATTTTAAAAATGCATACACTAATATGTGTTAGATAGATTAAGTATTGTCTTGCTCTTTCTAAAGTTGGAAATTTTCATAAGTTTGTAGAATTGAAATTATGAGATATCTAATTTATCATAATATCATAATTTTTTTCCTTGACATGTTAGATGACGCTTACATTACAGTCAACATATCTATGTAAGCTATATTGAATTCTATTTTAAAATGGCAACAATAATTTTTTTATTTTTAATATAATTTTAATTTATCATTTCTATCAATCCATCGTTGCACATCCAAAAAGGTGCAACTACTAGTTCTAACTCAATCATGACTAAATGTAAGAAATGATAAACAACTGTATGGAAAGAAAACAATCCAAGTAAGTTAAGTGTGAAATAATGTTACCATGAGATAAACAATAACCAAGAGCATATACCAAGGTAGTTCAACAATGGAGACAAGGATTTGAATGGGGAAAGGAAAGAAAACCCCTTGTGAGTATTATGAATGAAGGCAAATCCCACAATACAATAACATCGAAGTGATGTGTAAAGAAGAAAGAGAAATGAGCATAGTTGCATATATTCGCATGTGTAACTCCCATTTCTATGAATGCCACATTCATAATAAGTGTGTGCAAAGTGTCAAGATCCTCTTAAGGAGGATAAGCTAAATTCCTTAATAAAAAGAATTATAAAATGAGTTGTCCACACATGTGGACTAGAGGACAAGTAAATGACATGTCCTCCACATGTGTATAATAGGACAAACTACATTTAGGTATCCTTGGAATATCCCAAATTAAATACATCCAAGGAAAGATTAATATTTATAACACCCCCCCTTAATCTTTACTTGGGGAGCTTACATCAAAGGGTTGAAAATCTAGATTTTTACAATGAAATTGAAATCTCTCTTTAGAAAGTAGTTTTGTCAAAATATAGCCACTTGATGTTCACCCTTACAATAAAGGAGGGTAACTTGTTTGTCTTCAACTTATTCTCAAATAAAGTGATGTTAAAGAGAAATATGTTTTTTCCTCGCATGAAAAACTAGATTCTTCGATAAGGCAATGGCGCTTTGATTGTCACAATGTAATGGAGTAGGTGCTTGTTGAGGTAAACCCAAATATTCAAGAATTATTCTAAGCCATAAGGCTTTCTTAGAGGCATTAGTACATCTTTTATATTCAACTTCAGTTGAGCAAAGAGAAATAGAGTGTTCTTTCTTACTTTTCCAAGAAATTGCACCTGAACTAACAAAGAAACAATACCCACAAGTAGATTTCCCATCATTGGGATCTCCACCTAGATCAGAATCAATGCAGCCTTATAAAATAAAAGTATAATTTGCATCATAAAATAATCCCATATTAATAGTTCCTTTAATATACCTTAATATTCTTCTAGAAACTTTGAAATGTGTTTGTTGAGGTTTAGACATAAATATGGAAACTAAACCAACACTATAAGCAATATCAAGTCTAGTAAGAGTTAAATAATTTAAAATTCCTACTAGTTTTTTATACAAAGTTTCATCAACAAAAGGATTATTCATACTAGCCATTAATTTAGTTCCTAATTCACATGGAATTGAAACATGGTTAGAATCATTCATCTTAATTTTTTCTAAAAGGTCATGAGCATACTTTCTTTGAGAAAGAAAAATACCCATAGGAGTTTGCCAAATTTGCATGCCTAAGAAGTAATGTAAAATACCTAAATCAGTCATTTGGAATTTCTATTTAAGTTGAAACTTAATATCATAAATTAAAGCATCTGAACTTGAAGTGAGAATTAGATCATCCACATAAAGAATAATAATGATAATATCATCTTGAGTATGTTTAATATTTAAGTTAGGATCATTCATACTTCTAGAAAAGCCTTGAGAAAAAAAGAACAAATTAATCTCAGAATACCATTCTCTAGGTGACTGTTTGAGACCATAAATATATTTTTTCGATTTGCAAACTAGATTTTCACTACCTTTTTTAACAAATCCAGGGGGTTGAGCGATATAGATTTCTTCATGTAAATCACCATTTAAGAAAGAGCTTTTGACATACATTTGATGAATAGGCCAATTCATTTTAGAAGCTAAAGCAAAAACTAATTTGATAGTAGGCATTTTAGCAACAGGGGCAAAAGTTTCAATATAATCTAACCCTTCAATTTGTGAAAAGCCTCTAGCAACTAATCTAGCTTTAAATTTACTAATTTCATTAGAGGAATTCATCTTTGTTTTATATAACCATTTGCATGAAACTAAATTCTTTCCATGAGGTAAATTAACTAAGTTCCAAGTTTGATCAGCAAAGAAAGAATCATACTCCTCTTGCATGGCCTTTTGCCAATGAGGTTGAGAGTTAGCTTGATCAAAAGAATTAGGATCATTAGAATTCATGATAGAAGTCATCAAAGCATAATTTCAATAATTAATCCTCCTAGGTTTAATTCCACCAAATCTAGTAAGATAGTCATCACTTTCATTAATTAAGTTTTGAGCCCATTTAGGTTTTCGCTTAGTAGTAATGGAATCATCACTAGAAGAAGAACCATTATCAATAAAAGAATCATTAGTAGCTATTTGAATATCATTACTATTAGAAGAAGGAGAAGAAATAATAGTTAGAGCTTCAGGAGTAGGGTTATGAGGAGTAGGGCTTAGAGAAGGAGGTTGGTCCTCCACTAGCACAATTTTAGTGACACTAAATTCAGCATCATGTGTAGTTGAACAATCATGAACGCCATTTTCTACAATGCAAACGTCCCTTGCAACTTGAACTTTCTTAGTAGTAGAATCATAAACTCTATAACCCTTAGTATTTTCATCATATCAAACAAAAATATAAGGAGAAGACTAATTTATGCCTTTTCTATTTAGGAGTATGAACATAAGCAATAGATCCAAAAATTTGCAAGTGATGTAAATTAGGCTTCCTACCAAACCAAGCCTCTTTAGGAGTAGTATCCTTGAGAGCTTTTGTAGGAGTCTTATTAATAAGATAAGTTGCACAAAACCTAGCTTCAACCCAAAACTTATAATGCATATTCTTAGCATGTAACATGCATCTAGCCGTTTAAACAATGGTCTGATGCTTTCTTTCCACCACACCATTTTGTTGTGGTGTATAAGGAATAGAAAGCTTGTGTTTAATTCCACATGTTTTCAAATAAGAGTGAAAAGCATTGTTCAAATATTCCTTTCCATTATTGATTCAGAGAATTTTAAGTTTAAAACCAAATTGCCTTTCAACATATAAATGAAATTCAATAAATATATCAAGAACTTGATTCTTGCTATGCAAAAAATAGATCTAAGTTTGTTTGAAAAATCATCAAGAAAGGTAAGTGCATACTGAGAACCTTGGATGGTGTTATTCTCCATGGGGCCCAAAAGGTCACTATGGACAAGGTACAACTTATGAGTTACTCGCCATGATTTACCACTTGGAAAGGGATCCCTATGCATCTTACCACTCATAAAACTAGTGCAAGCAATCTTGGAAGAATAATGTGAGGCAAACCATCAACCATATTGCCTTTTTGCATTAAAATAATATAATTAGCATTTAAATGGCCAAGTCTTTCATGCCACACATTGAAATCAATGGATGTATGTAAATAATACCATGAACTTGCAAATTCATGAAATTTAAATAGATTTTCATGATCCATTTTAGCATTAGCAATCACTTGATTAGTTTGAGGATTAATCACATAGCACATATCTTTATAGAATTCAACTTTATAGTCCTAACATAACTTTGCAACAAAAAATAGATTAGTTTTCAAATCAAGAACATAAAGCACATCATGCAATTTACCATTAGGAATACTTACATCACCTAAACCTTCAACTTTACAAGTATGATTACTAGCCAACTGAATAGGAATGTCAACAAGATCAGGTTGCAGAGAATGAAAAACTTCTTTATGAGAAGTAGCATGTTGTGAAACACCACTATCCACAATCCATTCTAATGATCTACAAACATTATAACCACACGTAAAAGCATTACAAGAATTAGAACCATTAGAATTACCTTTTTTATGATTGGATTTTTGATGGTTATTGTTGTTGTTCATAGGTTTTTTATCATTTTTCTTTTTAAAACAATTATTAACAACATGACCATCTTTGCCACAATAAGAACAATGAGGTTTGGAATTTTGGTGATTCCTTTGATTATTATTATTATTATTATAGTTGGAATTATTACGATTGTTATTGTGATTATTGTTATTATTATTATGTTTGACATTAGATTTATTATTTGGATTATTAGAGTTGTTGTTATTATTATTATTATGATTATTATGATGATTATTATTATTATTTGAACAAAAGTTATTATTATTCGAATTCCTAGACATAAACGCATGTTCACTTGATTTAAGAGTACCAAATTGAATTAGCTTAGCTTCTTCATGTCGCAATAAGTTTTGAAAAATAGCATAAGTTAATTAAGTAGTTAAAGTAGGAATTACACGCTGAGCGTGTATATTCATTATATATTGTTGGAACTATCTAGGAAGAAACTTTTTAAGAATAATATGAATTCACCAAATGTCTACTAATTGGACACCTAAACCAATTAAATGAATTTTAATCGCATCAAATTTTAACATAAATTCATCCATGGTTTTGAAATTTGTATACTTGAGGTCTTCAAGTTGATCTTGTAACTATATTTTGCAAGATTCATCTGCACTGTCATAAGTGGTTTGCAGAATTGTCCAAGCTTCATAAGCTTTGGAACAATTTGCAATTAATACATATAAATTGGGATTGATTGAAATACCAATTAAACCTAGCTTCTTCATTTTTAATTTTCCAAGCATCTTTTTCATCTTGGGTGGCTGCTAAACTAGGTTCAACAGAAGGATCAGTGGCCATGTCTAACATGTTCTTAAAACTAAAAAATAAAGAAATATTTGTTTTCCAGGAGTGGTAATTAGAACTATTAAGTTTTATTTTTGGAACTAAGGTTGACATTTTTATGGAAAAAAATGTCCCCCCTAGAGAAATATGACTTAAAAGTTAATGTGAACTGGAAAAAAGCTTCCTATTTAAAATATGAATAAGATTCTAAAAGATTAAACTGGAGTTAAAAGAAACTTGTCAGGGAAAAAACTGAGAATAGATGAGGTAACAAATGAAAACTAATGCAGCCCTACAAGAAAACATTAGAGAAATAATTCACCTGCAACTTAAGGAATTAAAGTGATGTAGAAACATTATGAAATAATTGATTGAGAAAAACAAGTTGCAAGAAACTTAAAATAGAATGATTAAAAAAATATATAATGATGTATGTTACAGTTGAGAAGCAATTCTTAATGAATTAAAACTATTAATCAACACTAAGTAACTGAATGATAAGAATGCCAAATGTATAACTTATTGTTGGTTAACAGTTTGTCCCTCTTGCTAACTTGGCTTTACCTTGACTCTAGATGCCCAAATGTGAGGAAACAAAAGGATGTTACCAACAAATGGGTTAGTGTATGTGTTATATCACTGCCCTTTGAATTGTAAGGTACAACTCCCTTATATGAAACATATGCAATGAATTGTGTTTTTAATAGATCATTGGGATATGTGGTATGCTCTTAACTTGAGAGCAGAAGATGATAAACTAGGATGTTCATAACTACAAACATCCCCAGGCAGAAAAAGATTTGGGCAACTTATATTACCCAATGAAATGGATATCATAAGCTACCTTAAAGTTCTTCTAACATCTACTCCTAATTCTAAATTCATATTAGTCCTACTAAAATGCAATCTAGAGATAGAGCAGAGATGCATGTGAAAGATGAAATGGAATCCACCTTGACTAATAACTCTCCACTAACATGAAATCTAGTAAGATATCACCAACTTTAAATACATATGTCCTAATATCCCATAGAAACTATCTAACATAAAATGAAATGAACAAGAGAGGAAGCATAATCATATATGAAGAAAGTAAATGGAATCACTTTCACTGCAAATATAAAAATTAAATGGAATCAACCTGATTATCACATGTTCACATACAATTGTCCTTCAACTCTTTATGCAGAACTAATCTAAGAATGGGCAACAAAACATGACAAGTAAACAAAAAGTAAATGAAATTATAGATTCATTCACCATCAAGTTTTTCAACCTCTATATTATCAAATGAGGTTACATTTATAGGCCCCCTCTTAGGGTTTTGGCCAGTTGCGGATTCATCAGTTACATTGATAGAGCATTTGAATCACTCAGAACTCAACGGTCATTCAAAACTAATATGAATAAGACATGAAAAATATCTAATCTTTAACATGATAATTCTTCCTTGGAACCTTTAAGAACACTTAGCGACGTTTCATCTTCCTGTGATTCCACAAATCCTGTAGAAAGTCATTGTTTTCTTCTTTTCCATCATTCCGCGCCAAACCCATATATTTCATATTCCAATGGTCATTACTTTTTCAAATTGTGGTCATTTATCTTCTTAATCTAATGGTCATGATTAAATCATTTTAAACCTTCATTATCGTCATTGTATTTCCTTTCGTGGTTTCACCAAGTATACATGTCAAACAGTCGCTTTCCCACATTGTCTAAACTTCATGCAACTTTGGAAAGCGAGAAAGCACATGGTAATAAATCACTGTTAAGTCTCTCTTTTTGTGGTGTGGCTCCCTTTTTCTAGCTATGTACACTGTGGCATACATGTGGCATTACTTTATTGCTTAGAAACTCTGACATTGAACCTCTTTACTCTGTGGCACCTCATGACTAGATTCTAATTATGCTTCATGAAAAGTGATGGCCCACTGGATACGTGTCTCATTGTCACTTCCTTGCATTGTTTATTTCTTGAGCACTTCCAGAATGTAGGAAAGCATCGTGCATTGATATTTCAAGATCTAGTGACTAGGAACATGCATGATCTTATGCTAGAAAAGGAGGCCCAACTGACATGTAAGACTTTGACTTTTAATTGGCTAATAGCATGTAGTGTTTCATTCGATTTACTTTTGAACTTGGTGATGTGGACGATTAGACATGTTTTAATTCATTGATTCAATTTCCACTTAGGTCTTCACCATGTTTGATCATGTTTCTTTTCCATTTCTACATTTATTTGGTTCTCTTGCATGCAAATTCAACTGATCTTATTTTTGTGATGTTCATATGATCTACATATCATATTCTAGCCTCATCCTCGATGTTCTATTTCATCTTTTGTTTTGAATATGAGTATGATCTCCTTCATTCAACTTGAATCATGTCTTCAATGGAACACTAGATCATAGAGTTAGAGTTTTTTATGAATATGACTATTTCTCTCTCTCTTCTAGGATTTGTAGAAACTTACCCTCCCAAATCCTAGATGCCTAGCTTGATGGATCCATTACATTGTTCTTGTATTCCCACCTAGGCAACTCAAAGGGAAAGATGACAGAGAAAACCCTAATGACAACCTAGATAAAACACAGACTTGACATCTCATGTGACTCGACTCAAACCCTAGAAAAAAATATAAGGGACTAATATCATGGCAACACTTATAAATCAATTTTAGAACTTATAATGAAAATTTATAACTTATAACTTTGAAACAAAACTAAAAAACTTATAAATGATTAATGATACAAAAAAGAGGTTTGATTTTTTTTTTATAAACTTTATTAATAAAACAAGAATTACAACAAACAACTCAAATGACTCTAATAAGAAGACAAAAAACTTATAACTTTATAGTAAACCTAACAAGCCTTCAACAAAAGACGAACACAAACACTCTATTAATAAACAAAAATTAAAAATGATATAAAAAACCATGATAAGAGAAATGATAAACAAAAAATGACTTTATGAAACCTAACTATACAAAGAAGAAGATCGATGTATAATGGAAAGCAACCACAGGGGAGGCCAAAGACAACAAGCACAAAGGAAAGGGAGGAAGAGAGGAGCAGTAGCTAAGGGCGATGGAGTAGCAATGATAAAAGGAGAGGGACTTATCAACAAGGGGAGGAGGCATGACTAGAAGTAGAATTAGCAAGGAGGGGAAGGGAAAGTGCAGCTCATGCATGAGCCCATGCAAGAGACAAGGACAACTAAGAGAATGACAAGGATAGGAAGGGAGGCAACATAGTGTAAGGAGATCAGCCACGTGAAAGAGTGTAGGAAGGGAGGTACAAATTGAGATAGCTAAATGCTCACACAATCCAGTAGAGAGGAAGGAGCTCATGTGAGGGTTGAGAAACATGCACAACAAGCTCACCAATAATCTATTGAGAGGAAACTAGAGATGGTAGCTTACACAAAGGTAGGGATGGCTCATGCAAAGCACATCAGTAGTAGCAGCAATCAAAAGAACAACAAAAATAAAGATTAAATAGATGAAAGAGAGTAGAGAAAAGCAAGGAGATGAAAGAAAATATCTAAAATGAACTATAAGGTGAATAGGTAAGGTAAGTTTAGAATAGAAGTTGCTCATAATCTTTAAAGAAAAAATAATAAAGGATTAAAAATATTTTAAAAATAAAAATATATAGATAAGAGAAATTATTTAAATTTTCAAAAAAAGAACATGAATAGGATTAAACCTATTAATATAAGTTGACAACAAATATAAGCATCAATAACATTAATTAAGAGTACCTTGCAAATAAAAATGTTAGGGAAACAATAGTTTTTTTAATTTTTAATTTTTAATCAAAAAAAAATTCACAATATAAATGCTATTGAAATAAGGATAGATAAATGCTACTTGTTAAAACAAGAACAAATAAAATAATTTTTTAATAGAAAAACCCTATGGCAACAAGCCTTCTAAAGAGGGTTAGTAAAAAAAATGATTAAAATAATAAAAAACCTACACACATTGAGATGTTAGGATGAGCTAAAAACCACAACACAAATTTCTTCCCTCAATAATGTCTTCAAATAAGGTGCGCTCCAATGAATGGAAACCTTCAACACAAGAACTAAAAATGAAGATTAGTAACCAAGCTCTAATACCATGTAAGAAACGATAAACAAGAGCAAGGAAAGAAAATAATCCAAGTAAGTTAACTGTGAAATAATGTTACCATGAGATAAACAATAACCAAGAGCATACACCTATTGATCTCAAATTGGTTTTGACAAGTGAGTGTCAACACACTTAAGTTATTTACTTAGTTCATGTCGAACAAGTAGTACATGCTGAGCACAACATGTATTTATTAGACCATGCTGAGTCATAGTGAGTGTTGAGCCACTCATGTGTCGAGTCACTCAAGTGCCAAGTAGATAGTATATGCTGAGTGAAACAGAAGCTGAGTAAACAATGGATGTCGAGCAATACAAGTGTTGAGTCATGGCAGAGAGATTAGTGTATGTCAAGCATTAGAGACTTTAGATGCCGAGTGAGATAGTTTTGACATATTTGTTTGTAAAGGCACAAAAAAATATGTAAACCATTTTTTAGCTGACTTAAGATTGAATTTTGATATTTTGGAGATAAGGATGAACCTCTAGATGGATTCCCTATGTAATTGCATGCATCTAATAAGAAAATGGGAAGATTTAAGCGATAAAGTGGGATTCATACCTAACCCTAAGTCGCCAAATCTTCTTAAGGAGGACAAACCCTAAACTCTCTAGCAAGTGTGTAAGGTGTTGAAGGAGCAAAGAGAGAAGTTTGCATGTGCAAATTGAGCATTCATGATGGCTTAGAAGTTATGAAGTGAAACAACATTGTAGAATCAGTTAGAGCAGAATAAAGGAAAGGAAAAGGATACAACAAAGAGACATTTGATCAAGAAGGATCAAGAAGACATCAATTTAGAGGTGATTTTTTATCAAGCAAGTAAGTGTTAACTACATGATCAAAGCTGAGACATTCTAACAGGTGACTTCAGTCAAAATCTCTTAACAGAGTAGTCTTAATAGGTTGTATGAAATCCTCTAACAAGGTGCTTACTTAGTTGTTAGTTAAAGTCCTTTTGCAAGGCACACTTCTAACAAGGTGTTGAAATCCTCTAACAAGGTGAGACCTAATAGTCTTTGTAAGCCTTTAACAGGGTAGACCTTTCACAGGGTAGATCATGTTTCATGGTCAAAACATTGTAGTCTTCATTGGATACACTTTATTACTACAGTAGTGAAGATTTGTGGGTGTCATCCCCACCCCAGTTTTATCTTCTCATTGGAGGGTTTTTGGGTAATCATATATAATGTCATATGTGTGTGATTACTTATGTGTTTACATGATTTAGATGTATATGCTTTACATGTTATTTTAGTTTACTCATTGAATTTATGAGATGGATGTGTGGTGAAAATTTTATGGGTCCAAGTTTAAACTACTGATTCATCCCCCCCCCCCCCCTTCTCCCCCCCTCGAAGTTTACCTATCCTATTGTAATTCCAACAATTGGTATCAGAGCCTTGTTCTTTGAAAGAGAAGCTTTGTAGCTTTGAGAAAAGATCTTGAAATGGAAGTCTACAAGTTCAAAAAGACTATTGAGAATTAGAAAATTGAAATACAACTCATTCTACATCAACTAGATGAAGTAAGAGAAGAACTAAAGAAATCTTTGAAGAGAAAAAAAGAAATTGCTATTGTGGAGAATGACACACAATATAAAGAGATAGACACTACTAAGCTATTTGCAGATAGAGACTCCAATGAATTTGATGCAATAGTTGCAGATCTAATGGAAAAGAATAGAGCCCATGCTGAGGAAATCAGAAATCTCAAGTTAGAGAAAGAATCACAAGCTATACTGCTATGTGAAGTGGTTGAACAAAAGAAGAAAGTTATAGAAGAAAAAGCCATGATTGAGGAAGACAAAATAATTTTGGCCAATAGACTGGAAGAGAAGTCAAATGAGCTAACTAAGATTTCCAACGTGCAATTGGATACTCTAAGTCAAATGATGAATGCCAACTATGAATTGAATGTCAAGGACATTGAGATAACTACATTGAAGTTGTAGAATGAAAAATTGAAGAGTGACCTAAAGAGGGAAAATGAATTTGCTAAAAGTTTTAACAAACCAAGTGAATCCATCAAATATTTTGAGCAATTGATGAGATCCCCTAGATCCAATAATGATGCATCTAGACTGGGATACACAAGCACTAAAGAAGGAGAGTCATCCAAAAGTGCAGAAGAAAGGAACAACAAAGGTAAGAACTCCAAACCTACTTGTCATAATTGTGGTGAGAAAGGACATATTGCTAATGTGTGTAGGAGCGAGACTACAAATCAGAATGTCAAGCCTAAGAGCATGGTTCACTACCATAAGTGAAACAAGAAAGGTCACTAGGCACATGAATGCAGAACCAAGACCATGCATACTAAAGATTTGAAGGATATTGTTACAATTGTCAGAAGTATGGACATAGAGCTTTTGAGTGGTCATCAAATAAAAAAAAGGTAAGGAACAATGACAACTCTTATAATTGGGATTCTAATACAACATATAATTATCATTATTGTTAAGAATATAGACATGTTCCTGAGAATTGTATTATGACACACTTTAGTGGTAACTACAAAAGGTGGATCAAGATAGTGCTTAGATTCTAGGACACGCATGAGCCCTAGATTAGGACACACATGAGCCCTATATTCTCTGAATGTATTCAAAACAGAGTGGATCAGGATAGTTCTTAGCTGAATTCATGATGGTTCATTATGGCTAGACAATGGATCTATCAAAATTACAAAGACAATAATCCATAGGGTTACTAGTTACCCAACCCTAGATTTGCCTAAGACACTAAGAAGTGATTCAAAGGAGGTGATTGAGAAAAATATTGAAATTGTATGGAACAAGAGAGGCATGACAATAGGCACAATCACTGATCCTCTAATAAACTTTGTTGTAAGGGTTATATCACACAAGTTCTATCAATCTAGTAGGTTAAACAGTGTGCCCTATATAGCTGTGGATGTGGGATACAAAATTGTAAAGAAAGATCACACATATGATCTAGTAGAGCTACAATTGCAACAATTGATGGAGAACCTTGGAGCAATTAGGAAAAATAAGAGTGCACAATGTAAATTTGGTTCTATATTGATTTTTATATTCTTTTATGTGCAAAACACATTCCCTTTATTTTGCACTATGGGATGGAAAACCAACAGATTAGTAGTAGTACATATTGGTGAATACATTGAGTAGTTAGGAGAGAATTTTGAATCTTTGATGACAATTTAGTTTGAAGACTTCAAGATGTCAATGAAGGAAAGATTGAGAATACCAGTATCCTTAGTTGAGAAACACTATGATGACATATGTTTTCTTGTGGATGTTGATTATAAATTTGTACAAGCTACTAAACCAAGGGTGAGATGGTTGATACCCTTAGGTTATGAAATAAATTTGGATGAGGCATTTGTAGCTATAAAAGCTTTACTGGTAGATGGGGTAGATAAAACTACAAAGATATTTAAAAATTATGAGATGGTAAAGTCAAAAATTGCCATGGAATTGAAGACTGCCTCTGGCATGAAGAAAAAGGAGAAGATAGTGAAGAAACTGAAAGCTAAGTTTGGAGAGGGTGTCGAGCAGGAAGAAGAGGAAGAAGAAACACAAGCATAAGTACCACTTACATTAACTCAGGGTATGGGAGAAGACTAAGAAGAGGAGGAGACTAAAGGTGTTGAGGGAGAAGAGGTCGAGGAAGCACCTACTCCTTCTGAGCCAAAGAAGAGGAAGGCTAAGGCTCAACTAGTAACTAAAGCTAAGAAGGTAGCTAAGTTGAGTCAGCCTGAGCCTATTGCACCTACTACAAGAGAAATTACTTGTGAAACAACTCAAAAGGCTAAGGAAAAGACCAAATTAGTAGAGCAAGGAGGACAATTGCAGAAAAGATCAAGAAGGAAGTATGTGGCACAAGCCAAGTCTGATGAAGAGAAAACAAAATCATATGACAACAACTAATTTAAGTTGGTGAGTCACAATCCTTTGTCAAACCTTCAAAATTTATGTGAAAATGTTAAGAATAGTGTAGACTTATCAAGATTTACACATGTAGATTTTGATAATTTGGGTAAAGTAGAGAAAAACAAAGTGAGGAGGCCATATATGCCATGATGGCAAAAATCAAGACAACTCCACTAGAACTTGCCAACTCAACACCAAAAATTTTATATGATAGAGTCAAGCAGAAATGACACTATTGTCTAGACTTGGAGAAACAAATTAGAGAAACATCTCTAGCCCAAGTGATGCTTGAACTAACTAAGACACAAATTGCTAAGGCTATAAAGAAATATGATGTTAGGTTCACACTTAAATACAAAGCCTTTAGCATTTTACAAAATAAAATTGAGGATGTTGTTAAGAAGTCCACACAGATGTGGAAACTTACTTATGGGTTGACAACAGTCAAGGAAGGAAAGTAAGTACCCAATGAAGTAAAGGATGACGAAGATGATGATCAAGATGACACTATTGGAGGAGGAACAAAAATGCAAGTAGATGATAAGGCAATAGTTGAGTCAAAGCAGCCATAAGAATAGAGTACGCATGACACACAATGGCTAAGTGTCAATCCTCCACATGTCACAAGTGAGACTACTGAAATAGTAACAGTCAAGGATATTTCCAACCTATCAGCTTAGAACATCAATCCCCTTATAGAGGATGATTTGAAGAAGATATTAGATTAGTCTACATTGCAGGCCAAACTTTATGATAATCCTGTTTTGGTAAGTGTAGATGAACTATAGAAGATAGTGACTGATACTACAAGGGAAAAGGTGAATCCATAAGAACCACCTTCTATCATCCCTCCAACCATTAATATACAACCTTTGGTCCAAATGCTAGAAGATACATCTAACGAGGTTGATACAATTGCCAAGATTGATATAGTAGAGAAGAGCATAGTGGAAACACAAGTTGCTACTAAAAAACAAGTCAGATAGACTTTTTTACACCTACAACACAAGGACATGGTGCAAGTCAAGTCATTATGGCAGAACAGGGCAAGCCTAAAGAGATAGAGCTGACATCAAAGGTGAAGGAGAAAGTTTCCATCCAAGCCTTGATAACCTCACTAGCATCTGGCACTCCTTCCACTGCCACTCTTCAAAAGCTGAGCATAGATCCTACTCCATTGCAGATCTCAGTGTCGAGCCCAAGTTCATCAAAGGCAGAGGAAGTGATCTAATATGAAAATGTGAGCCTTGATGAAGAAATCATTTTTCCCAAGTATGACTATGATACCATGAACATAGAATAGATGGGTATACTACAACAAGCCCTAGCCAGAAAGAAGCATCAAGAAATGCTTAGAATGGAGCAAAGGCAGAAGTAGGCACTACAAGATATTAAAGACATCTTTTTAGATGCATTTAGTCTACCAAATCTTAATGAGACCACACCACTAATGGGATAGTTGACAGACATAGTGTAGAAGGTCAGTAATGAAGACCTAGATACTAATGCTAAATTGTTAGAATAGTCAGAAAAGAAGTTCCAAAACAAAGTGAATGAGAAAATATCAGGTGATATAGCACTAACACAAGTTGCATTGGCAACTAAGGTTGAGGATGTGAAGAAGGTACTTGAGAACATATTATCATTGTACACTAAATTGTGCAATCACTCACTCTTCACCCAAGAGACTAGAAGTCACATTCTGAGTTTAGAGAGCCAAATTACTACATTAGGTGCAAAACTACCAAAGAATCCAGCTCATAGTGAGAAGCATTTCAAGATATTGCTTCAAACACAGAGTTAGTTAGTTGTATTGACAACAGATGAGACCAACATAAGGGCCAAACTAACTAGCATCTAGGTAACTCTCACCCCCCATATGAAAATTTTGCACAAGGAGCTAGGCTATGTTGAAAACTTAATGAAGAAAGACCCAAATCTTTCTACCTTAGATGGTCTAGTCCACCTTGCTACCAAGCTAGCAATCCAAATCAAGGCATTGGATGTAGCGTGTGAGAACTAGGATGTAGCTCTCAAGATGATATTGGATGTCCATAAATATTTTCTGGACAAACACACAATAAGTGTATAGCCCATTGACATAAGTGTCAAAAAGCGGGAGAATAAGCAAAGAGGGAGAAGCATCAAAATACAAGAAGTATTAGATGAAAGAGTATCAACAAAACAACATGAAGTCAAAGTGTATTAGCAGAGACACATTTACTCAGCAAGAGTATAGAATTTTGGTTAGAGAACAAGCCTATCAACTCAAGGGGAGTTATCCAATTTTGAGGTATACAAGTTATTACAAAATTTTGACATTTTAAATTTTTGTATATAAGCCGAGTCGAGATATGTTATGCTCGTACGATTAAGGATGATAATGTTATACTCAAGTGTTTTTGACACTCATGTCAAAGGGGGAGATTGTTGATCTCAGATTGGTTTTGACAAGTGAGTGTCAACACACTTAACTCATTTACTTAGTTCATGCAAAACAAGTAGTACATATCGAGCACAACATGTATTTATTAGACCATGCCGAGTCATAGTGAGTGCTAAGCCACTCATGTTCCAAGTCACTCAAGTGCCTAGTAGATAGTATATGCCGAGTGACATAGGAGATGAGTAAACAGTGGATGTCGAGCAATATAGTTGTTGAGTCATAGCAGAGAGATTAGTGTATGCCGAGCATCAAAGACTTCGAATGTCGAGTGAGACAATTTTGACATATTTGTTTGTAAAGGCACAAACAACCATGTAAACCATTTTTGAGCTGACTTAAGATTGAATTTTGATATTTTGGAGATAAGAACAAATCTCTAGATGGATTCCCTATGCAATTACATGCAGCTAATTAGAAAATGGGAAGGTTTAAGTGGCAAAATGAATGAATCTCAGCTATAGATTCATACCTAACCCTAAGTCACTAAGTCTTCTTAAGGAGGACAAACCCTAAACTCTCTAGTGAGTGTGTAAGATGTTGAAGGAGTGAAGAGAGAAGTTTGCATGCACAAATAGAGCATTCATGGTGGCTTAGAAGTTATGAAGTGAAAAAAAATTGCAAAATTAGTTAGAGTAGAATAGAGGAAAGGAAAAGGATACAACAAAGAGACATTTGATCAAGAAGGACCAAGAAGACATTAGTTTAGAGGTGATATGTTATCAAGCAAGCAAGTGCTAACCGTAGGATCAAAGTTGAGACATTCTAATAGGTGATTTTAGTCAAAATCTCTTAACGGAGTAGTCCTAAGAGGCTGTATGAAATCCTCTAACAAGGTGCTTACTTAGTTGTAAGTTAAAGTCCTTTTGCAAGACACACTTCTAACATGGTGTTGAAATCCTCTAACAAGGTGAGACCTAACAGTCTTTGTAAACATTTAACATGGTAGACCTTTCACAGGGTAGATTATGTTTCATGGTCAAAACTTTGTAACCTTCATTGGATACACTTTATTACTACAATAGTGAAGATTTGTGGGTGTCATCCCCACCTTAGTTTTACCTTATCATTAGAGGGGTTCTAGGTAATCATATCTGGTGTCATATGTGTGTGATTGCTTATGTGTTTACATGATTTAGATGTATATGTTTTACATGTTATTTTAGTTTACTCGTTGAATGTATGGGATGGATGTGTGGTGAAAGTTTTTATGGGTCCAAGTTTAAACTACTGATTCACCAACCCCACCCACACGCCCCCCCCCCCCCTCAGAAGTTTACCTTTCCTATTATAATTCCAACAACACCAAGGTAGTTCAACAATGGAGACAAGGATTTGAAAGGAGAAAAAAAAGAAAACCCCTTGTGAGTATTATGAGTGAAGGCAAATGCCTAGAGAAGAGAGAGCTCGAGAGAAAATGGTGGAGAAAAATAGCTCAATATAATAACATCAAAGTGATGTGTAAAAAAGAAAGAGAAATGAGCATCTCTTTTAAAGAGAAGAGAAATAAGTTGCACGTGTTCACATGTGTAACTCCCATTTCTATGAATGCCACATTCATAATAAGTGTGGGAAAAGTGTTAAGATCCTCTTAAGGAGGATAAGCTATATTCCATAATAAAAGGAATTATAAAATGGGTTGTCCTCACATGTGGACTAGAGGAAAAGTAAATGACATGTCCTCCACATGTGTATAATAGGACAAACTACATTTAGGGATCCTTGGAATATCCCAAATTAAATACATCCAAGGAAAGATTAATATTTCTAACGGTTCATCATTGCACATCCAAAAATGTGTAACTAATAGTTCTAACTCAGTCATGACTAAATTAGCTACAATTTTAAAGTGCTTCAAAATACCAACAAGGAGGATAATCATTGAAATAAATTTGAGTTCGATTCATATCATCATCAACAATTTCAATAAGTTTGGAAACTTTTTCAAGAAGCCAATAGTCAAAGAAATTAAGATATACTAATAAGCTCTAGATTGATGATTTTACCAATTTTATGAAATCATTTCAACTATCAAGTATTAATAAACTAACACTTGCACCTTTGAAGGGTGCAAGGGTTATGTTGATAGTTTTATATATATCAAATAATGTCATTGAATGTTGACACAGGAAGTTTGCTAAAAATATTTTTTTATACATAGTAGAACATTGGAAAGATAATTTTAAAATCTTTCTTATTTTATCTTCCTTGCTAACCATGGAATACACCCTATTAAAGTTTTCTTTCGTCGGGGTTTGTCACGTCTTTTCAATAATTTATCTTCTACGAAAATTTTGTCCGTATTTTTGCATCCTTTTTTGTCTATAATAAACTTTATAGGATCTTGGTCATTATGGCATGTACTTTGATTATCCTTCTCCAAAAGCATGGGTGCTACATGAGCATTGACATTATTATTGATGAAGTACAAACTATTGTAGTGGTTTCCATCATGATATGAGACATGAAGTGTGCATATTTCTTAGCTATCAATATTGTAGATTTGGGATGCTTGGCCCTTCAAATGGTGCACATGAATGTTAGTTTGAGTCACCATGGAGGTTGCATAAATCTCACAATGGTCTACCCAAGTTCCATCTCTTGCCACTTTTTCATAGTATTCTTTGAAATTCATGTCATCTTTTTGAGAAAATAAAGGCTCCAAGTCTGAGCGATTCTCCATAATTTACTCCACTACCATATTACGATACTTTGAGTGTTGCTCTTAGTCACCTTCAAGTTGATCTACTAGGGCTTTGAAAAAATAATTTCTATCTGGTAGCATTTGCACCATTCTTATCCGCAATCCATTATTTTGATCCTTTATTTCTTCTTAGTTCTCCTCCTCACTTTCTGCTTCATCCAACATGACATTTAATTGAGATTGTTTGTCTTCTTCTTTGATGGGCATGTTTGATTGAGAAAGAGGTAGTTCCAATTAAAGATTTATGTAGCATATAATTCAGATAGATAATGAAATGTATAATTCAACCTTACATATAAGTCTTAAGCATTTTATTTCAAAAGTTGTAGAATCCATTTAAATGCAACCCTACATAATACAAATTAAATGAATTTAAGTTTTTGAACATGTACACAAGACAACAACTCTTGAGGTGTAGGAGACAAATCCAATACTAATATGTCTTCTATATATAAAAACCATTGGGATGTCATTAACATAGGGTGAGAAGAATGCAATTGCATGTCTAAGATATCTTGACATGATTCTACTTGAGGCAATGACATATACAATTTCGAAGCTCTATTGTGTTCACATGCATGTTTGGTAAACTAATACATTGTCAGATTCAAGTCCTTGTCACGATATTTTACCATATACAATGCTTATACTTGCATTTTAGAATTCTCTTTCAATTGTGATTTTTTAAAACCATTTGTCCTTAGTATGAAATATGCTAAGAAGGTTGCCACTAACTCTATGATTGCCTTTAGAGTGGTTGATTTTACATTTTTATTTCCAAAAAAAATAAAATTCCTTAAAATCTTGAAAAACATAAAGAGTGCCATTGCATAAAGTCATTCCCAAGTAAGAAGTTAAAAATAAAGGGATGAAACTAAAATAAATTGAGATATTAATTAAACAATTTAGTTATATTATATTTTATCATTTTTTAATAAATAAATGATAATATTAGCTTATTTAGATTTCAAGAAATTTATGATTATGAAAGAATTAATTTTTTATTTTCAATAAAAAAATTATCAAATTATTTTTTTATGAAATTATATCAAAATTTTAATTAGAAGTAGATATCACATCATTAAAGTTGCTAAATTGAAAAATATTAGTTTCATTTTTTTTCAAAATTAACTATAAATAATCAATTTTATTAATTTTAAATATAATTTACATAAATAAATAATAATTATTTGTTTACTTGAAAAACTATAACAAAATAACAATAACAATATACTATATCACTTTTTAAAATTTTATATTTCAATACAATCTATCCCACCTAACGACACACCTCCACCTAACCTTAGAGTAGTAGGAAATGGGCAATTTGTTGTAGGGCTTATTGTAAGGCAGTTCTATTTTGAGAATTTGAACTAATCACATTTGAACCAATTCACTCTCTATTCTATATTAATTATGAATAAGAGGAATAAGTTCTAGATAAATTTGTTTTACAAATTCTTTTTAATATTGTATCATTGCTAAAATAATTTAATTGACTCTAGATCCCCAAGCCTCAAAATTTGAGAGCCCATCAAACAAAATTAGTTAAAATTAAAACACGAAGCATTGAACTATAAATTTGCAACTGGGTTAAGGTTGTTGCATCTAAGAGTGTTCGCGCTAAGGATGCATAAGGAAGATGAGCAAAGAAGGGTGCCTTTAGAGTATGTAGTTGCACAGGCGAAGAAGTATGGTCAAGTTATGCAGGAATGCGAACTCTTGTTGGAAAACTGTATTATAATGGGCATGTTATTCTCTAGAGTATACAAAAGGGAAAAACATGGTTCCAAAAAGTTACAAAATCTAGATTAAAATATTTGAATTAAAGAATATATAAAGTTTGCAATATATAAAAAATAAGATGTTTTGTACTTTCCTAAGTGTATTTATTTTGCATACAATTAAATTATTTTTAGTTTTCTAAATTCTTCTAATTTTTTTTTTTTTCATAAATTTAAATTATTTTTTATTAAGAATTACGTACATTAAAAACTCTTAAAAACAACTTAGTAATGTGTGTGTGTGTGTGTGTGTGTGTGTGTGTGTGTGTGTGTGTGTGTATAATAAAAATAAATCTAATATATCTTTCTTTCTCTCTATCACTATTATTATTATTTTCAAACTTTACACCTATAATGTAATTTAAAATAAGAAAGATTAAATTCTATCAAAATCTTATATTAACCCTACCGAGTTTTAAATATTTAGGGTGGTCTATCTCAATTTTACTATTTAAAAATGAAGACTATTGACTCCATTAAAATATTGTTTGCACTACCATTTTTAACTATATATTTTGATAACAACAATTATTTTGTCTAACCAATATTTTTGCGAAATCTTAGATTTTTTCTTTTTGATCGGTAATGTTTCATATATATTAAACATAAAACAAAATATTTACATATGAGCTCTCGAAGAGCATCGAACCATAGTTAACAATACCAAAAAACTTATACAACTAAAAAACCCAACCTTCAGTTGCTTATCAAATCTTCATACCACTACAATAACCATGAACAAAAACCCTCTAACCAACCTACCCCTGCTCAAATCCACTACATTCTTCTAAAACTAACACATTGCATACATAACTAACACCATAATCAAAAAACTTTAACCCCTAGTGACTCCCCAGTAGCACTCATTTCACACTAATCCTGCACCAGTGTCTTCCCCTAACATTCAGAATCAACTCTCTCGCCTTGTGGACTACGCCATTGACATGGGAAGTTAACCCATTCACTCTCTGGCTTATCCTCACCACCTTCCACCTGATTCAACTCCACCTGTAACTTCTCCCAAGCTTCCTTCGTAGCCTTATATAGAGACGACTTATTCGCCTTTGCCTTCCATCTTAGGAAGGGGATGTAGCCATATTGCCTTCCCTCATCCTCGTCTTCAAAGCACTTTGTAAAATCTGACCAAATACTTGGGATAGACCATTCTAGGATGGAATCGAGGCCACCTAGCATGTCTTCTTCAAACAGTGACCTTGCTACATAGTCCAATTCCTCCGTTGTATTGTTCAGCTCCAACCCCCATGCCACTACCATCGCAATCACATCCAAATCAGAGCGATGTTTCACTGCTCACTCCTAAAATTGGGCTCCAATCATACCTAAAATTGCATAAATCATTCCCTCCGTTTTAATCTTCAGCGGGCCCTTCAGCCGCTCCTTGCTTACTGGCCCCTTAAATGCCTTCAACTGCTTGTTGGAATCCATAGCAAAGGAAGCCTCCATTACTGTCATATTCTTCACACCTTGCTAGGAAAATTGGACATTAACACCATCTTCCTCGCTTTTTATAATTAAACAACTCACTTCCATTCGCTTAGAGGCATTAAAATCACACGCTTAAATCATCATTTCAAAACCAGCTTTCATATACTGTCATTGTCAAATCAAGATTCTCTACTGACACAAATCTCTTATTCAGATAACAATAAGAACACAACATCCATCACTCATTTTTCTCATGTGCGACCCTATCAAAATTTGCAAGCCTCACCCATCAACAATAAATGACTAGCCTCTGTATAACTATCCGTTGCCAGCATCTAATCCTCCCTCTAAATGTACCAATCTTAAATCCTTGAATACAATTGAATTTATTTGGGGGAATGTTGTTGCCCAATTTGCCAACTTGTCCGCTTCCACATTCCCCTCCCTATATGCATGTCTCACATTAAAATTTATGAAAATTTCCAACTCTAC
This sequence comes from Cupressus sempervirens, assembly GCA_028749045.1. Classification (NCBI taxonomy): domain Eukaryota; kingdom Viridiplantae; phylum Streptophyta; class Pinopsida; order Cupressales; family Cupressaceae; genus Cupressus; species Cupressus sempervirens. The sequence goes on along the minus strand of CM053786.1, from coordinate 330,701,200 downwards.
TCTGATCCTCTGAACTGAATATTGGTAGAGCCATGCCTACATCGAACCTTTAACAATACCATCTATAATAATTTTTGAATTCCCTTCGAGGTGATGATACTTAACACCCAATTTTTTGCCCAATAATAATGCCAAAAGTGCAGCCTCTATCTTCGTCATATTATTAGTACCATCCACTAGCCATTTTGCCACAAAACCTATAATGTCCCCTGTTCCATTTCTTGTGATTGCCCCTGCACCTGATAACCCTTTATTACCTTTTGAGGTGCCATCAAAATTGATTTTAATCCACTCCCCTATTGGTGGGCACCATCTAATCTCCTTCCTATCTACTTTCACCTTACCTTCCCTTCCTCCATCATTAGCCCATTTAATTCTAATCCCAGGCTAGAATTTCTACACTCTACTATCACAACAGTTAAAGTTTCTCCTCGGGTGTTGTAACACACCATTTGCATTCATACATTCCTCAATAGCTCGATGAATTCTATCCCAAACCATCTTCACACTTTCCAATCTATTTTGAAAGATTCGCCTATTGCGCTCCTTCCAAACTTCCCAAATGACTAAGGTTGGGCTAATAATCCAAATATTTGAATAGATGGATTTTTTAAAGTCTAGTAGCCAACCCTGAAACACACCTAGAAGAGAATCTGGTAGGGGAGCCGACCAACATAACTACATCTTCAAACACATCCAACATTGTTGAGCAAATTCACATTGAACCAAAAGATGATTCGTAGTTTCCATTGCATTAAGAGAAAGAGCACATTGAGATGAGCCCACAAAGCCAAACTTATACCTCCTATCATCTGTTAGAATCCTCCCCTTCAAAGCTAACCAAGCAAAGGCTCTAGCCTTGGGCAAACATAGCTTATTCCAACACAACTTATGGGGCCATCCATCTGAAACAGGGACCTTTTTGCTTAGTTGATATCCCAATTTAGCTAAGTAACCTCCACTCTTAGAAGCACACCAGATAATCCTATCCTCTTTAGCAAATGTTTTAATATTTTGGTGTATGTTTTAATGTTATGATATTTCTAATTGCCCTTTTTGGAAAAAATCATTAATGTGCTAAAAAAGTAGCAAGTAGTGGATTTTGATTCTCTATATGACAATTAATGTTGTTGAATAATTCTATCCAAGACGTGTTCACCATCTTGTCTCTCTCAGGAGCTATGGGGTGCCAATCCGACCAATATTTTTGAAGGAGTGAAACCTATCGACTTAATACCAATTAAACTAAATCTTTGGATTCTATTCTTTGTGACTTTCTCATCTTGGTAATAGATCATAGTTACTCTATTTTATACAAATCATACAAATAATTTTATACGATATAATTCAAAATTTTAGCACACCATTCATAACACATTTTAAATATATTCTGTAAGCTTATTAATTATTATAACTCATGCTACCAATAAAAACATAAACACCTTTTCTTTTATACAAGAGAGATCATTAAAGAATAAAAATAAATTTTTAAAAAAAAATTAATATTCAGTTAGCGTTTAATTAACCGATAGGCTTTCCCATTGGAGTTCACTCCAACCGAAAGTTGTCTCACGCTGGAAAAAAAACTAGTCGGAAGTTGTCTTACACCGGCCAAATGATTTTCACATTAAACATTTTCTCTACGCACGTAGCGGTTTTTGCTTTATTGGTTTGTTTAATCTGCCACGCTTTATGAAAATACTTGCTAATAGGCCCTTAATCTGCCCCGCTTTTTGAAAATATTTGTAAATTTGCCAGGCTTTCAGAGAAGGCAGCATTCGATTCGATGCGTTTCCTGTTTTGGCAGCGATGCAGATGCAACGTGCGAGGAGGAGTGGGATCAATGATATCTGCAAGGAAATCAATTCACAGTTTCCTATTTTAGAAATTCTGTCCATTCACATGCCTAAATTTATTACCTAATTTCTCGAAATTGACGAAGATTTGAAGAACGAAATTCCAACAGTTTGGCGTCTGCTTCAAGGCAGTGTACGGGGTGGCGCAGATCGATTTAGAAAAACTTGGAATCATTTTCTACCATTCATTTTACTGTGATCTGAGCCATGAGATTAGGATCTGATCCTGATTCAGCATATAGAGGACGAATAGAGAGCTGCCAATTTCATGGCCAATGATAATAACGTTAAGAGGCTCACTGGTATGAATTGCCATCTATTGACAGTACCGTGATGAAATGGTATTCCTGAGCTTCGAACCTATATTATTTGCCATCTCTTCTAAACTGTAGTCACCATTTTCTCTTGTTATTAGAGGAAATTATAACAGTCACACGGTGCCCAAGGGCCTTGAAAATCTACACACCAATGTGGCCTACAACTACCAACCCCAATATCCCACATCTCTCGAGCATAACAGTGGTGCAGCTTGTTCAAGGGCTAGACTTTCATGGATATGAACCACAAACCTGCATCATTTCAAACATTTATTTCTTTACTCCACAAACATAACTACAATAGACGAATTCTACAAAACTACTTGTGATCCAGTTTAAACGAGACTAACAAGATATTGCAGAATCAAAATGTAAGAGCGTGTAGTGATTAAGAGAAGTGGGTAGTCAAATAATTGAACTGAAGTAGATAAGAGTGCACATTGTAAGATAACCATCTAATCACATAGTGATTGTAAGACAATCAACTTATACTTGTAAGATACTACTTCAAGAGAAATGAGACAATCTAAACAATTGAACAAATCATGATTATGCAATACCAGTCACTTACATTCTAAGGTTTGTGAATCAGGGGACAACATGCCTCCTGAATCAATGTATACTTTCTCGCATTGTTAGTCCGCCTTTCCCTCTTTCCCATCCCATTTCCTCTTGGGCTTTGTAGTTCTTCACTCAATATGACAATACCATGAGGCAATTCATTTAGGAACAAAAAAATATCTCAGAAATCTAAAACGTGAATGTTGCAGAGATCCACAATGAATCCCAAAGGAGAGAATTCTTTACCAAGAATTTGGCAATTTCTGACATGATATTGCAATTGGTGAATTCGGTTTCATCAGTAAAATGACCTGACATTGACATTGACATTAAATTCAGTTTTATCAATACAAACCCCTTGAAGTAAACAAGTGGCCATTAGCTCCTTTGACAACAATCCTGCCTCAGAGTCAATTAGATTCAGATCCTTTGGTATGCAACCAGAGTATGATTCAGGTCAGGTCCAAAAAACCCATCTACCATTAAAACCCCTTCCTCTTTTTCCCACCGCTGAGACTCCCCTTGTTCTGCAGCATCTAGGTAATCAGATTCAGATGTTAGCCACTATAGATAAAAATGAAATCAATACTTTCATGCTCCTTCTTCAACTCAACAATCTCCACAACAATGGCATCCTCGTCCTCATCCTCATTAAGCCTGATTCCTGACCTTGATTATAATTAGGCCTCCTCTCATCAATTAGGATCCACTTTAATAAACCCCCGCAACCCATAAAAACTAGAGCATCAGTAAGCTTATCAAAAAGGAAAACTGCCCAACAATGACATGAAAAGATTATCCCTAAGAATTTTCTACAATCCATCAATTTTTTGGGTTCAATGCGAACTTTCATGCACAATTGAATTTGAATTCATCACAAATTTTAATACACAGAACAAATTCAAATGCAGAAACAGTCTATGGATTCATTGTAAATCCTTGCATGCAATCTAATTTCAAAACAGTTTTTGAAGCAAGAGAATCTTAGAAAAGAGTACAATTCAAATCTTCAGCTAACTGAAGCAAGAGAATCATACATTTGAAAAAGAAGATCAGAAGATGTAGACAAGTTGGTTTTATATTTAGAAACAGTAAGACATAGATTTCTGTTTCATGAAGTATGAGAAACATTGGTGGTCTTTTTACTATATGATGTGACATTTCTTAAGTATGAGAACCAAAGGTGTTATTTTCAGATCTCATGCAGGTCAAATATCTATGGGTTGTACTCAAGGAGTTTTATATAGTTTTATTTCTTGTGTGAATCACTGCTTTATGTCCTTGCAACATAATTGGAGTTACTGGTGTATCCAAAAGTCCAAATGTCATTCAATGTGAATTATATTGCAGGTATGATTTTTCTCTTGAAATGAACACAAAAGGAGTTTCTCGTCTCATGGAACTTGGAAAACGTTGCAAAAGGGTTCAACTTCTAACTTACTGATAAATTACATTGTGTAGTCTAAAATTTTGGTCAATTTTCTCAGACCCTATTTTATGGCTTGATTTTTATTGGCTGCAGCATTTGCAAATGGGCAAATAGAAGGCCAAGCTCTAGAGAAACTTTTGTAGCTGGAATACGATGAATCCAACCACAAAAGGACAAAAAGCAGGTGAAAATTTAGAGGCCAAAATTTCATCGCCCAGCTAACTGAAGCAAGAGAATCCTACAAAAGCAAGGGACGCCATGTCTCCTCAGTGGCACAGTTACTCCTTAATTGGGCCTCTAGAACTCTTGGTGAGCAGCATTCCTATCCGAATCCCATTTCCTCTCAAGTTTCCTAGTTCTTGGTTCCTCAAGTTGACCACATCAAAGATATTACAAACAGGGAAATAGCCTTGCAAATATCAAAAGTTGATGCATATTTCCTTTGAAGCTATCACTTGTCCATTAGAACATTTGCTAACAAACAAAATTCTTTTCTCAATGAATTATCGATTAACCTCATCCTCATTTACTACATAAATGCATGTGAAAAAGACCATTTTTTTAAAATTGACTTGTCACTCATTTTTTACACACACGTTGCACACCAAGATCATTTCCAACATCAAATGTCTTGGCATTTTGAAACTTTGTCAACTAATAGGTTAGAATGCTACAAGATCAAGCTCCCAATGGAAAACCAACACTCCTAAAATTTTACAATTTACCTACCTCTCATACTCTTATGTTTAAATGTTTGTATTCATCTCTATATTTATCTTCTTCGTTCTATTCATATCTTATCTGAAGATTCTTGATCCCCTCATCCCATTCACTATTTTTCTTCCCACTTCTCTCCACAACTATTTATTGTACTGATTCCCTACCCTCTTTATCTTCATTTCTACTTTAAAATATGCTTGCTTCAACCAGGAACTATCTTGCATTGTGTCTCTTGTTTATAAACGAAATAGTTTGACAAATTGTTGCATAACTCTGGATATGTGGGCATTTAAATAAATTGTTTAACGTTTTATTTTTCATATGTTGGTCAAAATAATGTTCTTCAACCATTTGACATGGTTGAATGATGTTGGATGCCATTTTGAAATTTTATTCCATATCAAGAATGATCACCCTCTCACTTAGGTTCCACTAAACACAAGTTTGCATAACGTGTCTATGACTTTATATTTTACAATTTTAATATAATCATTCTAATCAAACAATCATAAGGAGAATTCATTTCCATCTACATAATTCAGTTGATGGTAGAAAATAATCTAGTATTATACAATCATTATAAGAGAATTTCTCATTGGAATTCAAAGGGGATGATAAAGGTATGTTATTTTTACGAATCAACAAATCTTCATGCCACATGGAATCTCTAATCCTAAACTATTTTATACAAGATTATGTTAGATACAAGATGAAAATAGAATTGATTGAGGTTCGTATAATTCTTATTAAGTTAGGAATTGATGAGAAAAAGTGTGAAACCAAAGAGTTTGTACAAGATGGAGTGGCTACAACCAAGGAATTGTGCAATTATATTCAATGAATTTGGAAAGAAAAAACCCTCACATGACTAATTGCATGATATTGCAAATGTTTCATTTAAATGTATTTATAGTTCAAAAAATATTTCAAAAAATGTACTATTCAAATCAACTCTTGAATTGGAATATTGTACAATGTTTGAATCTCTAAAAAGATTAGTGATGTGTATATGCAACTATTTTATATACAAATTTGATTATATGTTATCAATTTGAAATCTTTCCATTAATTTTACATCTCTTAATTTTTCCTTTTCTAATAAAATATATCGGCGCACCCCTTGCACCTCTTTCTGGTGCAAGTGCTAGCAAGTAATAGCTCCGAACTGAACTTGATAACTGTGCATTGACAACATTTAAACCAATCACTTTAAATAATATTGTACTTACTTTAAATTAAGAGTCACATGATCGATCCAAGAGTATGATAGGGGTCATTCAAATGCATTAGCAGTGACAATTGAATAAAATCCAAGGTTTTGGGGCTTGGATAATGTTGGACCCGATATCCATAAGAAAGTTTCTCCTCTAAAATTTTGAATATGCATTTTAGTTAAAATGATTTTTTAAGTATCAATATAAGTACAAATGGCAGTGGCCTATCTGTAATGTTAATCATACACTGGCTTTCCACAAATCAAGAAGGGCATTGGGCTCTGCTACTAGCTTATATATACCTCTATATATATTACGCCGAGAGTAATCGTTCTCGAGGCGCCTATTTTTATTTAATCCCAAAGTTATTTTAATCGAAGTTGGGATTTATGAAAATAAAAATAGGCGCCTCGAGAACGATTACTCTCGGCGTAATATATATAGAGGTATATATAAGCTAGTGGCAGTTGCGATGCAATAGGAAAAATATTTACTTATTATTTTTTATTTTGATAAGGTTACTATAAAATTGTTAATTAATTTTAAATAATTAGAGTTGTATGAAGTTACTATAAAATTATGCTTCAAATTTTTTAAAAAAATTTAATATAAGGAGTTTAATTTAGATTAAAAATATATATTTTATTTTTGGGATATTGTAATTTAAAATGTTATAGTCATACATAGATATATGGTTAGGGACAAAGTTACCATTATAGTTAATGTTAACCTTAGGGATAGAATTAGGGTTAGGGTTGGAGTTAGGGTTAAGGTTTGAGCTATGGTTAAGGTTAGGGATAGAGTTATGGTTATGGTTATTCTTAGAGTTATGGTTAAGGTTCAAATTAGAGTTATGTTTATGGTTAAGGTTAGGGTTAGAGTTATGGTCATGGTTAAGGTTAGCGTTAGAGTTATGGTTATGGTTACGATTAGGGTTAGTGTTAGGGTTATAGTAAGGCTAAGGTTAGGGTTAGGGTTAAGGTTTGAGTCAAGGTTAAGGTTAGAGTTAGGGTTATAGTTTGAGTCAGCATTAAAATTAAGGTTAGGGTCAGGGTTAGAGTTTGATTATGGTAGAGTCAGATCTAGGGTTAGAGTTATGCTCATGTTTAAGGTTAGGGTTAGAGTTATGCTTATAGTTAGGGTTAGGGTTAGAGTCCAATCATGGTAGAGTTAGAATTAGGGTTAGAGTTAGGGGTAGAGTTATGTTTATGGTTAAGGTTAGGGTTAGAGTAATGCTCATGGTTAAGGTTAGGGTTAGAGTTATCATTATGGTTATGGTTAGGGTTATAGTGGGGATAGGGTTAGGGTTAGGGTTTGAGTCCTATTTTTAAAAATTTAATATAAGAAGTTTAATTTAGATTTTAAAAAATATTTTTTTGGGATATTGTAATGTAAAATGTTATAGTCATACGTAGATATATGGTTAGGAACAATGTTACCACTACAATTAATGTTAACCTTAGGGATATAATTAGGGTTAGGGTTAGCATTAGGGTTAGGGTTGGAGTTAGGGTTGGGGTTTGAGCTATGGTTAAGGTCAAGGATAGAGTTATGGTTATGGCTATTGTTAGAGTTATGGTTAAGGTTCCGATTAGAGTTATGTTTATGGTTAAGGTTAGGGTTAGAGTTATGGTCATGGTTAAGGTTAGGGTTAGAGTTATGGTTATGATTATGATTAGGGTTAGGGTTATAGTAAGGCTAAGGTTAGGGTTAGGGTTATGGTTTGAATCAAGGTTAAGGTTAGAGTTAGGGTTAGATTTTGAGTTAGGATCAAAATTAAGGTTAGGGTTAGGGTTAGAGTCCAATTATGGTAGAGTCAAATTTAGAGTTAGAGTTATGCTCATGGTTAAGGCTAGAGCTAGACTTATTCTTGTAGTTAGGGTTAGGGATATGATTAGAGTCCAATTATGGTAGAGTTAGAATTAGGGTTAGAGTTAGGGGTAGAGTTATGTTTATGGTTAAGGTTAGGGTTAGAGTAATGCTCATGGTTAAGGTTAGGGTTAGAGTTATCGTTATGGTTATGGTTAGGGTTATAGTGGGGATAGGGTTAGGGTTAGGGTTAGGGTTTGAGTCAAATATTTTTTAAAATTTAATATAAGGAGTTTAATTTAGATTTTTAAAAAAAATTGTTTTGGGATATTGTAATGTAAAATGTTATAGTCATAGGTAGATATATTGTAGTGCCTGCCCCTAGTTCGCATTTTGTTGTCGTTGCTGAACTCTTTTAGAGCTGGTTTTATGTTGATAGTTAGCAACATTGTTTTGAGATTATCAGATATTCTACTATGGATTCAGCTTATTATGTGATGGGATTACTTAGACTCTACATTTCATGTATGTATGATGATTATTTCTAGTGTTCGCAATTATTGATGATGAGTATTACATTTATTTCAGTTAGTAATGATGATTAGTAAGATGATTTATTATCATATGTGTTTTCTTATGGATACTTACCCCATACTTGCATGTGTATGGTGTGTGTGTTTGCTTTGTGTGTTTGTTTTTGTATGGCGTGTCTGATGTGGTTAAGGAAGGGAGTCGTAGTCACCTGCTAGTCGGGATCTACATGATGCACCACTTCCTACCATTGCCTGTTTAGTTTAGTATATATTGTGCTTGTACATGCGTGGTTTTTATGCAGGTTGCAGGTACCGGGTATCGACTTCCCTGAATTTGCCAGGATGAGCGTACCCTATCACACTATCTCAATGATAAGAGAGGGGAGATAGATTTTCAAGTCCAAATCCCAACCTTTAAGCCATTTTTTCTAATTGGAAAGTTAGGACAAGTATCTGAGTTGAGTACCCTCCGAATACGTTGGATAACGTAATTCGTGATTTAAACCTTTGGTTTGATTTTGTATGTATTTTGGCTATGATGGGTTTTCATATTTTTACCTTATGAGTCTTTGATGTATTTTCTATTAATTAAGCCTAATTAAAATATTTAATTAATAGTTTAATTTAAATGGAAAATTAATATGATATTTTAATATTTATTTTATTTAATTAATTGAGAAATTAATTAAATAAAATAATTAAATTTGAAGATAAAAGTTAAAAGTTTAAATTTGGAATGTGACAATATTTATTTTAATAATAATATATTTGGAGCTCATTTTTTAAATAAATGACTAAATAATATTAATAAATATTTTAGCAATTAAGTTTTGGAAAATGAAATTTAAAAGTGGAAGATATATTTTAAATTATTAAAAGATTCTAAATCTCATGTGATTAAATATAAATATAATAAGATTGCAAAGTGGAATTATAAAATTTTGTGCATGAGATTTAATAAATAAATAAATTAAATTGGGAAGAGTAAATTAAATATTAAATTAATTAATATGCATTATTTTAATATTTGCTCACATAGGAGTTTGCAAATTCTCGAGAGTTGTCATGTAGATAACACTGGAGTTTGCACTTTAAGAATGCATAAGTTGTCTACACTTAGAAGTTAGCATTTTATTTGAGCACATGGTGTCTACAACCTTAGGACTTATCTAGAAGGTTGGAGAAGACCCATGCTTGGTTGTCATGCTTATCTTCTAGTTGTTTCTAGAGACACTCTAGATGCATCTTAGAGGCCTTTAAATAGAGGCTCTCCTTGTGTGTTTGGACAAGTTGAAGTAGAAGCTTAATGGAAGCTACAAGCTACAAGCTCATATTCTTCTTCATGCTCATATATTTTCTATATGCTTCCATGCTTCTTCTAGCATTTTTAGTCACTTGGAGATTCTCGGTTGGCTTGGATCTTGGAAGGATTGTGAATGATGGAGAAGGAAAGGATTTTCTATGGACTTCTGAGGCATGGTGGATTAGCATCAGTGTCCAGGTGCACTCGTGATAATCTCATACTCTATTTGCACTATTTCCCTTCTTGTCTTCATCATGTCTATTTTATGTGTCTGAATACTCTTATGTTAGAATCTACAATTAAATTGGAACCTAGATGTTTTATTTGGATTGCAAAGAAAACATTAGAAAACCCTAGATCCAATTAAAGAGAAACTAGATCTAAAACGGGTTTGGGTTCGAATTAGAATTAAATTGAGAAAGGTGATTTCAAATCTATAGTTAAACCTATTGGAATGAGTTAATGGATATGTTTAGAAAACAATTACTTAAAAGGAAAAATACTTAATTAGAAAAGTCCTTTAAATCTAAGTATGCATTTTCTTTTGTAAATCTACATATATATATATATATATATATATATACATATATGTAAATACATATATATACATATATTCATATATGTATATATTTGAGATACTTTATTTACAATTCGAATTTGTATAAACTGAATTAAAAAGAAGGAAAAACGTTTAATCAAAATCGTTATACATATACGAATGGGGGAGGGACGAACCCATACCCCCCCTCTCTGTCGCCACACGTCTGCAGTACTGTGGTCGCAGGGTACCTGCGGTACCCGCGACAGACTTCTTAACTGCCGCACTGCCTTTTGTTCAGGGTTACGGCTTTAAAAAGCCCTTGCATGGTTTGTTTGAGGTGGCAGCGACAATAGTCGCAGAGTTGGTACTCGCGCCAATCGAAGGACATTTGGGGTACAACGGCAATGTTGTAATATATGCAACATTTTATAAATGGCTTTTCAAATCGAATTTTAATTCGATTTTTATGATAGTTTAATATATACGTATATATATATATATTAATAATTGTAGTATATGAATTATTAGTATATATATACATAATGTGAACAAGATTTTAAATAAATAATATAGTTTTAAATTAATCTAAATATTTAACTAGAATTTATTCTAATTAAGGTCACTAAGAAAATATAATGGAGATGAATTCATGAATGAAATTGAATTGGCAATTATTATATTATTAAAGATTATTTTAGATAAATGAATTGCCTATGAGGTACATGAAGGAAATTATAGATTATTTATTTGAGTATTTATCTTAATGACTCGTTTATTGGGAACATTGTGATTGTTAGTAAAGTAATGAAGAATCTATCATCATAGATTGGTATTAGCTATTAAGTTATTATCAACTCAATTGTTAATGAAATAGAGTATAGATGATTATCATTGATACGAGCATTTTAAGAAGATATTGGTATGATGATTGTGGTCATTATGAATAAGATTTCATTATTACTATTAGTATTATTGAAATATCAATATTTGTATTGAAGTTGACTTTCTACGAACAAACTACTGTAGGTCAACTGGTATTCTTAGGTTGATGGTATGGTTGTGGAATTATTAATTAAATCAATTAACTAGAGTTGATTGGATTTAATTAATAATCATGTAATAGAGAATTAACTAATATAATTCTTTTAGCAAGATTGAAAAAAAAGAAAAGAGAAGTTGAAATCAAATTAATATTATAACTATGATATTAAATAATTAAGTTGTGCGATAGAGCCTTATTTGAAAGATTAATGATAAATACGAATTCGTCAAGATAATGTTGGTATTCTTTGAAAGATGACGAATGCGGTCATATGGAATTATTATTAAGATTTTCAATATAGCTTGTTATTAAATATTAACAAGTTTGAAGATGCGCATTCTGGATTCGATTGTGTGCCATTTTTTTTGCATCAAAAAAATGGCACACAATCGAATCCAGAATGCGCATCTTCATACTTTATCTGATTGTGGAAATCTATTCTTGTCTATTAACAAGTTATTATTATTGAACTTATTAGTTAATTAATATTCATTGGGTTGATGGTTTGAAATTATTTGTTAAATCAATTAATTAAAGTTAATTGGATTCAATACTTAAGTTATGTAATGGAGATTTAATTAATATAAATCTTTTGACGAGATTGTAGACTATCTGCATTGAAGTTGATAAATCTTATGACTTGAATTATGACTTTAGATATTATATGATTGTCAATGATGATAACGATTGAATTAAAAGGCTTAAATTTTAATAATATTTAATTAAGTCTTAATTAAGAACTATTAGAATTTTGAAAGGTCATGGATGGTGCACTTATGTTAATTGATGGACTTAATTGATCATTCTAATTAAGTTCGAAGAATGATAATTGGTTCTCTTATAATGATCCTTGTCTTATGTGAAAAGTTGAAGTAATGATAAGAAGAGTTGATCAATTTGAATATGAATCATGGTTAAAATAGAGAACAATTTAATTAAGGTCAATGATGATCAGTTTAGTGAATATTTATCTTTAAGTTATTCTTAGGATAATGCTATCGGGGAACAAATGGGTTGACTTGTAGGTCAAAGGATGAAACTTAGACACTTGACTATACTTGAAAATGGAAACTGAAACCCCTACACTTGTAAATGGAAAAAGAAACTCTACACTTGATTCAACCATAAGATATTAGTAAACCAAAACATGTGTTTGCATCGTGTATTCTATATGCTTCTTGTTTTGGGTTTTTGGGTTGACTAGTGTTGACCAGTCCTAGGTTGTTACCAGAGGCTCGGGGGTTATGAGATGTGATGGCATGTTGATCTTATTTGGTCTCGATCTTTATAAGCCCAACCATGGTAATGTGATCGTATGCTCTATGAGATATTTGTATTTACTGATTGTTATTGTTCATCAGTCTTCATGTGTGAAGCTGAGATGTATGTGTATGAGACACTTGAGCTAATCATTTTTGAGTCATCGATCAGTTATCCTTGGATTATTTTCTAGTCGCCATGATGGGACTATGATGTGGATTTATTTCTTGATGATGTCATGTTGTGACATGTTTGACTAAACCATTTTGGAGTCTTCGATCAGTATGATTTTGAGATATTCTTGGTTGCTTGTTGAGAACCAATGGATGTGATGATATATTTTGGTTATTGAGAACCAAAGGATACTTATGATTATCAGTGATGCCTTCAGTTGCCAATAGAGAACTGTTGTGGTCATGATTTTCTATGGATGTTGCTCATGGAGATTTGATGCTTTTATGCATATTTGATGATTTTATCATAGATATTTGATGATTCTTATTGTGGATATTTGATGATTCTTTTTATGAATTATCTTTTGGATTTCTTTACAGTCGCTTGTACAGGACTGTGGTGATTATGATTCCATGAGCATTAGGGTAGGTAATCTACTTGTAGTGTTGGGAAGTGGCTTGCAATGGGGGCCAGGGCCCTAAGTGGTTGCCAGGATAACTCATTGTAAGTTTGGTTAATAAGTGATAACATTTACACACTAAATGGGGATTAAATGAACCTAAAAAGATAATTGTTTTGGATGTTCTCGCTCATGCCTTGAGCGCTTGTACAGGCTAGGATGGGAGTAGTGAGACGCATGGTTGCGACCTTGCATTCCATAGTATGCCTCGTCAGTATGAGAGGATACTAGTGGCCGCATGAGATCTGTATGGACCCGTGGAGTTTAGCTAACTGCCAGGGTAACTTGTACGAGATAAATGCGATGACACTTTTCCGCTTGCAGAGTAGGTTTCCTACATGTCATTGTTGTGCCTCTGGGAATTAGATGTCAGTTTTGTGTGTGTTGGAACCTTTGAGTTAGTATACTTTTAGGATTCCTAGACTTAAAGAGATTTGTGCTTTGTGGTTTTGATATCCTGTTTGGGACTTGAGACTATCTCCTCAGCACGGTGGAAGTGGACCACTTAGGTACCACGTGGTCAGGTGGTAGTGTTTTATCACTCTTATCATTTGAGATCCGTTCGAGACACCGTGGCTGGAGTATTTTTGGTTGGTATTTATCTTCATTCTATTCTTGGATCATTATGATAGATGATATACCCTATGATGGATGTATTTACTGGTATGTTCCTTTTATTGATGTTTTGCATATGTGAGATGATGTTATATTATGCTTTGCTTTGCATGTTAGTAGGATGTTTTAGGAGTGACATTCCTACTATGTTTATAGCCGATGATCTCTTCGGTGCTTTGGAATGTTACACATGGAGGGATGGCTAGGATCCATGATGGTCTAATGATGCTATTTACGGTTGGGAGGAACCATGCATTTAGTTAGTTATGTTTGTGATGTATGGTTATCTTTTATGATGGATATTTATATCTTTATGATGATGATGAATCATGTATGACATGTGGTTTCATTTATGTTATGACATCATGGATTAATATTGGATGATGATGTACTTTATTTACATGGATGATTGAGCAATCTAAAATGTACACTTGTATATTGTTTAAGTACATTGGATGCATCATTGTTATTTCATAAGGACGTAATGTTAGATGAATAAGTTATGGTTAGAAGTAATTCAACGTTAAGGGATCTTTAAAGAATGTAATATGTTATGTTATGTTATTTTCAGTTGGGTGTTACTATTGCTTCTGCAAGTGTTGTGTATGGTTTTACTTTCATGTTTTAAAAAAAAAATTGTTGGCAAACTTAGTATAATTCTTTGGATCCCTTGGCGGGGCATTACATATATGGTTAGGGACAAAGTTACCATTACATTTAATGTTAACCTTAGGGATAGAATTAGGGTTAGAATTAGCATTAGGGTTAGGGTTGAAGTTAGGGTTAGGGTTTGAGCTATGGTTAAGGTTAGGGATAGAATTATGGTTATGGTTATTGTTAGAGTTATGGTTAAGGTTCAAATTAGAGTTATTTTTATGGTTAAGGTTAGGGTTAGAGTTATGGTCATGGTTAGTGTTAGGGTTAGAGTTATGGTTATGGTTATGATTAGGGTTAGGGTTATAGTAAGGCTAGGGTTAGGGTTAGGGTTAGGGTTTGAATCAAGGTTAAGGTCAGAGTTAGGGTTACAGTTTGAGTCAGGATTAAAATTAAGGTTAAGGTTAGGGATAGAGTCCAATTATGGTAGAGTCAGATCTAGAGTTAGAGTTATTCTCATGGTTAAGGTTAGGGTTAGATTTATGCTTATAGTTAGGGATAGAGTCCAATTATGGTAGAGTTATAATTAGGGTTATGTTTATGGTCAAGGTTAGGGTTAGAGTAATGCTCACAATTAAGGTTAGGGTTAGAGTTATCGTTATGGTTATGGGTAGGGTTATAATGGGGATAGGGTTAGGGTTAAGGTTAGGGTTAGGGTTTGAGTCAAGGTTAAGGTTAGAGTTATGGTTAGGGTTAAGGTTTGAGATAGGATTAAAGTTAGAGTTAGGGTTATGGTTAGATTCCAATTATGGTAGAGTTAGATTTAGGGTTAGAGTTAGGGGTAGAATTATGTTTATGTTTAAGGTTAGTGTTAGTGTTAGGGTTAGGGCTAGAGTTAGAGTTAAGGTCAAGGTTAAGGTTAGAATTAGGGTTAGGGATAGTGTAAAGGTTAGGGTTAGGGTTAGAGTTAGAGTTAGGATTAAAATTAGGTGAGGGATAGGGTTTAAATTAGAGTTAGGATTAGATTTAGGGTTATTGTTAGGGTTAAGGTTACAATTAGAGCTATTGTTAGGGTGAGGGCTAGACTTAGGGTTAGGGTTAGAGTTAGGGTTAGGTTTAGAATTAGAGTTAGAATTAGGATTAGGGTTAGGGTTAGAATTAGGGTTACAGATATAGTTAAGATTAGAGTTAGAGTTAGGGTTAGGGTAAGGGTAAGAATTAGGGTGAGGATTAGAATTAGGGTTACAAACATAGTTAGGGTTAGGGTTATATTTAGGGTTAGAATAATGTTAGGGTTAGAATTAGGGTTAGAGTTAGAGTTAGGGTTAGTGTTAGGGTTATGGTTAGCATTAGGGCTAGCATTAGGGTTAGGGTTACAATTAGAGTTAGAGTTAAAATTAGAGGTAGTGATAGTGTTAGTGTTAGTATAAGAGTTAGAGTTAGAGTTAGATCTAGGGTTAGAATTGGGGACAAGATTAGGGTTAGGGTTAGAATTAGAGTTAGAGTCCCAGTTCAAGTTAGAGTTAAAGTTAGAGATAGAGTTGGAGTTAGGGTTAGGGTTAGAGTTACCTAGTTAGATTTAGGGTTAGGGTTATAGTTAGGGTTGGGATTAGGATTTAATTAGGCTTAGGGTTGGAGTTAGAGTTATATATATTGTTAAGGTTAGGATTAGGGGTAGGTTTAGAGTTAGAGTCAAGGTTAGGGTTAATGTTAGGGTTGGGGATACAATTAGAGTTAGAGTTAGAGGTATAGTTAGGGTTAGAATTAGGGATAGGGTTAGAATTAGAGATAAAGTTAGAGTTAGAGTTAGGGTAAGAGATAGAGATATATTTAGGGTTAGATTTAGGGTTAGGATTAGAATGAGCATTAGAGTGAGAGTTAGAGTTAGGGTTAGAATTAGTGTTAGGGTTAGGGTTAGGGTTAGGGTGAGAATTAGAGTTATTGTTAGAGTTAGAATTAGGATTAGAGTTATAGTTAGGGTTAAAATTAGGTTAGGGTTAGGGCTAGAATTGAGATTAGGGTTAGAATTAGTATTAGAGTTAGGGATATATAGGCTAGGGTTAGGGGTAGAATTAGAGCTACAGTTAGAGTTAGAGTTAGGATTAGGGTTAGGGTTAGAATTAGGGTTACAAATATAATTAGGGTTAGAGATTGAGTTAGATTTAGGGTTAGGGTAAGGGTAAGAATTAGTGTTAGGGCTAGAATTAAAGTTACAAATAAAGCTAGGGTTAGAATTAGGGTTAGGGTTAGGGTTAGATTTAGAGTCAGGGTTTGAGCTAGAGTTAGAGTTAGAATTAGAGTTAGAAGAAGGGTTAGAGATAGAGTTAGGGTTAGGGTTAGCACAAGGGTTACAGTTAGAGTTAGGGTTGGCATTAGGGTTAGGGTTATAATTAAAATTGGAGATAGAGTTGGAGTTAGGGTTAGATTTAGGGTTAGAGTTAGGGTTAAATTTAGCGTTAGGGTTAGGGTTGGGGTTAGGATTAGAATTAGTGTTAGGGTTAGAGTTAAATATAGTGTTAGGGTTAGGATTAGCATTATATATAGTGTTAGGGTGAGGATGAGGGGTAGGGTTACAGTTGGGGTTAGGGTTAGTGTTAGGCTTAGGGTTACAATTAGAGGTAGAGTTATAATTATAGTTAGGGTTAGAGTTTGAATATGGATTAAAATTAGGGTTAGGTTTAGGGTTAGAATTAGCATTAGAGTTAGAATAATAGTTAGGATTAGGGTTATAGTAAGGCTTAGGGTTAGGGTTAGAATTAGGTATAGAGTTAGGGTTATAAAGAGTTAAGGTTAGGGCTAGGGTTAGGGTTAGGGTTAGATTTAGAGTCAGAGTTAGAGTTAGAGTTAGGAGTTGTGTTATTATTGTGGTTAAGGTTATTTCTAGGTTATTAATCATATTATAGTTGATGTTAGTGCTATTATTATAGTTTATCTTAGTGTTAGGGTAAT
The DNA here is from genome assembly GCA_028749045.1 of Cupressus sempervirens. NCBI lineage: Eukaryota > Viridiplantae > Streptophyta > Pinopsida > Cupressales > Cupressaceae > Cupressus > Cupressus sempervirens. The sequence goes on along the minus strand of CM053786.1, from coordinate 330,683,823 downwards.
TGTCAGGTTAAATTTTTATGTGGGTTAGTTCTATTATAGTGCCCATGATTAGTGTTATTGTGATACAAGTTATTAATCTTTTTAATAATGTAATCCCTCCCTCTCCCATCCTCTCTCTCTCTCTCTCTCTCTCTCTCTCTCTATCTCTCTCTCTCCCTCCCTCCCTCTCTCTCTCTCCCTACTCTCTAACTACACCTAGTAATATCTTCCCCTGTCTAAATACACCCTCTAATCTCTCTTTGTCTCTAGTTTCTAGATACACTCCCTAATCCCTCTCTGTAATCTGTAGATACACCCCCTTATCTCTCTCATCTTGCTCTCTAGATATACCTCCTAATCTCTCCCTCCCTATATGCTCTCCAAATAAACCTTCTAATCTCTCTCTCACTCTCTCTCTCCATGCTCTCTAGATACACCTCTCTCTCTCTCTCTCTCTCTCTCTCTCTCTCTCTCTCTCTCTCTCTCTCTCTCTCTCTCTCTCTCTCTCTCTCTCTCTCGATAGTCTGCCTAATCTATCTCTCTTCGTCTCTCTAGATACACCCCCTAATCTCTCTTTCTATAGATAAACCCCCTAATCTCTCTCTCTCTCTCTCTCTCTCTCTCTCTCTCTCTCTCTATATATATATATATATATATATATATATATATATATATATATTTCCAATTATAAAAATATATAATATTATTTCTAGTTTCTAGTACATATAGGGTTAGGTTAAGGTATATAATTTACTAAATGCTTAGTACAGTCATATGTAGAGTAAGAGTTAGAGTATGGATCTAAGGTTTGCAGTTTCATTTATATGACACTCAATGTTATGGTTAAGGTTAGTAAGTGGTTAAATGTTACACTAAAATAAGGGACATGGTTAAGGGAAGTATGAGATTTAGGTGTAGTGTTGGAGTATTTGGAGTACAACTATGGTCAAATTTGGGATATATGTTATACAAATGAATCAAATAGTGCAAACCTTTAAATTCATGAAAGGGAAATTATAAGTCTCAACACAACTATTTAGATGATGTAAGAAGTGTGAAATAATATATAAGAATCAATTTTATGGAAATTATTTCTGCATGATAATGTGAGAACATTATATATTGTTGAATTTTTAATAATGCTAATGCAATTTTTATTGCAATGATTAAGAATAGTAATCAATAAATATACTTATCATTAAGGACATCTATTTAGACTTATGATTTTCTTTCTTAATTATGTTAGTGTAGTTTTTTATTTTTCCTATTTTGCTAAGTTTTTCCTACACTTTTAATAATCTCGCTTAGGTTAATAAAGCATGTCTGATTAGGTGAATGGTTGTGAGGTGTCACCTTCCTACATGTGAGCATCCATTAGCTATCTTGGGAAGATACTTTGCTATCTTTAGTCCGATAGATGGTTGCTCCTCATTGGTTGGTGTTGCCACCTCCTCCCTCTTCCTAGCCTATATAAGCATGCTACCTGGCTTGTATTTGCATCTCTTGTTTTTGCATCCTCTTAATGCTATTTTGCTTGCAGCATTTGCATTACTCTCTTGGAGACTAACTCTATGATGCTATTTTTATTTTGTATCATTTGCATTTATAGTTTAGATATTTATTCTTTGCACTAGTTTTTTGGGTTATTAATCTTATCAGATTCTAACATGGTATTAGAGCTTTTCTATGTGCAAGAGTAGATTTTAGTTTCCTTATTTGAGAGATTTCGGGGGGGGGGGGGGGGGGGGGGGGGCTAATAAATTTTATTGTAGTTTTTGAAAAATGAAGTATGCTCTTCTCTTGCATCTTTGGATGATCTTGAGAATCAGAAAAGTTTTGACAAAAATGATTTTTCTCTGGGGTTTTAATCTCAAATTTGACAACCAACTTGCATATTTGGAGTTTTCAATCAATATTGCAGGTTCCAGCATGCTATTAATGGACTTAGGAAACTGATCCAGCATTTGCATGTCATATTTTGGTTGTTGGGGTCGTTCCTTAATTTTTGGAGCCATTTTTTACTGTTAAAGGCGTCTGATTTACACTACAACAATATCTTCTGTACATCAGCAAGGAAAATGCTTTTTGGGGTTTGTTCGCAGTTCCAAAAAACCATCTGGGTATCTTTTAGTTTTTACATGCAAGCTTTATATTTTGCAAAATCGACCATGCAAAGCTACAACCATACCCCTCTCCATTGGCAGTCGTAGATTTGAACGCAGTTTTCAAATGTCTTGTTCTTGCTCATACAGACTCCGATTTTGACGATTCTTGTTATGAATTTGGCTATTTTTTTGTGCTCTATCCACTAGTGGAGTTGTTTTTTTATTTTCATGCATGAATTCTTCAGAAATTGCAGATTCTCAGCCGTGACTATGCACAGTTCTCGTTTTGGAAACTTCGGAGGATCATAACTTTCTCATACGACCTCGTATCGAGGTGATTTTTTTTTGAAAGTGCATGATTTTTTGAGTAGATCGCATTGGTGCTATTTGTTTCCTTGATTATTGTGCCCAAGTTTCACTTCTAGCATATGCTCTTCATGAGGGTTTGTAATGCATTGAGATCAAGACCACTAAGTATTTCTTTCTAGTGGTAGTTGTAAACGCACTAAAATAAAGTGCCAAATCATATTTCTTTGAGGGGGGGTTTTTTGATTGAGTAAAAAGGGGGGGGGGGGGGGGGGGCATTGTCGTGGTTGGGTTCTCTTCTTTTTAGCATTTCTTCTCTGCATTTCTTCATCATGGATCAAACAAATATGCCCATCCTAACTCCATACAATTAATTTGAGTGGAAATCACGCATGACAATTCACTTAAAGAAAGCTGGATTAAATAGGATAACTATGGGACTTGAAATTGAACCTACTAAAGATGAAGACAAGCCTAAGTGGTTTAACAAATGTGATGAGGCATATGGAACATTGTGTTTGTCTGTTTCTCCTGACTTGCTATTTCACATTGAGTCTTTGGATACACCAAATGAAGTATGGACAAAGCTAGAAACACTATTTGGCACACAAGATTCAATGAGGGGTCATATGTTGGAAAATGAATTAATTAGTTTGAGTCTAGGCAATTTCAACACAATCCAAGATTTCTTCACCAAATTGAAATCACTAAGGTTGCAGTTAAAACAATGTGGAATTGAAAAGAAAGATGAGCAACTGATTCTTAGTATTCTCTCTAAGCTAAGTTCAGAATATTCTGTGTTTGTCTCTACCTTCTATGCTATTAAGGGTGCACTTGGTACTCAATTCACCATGCTATCTTTAGATGATTTTGCTGTCAATCTCACTCGAGAACAGGACAAGCTAATCTAGATGTGCACTCTTACGTCCTCTAAGTCACATGCCTTGGCTGCCAACCAAGGCACAAAAGAACAACAAGGACAAAGTAGTAACAACAATAGTAAGAACAAGAAACAAAAGAATAGCGAGGAGAAGAAGGATCAGATATCGATTTCTTCAAAAGAAACTATTGATACACCATCTTCCAAGGGCAATAAGCTTAAGAAAGAAAAGGTCAAATGTGCCTATTGTGAAAGACCTGGTCATGATGAACATAAATGTTTGCAGAAACAACTTGATCACTTGACATACATTCTTGAGAAGAATAATATCAGTGTTCCTGAGTCTATCAAACAAAGTTCTAATGAAGGGTCTAACAAAGAAAAAGAAAATAGCAAGGGGAAAGGAAAGGGCAAGGCCCTTTTTGCAGTTGCTTCCTCACCATCCACTTGGGTTCTTGATTCGGGTACTTCACACCACATGGCTTCATCTAAGGAAGAACTTGCATCCTTGGAGCCATGTACTATGCCTTCTATGTTGATGAGTGATAACACTCCTATTGAGGTGTGTGGGAGAGGGTCTGTTGCTGTGGGGGATGGCACATTCCATGATGTTCCTTGTGTACCCTCATTGTCAACTAATCTCCTATCAGTAGACCAGATCACTCACACAAGTTTAGGCAAGCAGGTTGAGTTCACTCCTGATTTAATGGAGATATGTGAGTTGCACAATGATTCTACAATTGCAATTGGGAGAGTAGATCATCAGTCACGACTCTATATGTTTTCTTACCTTGTTCCTGATCCTCCTTTGACTATTTTGCTCACTCACTCTAATGATGTGAGCAGATTATGGCATGAGCAGTTTGGCCATCTTAACTTCCACTACTTGCATCAGCTTAACCAACAGAGCATGGTCATAGGGTTGCCTTCTACTTTGACATTGGAGTCACTTGAAATACATGATAGATCTTCTAATGGGTCAGATTCACTTGAGCAGTCTTCTACCTCCACTTTTGATACAGAGAGTGATTCAGAGGACTCACCTCCTTCCTCTCCTAGTCATCATTCACAGGTTGATGATTCTCCTCTAGATTCTCCATCTTTTGGTCCACTTTGGGCTAGACAGACCTTGCAGTTTGCAGGTGATTGGGTTGGGGATCATCAGACACCAAGCATACTTGTTCACAATTCCAGGATGCTCTACATATCTTCATTACTACTGCCTCAAATCCACAGTCCTTTCATGAGGCTTCTGGTATTTTTGAGTGGGATACAACTATGCAGGAAGAGTATAGTTCCTTGATGAGGAACCACACTTAGGATCTTGTCCCTTTTTCTAAGGGAAGAAAAAATGTTCGATGTAAGTGGATCTACCGGACAAAATTTGCAAGCTTTGCTAGGGGTATGGGATGCTTCATCTTTTTGGGGGGGCCGCTTCCTCTCACTTGGAGTCTTAATTTTCTTTGGGGAGTCTCTTTTCTCTCTCTTTTTGGAGAATTTTATGTACATGGGTACCTCATCAAGCTTGACTTGCTGGGACCCATTTCTACATCCACCTAAGCTTCGCTTATGGGGGGTGTTAGTGTAGTTTTTTATTTTTCCTATTTTTCTCGGTTTTTCCTACACTTTTAATAATCTCGCTTAGGTTAATAAAGCATGTCTTATTAGGTGAATGGTTGTGAGGTGTCACCTTCCTACATGTGAGCATCCATTAGCTATCTTGGGAAGATACTTTTCTATCTTTAGTCCGATAGATGGTTGCTGCTCATTGGTTGGTGTTGCCACCTCCTCCCTCTTCCTAGCCTATATAAGCATGCTACCTGGCTTGTATTTGCATCTCTTTTTTTTGCATCCTCTTAATGCTATTTTGCTTCCAGAATTTGCATTACTCTCTTGGAGACTAACTCTATGATGCTATTTTGATTTTGTATCATTTGCATTCATAGTTTAGATATTTATTCTTTGCACTAGTTTTCTGGGTTATTAATCTTATCAGATTCTAACAAATTAACATATTTAGTAGCCACATTTGTTAAAGAAATATTTTGTACAATAATAAATTTATTTTTTCTTGTTCTCTTCTTCGTGAAAGTTACATAGAACAATGCGGAAACAAAACTGCCAATACAACTAATTAGAAGTAAAATTCTAAAATTGGAGACAAGAATGAACCATATACAAAAAATAAAAATCTTTGTAATGGCATAAATGCATGTCACGTTCTTCAATGATTAGGATTCTTTTGTTTGAACAATGATCATGAAAGACTTCTTTCATCATTGAGGGAAACCCATCCACTTTTGTAGATGTGTCACATATGAATTTTTATGCATCTTTCATATGCATTACTTCTATTTCCCCAACATAGTCAATTGGAAATATTGCATTCTCCATAACTTTAATTATAGTTGTGCACATCTCTTTAATTATTTGTAAGCATTTGTCAAACTCGGTCTCAAAGAAATCATTTGAGTTTATTGAAGTAGTTAGGCTAGTATCAAATAATGTTTGATTCTTTGTTCGAGGCATCCATAACTCAAATAGTAACCTGCAAACTTATAAACAAACACCAACATATAGAAATTATCAGAATAAAAAAGCATTCATAATTAACACAAATTCTTTCAAATGAATAATTTTTAAAATAACATAAATAAAAATCAAAACTATTTCAAATGAAATAGTTTGATTGTAATGCTTGAAATATGGTGGCATTGTCTTCCACTTTTCAAACATTACAAACATAAATATTAATAAAAAATTATATATACGGTGAAAAATATTTAAATAAAATACATAATTAATCTAATTAAATAATGATAAAATATAAACTAAGTATATGATTTGTTTATTTTAAATTAATCATTAAATTTAATAAAATACAAATTTTATTGATAAGGTGACCTTGCCATCCACATTAATGATAAAATTTAATTATGAAATATGAAAAACATAAATATTTTGAAACATGCAAATATAAAACTATTATGAAACATACAAATCTAAAACATAAAAACTAAAACCATTTTGAAATATAAAAATCTAAAACTAATATGAAACATGCAAATATTATTCTAAATTGAAACATGCACTTTAAAAATGTGCAAATGAAATGTATTATCAAATATCTAAATCAAATAGATTTTGATTCAATTTGAATTCTAAATCTAAATCAACCATGCAAGGCTAAACTATAACTAATTTTGAAATTAAATCTACATTTAAATCTAAATACATAACTAAATCTAAATCTAAATGCAAAACTAAATTAAAAATAAAAATCTCACATGCAAAAAATTACTCCAAAACTTTAATCGACTCCTCTTCAAAAACTCCAATCCACTCCAATAATCTCCACCTCTTCCTCCCTATAAAAATACAAAATAAAAATGAAATGTGGAGCATTTGTTTTATAACCCATGAGAGACTCCTCATATCCCCCAATAGATGTCTTTTGACATTCCACGAATTTGTTTCAAATTCCCCCACTCCCCACGAAAAATAAGCATGAATGTGCATGCAAAAATAAATTTAACAAAAAGAAAATGTTATATATTTAAAAATTTAATGAAATTATTTCAGTCCTATTTTTTCGGCCTTATTTTTTCGAGTCCTATTTTTGGCCCCTTTTGTCAGGCCCTATTATTTCAGCATCCATTTGGCTTCATATAATTTTGGCCAGCTATTATTTGGAGAATTTTTCTATATTTTACAATCTAATAATGATAAAATATATACTAAATATATGATTCATGTACTTTAAATAAATCGTTAACTTTAATAAAATATAAATTGTATTGATATGGTGACATTGTCATCCACATAAATGATAAAATTATACTTTGAAACATGAAAATATAAATACTTTGAAACATGCAAATGTAAAACTATTATGAAACATTCAAATCTAAAACATGCAAACTAAAACTACTTTGAAATATGTAAATGTAAAACTAATATGAAACATGCAAATCAAAAACTAATTTGAAACATGCACTTTTAAAATATGCAAATGAAAAGTATTATAAAATATATAACTCAAAAGATTTTGAATGCAAATCTAAATCTAAATCAAACATGCAAGATTAAACTATTAAATGTAAGCATAAACAATTTCGAATATAATTCTAGAAATATAAATGGAGCTAATTGAAATTGAAATCTAAATCAAAGTAGAATATTATAACTAATTTTGAATCTGAATCTATGTCTACATCTAAATCTAAATAGAAAATAGAAATCTCACCAGCAAAAAAATTACTCCAAAACTTCAATCTATTCCTGTTCAAAAACTCGAATCTAATCCTCCAATAATCTCCACCTCTTCCTTCTTACAAAAACATAAAATGAAAATGAAATGAGGAGCCTTTGTTTTATAGCTTGTGAGAGACTTCTCATCTCCCCCAACAGACATCTCTTCACATTCCACAAATTTATTTCAAATTCCCCTACTCCACACGAAAAAAGAAGCATGAATCTACATGCACAAAAAAAAAAATCATATTGAAATTGGTTTGCCCCTATTTTTTCGGGCCCTATTTTTTAGGGGCATATTTTTTGGGCCTATTTTTCGGGTCCTACTTTTTCGGGCCCTATTTTTTCGGGCCTATTATTTCAGCCTCCATTTGACATCCTATTATTTCGGCCAACTATTATTTCGGGTGTATTTTTTATTTTATGATTTAATAATTTAATATTTAATTTAGAAGTTTGTAACTCCTGCCTTTTTTTTTTTATTGACAAAGAATCTTGGCATATTCCTGTGCTGGGCATTTGTGCTGCCATTGTATAAAACGCCTCTCGACGTAATTAATTTAGTATTAAAGATTCACATAATTTGCAGTGAGAATTCTCTAGAATGATTATGATGACAACAATGGATACTCTTATCTTGCGCTGACCTCCATTGCACAGTTGGATGGCAGAAGGCATGACTCCCATTCGCCTCATTCACATAGATATCTAAGAGGATCGATGGTCTATAAAAGACTTGGTGACAGCTGGTAAAGCCAAATTATTTGCTAGTGAGAATATTTTCTGCGGTTGGGGGTCCTTTTACTGGTGAAGTGTCAGTAGGGAGCAGGGCTTTAGGTGGAGTGAAGCCTATTGGCTTAATAAATGTTCCATCAAATATGGAAAAATTAATGAAGAATATTATTTATACATAAGAAATCAATTATAAAGATGACGCTTTGTTCAAAGACGATGAAGATTTAGATTCATCAAAGCAATGTGAAGTTCTTGATAGACCATCAAGTCAATGAAAGAGGAAGATAACATGCCAAGGAATGATTTTAGATGCTTCTCTCCTCATGTCTCTTTATATGTGAAATAGTTAAATTTTTTTAATTTCTCATTGTCATAGTATAATCCGCAAGAGGGAGAAAAGTTATAAGAGCTTAATAATATTACTTCCCAACATATACTATAGATATTGTGGTATAAAAATAAAAGTTGCACATATTAGCAATGTAGAAATGTGGCCAAGATATAGTCGACGATTGATCTCACCACCCTTGCTTTGGATGTTCTTGAAGGAAGTAAATATAAAAAATGAATCAACGAAGCTTAGTCTTATAGTTACTATTGTTATCGTTCATGTGAATGGATTAGAAGAAAGTGCTTTTCAGAACTTCATGTCAACATCGATTGCATAAGCCATGTATCATTGGTTTCTATGAATCATCTATGAATGCTGGCTTAGTATTCTTAATGGTGACACAACTTTGCAATGATTTTGGTATACATACATAAAAAACAAAGGGAATAAAAACTACTTAAGAGTGAGATCCCATAGATACCAACTTCCTTAAAAATAGAATTGCACTCACTAAGATTTTTTAGGGATGAATTTTCTAGTTGTTTCATTTTAGAAGTTTCAACTCCTAAATTTAAGGAAAACATTTCTAAATTTAATTTTAGTGAGAATGAAGTATATCATTTTTTTTGCCATCTTATGAGGACTTCATAGGAACTCCTATTTGGAAGTAAAATATTCTAATCAATCCCTTACCCCACCAAAAACAACTTCTTTAACTTGAAAAATAGACGTGTGGCCCTACCTCCTAAAGCCTCTAAATGGAAGCTACTTAGCTAGGGTTTTCAGAATTTGTGGTGTGGGATTCAGCGTTCGGGGCTGTAATTTGCTCCGAGATAACTTCTACTCGTGCATTCGGCACACATTACTGATTTTCTCTGTCTATAGGGAAAATTATAGATAGATTGTGCCTAAATAAAACGCCTTTTCACTTGATCTTACTAGTTGAATGGATTGGCAGCGGCCAGACAGCCGTAGGGCAGGATCCACAGACGAAGGGCATTTAGTGCTCTTTGCCTACTATTTCCTTGCCCACATTTTAGTAGTAAGTCTCGCAATCTTTTGTTGAAAGCATCTAGTATTCTGTTAGTAATGTATGATTTGCGTGGTTATAATAGTTAAATGCTTGTACCTTTGAGTTTTTAGCACAGTAAATTGCGGTTTAAGGGTTTCATTTGGTTATCTCTGTTTCATTTACATTCAATCGTTTGCTCTTGAATATTCCAAATGTTAATGTTTCGACTACTGTGCTCTTTAAACTGTAGTTTTTAAGTGCTATTAGGGCTAGGTTTTATTTTTTAGGGTTTTGATCAGTCATGGTTGCGTTGGTAATAGTTGCGGTTAAGTTAAGAGTTTGGAGGGTCTTTTACTCGCGACAATCTCACTTTCATATTCACTTATTAGTTCAGAGGCGAGATTTGTTTTTGAGAGTTCAGAGCATGGTGTTGAGGGGGCCTTATATAGTATTTTACAGATCGCCTATATTGTGCTGGGTAACCTGCTATAAACAATTCTCTTTAATTTGAGCGATTGGTGTTTTAGAGATCCGCTGCCGGGTAGGCGACAAACTTGGTTGTCCAATTGAAACACCGTTTGGAGTTTGACAGTTTGTAGTTACTGTGGATTATACAAACCCTATAATGTCATTCGATTTCTGAAGTGCAGTTTTCAAGTTTACGCACGCGACTGGTTTTAAAATGTAGTGTGTATTAATCTGGAAGAGTTTTTTTGGTCAAGGGTTTGAGTCCTAAACCCTCTTTATTGAAATAATAATAGTTTGTACGGGAATGTGAGTTTTGAGCAATTTATGTTAAATTTGATGCGGCAATTCTTTCTTATACCCAAGTATTGTCGAAGGGAATGGTTTTGTTCGTCGGTCTGGAGATGTCTTAGCCATGGCGTAATGGTGGAGACCTTTTTTTCTTGTCCCAATTGTTTTTTATCTTACTTGATAGGGTGCTTGCCAGCTGCAGTTTTGTTGCCCTGTTTTCTTCTGCCGCTATGTGCATTCTTAGGGTTTATGGAAATCATTTGGTGGGTTAGTGGAGGCTGGTTAGATCATGGTAGATGTTGTGGTTTGGGCATTGAGTGTGCCCTGCTCGAGTTAGTTGTAGGGGCGGTGTTTATTTATTCCTTTGGTCTCTGCCACAACCATGTTAAGTTTTAGAATTAGAATACAATAATACAAAAATACAATAACCAGGTTGCATCCATCAAGGGCCACGTAAAACCTTGACCAAAGAAGAGAACAAGAATCAATACCATCCATATTGACAGGTGTAGATTTCTGAAACCTTGAAGCAGATAGTGTATTCTCATTGGCATATGTTTGTCATTTCCCTATAAAAGTATTATTTGAACAATATAGATTTGTTTGCTGATAAAATAAAAGACAATATAAACATTTCCAAAACCAGTTTTAAGTCACCATTAAACATTTTTCATATGGTTCGACATGCATACATAATTCATATCACCATTTGCAAAGTCTATTGTTGCAACTGGAACCGCCGACTCATGAGTTGGTAATTTGTTCCATCCTTAATATTGAGACATTCTCACATGATCCTGCACATCTAATGTTATATTACAAAAATATGGTCGATGATAATGTCGCATCTAATATCATATTATGCAACAAAAAAAAACATGGTTTTGATGATGATGTCCTTGCAACTCATGCTGCGATCTGCAAGATATTTTTTCTGCCGTGCAGTTGTCATCAGTGGCAGATGTGATTGTCAGACTTGTCTTAGCTTTCATGTGTCTACGAATTAATGTTCAAATCATGTATGTTTTTTTTTTGTTTTTTGGATAGTTCAGGGATATGCTCTGGATGGATTGTCAGATTGTGTTGGCTGCGGTTTTTATGCGGACATCAGATGCGATCTCGGACTATTTCTCCGTCATCTCAGTGGTAGTCTTCCTTTTTGCTCTCCCGTGGTTCGATATTCATTGCTCTCCCTCTTGCCTGGGATCTGATATTTTTCCCCGGCCTTGGTATTCTCTTGTTTATATCTTTGGGGCCTTTTTGTTTTGTAAATTGTATTGGGGCTGCTTTGGGATGGTCAAAACTTTAAGACTTCTTAGCTCCTAACTTTTTGGTTTTCGTAATCTTGGCGCTGTTGTTTTTTAATAAGACTCATCTGTATATCTCTTTATAGGTTTTCTTTTCCTTATCTGTATCACTCCTTATAGGTTTTGTTTTCCTCCTCTGTATCAGTAACGATTGGAATTGTTTTTCTATGAACTTCGAATCAATTTATTATAAATAATATTATTATTAGCCTGCCATTTTCGTCTTAATTGTTTTTTTTAACAGACTTTGAAACTTCAAACCAATGTAAGAGGTTTAAGATCATATTTAGTAACATTCTCCAATACCCTCCATGCACATTGGAGGATAGACAAAGAACTTGAAATGATTCTCATCAAAATGCCTCAAAGAAATGCGGTCTCATGGCAGAGCAATTGAATTTTGAAAGAGTGCGTGAACGTGATGTCACTTAATGGAGCATAGTTATTACAAAAATTGCACAATTATTTTATTGATAAAGTCTTTAGAAATGTTTAAAGAAAATAAAAATGATGGGAGTAAACTGAAAACCCACAACCTGTTGATGTTTTCCCCACCACACCTATAATGATGGCTTTAGAACAGGACCAATCATCAAAGCATAATTGATATGCTCAACGGAACATTTACACAAAATGAATAATCACAGTCAATGCTTAAGAGCTCATTGGCTGAATGAATGTGATCTCATTGAATATGATGGTGTAATTTATACGCAAACAAGTTGAGACTCTCTTTATCCTTTGAACTAGTGAATGATGTGCAAACTATTTTTACAGGATTCTTCATTGACGTCTCATGGAACAATGATTGTAAGAAATACAAACATATAGTGGCCAAAAAAGTTTTGGAAACCATCGTTCAAATGCAACTTGTAGGTATAATCTTCGCTCCATCACTATTTCCAATACCCACGTCGCTGCACCAACATGGGAACTATATAACACAAGAAAAGATTCAAGGAGACACAATATCAAGAAATGCAAGACAAACATCAAATGAACTTGGTTAAAATGTATTTGAAACTTGTAAACTACAACTCCTAAATAGGTTGTCACAAAGAGTGCCATCACATGAACATGAACACAATGATCATAAGGTTTAGAGGAAATGGACTCATTGAAAAGGTTTTAGAAACCATCAAACCATGATGAACTTAAGGGGCTTTCTAATGAATGGTTCATAAGGCACAACACTTGGTGAAGATTTTGCAAATGGGGAAGCTTTGGGTTTAACCATGGAGGAAACTCTGTAGTTAAGCGTGCTCAGGATAGAGTAGTCTTGGGATGGGTGACCTCCCAGGAAGTCTCGGTGCTTCACCCCTACGAGCATCACCTAGATCCAATGAATGCTAAGTGTTCCATTTATTCTCATGAGAGATGGATTTATGTTGAATCACTACTCATGAAGCATGGGTCAATGAGTTTGACTCAAAATCACACAGTTAAATCCTGATAGCAATATCACAGTTTGACTTGCCGTGGAAATCATCTCTTACTTACCAATTGATGAGCTTAAGGGGCTTTCTAATGAATGGTTCATAAGGTACAACACTTGGTGAAGGTTTTGCAAATGGGGTTGCAAGCTTTGGGTTTAACCATGGAGGAAACTTCATAGTTAAGCACGCTTAGGCTGGAGTAGTACTGGGATGGGGGACCTCCCGAGAAGTCTTGGTGCTTCATCCCTATGAGCATCACCTAGATCTAATGAGTGCTAAGTGTTCCATTTATTGTCATGAGAGATGGATTCATGTTGAATCACTACTCATGAAACATGGGTCAGTTAGTTTGACTCAAAAAAACACAGTGAAATCCTAATAGCAATATCATAATTTGACTTGCTATGGAAATCAACTCCTACTTATCAATTGATGAGCTTAAGGGGCTTTCTAAGGCACACCACTTGGTGAAGGTTTTGCAAATGGGGTTGCAAGCTTTGGGTTTAACCATGGAGGAAACTTCATTGTTAAGCGTGTTCAGGTTGGAGTAGTACTGGGATGGGTGACCTCCTAGGAGGTCCTAGTGCTTCACCACTGTGAGCATCACCTAGATCCAATGAGTGCTAAGTGTTCTATTTATTCTCACGAGAGGTGGATTCATGTTGAATCACTACTCATGAAACATAGGTCAATGCATTTGACTCAAAATCACATTGTTAAATCTTGATAGCAATATCACAACTATCAAGCCAATTAACTAGTGGATTTTTTACTAAACTATGGTGGCAACCTTCGTTTGTGTGAGTTGTGAGATATGAGAGGATATGGGAGTGGTGTGGATGCTCATAAAAGCGTAGATGCTTGGGCATAAATGTATGCGAAATATGGAATCACAAGAAGTGCATTAGATGGACAAGCTAATCTCCCAAAAAAATACTAAAGACAAAACAAAGTTGAACTTTTTTTGTTTTGTTTTCAGAGTCATGAAAACTTAGTGAAATTTTAATTTATTTTTTTGCAGTTTTCGACTACAAACTATGCAGATCATGAAGATCAAATGCTGAAATTTTCAAAAAAATCCATGGTGTTCTCGATCTTTTGAAAATTGGTCAACTATACATCCTTGCATTAGATAGTGTCCAAAAAAAAACCTCAAATAATTGTAGATATTAATATCAAGTGTATTTAAAATTCTTGAGAAAAGGGCCATTGGCTATGCCAAATTTCCCATGCTCGTGCCAAGTATAAGAACTAAAATTGGTTATGCAATTCCATAGAAAAAGTGGCATCAAAAACAATGCATCCAAATTATTTGATAAAATGCCTCAATGGATGTGACCAAATGAAATGCAATGACAACATCATGGACATGTAAAGTGTCCAAATCTTCAACATATTATGGAAGGTCTATAGATTTGTTTGTTAGTTCTTATCATGGTAGATAATTCATGTGAAGGGGAAGGATATAAAGTGTTGTTAATTTTTGCTTGTTCATTTTGTTGATGTTATGGTTATATTCAATCTATGTCATGAAAAAATGTATTAAAAACATTAAAAGAGCATTAAAAGAAGCTATTGTCTCAATATTGTGATTTTCTTGTAGAAGCCAATCATGCATTTTATCAATCTTAGTAGCAAGTTTATCAACTTTTCCACGAGAAAACCTTAAAGCCTCATCCTCTTGCGAGATGAGTGGGAAGATTCAGGCTCCATAGAAAATTTAGGATCATGAGAAACCATATGATCACTAAGGTTTCCAAAATGAGAAGAGGAATCCAGATTAAAGAGAGGCATGAGTCGATGACTTCTCCTAACATGAATGCTATAAGTAGGGCTAAAATTAGTAAAGCTTAGACACCAAGCAAGGAAAGAAGACAAACAAATATAACCTTATGGTATGAAATCAAACCCAATGTAATGTAAAGTAAGATATAAAGCATGCAAATATAGACCACAAGATACTGCAAAGATCTAACTTTAAATATGAAATCCAACACCAATTTTTTTTTTGGAAATTTTGTAAATTAAGCTCACTAATAAATGTAATGGTGGAAATTTGAATCAAGGATAAGAGCTTGAGTTCATCACGTAACCAACATACATATGCAATATAGAGGAAGGGAAGTCAAGGAGATGAGTCCTTTCAATTCCAAATTTAAAAGACTAGTGTTATCCAAAGAAGTAAGGAGCACTAATACAAACTAGATCTAGGAAGAATAGGGGAAAAGATATCCAAGTCCTTAAAAACCCTACATGATGTAAGATGCTAAAGCTAGGTATAAGTAAATGTGCTAAAAGGAAAAATAAGGTAGAGAACAACAAATCTTTAGGATCTATTTTTATGCTTGCTATATTGATTAGAATGAATGGAAATTGTTAGATTTGAGCTTGAAACTACGCAATGGACAAAACTCGGAAATCCTTCGACAATCTATCAGGGGTGAACTAGACTAATCAGGGGCAAAATGGATGAACATCTGATTGACTGTATGTGACACTAATTCTAATTTTGTAGATATGAAGAAAGTTGAAAAGAGTACTCAGATCTGTAACCTGCCCATTGATTCGATATCCGTAACTTGTGATAGGGTTTTTGTTGTTGATGGGGGTTTGCTTTAGTCAAACCCTAGTTTTAAGAATTAACCTATAATTGAAATAGCATGAATGTAAAGTATATGTAAGAATTCACCTTACATTAGTCGAATCTCTCGAATCAAATGCAATGTGCTTACTCTGCTAATTGATTTGGACCAAGAAGATGAAGATGAATGGATGCAAAAGATGCAAAAAAGGATCTTGAATGGATTGAAGATCTTAAGATAAACTCATTCAATTGACTGAATGCTTGAACCCTTGATCTTCAATGGAGGAATGCATGAATGAATGTTTGAAGACTTGAAAGCTTGAATATTTGAATATTTGAGTGCTTGAGCACGTAGATTGATTGCTTGAGTATGGATATGAGAAATATAGAAAATGAAAGGATTTATATAGAGCTTGGAATTCACTAACTCTCACACGACGACCTGCCTAGGAATTAACACCCTGAAGGTGCCCAGATACAAAACCCAAAACAAGTCCCAATCAGGGTCGCACTGCGGCCTTGATTTGCCCATCAGGGGTAGATTATGGCTCTAATCCGTCAGGTTGCATTATAGTAAAAAATGATTTTTGTGGTTGATGGGGGTTTTGCTTGGTCAAACCCTACTTTAGGAATTAACATAGAATTGAAATAGCATGAATGTGAAGAAATGTAATAATTCACCTTACAATAGCCAGATCTCTCAAATCGAATGCAATGTGCTTACTTCACCAATTGATTTGGAGCAAGAAGATGAAGATGAATGAATGTAGAAGATGCAAAAAAAATATTGAATGGATTGAAGAAGATTTTGAAGAGAAACCCCTTTAATTGATTGAATGCTTCAATCCTTGATCTTCAATGGAGGAATGCTTGAAGACTTGAAGGCTTGAATACTTGAATATTTGAGTGCTTGAGCATGTAGATTGATTTCTTGTGTATGGATATGAGAAATGGATAAAATGGAAGGATTTATATAGAGCTTGGTGTTGGCTCCTGATTTAACAGTGTTTAAACAACCAAGTATGCAAGGCAAGAATGCGTCTATGGGCAGCTATCTCCAATAATGGACACACTTCACCAAGAACTTGGGCCAACTATAAGGCTACACTCCTTCTGCACTTCAGGCTCTGCAAAACTTAGACGGGTGGACCTATAGATTCTTTATATGGTACTAGTTATCAAAGCATACACTGAATCTAATGTAAAGCAGATAAAAACCCCTAAATCTTCTATACTTAACCAGGAATCACAAGCATGAAATAGCTAAAGAACATAACTCATGAAACTAGCAAGCTAAGTGCGGGTTAACATTGAATAGCTTTCAACATAAAAGGGAAAATTGATTGAATATGTTGATAACAGCAAGACCCAAATATGAGCAACAAAACTTAATGATTCTATCTCTGACCAGTGCCTTATCTATTGGGTAATTAAAATGAATTACAATAGTACATCTCCTGGAAAGCTCTGACATAATTCCTACATCAAGATCCCTGATCTATCTTTCACCTCGTGAATAGACATCTGCTTCATATTTGAATCTAATACTCAGACAATCCTTTCATGAAATCAGTAAACCCTGTGATAAACACCAAGTAATTACATGGCTCTTTGTTCCATAAGCAAGGTACTTCAATCACATACATCACTAAATGAGATGCAACCTAATCTATGGTCTTTGATCACAAACTAGAAAATATTATAGATCCACAAACATGAGACAAGATTCAAACTGAACTTTGAAACCATTGCTGCTCTTTATTTGCTTTCCTTGAAACCAAATACATGAAATGTACAAAAAATAACTCATAAATCACCTAACAGACCAGAACTATCTGCATAAAACTTAATTGCTATTCATACAAGAAGAAATGCTGAAGAATGGTATCACAGTCAAGGAAACACATCAAAACTGGAACCAGAATATGGTCTCACAGTAATGTGCAAATTTTCTCCCCAGAACTGGAACCCTCTGGTTTCTTTGTAAAAAAAAACTAGAACCCTTACAATGAATGAAAGATAGAAAGATATAGACAAGAAAGAATTCTCAGATTTGTTATGCAACTGCCACCTGTCCACTTGAAATTCAATCTCTTGCAACTGAAAAACCTCTCTCCTCTTTCCACATATTGATCTGATTTTGTTTTCATCATTCCTGTAACTGATTTGCAAATATCCTTTCTTGAATGATGAAAACCTGTGAGTCATCAAAATGTCTGATTTGCCTCATGAAATGCCAGTGAAATCTCAATTTTTACTAAATGAATTTGAACAAATTTCAACCCAAACTGAATTTTTACTGCCTTTTACTGATATTCAAGTCATTACTATGTTAAAAATCAGTTCTGGACTTTGATTACCTGAATACAGTTGCAATTTAGGTACTTGAGACAAATCCCCCTGTAGCTTGAATCAGTGGCATTCTATGCAAAAACCAACCCCAGATTCGAAAAATTTAGATTCTCACGATTCCGGCGGTATATGATAAGGCATATCTAGCCTCTCGGAAACGCTTGAAATCTTCGTTTGAAAAACAGTCCCCTCTGGTTGAAAACTCAGACTTGCAGCTTAAGATTTTAAAAATTCAAAAATTAAAAAAATCTCTAATGTTCAGACTTTATAAAAAATGACCTTTTGAATTTAAAAAAGTTATGAGCGTGCCCTTTCAAAATGATTAGAGAAAAATCATTTTTTAAGAAATTCTTATATTTGCCCACATCCTTGAGATTCGGGGTCAACACAGGTTTGATAGGCGCCACGTGTCATGTGTTGATTGGCTCGCATGATCTGCATCATTCGCCACGTGTCGACACCATGTCAACCCTCGCTATGTCGCTATATTAACGAGTGAGCAACTTCTTCTTAATGACATAGTGAGGACCCTCAAATCTGCCACGTGGCATGATCTGGTACCTCTACTAAACTTGCTCGCCAAGTTACCTTACCTTGAACTCTGTGCCACGTGGCACCTTGTGATTTCTCAAGAACTCCACATCACCGCCACATCATCCCTACCACGTCAGCATTGCTATCTCGCCATGTTAACTCTCGTGCATCTTTCGCTTGGCGAGATAGCAAGGGCCGCTCAATTCGCCAAGTGTCGCAATCTCGTGCACCGGGTTCCACATCAGCATTTCTCTGATAGCGTGTTCGTTCAAAATTATGACTTAACAACCCGCCAGCTATCGTTATCCATGGGGCCCCTGCGCACGCACAACCTTTCCAAAAGGCTGTTTCCTTAATTCAGATAACATTGTGCACAAGATACTATTTAAAGACAAAATGTTTTACCCACGGACAATGTGGGATAATTCTTCTATTACTTATTCCTTGTGACTGCAATTTGTAATCTTTGTCCATGGATTCTTTCCATTCACTATGTGAGGCAACTTTTAAAATGCCCGTTCTCTTATTCTATGGATGACTCTAAACTTTGGCCTGCAAGTGATCGGCTCTCTACGTGAACGGTTCCAATGGACGGTTCCCTCTTTGCATGGTTCGACTTTCCTTGAACATTGTCTGCTCTCTTTTCAATGTGTAGAGTGCTCCTCAATTCGCATTGACGTTGATTTTTTATGGATCTCTTTGCTTTTAATGCTGATCCCATTTGTTATGCAGCTCACCTCATTGATGCTGTCCTCATTTGACTGGCAAATCTCTCTGCCTCAAAATGTTTTTTCTTCCTTAGTCGTGGACTGCTTCTTTTTACAGATGCAATGACTCCACTGTGAAGCCATGTGGACTTCTTTCTTCTATCCCTGCAGATGGTCTCCATGGGCGGATTTTGTGACGACATCTTCCCATTTTGTTGCAAGCCATCTCAAACACCTGAGCCCCATTTTCTGCCGCGGCTTCTTCTGTATGGGACGTGAATCTCCCAATCTTTAACCTACTTATCTTGGTGTGGGGCTTCATATTACTGGCTTTGGTCATATTGCGTGGTCGTATGCTCCCCTAGTTGCTACGAATTGCCTCTTACACACGTGGGAGTTCCTCCTATCGTAGAGGCTCCTCTTAGTGCGTAGGTCGTGTTCATCCTTTGCAGACAAACGAGGTCCTCCAGGATGTAGCTCATGTAGAGGTCGTGATTGCGCCATAGGTCGTGATTGCGCAGTTCTTTAGTGCACAGGTTGTGTTCATCCTTTGCAGACAGACAAGGTCCTCTAGGACGCAGCTCCACGATGCCCTAGCTCGCTTAGAGTCGTGTCTTTAGCGTGAAGGTCGTGCTCATCCTCTGCTGACAGACGAGGTCCTCCAGGATGCAACTCCACCATGCCATACCTCGCTCGAAGCACTCTAGCCATAGTCGTAATCAACATACTTCACCAGTGTCCACTGATCTAGTGTCGTCCCGTGCCCTAGCCGTGATCTTGCTGTTCGTGGTCTGCAAGTAGATTACCCACTGCATGACAAGATTTGAACTGTTTGACAAAATTTGACGCAAACCCTCGATGGTTTCTTGGTGTTTCACACGCATTCCAGATCGATCTACAACCTGTGAGGGAATTTTCTCTACTACTGGATCTTATCGTGATTGCACGGGAAGTGTTTGACAGAATGTCGAACCTTTATCTATATTGATTTTGGGTAGTTTTAAACACAGAATGGCAGACCTTTGTTTGTCCACTTTGAACTCCCAACCTGACCCAATCACAGTCCAACAGTTACTTGACCGCATGAAAAAAATAGAGAGTGCTAATGCAGCCCTGCTAATGCAGCCCTAAAGGACATTGTTGTTGATGCATCTTCGCTCTCTCTTAAGCTTTGTGACAGAGTGGTCAAGTTAGAAGCCGACAACATCTTATTGAGAGATCAGATTGGGAACTTGACGACAGAACTCACAAATCTCAAACAGTCAACTGAATCGAATATCAAACATTTCGCAGATACCTTTATCTTCGAAACAACAATGCTGAAATCCAATATTGAGGCAGTTATAGAACAACTTGTTGGACTGGATAAAATCAAGGATCAACATACCGAAATGGTTGCAGAAACGGAACAAAAGGTGAAATCATGGGCTTCACTTTGCATTAACATTGATACTACTACTCCGAGACTGAGCATAGACAAGATTGTTCAAGGTAAGATTGATGACGAGAGAGTGCGGCAGGCACGTGAGCTCAACTTACGTATTCAGGGTCTTTCACCCACTTTTGACCCTACTGTTGTTGGGCATGCCTTTCTCTCTGAGCAACTTGGCATCTCGGACATCACCTTGGATAGATGCTGGTTTGGTACGGGGGACATCCTTTTTATCAGATTCTTTTCTTTTCCACATAGGCTTCGTGCCCTTAGAGCGAAGAGAAAGTTGTTCTCTCTCCCCTCTAAAATTTATCTAGATGAAGATCTTACTAAGGCACAAGTTGCAGAACTTAAACAGGCTTGGGGTATTATGGCAGAGGCTAGACATGCTGGAAAATTGGCTGTTATTCGGAATCTTAAGGCAGTGGTCCGTGATTCTCCTCCTGCTGGTTGGGTAGAGAGGAGAACCTCCAAATCGGCATGACGGTTCCGATAGCACTCTGACAAGAAAATATCTTCTTCTCTTCTTGTCAACTGCTGGAATAGTAATGGTTCTTTATGGTCATTATCTGGTCTTTTTCAAGATGTTGTGGGGTCTTCAGATATTTTGGCCGTTACTGAGACTCACGAGAGCCCTATGCGTCCTCTTCTAGGTTATCATATGGTTGTCAGTGTGTAGGGATGAGGTTCAGACGTTTGGTGGGGTCCATGGGTTTGGGGGTGTTGCTTGTTTGGTTCAAGATGATATTTTCAAGGTTACGTCAGTTGTTCACTCTGATGCCTTTGCCAGATTTATGTGGGTCTGGATTGGTCGGCGGAAATATAGACAGAGAGATTTTTTTATTGTTGTTTGTTATTTTCCTCCGACCTCTTCTCCCTATGCTATTCATGACCTGGAGGATGGTGATCCCTATTTTGACCTTCACCAGAGTATTTCGCAGTTTGAGGCTTTAGGAGATATTGTTATTCTTGGTGATTTCAATGCTCGTACCAAGGATCGTCAGATCCCTTTACATAATCGTGGCTCTGATTCAAACTGCATTTCTGAGTTAGATCCGACTGCTATGGGCTTGCAGCACACTTCAAAGGATGTTCTTGGGCCATTCTCTGTTTATGGTCGCCACCTCCTCCAGCTTTGTGAGTCTTTTGGGTTGTTGATCCTGAATGGTTTATCCTTCCTTCCTGGATTGGACCTCTTTTCTTGCTGGCCGCAGTGTGGTGGTGTGAGTGTTGTTGACTATGTCATTTCCTCTCCTTTCATTTCTTCCATTCGCAGTTTCACCATTTCGCATCTTTCGCTAGCCGATCATGCTGTTCTTAGCATTTCTATTTGTGTTTCACCCCATCCTTCCCCGCCCTTGCTCTGCCGGACTAGTACCGTCTCCCTTCCTACTCGCTTCCATTACCCTGAGAGTGATGGTGAGCTCTTTACTTATCACCTTAGGCGTCTTTTGTCACCCGCTAGTTTTGATGACTCCTTGACTGCCTCAGACATGTTTGATTTTCTTGCCTCTGCCATATGGGATTCTGCTCTTCTTTCTATTCCCCACCGTTCCCCCCCTCTCTCTCTCACAGCTAACCGTCGAAATATCTGTCCTATGAATAAATGGTTTGATGTTGACTGCAAGGCTTTCCATCACTCTGTTCGTGTCACCTTTGAGGCTCAGTCTCCTGCCTTTACCCATCTGCGCGTTTCTTATCTACGTTTTCTTCGTCATAAGAAACGTTCTTTTGCCTCTTTTCAATGCAGAACCCTTTGCTCCACCCTTATCTAGAATCCCTAGATCTTCTGGCGTACCCTTTTCCCTCGTTGCTGCCCCCCATCCTCCACTCTCGACTATAGTTCTTTGACCTCCCATATCACGACGCTTTATGACATTCTTGGGCAGCCTCCTCTCTACTCCACTCCACCTCTCCACTGCCATTTGTTCACCTATTCTAGCATTATGGAGGCCATCAGATCTTTGAGATGCAGCAGAGCAGCTGATGAAGAGGGTTTTCAGGCAGAACTTTTCAAACTTGGTGCTTCAGTTCTTGGATCTTACCTTCCTACACTCTTTAATAGAGTGGTTTGCACTAGGTTTCCTGATTCCTGGTCTAGACATGTCGTTTACCCTATTCACAAGTCTGGGCCTGTTTCTGATCCAGGAAATTATAGAACTATTATGATTGGTCATACTTTTGCCAAACTTTATGCCACTGCTCTGAACACCATGTTATCCAGTGAGCTTGATCGACGAGGTTGTAGGGCGAGAGGTCAGGCTGGATTTCGGGCAAACTACCAGACTATGGATCATGTTTTTACACTGCAGGCTATCATTGAGGAGGCTAGTCACTGCTCTCAGAAGGTCTATTGTTGTTTTGTGGACTTCCGTAAGGCTTTTGATTTTGTTCCTAGGTTGGCTTTATTTCAGCGGTTTCAGGAGATTGGGATTTTAGATATGTTACAGACTGCTATTTTGAGACTTTATGAGAAGGTTACTGGTAGGCTCAGAACTCCGGACGGCTTTTCTGATCCGATTCAGAGCACCATTGGCGTGAAGCAAGGTTGTCCTCTTTCCCCTACACTGTTTGGCTTATATATTGATGAGTTGGAGGATTTCCTTATGAAATCCTCTCACCTAGGTGATGGGTGTTATTTACATCAGGTTTTGTTCTCTATTCTCCTCTTTACTAATGATGTTGTTCTCTTGGCCTCTTCTCCTGATAGCTTACAGAGACTCCTTGATAGTCTTGCTTCTTTCTGTACTCAGCAACAGTTTGTGGTCAATTTATCTAAGACACAGGTTATGGTCTTTAACTGTTTAAAGACCTCTCATCTCCATTTCTTCTTCTAGGGGAAGGAGGTTGAGATTACTCTCTCTTACATGTATCTTGGTGTGAAGTTCTCAGGACCACGTTTTAGTTTAAGACCTGCTATTCAGTCTAGAGTCAGTAAGGGTATGGGCTCCCTGGCTTTGCTGGAGAGACAATGCTTCAAGCATCATTTTCAAGATATTTCATCCAAGTTGTCCCTTTTTGATTCCTTGGTTTGTCCGACAGTCCTCTATGGTTCTGTGGTTTGGGGACCTTCTCTTATTGATTCTGATTGGGCTTCTATTGAGCGGGTCTAGACACTGATGTTGCGTCGTATCATTAGGTGTCACAGATTCACCCCTCACAACATTGTTTTAGCAGAGTTTGGTGCTCATCCTCTCAAACTTCTTGTTATTTTTGACTTGATTTGGTTTCTTCATTGGCTTTGTGGTTTTATGGAGACAGATGCTGATCGACATAGATACTCTTTTTTGGCATATTGTTCTTCGGTGGAGATTATGAGATCTGACACTTCTGCTAGATCAAGATGCTGGTACGCTCAGGCCACCTCTTTGTTGGGTTCGATTGGGATTGAGATTGATCGTCTTCCTCCCTATCATTTTTCGCTGGATGCCCCAACTCATCTTCTTCCCTCTCGTTAGGAGTTGAATGAGCATGTCAGACATGATATCTATAGGCAATACATTACCACTACTTGGTGTCATCCCCTGGGTGGTTTGCGACCTAAGATGGCCTTCTATGCTGAGCATTTTCTTGTTATTCAGGATGGTATTGTTGTTCGTCTTGCCTATCTTTACCGGCGTTGGAATCATGCATTACGGTTCTCTTTGGGCTCTTTTAGGGTTGGTTCTCATCGTCTTAGAGCTCAGATTGATCACCATATGGATCAAGCTGATCGATTATGCCAGTTATGCACTCTGATGGAGGTTGAGACCGAGACTCACTTCATATTTCATTGTCCTCATTACTATGAGATTAGAGGGAGATTCTATTGCCTTTTCAGAGACTGTTCTTCTCTCTCGATGTTCTTCAGTTATATTGATCAGCGATGTTTAACACTTTATCTTCAGGAGGCCACCCATCTTCGAGAGAATACCTTGCAGTCCTTTCCTCAGAGACAGACTTCTGATCAGCTCATTACAACCTTTTTTTCTCCCTTGTCTCCTCCGCGGGGTTTGAAAAGGCCTTCCACTACTTCACATTCCAGATTTGTTAGACATTGTACCAGTCTCTACAGGCAGCATCAGTCCTATAGGGGATCTTCATGACATCCGAAGACTATGGATTGTCCATGGATGTACCTCTCTATTACAGATTTCTTATGACAATCCATAGTCACAAGTGACAGTCAACACCTCTCACTTGTCCACGAATGACAGAAGTTCTTTTGATTGTCACAAGTGACAATCAACACCTCTTACTTGTGACAATCAAAAGAACTACATTTTCAATTAAAAACCTTCCAAATAAAACTGCAAGTTGCTGATGACCAAATAAGGGGATCTCCCGCAAGGAATCAATGAACCCTCACATCATTTAACACAACAACCATGAGATTGGGCAATAAAAGAATAACTACAAAGTGGGGTGTAGGGGTGGGCTTTCTTGGTCTCCCCTGCAACCTCCCCTTTTCTCTTAAAACAAAATATGGAAGCCCAAGTCAACAAAATCCACAGACCCATGACAACTCCAACTCAACCAGTGTAGAATTCTTTCAAACCGGTTCCCTCGAGTCTCTCACTCATCTTCTCACTATAAAGCCATCAATTTATAGAAAATTGATCCAAATAACATGCCTTGCAGTTGTAAAATTAATTCCATTTATAAATTATAATCAGAGATAACAATCTTGAGTTATCAATTTGGTGCACTTAGTCGGGCCCCAAAGTGGGTCTGACTAAAAACAAATTCGTTTCCGATCAATTGAACCTTCAAACTGGTCCATTGAACTTCTCAGACTGATTGGAAACAAGTTTGAACACCAAACCATCAATTTGAAGCTCATTTTACATCCCTTTTTTTAAAATGTCAAATTTGCGTCAGGAGGTTTGTTGACTAGCCTTAAAAACTGATCCAAACACCTGCCAGAGCTGTGAAAACTAGCACACTGACTCTTTGCTCCACACTCTTGCACCCTGTCGAATCTCGTCTCATGACGAATTCGGGATCAAGAGATATTTGCTGTCAAAGTTGCTCACTCAGAAATACCTACAAGCAAACACGTCAGAAAGCAATAAAATGGGTTTGGAATTGGCTTGGAAAACTGGGCAAATGGACACTTGGGAAGACGAAAACTGGGGCATTGGTTCTCTGTCATGAGGACATTATAAATCTGCGATTTGGGCTCATGACGAATAACAAGGCGCAAATGGCGATTAGTCAAAGTGGGCTACTTGGATTTTGCAAATTAGAAACATTGACAAAAAGTGATTTTTTGCAAATGGAATTGACCTAGAAAAGAGGTAAATTAATTCGTCATGACTTGCAAACTGACACACTTAAAGTATTTTCAGAGTACTACACAGTGGTACAATCCATTTGATCTAGGCAATCACGGATCTCAAGTTATAGCGTCACGAACAGTGTTTCCAATCAATCTGCAAATGCTGACACCAGTAAAACTTTAGAAATTGCGTTTGGAATCGCGTTTGCAAACTGATCAAACAAATTCGTCATGAGTTGAAACTTGAAACATAACAAGTCTCTGACGTCTACAATTCAACGCAAAAGGAATTTTAACATTTTAGTCAACTCGTCAAAAGTTATTACTCTGTCAAATAGGGCTTCCTAGAATTAGGTGCAAAGTGCAAAAGCATGAAAACAGTATTTGACCAACATTGAGGGATTAAAAACCTAGTCAAACAAACTCGAAACAACTCGAAATCTAAAACATAGGTTCTTGGATTTGGACACTAGACACTCCTAAAGTAGTGAGTCCTAAAACATTTCTAGGTGCAAGTTATTCGATGACAAACACAACCTCTTGTCGCTGTTTGACACTTTGGGTAAAATTGCAGATTTGGCAATTGCTTAAAACAAGACTTCACGGGAAGGCTCAGAATGATAAATTAACTTCATGGAACATGCAAACACACTGAATGAAAGGTGCTAGAAGCATTAAACACCTCTTAGGCCTCAGACTGACAGTTGGGTACAAACTCATCAAAAAGCATTTAAGGGGCTTGATTTCTCTATAGTGCTCAAAATTAGGCCTGCAATTTTGAGCGCCAACACTTGGAATTAACTAACTCCCACAGACTGACCTACCTAGGAATTAACACCTTGAAGGTACTTGGACACAAGACCCGAAGAGGAGACCAAAAATATGACCCAATCAGGGGCAGACTGCAGCCCAACATTTCCCATTAGGGGTATAATACACTCCTAATTGGCCAGGGGTGTATTGCACTCTCGATAGCTAGGTCCTGGAACCTTCGTGATCCCTTCAAGATCCCAAAATAGGTCCTAGATCTCTAGATTCAAGTACATAATCCAATATATAGCCGTTACAATGTGAAGAGCATATTCCAAGTGGATAGATGAAGAAAAGGGATGACCTAGGAGGATATATCCTACCTCAACATTAACACCATGAAAATAGGCATTTGAAAGAGGATCTATTGGGTTTTACCTTAATTCCACGTAGGAGAAAGGACATAAGAGGGAAGAAAGAAAGAAAAGTGCAATGATATTAATGATCTTGCTTGCATTAGATAAGTGCTAAACTTCAATTTAATTGGAGTGTATCCAATTTAATATGGTAAAAAAGGAAAAGTGCGAAGTAATGCTGGCAATATTCAACTTCTCACCCTTCAAGGTATCCTGATTTACTTCCTCTCTTCATCCAAAATATCTTAATCTATAGTGGAGAGCCTGGAGAGGATCCAAAGGAACTTCCTATGGATAGGGATGGAGGAGAAAGCTAGGATTAGTCTTGTTAATTAGGATATGGTTTGTACAAATAGAGTTTTGAGAGGTTTGGGTGTTGGAAAGGTGTCTGATCTAAATAAGGTCCTTCTCACTAAAATTGGAGGGTTTTCTATTGTGGGAAATGGGGGGTTGTAGCAAATTACGAAAGATAAATATTTCCACCATTTCTCCTTTTCATGTCTCCTATTCGTCAGTGAACTCCCTCTAGGTTCCAAGATTTGGAACATTGTTGTTAGAAACATAACCTCCATGAGGTAAGGCCTTAAGTAATCGGTGAACAAAAGTGACAAAATTAGACTCTAAGAGGACAATTGGCTGGGAGGAAACTTCTAGTATTATTTAAGTTTTTTTATTATGAACATAATGAAGGACCGATTTGGGCCTTTGGTTAGAGACTATATTTCCCCTCTCCATCAATGGAAACCCTTTTTATGAATTAATTGTTGTTCCTACATGATACTAAGTGGATGAAAGAGCTTCAAAATGTGGTCAATGGAGTTAGGATTCCTACCTTCCCTACCTATAATAGATTTGTTTGTGGAAAAAGATAATCAAGTGAGTATACTATTCGCTCCTCTTATCTCCTTTTGGCTATCTTAGAAGCATTCCCTCTTTGCCAAAAATAATGTCTACGTTTCCACAATTGAACTTGAAGATTTTTTTTTTTTTTTGGGTAGGTTGTTATTCATGGTAAAATCCTAACAATTGACAATTTGAAAAGGAGAGGATCCCAACTCCCCACCTATTATTTTTTTGTGAAAAAATGATGAGGAGGATATTAATAACTTCTTTATCTCCAGTCCCTTTAGTTTTGAGGTCTGGTCCATCAATATCAATAAGTTAAAATCTTTCATGGGTGTTCGGTGAGAATCTTCAACAATTTGTGTTCAATTGGTTCTTCCCCTCATCTCATCCACGTGTCCACTTGTTGTGAAAAATGCTTCCCTTGTATTTTTGATGAAATATTTGGAAAGAAAGAACAAATATATATTTAGAGAAATGGAGGACCCAAAGGAGGTGGTTTCTCTTATTGTTGTTAATCGTCTACGAGAGAATATCTTGATTTCTAGTCCAAAGAGGCCTACCAGTCCCCCCTCCCAAAGGGAATGCCAAGTAGTGGCTAATCAGATCCTCCCTAACTAATTTTACACACTTGACAACTCTAAGATGTTGGCTAGAGGTAATACTTAACGAATCCCTCCCCACATACGTGGATCAAAATTAATTTCGATGGAGCTACTAAAAATGGTGTTGTAGTTGGTGGTGG
Organism: Cupressus sempervirens; assembly: GCA_028749045.1. Taxonomy (NCBI): domain Eukaryota; kingdom Viridiplantae; phylum Streptophyta; class Pinopsida; order Cupressales; family Cupressaceae; genus Cupressus; species Cupressus sempervirens. The sequence goes on along the minus strand of CM053786.1, from coordinate 330,655,099 downwards.
TGTGGTTTGAGATGACATAGGGAATCTTATCCCAGATTTCTCTAGGAACTTTGTTCTCAATTATAGTAATATGGTGGAGGTCTTAGCCCTCTATTGGGGCCTCAAGTTGATTACCTCCATGGGGAGGAATAAGATCATGGTGGAAAGTGACTCTAAAATAATTGTGGAAGTTTTTAATCATAGATCAATTGTGGGTTTGTCTAGGATAGTGTGCTTAATGATATTTGTCCTATCCTTTCTCATGTAGAGGAAAATAGTATCCAAAACACCTATAGACAATGAATGAGGTCACTAATAAGCTGGCTAAATTAGGCTTGGGGTTGAAAGGTGTTAGGTGTTGGAGATAATTAAATCCAAACTCTCATTAAGAGTGAAATACATTTTGATACATTCTCGGTGATGGTTATGAAAGTTAGTATCTTCTATTGGTCCTCTTGGGTTGCTATCATTTTGGCAGGGCACATGGGTATTTTAAATTTTGAATGGATTGACCCTTGTTATCATTTTTAATAAAGGGGATGATCTTTTATCCTTATGTGTGGGATACAATGAAGATTTGGAGGGATGTCATCACATATCATCATATTCATAATATTAATTATGACAATATTTTTCTTACACTCCCCATAAAGAACAATTAACAAAATGACTTTATTTGGGGCTATATTAACAGGATGGACTTTTCACATGTTCCTCTATACCACAATTTTGTAAATAGCTTAAATCCCATTCTAGGTAATTATTATAGTGTTATTATTTATTTCTTTGGTGTTCCTACTATTGTCTTTATTTGTATCTCTCATTTCAAGGATTTGCAAGGCAAAAAAATATTGTTGTAATCCCCATAGTTACAAACATTTTTTGTACTGTTACACTAGTGGAGTTGGCAAACACTATGTCAGACTTGGATATGGGTGAGGAGATGGCTATAGTTGAGCCCAAAAAAATTGAGGATGAATGGTAGATGGATCTATGTGCTTGGATAGTTATTAATGAAGTTGAGGTTCCTCCTTTCATGGAGGCCATGGAGGGCTATGATGAAGATTTTTCGATGCAACACATGGAATGAGAGGAGATCACTATCAATGGGATTTCCTTTAAAATAAATGAAGATGTCATTTCTTAGACCAAAGATCTTTCTATGGAGGGAAGGACATGAAAGAAGGTTACCAAAGTGCTATATGAGGCTACTCTAAATCAATTCTCTAAATTCAAGGAAGATCTAGTAAGATTGAGTGATGGCTCTAGCAAAGAGAAACTCCTAGCTTCCCAGGACAAGGTTTTCTTTCTTATTATGAAGTATCTCACCTTGGAGGGATAGTTTGGAGTAAGTTACTATTATCACTTCCCTTTGTTGAATCACTTCAATTACCTTGATGTGGTTCCCATTCCATTTTTTTAATTCTTGACCTTGAAGCATCGGTTGTGGAGTTTCATGAGCGTAGACAACTAGGAAAAACAATGTTATCCTGCATTAGGTTTTGATCTTCTTCCTTTACAAATTTCATTTTGTCCTCTACCCCTCATAACATTGTTCTTCTACAAGCCCTTGAGGTGAATACCATTCTTGCTGCCGACTCTATCAAGCATAACCCTACTCTCCATGTGTCCTATGATATGCCTATCCGTGATAATAAAAATAAGAAAACCCCTACCCATATGACCTCTAAGAAGAAGCTTAAGCTGGGCCCTCCTATTGATTTGGGTGATTTGGATATGGAGCTAGGAGGTGGGTGCAAATGCTCCCATGCAATTTCCTCCATCCATAGGAAGAAACAAATGGAAGAGAGACAATTCAATTTGGAAGAAGTGAAGTCAGGCTCTAATTACAAAGGGAGTGAGAAGAAGAAGGGGAGTATTAATTCTAGGCAAACATAGAAGGCAATTAGGTAAAAATATGTGAGGAGGAAGATGACCTATCAGAACAGGAGAGTGGAAAAAGCACCTCAAAGGTTGATTCCCCTATTAGTAGTAATGAGATGACCGACATCTCGACCAGCTTCAAAATGGACATGGTGGATCCAACTGTCAATAAGGGCGCTAAGAACCTTATGGATACCTTCTTTGTGACTACTACCTCCCCCTTTCCTAGGTAGCTAAGGATACCTCCACCTCCTCTCCTAGTAACCCCATCATCAAAGGAGAGAAAACTCTTGACAATCCCTCTAACCCCTCATCTCTGTAGGATCTTCCTTCAATGAAGGAAATTTTTAAATGTCTAGATTGTAGATTGCAAATTGAAGATTTGAAAGGCCTAAGAAAGGATGTTAAAAAGATGAGTGGCATGATCTTAGAGATGGATGAGAGTTTTACCACCCTTGCCAAGTTTTTAGTTAAGGTGATGCATTCTGTTGCTACCACTATTCATCTCCTCCAACATGAGAAGGAGAAAGGCATGAATGATGGAGACAAGGGAAGCCCCAAGCATCTCTATAGGTTCCTAGTTTATGATTCATTGCAAGTGTTTTTTTCCTAAGTCAGTTTCGCCAAGAGCTAAGGGGAAATGAGGGCTCGCCCTTGAGTTCTATTTTTTCCTATTTTGTTAAGTTGATTTTACTTTCCTGCGTGACTTGTAAAAACTTATATTATATGATAACTATGGTCACTATTAGCAGTAGTGGGTTTTTAAGAACTTGTAGTAGTTTGTTGAACTTTGGAACTTTCTGTTGGCTATTTTTCATTGTTTATTATCTTAGTTTATTAGCTGGCTACGTTTCTTAGGATGAAGTTTTTGATGTTAAAAAAGGGTATTCGGTGAGGTGTTGATGCACTAGTTTTTCCTCTTGCTATTAGTTTACAGACATAGGCTTTGCCTCTTGTTTTTCTATTTGGATCAGCTACCTTGTTATTAATTGTTTTAATATCAATTTTTATTAAAGATTAAACCAATAACTATATATGTCATTGATGTGGGAATATGGTAGTATTGATGGAAGAAGAATAATCTATGTAAGATATCTCCAAGAAGCACAAATTACAATATATATTAAGAAACATATTTATTAAGAATTATTACGGGCACATCTTGGTTTTGGTTTTTCTTGGTGCAAGCTTTGGGGTTGTTCTTCCTTCTCCTTTCTGTGGTTGTTTGGACATGGTTTATATTCTTGGTTTTCTCTCCATTTAACTAGTCCCCCCATTTTCTACTCCTATAGGGGTGGGCTCTTTTTCTTTTGAGGTCGAAAGGACTTTTCTACACAAGGGGTGAAATTTCTAGGTAGTGGTTATCCAACCATGAATTTGGTTTTTTCATATCACATTTTACAACTCTCGAAAACAGAAACCAAGTGTTCCCCCTTGGTATGGTTGACTAATTTTGTAGTTGCATAGTCATTTCCAACTTTATATTGGGGGTGATATTCTCCATTGTTGTAAGATGTTTATGGACATGATTTTTTCACTCTTTGTGAAGGCTTGTGGAGCCTTTCTAATACATTATAGGGCTGGTGTATCTCCGAAGGATATGACCAAAACCCCAACAAAGACAACACAATAGATGTACAAGAAGATTCAATTGAAAATAAGCTTATTTATTTGTCAACAGATCTTGAATTACATCATCATACATGTCGAGCTATAAAGGCTTCCTGGTTACGACCAATACATTCCATATTATCGACCAACTCTTCTTCATCGAGCCTTAGATATTACTTCCTTCTCTATGTTGATCACGATTCTTTACAAGACACATCTACATTACCTATATAGCCATCAAGACACAAAGGTCAGCTTTGAGCTCACATTCTCCAAAATAGGAAACATGTTATACATTATAGGACAAACCCATAAAAATTAAATGACTAAGTACATGATACATTAAAATAACATCCATGACATTAGATATAGGTCCTCACGTAATCCAAGAAACCATATGCAAAGCCATGAAACCTTGCGGAAAGATATGAACCTCTTAGAAGAAAAACACCATGCCTCATTTGAAGAAAAAACATACGAAATCAACACCCAAGAAGATGACACATAACTCCAAATATGTGTAACATTAACTTATGTGAACATAGGAGAATAATATATAATGGGTCCGCAATAAGAAGCCAACCTTGCATAATCTATAACATGAAATCAAGTGATTGCCTATTCGAATTGTCAAACATGAAATTGGAAAATAGAAAACAAAGCAAACATATTTTTGGGTGATGCAAGATATTCAACAACCCAAGGATGGTCCTGCATTAGAAACCCAAGTTGATAAAAAGATGTTCCATAAGGACTTATGCACATCTGAAGGATTCAACACATAAATCCCATGCTCATTCTTAACACATAAATTCTCTTCATCAATCATCACAAGAGTTTGTCCAAAATTATTACTACAACCAATTGTTCCATTAGATACCTCAAATCATATGCTACTACCAAGATCAAATGAATCATACTTGTTGTAACCTTTCAATTGATTAGGAGACTTCTTGCCTTTGTCTTTGTTCTTAACCATAGGATTAGACAACCTTGTCAAATCAAACTCTCTTCCATGAACTGCAACTTGAACCTCATGCTCTGCTATATTCAAATTGAAAGTTCTAAAAGTACCTAGGTTCTTATCTCTTCCTCCTTCCTCATCCTTAAAAGGAATAAAAAAATGTCATTCCATCCTTCTCAACTGTAACAATACTCTTTCTACAGTCATGAATAGCTCTTCTATCAAACTGTCAAGGTCTTCCAAGTAAAATATGATAATTAGTCATGTCAACCACATCACATAATACTTCATCTTTAAAAGGTCCAATACTGAAATCAACCAAACACTACTATCAAATGTGTACCCAATGATGATCTTGAAACCAATTGATACATAAAGAGTAGGATGTTTTAACCTACAATCCAATATTCCTAACCGTTTCCTCTGATACAAGATTGTTAGTACTACCTCCATCCATAATTAGCTTGCAACATTTACCTCAGTCATGTCAACCGCATCACATAATACTCCACCTTTAAAGTGTCCAATACTGAAATCAACCAAACACTGCTATCGAACATGTAACCAATGATCATCTTGAACCCAAATAATACCATAAGGAGTAGGATGTTTTCACCTAGCATCCATGTAATGACCTGTACCAATAGGCCACTAAACAAACCCTAAATTTAATACACTACTAAAATATATTGCTGAAAATAAAGAAATAGCAGTGCCAATGTATTCATTCAATGAAAATCAAATGTTTTTACAAATGATATGGCAAATTTCAGCACCAAAACATTATGACATAACACATTACAAAGAAACCCTAACTAGCTGTATACAATTGAGAACTTGTTCCAACTACAGATTGAAATAAAGAACCTGGATTGATCAAATGGTGGAGACTGAATGCTGTAGATGATATGGTGAAAGTGCAACTCCACTGGAAACTCCAAATCAACAATTAAGCACAAATGAAAGGACTGAAATATCCTTCCCCTAGTTGCAATAATTCAGGTGATCTCTCACACCCTCAAAATTGCGTACCAATTCAGAGTTTTCGTTCTCAATGGTCAATTGTGACTATTTGCAGAAACCCTAGGCTCCACAATGCACATAAGCAATAATCAATAATAAATTTCGATGATAGGCAATGAGCCCTCAATGCCTATTTATTCTTTTTTTTCTGTATAGTTCGGCCTCCCTTTTTTTTATTTAAAATTTTTCTCTGCTTCTTCCAGCAATCTCTAGAAGCTTTTTTTAAATTTAATTTATAAAGTTACCTTGTAATATTTTTTTTTTAATTGATAACTTTACAATTAATTCCTCCAAAAAAAATGGGACATTACAAGTCCGCCCCTCCTAAAATTGCTTGGCCTCAAGCAATCTTAATGCTGGATGCTGCAAAATCACTTCTCCCTCTCAAGTAGCATCTTCAATAGGTAAATCTTTCCACTTAACTAGATATTCTCTGATTACTCTCCTACGAAGCTGCTTCTCTCTACTATCCAGAATGAATTCTGGCACTAAGATCAATTTCCCCTCATCATCCAAGGGAGGTAATACTGCAAAAGGCATCACATTCTGACCCAACGCCTTTTTGAGGCATGATACATGAAACACATTGTGCACTCAACTATCTATGGGAAGCTCCAACTCATAAGCCACCTCACCAACTCGTTTGATGATCTTGAATGGTTCATAATAGCATGGCTTGAGTTTCTCTGTACCACTCTTATTGAGAGTGGACTGCTTATATGGCTGCAACATGAGGTAAACCATATCATTTACCTCAAAACTACGCTCAATCCTCTTCTTGTCTGCATACTGTTTTTGCTGGTTCTGAGCTCTAGCAATGTTGCCTCTGAGAGTAGCAACTATATCCTTACTTTCCTGTAATAGTTCACCTGCACGGGGTACTCGACTGTCTCCCAACAACAAATCTAAAAAACTAGGTGCCTCATAACCGTAAAGTGCCATGAAGGGTGTCATTTGTATACTCATATGATATGTAGTATTGTAACAATACTCACAGAGATATATCCATCTGACCCAAGCTCGCTGTTGATCTGCCACATAATTCCTCAAATACCCTTTCAACCATTTGTTCACAATCTCTGTTTGACCATCAGTCTGTGGGTGATAACTGGTACTAGGTGTAAGCTCAGTGCCACACAACCGAAATATCTCCTGCCAAAAGTGACTCATGAAGCGGCTATCCCTGTCACTCACAATGCTTCGAGGCAAACTGTGTAATCTAAAAATCTCCCTGAAGAAGACCTCTGCCACCTGAGTTGCTGAGTATGTAGTAGCGATAGGGAAGAAGTGAGCATATTTTGTCAGCCTATCCACCACCACATAGATACAATCACGCCCCTGGGCCCTAGGAAAGCCCGTAATAAAATCCATAGCGATGCACTCCCACTTCCTGTCAGGAATAGGAAGTGGTTGTAGGAGCCCTGCTGGATAAGTGTGCTCTTGTTTGTTCTACTGGCAAACATGACACTCACGCACATACTGCAAGACATCAGCCTTAAGTCCCTTCCAAGTGAATCGTTCCCGTACTAACCTGTTAGTCTTGAAGTACCCAGGATGGCCTGCTGTAGGTGAATTATGAAATGCTCTAAAAATCAACTGCTTCACTTTAGATCCTGGAACTAAGTAAATCTTGTTCTTGTAAATGATCAAATCATCTATGAGAGTGTATCTAGTGTCGATTGTTGTCCCCTCCACTATAGAAGAGGCCCACGTGTCTTTGGCATATTTTGCTACAATCAAATGTCGCCAATCCTCTGATATCTGCATCATAGAAGTGAGGTGTGGCTTACAGGATAAAGCATCTGCAACAATATTTTGTGTCCCCTTAACATATGTGATATCAAAATCATATGCCTGTAACTTACTCACCCACTTCTGCTGACGATCATTTAGGTCCCGCTGTCCCAAAAAGTGCTTCAAACTATTATGATCAGTTTTAATACAAAATTTGCTGTCCACAAGATATTGTCTGAATTTGGCCAAGGCATGCATGATGGCCAACATCTCCTTATCATATATACTGAATGATCTCTCAGCCCCTCTAAGTTTTCTACTCTCATAGGCTATAGGATGCTTGTCCTGCATGAGTACAACACCAACTCCCTCTCCAGAAGCATCACATTGAAGCTCAAATGGCTTCGTGAAATCAGGCAATGCTAATACTAGGCATGTAGTCATTATTTCCTTGAATCGCATAAAACACTCCTGTGCCTCCCGAGTCCACACAAATGCCCCTTTCTTCAGCAAATCTGTCATGGGCGCTGCATGTCGTGAGTAGCCACTAACAAACCTGCGATAGAATCCACATAGACCAAGGAACCCTCTTAACTGTGTAAGGTTCTCTGGTGGTGGCTAATCAAGAATAGCATGGATCTTTTCAGGATCTATTCGCACTCCTTCTACACTAATGATGTGTCCAAGATACAACAATTTTGTCATCCCCAAATCACATTTGGACTCCTTGGCATACAAGGACTCGCTCTGTAAAATGCTTAATACTATCTCCAAGTGCTCTAAATGTTCCTGCCATGTCTTGCTATAGATCAAAATATCATCAAAGAACACTAGCACAAATTCCCTCAACTGATGGTGGAAGACCTTGTTCATAGTGGACTGAAAAGTGGAAGGTGCATTAGTCAAACTAAAAGGCATGACTACAAACTCGAAATGCCCATAATGACATCTAAAAGCAGTTTTTTCAATATCCTGCTCTCGAACTTTGATATGGTGATAGCTTGATCTCAAATCAATTTTTGTGAAATAACAAGCCCCATGCAATTCGTCTATCAGCTCATTGATTCGTGGGATGGGATACTTGTTCTTTATAGTTCTCTTATTCAACACCCTATAATCAATACACATTCGTAGAGTTCCATCCTTCTTTTTTACCAAAACAACAGAAGATGCAAAAGGTGACTTACTTGGTATGATGTGTCCCATTTCTAGCAACTTGTTGATGGTCCCCTTGATCTCATCTTTGAGTCGTTTTGGGTGCCGGTATGGTGTGATCATGACAGGCTTAGCACCTTCCTCCAACTCGATAATGTGCTCAATACCTCTATCTGGTGGCTTGCCTGGTGGAATCTCACTGAATACCTTCCCATACTTGATTCTCAATTTTTGAACATCTGGATGATATTCAGTCTTATGTTGCTCCCCCTGGGTAGGCATCAAGGCACATATTGCTGCCCACTCTATATTATTATGCCTGGCTAATCTCTCCAACCGCCTAAATGAGATAGTCCTAACATCACCATTACGGATAGCCTTCAGCGCATGAGTCCTACCATCCACCATGAATCGTATCTCCATATCCTCCAATCTTAGGGTAACCTCCTTCAAAGAATGTAGCCATTGCATCCCAAGTACTATATCCATGTCACCCATGTTGACCACATGATAGTCCGCCTTAAACTCATAGTTGTTTAGGCGCAAAGGTAGATCTTGCACCATCCTATCACAACGAAGAGTATATCCATCAGCTACCTTAACTCTCAGCCCCTCGAACTCCTCAGTAATGAGTCCACGCCTCTCCACAAATCGTGCATCAATGAAATTATGCGTGGCACCTGTATCCAACAGAGTAATAATCTTTTGTCCTGCCAAGACTCCTTGAAATTTGAAAGATCCCTCTCTTTGAATACTAGACAGACGTGCCTCCTGTAAATGTATCTCTGGAGCCTCTTTTTTCTTAGCACTATCTACCTCTTGTTCACCCTCTACCTCATCAGGATCCTCATCATGCTGCTTTGAGATGTCTGAATCTGAACCTTCATAATAAGCCCACATCACCCGGTTAGCCTTCCTCTTAGGCTTCATAGGACAACAAAAGAAGCATAGCTTCTTCCTACGCAAGTCATTAAGTGTTTCCTTATCCCAAGGTGCAGCTAGCTTGTCTTTTGAGTCACTAACCTTCTCTTTACCCTTGCTAAAATCCCCTTTGTTATCTCTAAATGATGAAGAACTCTTTGAACTAAACCGGTTTGCTGGAGCTGCAAATTCCATACTGCGAGCTTTCTTCATAGCTTCCTGTAATGTAGGAGGATCAAAGGCCTTTACCCACCCCTTGAGTGGTTCAATTAATCCCTCTGTGAATAAAATGACTAGACTCCTTTTTGAAACATTAGGCACCATCATTGCAAGCTTCTGGAAGTCATTGATAAATTGTTCTAAACCTCCTGACTATCTCAATTGGGCTAACTCCCGGAAATAAACTTCAAGATTTTTTTTATCAAACCTTTCAATCAATCTATCCACAAACTCTTGATAAGTGGTTACCTGATTATGTTGCAATGTGATCATGCTATGTGTCCACCAATCATGTGCTGCCCCATCTAAGTGTAAAGTGGCATACTTGAGTGCTTCAATTTCTGTCATAGTCTTCAGAGATAGGAAAGTATCCACCTTATGAATCCAAGAACGAGTAGTCATTTTTCCATTGCCATCAAATGTGGGTAATACCAACTTGTTGGTGACCTGTTGCAACTCACTGTCTTTATCTACTTGCTTCTGCCTGACAGCTCTATAGTTCAGGTACTTGTCAAATGTCCATCCATCCTGTACATATTCTGGTAATGAGTCCCACTCATTCCTTGCTTGTTGGAGTTCATCTACAATATCTGTTACCATAGCATCAGGTGTGCATGCTAGAGTTTCTTCTCTAAATGTAGGACGTGTGGGTCTATGAGTTGTTCCAGACCGTGTCCTATGTTGTGATCCTGCTATGCTTCTATCATCCTGATCATGATTATTTCTCCTATTTTCCCCAATCAAATGTTGCATCATAACCATCATTGCCTGTGTACTTGCCTCTATTGACTGTAGAAGCCTCTCCTATTGTTGTAAAGTCTCATCATTTCAAACTCTTCTGGATGGACTTCGAGAATGTCTCTCAACCATATTCTTAGTTATGCTGGTTCCTTTGTAAACAAAATTAAATGGTGGCTGGATAACCCTATCAGGCTGGCATGAAACCGCTCTGATACCACTGTAATGACCCGTACCAGTAGGCCACTAAACAAACCCTAAATTTAATACACTACTAAAATATATTGCTGAAAATAAAGAAATAGCAGTGCCAATGTATTCATTCAATAAAAATCAAATGTTTTTACAAATGATATGGCAAATTTCAGCACCAAAACATTATGACATAGCACATTACAAAGAAACCCTAACTGGCTGTATACAATTGAGAACTTGTTCCAACTACAGATTGAAATAAAGAACCTGGATTGATCAAATGGTGGAGACTGAATACTGTAGATGATATGGTGAAAGTGCAACTCCACTGGAAACTCCAAATCAGCAATTAAGCACAAATGAAAGGACTGAAATATCCTTCCCTCAGCTGCAATAATTCAGGTGATCTTTCACACCCTCAAAATTGCGTACCAATTGAGAGTTTTTCGTTCTCAATGGTCAATTGTGACTATTTGCAGAAACCCTAGGCTCCACAACGCACATAAGCAATAATCAATAATAAATTTCGATGATAGGCAATGAGCCCTCAATGCCTATTTATTATTTTTTTCTTGATAGGTCGGCCTCCCTTTTAAAAAAAAAAAAAATTTTCTCCGCTTCTTCCAGCAACCTCTAGAAGCTTTTTTTTAAATTTAATTTATAAAGTTACCTTGTAACATATATATTTTTAATTGATAACTTTACAATTAATTCCTCCAAAAAAAAATGGGACATTACAATCCAATCTTCCTAACCATTTCCTCTGATACAAGATTATTAGTACTACCTCCATCCATAATTAGCTTGCAACATTTACCTCCAGATGCAAATGACTAAACAAGTTTCTTCTTTGCACTGGTTCCTCTTCATGCTTAGCCAACATGATATTTCTCATCAAAAGAGATTCTCCAATGTCAGGTGAAGCCGAATCAACATCATATTCTTTCTCACCTTGGTCTTCCTGTACTACTAGGTTTTGTTTGTCGATCTTTTTACCAAGACATTAAAATTCTTGGCGTCCCTCATTACTGCATTTGAAACGAGTACCCTTAAACATAAATTTCTTATCAGAAGTTACTTGTTTTCCCCAATCCACTTTTGTCAACTATTTACCTTACTTTCTGCTACCTTATCTTCTACCTCCAACACATATTGATAACCATCTTCAATTGAACTGAGTTTTATCATACTCAACTCATCCTAAATATTAAATTTTAAACCATTAACATACCTTGCGACCTGCTCCTTAGAAGATTCATGATGTTTAGTTATGGTGTTTACCTTGTACAATTCTCCAGTATGTTCCTTCATAGTCATATCTTTTTGTCTCAAGTTCTATAACTTCTTAAACAATTCAAGTTGATAATCTTAAGGAATGAACTTAGCTTTCAATCTTGAAACCTTCCATCTACTAATCTTCGGATCTTCATTATCTTCTCCATCTTTCTACAATTTTTTCTACCACAAGGCAACATGACCTATTGACTTAATTTTTGCCAACCTAACCCTCTATGGATCTACAATATTCTCAAGCTCAAAATAATCCTCAAGTTGAGTAATCCAATCTACCGATTCCTCAAGATCTAATGAACTAGAATTATTTGATACCTCCATCCTATGACTCTTACCAACTTGTTCCATGTCTCTCAACAACCTTTCCTCTTTTGTAGGGATGTCAACTTTAGGTACTTCAAGATCTTTTGCAACTTCTACATATTCATCCTTTATCTTAGGATTCCTTCTCAAGACATTCAAGACATTATGAGTCTCATATCTCATCTATTCCTTAAATTCTTAAAATATATGTTCCAATCTCATAGGATTCACCCCTCTAGGCAACATGCTAAATCAAAACAATGTGCAACTACCTCAGTCTTTGGTGATATGTTCACCAACACGAAGCCAACAGGTTTATAACAAGTTACCACCAACTTGTACAAGTCCTCTACAATTGTGAGCCATAACCACAATCTACCACCTCACAACCAAGAAGTCCAGGTCTTGACAAGTCCACTAAGATCAACCATGCACTGATACCAGTTGATGTAGTACAAGGTTGGTGTATCCCCAAAGGAGATGACCAAAATCCCTAGCAAAGACAACACAATATAATTACAACACGATACAATTGAAAACTAGCTAATTTATTTATCAATAGTTCTTGAATTACATCATCATACATGTCAGGTTATGAGGCCTTGGTTACAACCAATACATTCCAGATTACTTACCAACTCTACTTCTTTGAGCCTCAAAAATTACTTCTTTATACTGATCATGATGCTCTACAAAACACATATACATTACATATATATCCATTAGGATACACATGCCGACTTTAATTTCACATTCTCCAAAATAGGAAACATTTTATACATTATAGGACTAATCCATAAAGAATATATGATTAAATACATAATACATTAATATAACATCCACAAACTTATATATAGGTCCTCACATGATCCAAAATAATATGCAAAGCCATGAAATCTCACAAAAAGAGATGAACCTTGCAGAAGCAAAATACCTTGCCTTGTTTGATGAAAAACATAAGAAATCATCACCCAAGAAGATGAAACATATCTCCAAATATGTGTAGCATTAAATTCTGTAAACACAAGAGAATGATCCATGATGAGTCCACAATAAGAAGCCAAGCTCACGAAATTTGGAAGGCAAAATCAAATGATCGCCAATTCAAACCATTAAAGAGGAAATTGGAAAACATAAAACAGAGCAAAAATCTTTTTGGGTGATGCAAGGTTGCCAACATCCCAAGGATGCTCCTGCATCACTTTCAAAATCTCTTTGAAAGACCCCCTCACTCAATGGGTTGTTGATTGTGTAAAATTAATGGCCTTTTCAGAGCCTTGTGCAGTAGCCAATAGTACCCTTCAATTTTCCAAACAATAGTTTTGAGGAAGAATAGTCACTCTTATGTTAGTCTATTGTGGCCTTGATTTGTTATAGACAACACCATTGTTAATCTGACGTTGGTCTATTGAAAACCCCCAAATTATAATGGTGTAAAAGTTACAACCCTCATTTGATTGCTTATTAATAAAAACATTTTTATTCATTTTAATTATCCTAAATTAAACAAATGTACCAGTCAATTAGCCTTTGATTTACTAAAGTAGAAAGATTCTTAAAGAGCCCACATAAATCAAATCTACAAAATAAAACCTCTTAAAAATACCAAACTTAAAAATAAAATAAAAATTGTACCACCGTACCCAAAGAAAACTGTTCAATAGACATCATTTGTTTAACCATGCCATTGGTCAATCTACTATTTACATTAATTTAATTGCTTACATTAACAATAATAATATTATAAAATACTTCAAATTCTTTTACATTTGAGATATAAAATAAAAGTTAAACTATTAGGAAAGCGCCATGTGCGGAATTTAAAGAATCACTCTACTTACATTTTAGACAAGTATTTATTCTATTCTACTCAAATCATTAAGGTACCTATTCTATTAGAATACTAATAATTTAACTCCCATTTTTCAAAATATCCTCCCAACTGGCCGGTCAATCAAATACCTTTGGAATATGTGCCTATAATTTGTAAATATCTTGTTTCCCTTTAGAGAGGCAAAGAAGACTAGATGGGCTATTTTTCCTATGTTTCCCTATCCTTCAAAATGCACACTAGTTAGAGGTCAGAATATGTGGTCACGTTAGGCCTAAATTTGCAACATATTTTACTATTTTATTATATTCTGAGTGAACATCTGAAATGCTCTCAAAGTCACCACTAATGGTGCTTTGAATGTCTCTTTTCACCTAAAGCTGCCTTAGTATTCCTATGAGGAATTCAACTATATAGTTATGTTAGGGACATATAAGTCAATAATTTATGCGTTGTCTTTCTAGATTTCTTTTAGTTTATGTCAATGATCACATGGTCACATAGAAATTAATGTAGAGGGTCTAATCTAAATAAAATACATTTTATATATGCTAGTAATAGTTACAATTACTTATTATTGTGTTGTTATTGGTGTGTAATATTTTGCTGGCTTTTTTCTTCTTTTTCTATTTTTGTTTTTTGTTTTTTTTGTTTTTATTATCATTGTTTAACCAATATTGAAACTTCGTTACTAAAGTAAATTAAATCATTTAATAATATTTATTGTCATCAATAGTTTTTATTTAGATGGATATATATCATGTGGATATCTTTTGTAAGTAATGGTCGTTAAGTTTCATTAAAGGTAGAATTGTGTTGCTTAAAACAAAATCATGTTATTTGAATAGATTATAAGGACAATCGTGTCTCAACAAAATATTAAGTGTTGCCTTCTATATTTTATCACATTGCTTCTAACGTGTCTCAACAAAATATTAAGTGTTGCCTTCTATATTTTATCACATTGCTTCTAACTTATATAATTATAAGTGATTCTAATGTTCTACAAAAAATATTTATCATAATATGGAACAACTTCTTATTTGTTCATGTTGTAGGTAGATAACTTATAGATTCTTTTAGGTCCATATTTTGTATAAAGTTAGTCAACTAAACAATCAAATGAAACTATTAAAATTTAATGAACAAAACTATAAAAGTTCATTATAATTTCTTAATTTTGAAGAATTTAAAAATATAATTTCTCATTGGTTAGAGCGATGAGAAAAATCACCTTTTAAAAGAAAAAGTTAAAAAAATATTACCATATCAAAATTTAAATGCTTGGTTGATGAAGATACACTCTTATACCACTGATGAAGGTATACTCTGATACCACTGACAAAGGGCCACACCACCCTACCAACTCACAACCAAGAATGCAACAATATGAAGACAATTTTGTTATACTTGAAAATCCAATAGCAATTACAATAACATGTCTGCAAGATCTCTCAAGATCCAATCCAAACCAAAGCTAGTCCAGATCTACACTCTGGTAGAAACCTCTGAGATCTCAACTTTGTGCTCGCAAGCCACCAAGCAACCTTCTTGTTTCTAAACTGCAGTCACTAGCTCTTCTCCAATCTAATGCAAGATCCAAGTGTAAACTGCCTCACATTCGGCGCTCTGTCTACACACTCACAAGTCTATCACAATCCTACTATAAACTACCTCACATTCGGCGCTCTGTCCACAGACTCAGGAAAACTCACTCCTCACTTCCTCCTCCTCTTTCACACTTTGAAGCCTTCATCTTCCCAAGCTTCCACTTCTCGAGCTTCTCCTTCCCAAGCTTCTACTCCTTGAGCTTACACTTCTCAAGCTTCTCCTTGAGCTTGATTAGAAATGCTCATATGCCTTGCTTAAATAGGCACTTACCACCCAATACATGACTTATCCACAACCTTTTAGAATTCCTCCACAACCTTCTACAACTTCCATAACCTTCTACAATATCCACAACTTTCTACAATATTCATAACTTTCTAGAATTCTACCCACACACCTCGATAAATGAAATGACAACCATTTATTTTTTATTTTTTTCTATTATGCCACCTATGCACCTCGAAAATAGAAATCCTCTTTTTCTTTCTTTTCTCCTTTTTCCCCTTTTTTATTTTTTTATTATTTCTCCTCTAATTTTCGTCACTTTCTCTCTCCTCTAGAAATTTTAATTTTAATTTTTTTTTTTTCAATAATTTTTCCATGCAAGATGCTCCTGCATCAGACTCCCCTGGTAGATAGAAAAGTGTGTCCCACACTTTGACACAAAAAAGAAAGATCTACCACCATCTTCATCTTCACCAAAGGTTTCCACCTCAACAGGGACAACACAACCACCATGCAAATCTTCTACATCTGCATTACTCTATCAAACACCAAAATCTCAAATATCCAATCAACATGCTCACTCCCAGGAACAAATTGAACATAATGCTTCATCATAAAACCCTCATCCACATCAGTAACTAGTGAATTCATACCTATAGCAACAAACCCCACATCAACAGCCACATGTAGATCTCCATCAACACATGCCAAACTCTCTACACCGGCAACCTCATTGCTCACAATAAGATGCTTTGCAAGATACAAGTCACCACCAACAACTGGATCATCCACGACCGAGTGCTCCACAATCTCCATGTCAGACTCAACCATTTGATCATGAAAACCAATCTCCATCCCAACATCAACAACGTTAGGAATATCTTCAGCAACAACCTCTAGTTGCTCTGCAGGTTCTGCATCAGACTCCACAAACTGATCAGCAAAACCAACCTCTTCCACCTTGACCTTCTTAGCTTGATCAGCCAATCTAGCATCCAACCGAGAAAACATCTTAGAAAAATTCCTCTCCACTATTTCATGGATTTTTGCAATCATCTTAGGGTCCAATCCTCCTGGAGCCATCTCCCAAGATTTTCGCAAACCCTCTACAACAAATCCTTCCCACGCTCCTTGTGACAACCAAATTGTTTGCAAGTCAGATCGCAACCTGCCACCTCGCATGAACAATTAGGAACCACATCACAAGTCTAGGACAATGGATTTGCAATCCACAAGCTCTCCACAATCATGCCTAAACAAGTTCAGTCTTCCATCTCCACATCAATCGATCAATTTGCATGTCCTCCCAAGGTCCTAGTGCAAACTGCCTCAGTTTCGGTGATCTGTTTACACGCTCAGGAACTCCCACTCTAATAAACTTCACCCAACCAAGGTCCCGGTACAAACTGCCTCACTCTTCAACGATCTGCTTGTATACTCAAGAAAACCTGCTCTAATAAATTTCACCCAACCAAGGTCCTAGTACAAACTGCCTCACACTTCGGCGATCCCCTTGTACACTCAGGAACTCCTGCTCTGATACCACTTGATGAAGATATGCTCTTATACCACTGATGAAGGTATACTCTGATACCACTGACAAAGGGCCACACCACCCTACCAACTCACGACCAAGAATGCAACAATATGAAGACAATTTTATTATACTTGAAAATCCAATAGCAATTACAATAACATGTCTGCAAGATCTCTCAAGATCCAATCCAAACCCAAGCTAGTCCAAATCCACACTTTGGTAGAAACCTCTGAGATCTCAACTTTGTGCTCGCAAGCCACCAAGCAACCTCCTTGTTTCTAAATTGCAGTCACTAGCTCTTCTCCAATCTAATGCAAGATCCAAGTGTAAACTACCTCACATTCGGCGCTCTGTCTAGACACTCACAAGTCTATCACAATCCTGCTGTAAACTACCTCACATTCAGCGCTCTGTCCACAGACTCAAGAAAACTCACTCCTCACTTCCTCCTCCTCTTTCACACTTGAAGCCTTCACCTTCCCAAGCTTCCACTTCTCGAGCTTCTCCTTCCCAAGCTTCTACTCCTTGAGCTTCCACTTCTCAAGCTTCTCCTTGAGCTTGATTAGAAATGCTCATATGCCTTGCTTAAATAGGCACTTACCACCCAATACATGACTTATCCACAACCTTTTAGAATTCCTCCACAACCTTCTACAACTTCCATAACCTTCTACAGTATCCACAACTTTCTACAATATTCATAACTTTCTAGAATTCTACCCACACCTCAATAAATGGAATGACAACCATTTATTTTTTATTTTTTTCTATTATGCCACCTATGCACCTCGAAAATAGAAATCCTCTTTTTCTTTCTTTTCTCCTTTTTCCCGTTTTTTATTTTTTTATTATTTCTCCTCTAATTTTCGTCACTTTCTCTCTCCTCCAGAAATTTTTTTTTTTTTTTTTTCCAATAATTTTTCCATGCAAGATGCTCCTGCATCATTGGCTTAGACAAATCAAGAAACAAACAACTGAAGTGGTGATTCTAGTCAAGAAAAATCTAAACCACTCGCAAGTCTTCTTAAATTATGGAGAGGGCAAAAACACAATGGAACTTAAGAACACTTTGAAGCTAGGGCCCTGGAGTTTGTAGGGTCAACAACTATGGTTGATGTGATGACCAACATTCAGATTGTGGTGGCCAATTGCGAAGATTCTAGGACTCTTCTTGCCACTACTCACAATTTTGTTGTTATAATAATAATGATATCCACTTTGACAACTGAGGACACCATCATCTACCAATTTCCAACAGTACTACTTATGAACCCCCAAAATCAATCAATAATTAAAAAAAATGATAATAATACCATCAAATAATGTGCTTTCTCAGAAGAAGATACTAATCCTTCTTTGTTATTTTTGCATCTTCTTCTTCTTCTTCTCCCCACCTTTTTTTAATCACAAGGATATGTTAAAAAATATTCCTTCATTGTACAATCACCCCATGCTTATCTAGGCCTAGAAGAAAATTTGTGCTGAAATAGCATGCACACCCCTTGAAACTAACAAAAATTTGTGCAAAAACACCATCAATTTATGTCTTAAGAACACTATAATGCTTGTCACATTTGAGCAATCCAATTTATGACACCAAACTTTTCAAGATAACTTTCCAATAGCACTATGTTGTAGCACAACTGCAACACCCCGGCCCATATGTAAAATATGCCCATTCCATGACATTCATATGTTCATTTAGTATATCCTCTACCCTTGAGCCACACAACTTGTAAAAATGTACATGTACATTGTATATATACCAAAAACACATACATTCCCTAGCATATAGCCCTTTGCACATTCTCTTCACTCAACATCTTGTACAACGAGTTGACAAACAAGTAGAATATAAATCATTTTGATTAACAAGTCAAGGTTTTGGTTGTAGAGGAATATAATTGTACCTTGAAATTTTTGTTCATCCACTTGTAAAAACCAAAATTTCCACCACTAAATGAGTCATTGATATCCATAACAACAAATGCTCTGATCTCATTCCACAATTCTACTAAAATGAGCTTGGAAGTCCACCCTTAAAACCACCTAGCCTTTGGAAAGGTTAAGTATTGAGGATGGGGGTGGGGGTGGTGGTGAATCAGTACTTACCAACTTTAGCAATTTTAACAATTAAACATAACAATATTATCTATTTGTTTAACCAATAGCTATCTTAATGTTCTTGATATTCTTGGAAATTTAAATGCATAAAGTAAATTAATAAAATGCATAAACAATTAGACAACCATAACACGAGATTTTTGGTATTACAAAAAATTCTTAGTCATAGGGAAAAACTACAGTGGGGATGATACCCATAACTTTTTCATTGCATCTAGATAAGATTTCCAATTAGGCTTACAACTTTTTCATCTTCTGAGTGACTAATACAATGCTAATTGTATCTTTAGCCTATCAAGACTACTTTGTTAAGAGATTTCATCTTGCTTACATGGCATTCACCGATTTACAAAAGTTCCCATATGAATTTGACAGTCCTACGAAAGACTACCTTGTTAAAGAATTTAATGCGATTAGAATGTTTAGAGTAACTGAGAGGGTGGGGTGGGTGAATTAGTTATCCAAGGTCCAAATGTACCAATTGAACAAACAAACACTTAAACTACTTCAAATCTTAACATTCCATAGCTCGGTCTCTATAGTCAACATTCAGTAACATCAACTAGCAGTCCATTGTCCTAAATATAATAGACTTGCACAATGTAAACATTAACAATAAATCACCACAAATAACACATAGACAAGTTTGACACTAGGATTTAATGTGGAAACCCAATTTGGGAAAAACCACCAGTAACATGTCACCAATCTTTTCACTCTTCTGAAGCGAGCTCTGCTAGGAAGAAAACCTGTTAAAGGTTTACAAAACACATTGATAAATGTGACCTTGTTAAAGGATTTAATCACCCTATTAAAAGTGTCCTTATTAAAGGACTTTAGAACATTCCACTAGAATGACACCTTGATTAAAGGATTTACAAATGACTATTAGGTCAACCTTGATTAAAGGATTTCAAGTACTGATACAATGGTTCAAAAGCAACAATAGGTTTTGATCTTCAAGGTACAAATCACTTTGAAAATTCAGATATCTATTCAACTCTCATGTTGATCCACTGATTGGACTTCATTGTCATATGTCCTTGATTCGCTTGGTAACCCTTCAAGCTATCACACTTCTCCTCTTCTCAACTCTTCTCAGCCTTCTACTTAAGTTTGTGATTCAATAACATCAACACATTGTTCCAACTCTTTTAGGTCTTCACCAACACTTGCACTTACACACTATAAACTTGACCCTTGTACCTTCTTAAATAGGTAATTTTGATATATTTTTGTTTACTCATCACCGTAGATCTTAGGTTTTATGATTAGATTCAACACATTCAACGAATCTATCCACCTTCTTGTCCATCTTCTTTTCTAGAAACTTCTCTTGGAATCCATTCCTTTGGTCGCTTACCCAATCCTTTCCAAGCATTAAATGATTTAGGTCATCCATCCTTATCTTCAACACACTTTCCATATTCCAAGAAATCAACTCACAATTTTTTCATAAATTGTCAAAATGTTGTTCCTCAACGAACATTGCATTTTATAACTCAGTCATTACTATGTAGCTTAGTTGCTACTAAATCTTCTACTCGACACATATACTTACACTCGATCAATATTAATGCTCAGTCACCACTAATTCTTCTCAGCTTGTATTGATGCTCGATCAACATTAACATCACTCACATGTATTTCAAGTTCCTTAATCTTCTGCTCTATTACTCGGTCAAGCCTGTGCATTTGATCTATGCTTGATCACTTCTTTAAAGCTTTAGTATAACTATCTTCTCTACTTGTAATATGATTAAAAAATCACTCTATCTTGTCAAGGTCTAATTAATCAAGTGCCCATTGTAGTTATCTTCTCATAACTCAACCTTTCCTCTAGGTACTTTTGTTATGACCAACTTCTCAAATCCTCTTGATCAATCAAATAGACATGACACTCAAATTAGGTAGCAAACTATCCCGCCAATAAGGTTTGACATCAATGAAAATATAACAATTGTTCCAGTTATACTTTCCAACAATCTCCCTCTTTGGCATTGATGGCAACACCTCTAGTTACCGACAATCTAAAATATATACTGTCTTGAGCAAACTCCCTCTATGTTTAGGTTTAGATCTTCAGTAATATCCTTAGTTTCA
Organism: Cupressus sempervirens; assembly: GCA_028749045.1. Classification (NCBI taxonomy): domain Eukaryota; kingdom Viridiplantae; phylum Streptophyta; class Pinopsida; order Cupressales; family Cupressaceae; genus Cupressus; species Cupressus sempervirens. The sequence continues at coordinate 330,633,649 of CM053786.1, read as the reverse complement.
TTCTAATTCTCATCCATGTAACTAACATAAGATATGAACTCCCTCTTTTATATACATCCTTTGTTATGTATGGCTTCTCAATAACTCACATACTCTCCCAACTTCTATCTTCATGGTAATCTTTTCCTCTTGGTAATCTCTCCTGCTTTCACAACAATGCCAAAGATATTTTAACTCATGCATCTTTTCCATGTAAATATTTTCATATAAGTTCTAAAATGTTCATCTATCATCTATGTATGACTGATGCAATATTCTGTCCTTCTTCCTCATTACTACCTTAGACAACTCCTAACGTAGGACTATCTACATCAATTTGTAAGATATTCTGATCAACACATTTGATGCAATGCACCATTTCAACTTAATTAGCCTTGTCTAGGAGAATCATGCCTAGTTTACCTCTTAGATATTCATGAGCATCTTTAGCTAAAAATTTAGAGAATATATCAGCTATTTGCTCCTTAGTGTTCACATACTCCAATTTCACTTCTTTGTATCGAACTAGCTCTCTAAGTAATGATACTTGACAATAATATGCTTAGTCTTTGTGTGCATCACAAGATTCTTTGATATATCTATTGCACCAGTGTTATCACAATAGATAATGATTTGGCCAATGATCTCTTTCTTCATGTCTTTTAACAATTGCTTGATCCAAATGATATTCGAACAATCTACTGGTGCTGCCACATATTCAACTTCTGCTATTGATTGAGAAATGCAACACTAATTCTTGCTTGCTCAAGAAATTAGCCTCTTTCCTAGAAAGAATGCACCTCCACTTGTATTTTTTATGTCATCAACATTTCCCACCCAATCTTAGTCAGTAAATACCTTCAATTCAAACTTGTCATTCTTCTTGTAATAGAATCCATATATCGTCTATCTCTTTTAGATATCTTAGTATCCTTTTTATTTCCATCATGTGATTCTCCTTAGGACTTGCATAAAATCTTGCAACTATCCCAACTGGTAATGCAATATTAGGTCCATTGTGAACAACATATTGTAGTTTTCCAATCATTGATCTATACAACATCTGGTTCACCTCAATAGAATCATCATTCTTAGATAACTTGTGTCCTATGACCATAGGTGTACTAATTGGTCTTAGATCTTCCATTCCAAAAGTCTTTAGTACCTCCTTGATGTATTTGGATTGAGTAATGAAAATGCCTTGTTTCATTTGATATACTTGTAATCCAACAAGTAATTTGATCTCACCAAACATTGACATTTCAAACTCCTTTTTATGATTTGCATAATGCTTCCTTGCCTCCAAATATGATATCATCAACAAAGTTTTTAGATAACAATACCTCATTTTTCTCACCAGTCTTCAAATATAGATCATTGTTATCATTCGTTCTTACAAATCCAATCTTCACCAAATAGTTATGTAGTCTTTCATACCACGCTCTAGGGGCTTGTTTCAAACCATATGGAGCCTTGTGTAGCTTACACACTATATTCTTCTTGCTAGGATCTACAAAACCTTCTAGTTTCTCTATGCAAACTTCTTCTTCAATTATCCCATTCAAAAATGCAGTTTTGACATCCATTTGATATACCTTAAATCATTTATAAGTAGAAAATGCAAGTAGTGTTCTAAATCCTTCTAGTCTTGCAACATGGGCGAATGTTTCCCTGCAATGTCCCCTATTTTTGCCCTTAGAATTTAATAAAAAGAACAAAATAAGGAGTCGATTTAATAATATATTATAATTAAAAGAAATGTTAATATAAGAGAACATGATAGAAATAAATAATATAATCATTTAATATGATATATTATTATATTATAACATTATATTATATTATATTATTAATAAGAGATTAAATAAATAAATATCAAACTAAGAGACATTATTAAAAATACAACATCCTTAAAGATAATTGAATATATTAATCAATTAAATTATTAACTATTTGTTTAACAAACTATACTTTCAAAAGACACATCCATTCATAATACTGATCATGTATTAAAGAAGGGAAATAATATTCTAGATGGGCATGGGGGAGGATAGGAAGTATTATACAAAGAAGCAAAGCCTTGATAGAAGAGAATCATTGAATAATCACGGAGAGCACAAAATACAACTAGCATTCAATCCATAAGGAAATAAAATTAACCTTAATTGACCATAACTAAGTATTGGACGATTACAAAAGGGAAAATAAATGCTAAATGACATCAGAGTAGAGCAAGAAGGAAATCCTTAAATAGAACTTGAGTATTGGCTTTCGCCCATTTGCGAAGGAAAAGGACCAATCAACACACATCAAGGATTATCAACTCATGAATCAAATTAGTGGAAATAGGAGTTTCGGACACCAAGCATCTAAATGTTAGATGGAGTCAAATACCTTTCATGTACTTGGTAGAAGAGATATTACAAAGACTTATTATACTTTACCGCACCCTTCAAACTCGGGATCACCTTTGGTAGCCAAATAGAGAAGACTAATCAGGGTAATAGGAACCACATATATAGCACCAAGCCACAAAATCAAGGAAGTCATACCATCCTCGGTAGAAGGGAGGTGAGTTATAAGTGACTGTTGTCAAATGCAGCCAGACCGAAGTTGAGACGGGGTCATATCTACACCAAAAGGATTCTGAAGAATATCACACCATCATATTTTGAAAGCTTACACGATGTCAGTATAGATTCATTGTACGGAAGGCAAAGAAAGGAACTATATAGATAGCTAAGTCAAATGAAAATCTACACATTACAACCGTGATTGATCAGTAGCATTGAGGTAAGTTCTAACAACCTAAATCGAAGGAGCCTTGTCAATATACCTAGCTGTTAGCAGACCACTAGATTCACACATTCAATAAAGGAAAGAACACTACATACAATTCTAAATGAGATAGCAAGTTGATATGAAAAAATGAAGGATAATTCCAAAGTTACCATTGCATAACTTTTTACTGGCAACAAGATAAGTTGGACAACCGATATTATATATTCTGTCTTACATGATTGATATTGTTGATTAAAGATATCTCCAGGTCATTTGATAATTAAAGGAATTTAACCAAAATTCTAAGTGATTGCAATAAAGGGGTCATTATAGTGGTATTAGAGCATCAATCTTGCCATCCTATGAGTGAGGGCTTATGGAAACTTATGAGAGAAGGACAAATAAAACTACAATGAACGACTTATAAAATGAAGTGAGAACATATATGGAGCAAACCAACCAGCCCAACCAAACTATATTGAATCAAATGGAGAAATCAAATCAAGCCCTCTTGCAAGCATTACATAACATGGGGAACTCCATTAATAACTTAAGAAATAACTCTTCCCATGGGAAAGATATGAGATCAAATGAACTAGAAGTTAACAAATCATCATCATCTAGAACTCTGAGACCTCCCTTCTTACCTAGAGAAGAAACTCAAAGGGAAGAGGAGGGAATAAACCAACCTATCAATAACACAATGGAGAATGCAAGAGCCTATGCAAACCTTGAACTCGGAATTAGGGAACTCATAACCTTTGCAGAGTTTTGTGAGGGTCAAAAACATGAAGTTCCTAAAAGAACAAAAAGATATGTTAATAAAGATTTGAAACACAAGGTAAACAAAGTGATATTGCCCAACTTTGATGGGTCAAGAAAAATGACAACCCATGCTTGGCTTCAAAAATTAAACACATATTTTACTCTTAGCCCAATGACAGATGAAGAAACACTCCAATTTGCTATACTCCACTTAGAAGGTATGACACATGAATGGTGGCACAATGGGCTTCTCTCCTTAGGACATCAAAACATAAACTCATATTAGGAATTCTCCCAAAAACTGATCAAACGATTCAACCAAGTTGAACCTAAATGGTACTTCAAAGAACTGACCCATTTAAAGAAGTACGAAACAATGGAAGAATTCTCTAATAAATTTCAAAAACTTGCAGTCATGGTCCCAGATTAATCTCAGAAGAGGCTTACATACTTATTTGTTGAAGGCCTAAAGGATTCTATCAAAAATATAGTTAACCCATTAGAACCTCAAATAGTGGAAGAAGCCATTCAGAAGGCTAGAAAAGTGGAATCTAATTCATCAAAAGAAAGATCTAAGAACTTCTCGACTAAGACGGAGCATAAAAATGAAGACTCATGTAAAGACCAAAAAGAGAAAGAATGTTATTTTTGCAAAGAGAAATGGAGCAGAGGACACCAATGTTAGAGTAGGGAGGCCTAAAAGAAAAAGGAGGATAAATTGAAGAAAGGCTTATCTTTTAGATGTAGAGGCCCTTGGGAACCTGGACATAAATGTGACAAGAAAATTCAACTCCATCAATTAGAAGCAATGCATGAAATAAATAATGAAAAGGCTTCAGAACAAGAGCGTGAATGGTAATCAAAAGAGGATATGAGACTAGAGAATTATTGAAGCTTCGAGGAAGTTCAGCTTTGGTCATACTTTGATCTAGAAATGTAAATATCAAACAATACATATATGTAAATATTTTTATAATTATTAATAGAACTTTAGTATTTAATTTAAAGGAAAGAGTGGCAGTTAAGGGAGAACTGCTCATGACACCCTATTGTTAGCACCTTCCTAAGAGGGCAATTAAGGGAGAATAGCTAGGGCACCCTATTGCAGTAGTATATAGGGAGAACCGTGGTCAGGACACCCTATTGCTCTATAATTAAGGGAGAACTGCTAGGGCACCCTATTGTAGAAATAATTAAGGGAGAATAGCGAGGGCACCCTATTGTAGTGGAAGTAGGGAGAATCGTGGTCGGGACACCCTATTACTATGTAATTAAGGGAGAACTGCTAGAGCACCCTTTTAAAAGAATAGTTGAGGCAGAACCGCTAAGGGCACCCTATTATAATGATAGTAAGGGAGAATTGCTAGTAGGGAACCCTACTACACTATGATTAGGGAGAACTGCTAAGGTAGCCCACTACAGAGAAAATATTATAGAGGCCTAGGGTGAGATAAAAGTCTCTCCCTAAGATTATAAGACGGATGCATCCTAAAGGGATATCCATAAGAGGCCTTAGGAAGAGATAAAGTCTCTCCTAAGGATTAATTAAAGGTCTGGGGTGAGATAAAGTCTCTCCCAGGATACATTCATCATGAGTCATCGTAAGAGCAAGCAACAAAGGAAGGCTCTAGTGCATCAAGATAAGTTCTCTCTTTAAATTGATCTTAGTAATTTAAATTGATTCTTGCAATATTTAAATTTATATTTATAACGACTTAATCACAAAGTTAAAATTATTTTTGCAAGACTATAGTGAGGTGCATCGACCAAATCACAAGGAGAAAATATTGAATTGCTTGAGGACAAGCAATTTGAGGAAGGGCGGACCTATCATGTCCCCTATTTTTGCCCTTAGAATTTAATAAAAAGAACAAAATAAGGAGTCGATTTAATAATATATTATAATTAAAAGCAATGTTAATATAAGAGAACATGATAGAAATAAATAATATAATAATATAATATATATAATTTAATATGATATATTATTATATTATAACATTATATTATATTATATTATTAATAAGAGATTAAATAAATAAATATCAAACTAAGAGACATTATTAAAAATACAACATCCTTAAAGATAATTGAATATATTAATCTATTAAATTATTAACTAAATGTTTAAAAAACTATACTTTCAAAAGACACATCCATTCATAATACCGATCATGTATTAAAGAAGGGAAATAATATTCTAGACGGGTATGGAGGAGGATAGGAAGTAATTACAAAGAAGCAAAGCCTTGATAGTAGAGAATCATCGAATAATCATGGAGAGCACAGAATACAACTAGCGTTCAATCCATAAGGAAATAAAATTAACCTTAATCGACCATAACTAAGTATTGGATGATTACAAAAGGGCAAATAATGCTAAATGACATCAGAGCAGAGAAAGAAGGAAATCCTTAAATAGAACATGAGCATTGGCTTTCGCCCATCTACGTAGCAGTTACATCTGCGGAGGAAAATGACCAATCAACGCACAGGAAGGATTATCAACTCACAAATCAAATTAGTGGGATGCAATAAAGATCAAAACAGAAATAGGAGTGTTGGACACCGAGCATCTGAATGTTAGACGGAGTCAAATACCTTTCATGTACCTGATAGAAGAGATATTATGGAGACTTATTATACTTTACCACCCTTCAAACTCGGGATCACCTCTGGTAGCCAAATAGAGAAGACTAATCAAGGTAACAACAACCATATATAGAGTGCCAAGCCACGAAATCAAGGAAGTCATATCATCCTCGGTAGAAGGGAGGTGAGTTATAAGCGACTTTCATCAAATGCAACCATACCTAAGTTGAGACGGGGTCATATCTACACCAGAAGGATCTTGAAGAATATCACACCATCATATTCCGAAAGCTTACACAACATCAGTATAGATTCATTGTACGGAAGGCAAAGAAAGGAACTATACAGATAGCCAAGTCAAATGAAAATCTACACATTACAACCGTGATTGATCAGTAGCATTAAGGGAAGTTCTAATAGCCTAAATTAAAGGAGCCTTGTCAATATACCTAGCTGTTAGCAGACCACTAGACTCACACATTCAATAAAGGAAAGAACACTACATACAATTCTAAATGAGATAGCAAGTTGATATAAAAAAAAGAAGGATAATTCCAAAGTTACCATTGCATAACTTTTCACTGGCAACAATATAAGTTGGACAACTGATATTATATATTCTGTCTTACATGATTGATATTGTTGATTAAAGATATCTCCAGGTCATTTGATAATTAAAGGAATTTAACCAAAATTCTAAGTGATTGCAATAAGGGGTCATTACATTCCCGATAGTCAATACCTTCTTGTGCATATCCTTTGCATACCAATCTATCCTTGTTCCTTGTGACTTCACCATTTTTATTCATCTTGTTGTTGAATACCCATTTTGTTCCAATAACATTTTTGTCCTTTGGTCTGGGTACCAGTGTCCATGTTTTATTCTTTTCAATATGTTCAATTTCTTCATTCATTACTTGTATCCAATCCTCATTCTCTAAAGCATCTTTCACTAATTTGGGCTAAAATTCACAAAGTAAACATATATCACTTTCTAGTCTTTTCCTTGTTATAACACTAGATTATTTATGTCCAATGAGTTTCTTAGGTGCATGATGTCTTCTGATATATTTTTCTAGTACACATTCTTTTCTTCTCTCTTCTTCTATAAGTTCATCGTGGAAAATGATTTCAAGCTCATTTCCTTTTTCTTATTTAGGTTTAGATTTATGTTCTGCATGCTCAACATTGCCTTCTTGATGGTTGGTTCCGTCTTTCTGTGATTCGACACCATTATGTTGTTGCTTGATTCCTATAGTTTGTTGCTTGACAATTGTTTGTTGTAACTTGACATTTCCAGTTTGTTGTATATTTGGAACTTTGTTCTTCTATTCAGGTGGGGTGGAGGGAGCAATATCATTCACATACAAGAATGTACTGTCATCTTTAGGTTTTGTCTTGCATTCAAATTTGTTCTTCTCTACATACTCATCAACTTTTAGATTTGCACTTTCCACAACTTTATTAGTGTTAGAGTTCAAACACTTATAAACTTTTCTCCTAGTGGAATAACATAGGCATATGGCTTCATCACTTTTAGCATCAAGTTTTCTATTTATATTTGTAATACCCCAAAATTGACACATTGCAATGATAACCAATTTTGGTCTATACAGTCATTCCTAAGTCCTATTTTACTAGGCAATTATGCTTCCGATTATCATTACTTGACCTAAGTGTTAGATGAAGAAATCCCTAATCTGCATTAATCGAACTTTTTATTTAATTCCTAAGTATTGACTCAAATTAGCTACATTAAACATATTGATTAAATTAAATTTAATTATAAGTGTTCATACTTTAATTAAATTAAATTACTTCTTTACGTAATGTACAAAGAAATTAAATCTATTTAATTTAATAATGTTCTCATTTTATTAAATTAATCAATCTCTCGAAATCTTCTCTTTAGTTGTAAAATGGAAACTTTGAGTGAACTATCTCTTGAATTGGAATTAATTTAGTTAACTTGTTCTAACACTTATGTGAAACTCAGTTAACTCTTCATCACACTCAGATCTGAAACAATTAACTTCATCTACACTGTTGGATTACTCAGATGAATAATTCAATGTTTATTCCTAGTTGATCTCTTAGATAATGACCGCGTTAAAGTGTGTGTGAGGATTTAAGGCCCGCATTTCACATATACAATATTATCTTTAAGTATATATCATATTCTTCCAAAAACTTTAAAGCACTTTACATTAGGTGCATACCCATACCATAATTCAAAAGGTGTAACATTTGTACCTTTCTTGATTTGCATTCTATTTAAGGTATAAACAACTATACTTATAGCTTCTCTCCAATATTTTTGTGACTCATTTTTCTCCATCATCAGCGGTCTAGCATAATCCATGATTGATCTATTTCTCCTTTCAACTATTCCATTTTAAGGAGGGGTTCTAGGTGCTGACATTTGTCTTTTGATTCCTATGTAATTTTCATAATATGTTGAATTCATTAGAAATGAATTCTCCACCTCTATTAGATCTCAAGCATTTCAGACTCTTTCCTGTCTCCTTTTCAACTATGGCCAAATACCACTTAAATAACTGATAAGCATGATATTTTTCTTTAACAAACAACACAATCATCAGCCTTGAGTAGTCATCAACAAATAGAATGAAATATTTTTCTCCACAATAGCTTTGATCACTAATAGGTCCATATAAGTTAGTATGAACTAGTTCCAAAATATCATTAGATGAATATGTCTCGCTCTTGAAACTAGAGTTTGCCATTTTTTCCAATTGACATTGTTTACACATAGCATTGTCAGTTTTCTTTAGTTTTGGAAAACCTCTTACTCTTTTCATTTTTCTAATACTAACCAAATTATCTAAATTTACACGACATAACCTCTTGTGCCATAACCATATATCCTCATACTATGCAAACAAACATGTCTCATCAGATAAATCTAGGTAGAACAAGTTATCTCTTGTTTGGTAACCACTTCCAATCAGTTTACCATCAACATCAAATATCTTGGATTTTTTGTGATGGAATTCAACTCTGTATCCTAATTTGTTTAATTGTGAAACACTCAACAAATTATAGTTAAGTCCTTCAACACAAATAAACATTATCACACTTGATCTTGTCAGTCAATTGTATTGACCCTTTACCTTTCACAAGACATGGAACATCATTACCAAATTTAAAACAACTACACTTGTATGGTCCAATGTTCTCAAATTTATTTCTATCACCAGTTATGTGATTTGAAAAGCCATTATCAATTATCCACCTATCACTTTTATTCACATAAGAGATTAATGCAATTTTCTCGTCTTTATCAAAATCTTCTTTCATAGAACCATAGACAACTTCTTCATCATTACATTCAGTTTCAGTATCAATTACTTCTTCAATAATGTAACAAGATTTCTTACCTTTGTCTTTGTAGTCCTTGTTTCTCCTATTGTCTCGGTCATCTCTTCTTCCTTTGTACTTTCTTTCCTTTCTTTCATATTTGTCTTCTTTGTCAAGACATCTTGCAACAATATGACCAACTTTGTTACATGAAAAATAGATTAGAGGAAGTTTACCTTTGTATTTTCCTTTGCCTCTTAAAAGTCTTCTAGGCATCAATGCTTCAAGTTCATCATCAAAAGTGTCACTGCCACATTTTACATATTTTCCTTTTCCTTTCTGTTGTGGTGTCCACAACACACGCCCCATTCCTATATAGGAATGGGGACCCCCTACTTTTTTTGACTCCTGGACTCACAGTTCGAGAGTCGAAAGTAGTTAGAGTTTCAAAAAAAAATAAATAAAAAAAATTAGAAAATTAGGAAAACAAAAAAAAAATTGGAAAAAAAAAAATTGGGAAAAAAAAAAAAAAAAAAAAAAAATTCTGCGCTATTGAAGATTATTATGGTAGGTAAGGAGTTTTATCATGAAGATGCTATTGAAGATCATTGGATGAATGCGACAAATGACTACGATATCCACATATGGGATTATTGTAGGATGACTTTGTATCTAGCAGAGAAGACCCTCAATCTAAATATTCCAGAGGAAATAAGGCAACAAGATTCTAAGGAGCTATTGGACCCCCCTGTTCAACTTAGACAAAATCAGAGAAAGACCCATTATGAATGTAGAAGTTGATAGGGAGGAGGGCGATGATATCAATCATTGGGCAAGACATGTGGTTAGAATGACGAAGGAATGGATCAAGCAACCTTTTTCACTTGATCCCATACATGACATTGTAGTCTTTCATGCTCAAGCCTGCCAAGAGAAAGGTAGAGGAAGGAAAGTTACAGTTCCTAATTTTGCACTTCAATCTCCCATCAGGCCAGAGACAGTATACCAACTTGACTGCCCGGTTGGATACTATCATCCTCTAGAGAGGACAGGAAAGTATAAAAGGAAGAGGACTTCCTCGCAAAGAATTCAAGCAAAATAGGGTAAAGTGCAAGAACCTTCCCATCAGAAATGAAAAGAGGTACAAGGATTTGAGGATATCAAAGCTTCTCAAGTCTAGGATAATCCTCCACTGCCTCCCTTTGTGCCTACCTAATCAGAAGAGGAAGAGAGTCAACAAGTTTCTATACCTCCAGTGCAAGAAGAAAAAGTTTCCCCTTTTGCCTCTATAAAACAAAAGAAGATTAAGATCCAAATGAAGAAAAGACAAAAGGTGACTAAGAGAATGGTGCCTTTTCCTTTTGTTCCTTAAACCATCCCAGAAGAAGAAGACGAGGAAGAAGAGGAGACAGATGAAAAGGAAGAAGTGCCCATACAAAGAAAAACTTGGCTAGCTAGAGCCATGGAGGAAGAAAGGAGAAGGAGTACCTTGAGCATATCACCATCCAGTCAGGCAATACCCTTGCAAGTCTCTTGTTTAGAAGATGAAGTGCAACAGTGGGTGGATGGGAAAAGTAAAGAAGGGGATGATGTATTTAAAATGTCTGATTTTGACTTCATGCTTGTGGGAACAACGTTAATTGATGGCAAGATTAGATGTACTCCTACCAGTCAATCTCAACAAGAAGGCTGGATGCAGGTACCACCAAGCACACAAGGTATCGAGCCTGCTCACCCATCTTCACCACAAGCTATGGTGGTAGATAAAGGTTTGGTTACTCCCCTGCTTCTAGGATATGAGGAACAAGTTCAGAAGGAACCATTGCAAGAGGAGAAACCAGAACAAAGGGCAACTGATGAAGTGTTAAAGGAGGGACAAATAGCCAAATATTCTCAATCACCTCCCCAAGATACTGAGGTGCAAGCTGTCAGATCCATTGAGATCGAACAAACAGAAGGAGAGCCCTCACAGACAGAAACAACTCCGAGGAGGAGTGATAAGGGGAAGAAAGTTGTAGAACACACTCCCTCATCTTTAATAAGAAGACCTCCAGCTGAACACACTCCAAGGTGGCTGCAAAAAGAAGTCGTAAGAAGCTCCAGACCCAGATTCCAAGTCTTGGAGGAAGACATTGATGAGATTGTAGAAAGTTTGAATAAACCTGAGTCCTCGACATGTAAGGCAATACCATTGGCATTTGTTATAAGTACACGAAATAGCTCGAAGTTAATTGCACAAGTAGCTATTCGTCCTGGAGATACATACGTAGAAAGCCTTGGTCCCAAGGATTATTAATTAGAAAATATCATGTTGGGAAAACCCACACGGGATGCATCTTGATTAATTATGACCATGGGAATTAAGGAAATCATGAAGAACATGAGGGAGGATGAGATCGAAATCGAAGCACTTCGAAGGCAGGTTGAGATCCTAAAGGGATATTTGGCCGAAGTTGTTGGTCCTCTTGATCCCAAGCGCCCAAAGGAGACCTTGAATACTTTTCTTAGAGAAGGGGGAGCAGTCAACATGGATCCATTTTTGAGAGACTTTCAGTAGTGGCAGGAAAGTTTTGAAGAGAAAGGAGTCATGATTATCACAACAAACCTGAAGATGTTGCACGCTACTCAAGAAAATGTGAATGAAATGGTGGTGATTTTGAAGTAGGACTTCAACATTATTGATGAAGTACGGGCCTGGAGCAAAGATTTATAGACTCTACAAGCCATAAAGGGACAAAGGTACTGATTTTTGATTGATGTATATACGGGAGATGAATTAGATATGATTGTGGATTGGATAGAAAATATAGTAGATAGCAACAAGGTAATGGAAACATTACATGATGAAATTCATCAACTCAACGATCAGGCCTGAGAGAAAATTTTGGAAGCAGAGAGACACTATAGTGATGCCTATTTGGATATTTTTGAAGATGAGGAATGTGAGAGATTCCTACCTGTAGATACAGTAGTGGAGAATTTTGAGAAGATTTTTGTGGAAGTTGATGATGAGGAGGACATCAAACATGCCTTCAAAATTGAGGAAGCATTGTTAGAGTTGGATACCGAACTTGGAGATTTTGCTGATACCTGAATTGAGGTAGACAATTAGAAATGAAAGGTCAAGGAAAAATATGAGGTTTTGGATTTTCTAGATGTGGCCAAAATCACTGAAATTATAGATAAATTCAAGGGCAAACATCCAAACATACCTTTGGGATGAAGAAGAACAAAACCCAGGTGCCAGAATTTCAGTTTTGACACTTAGTAAAATTTTGAGATTTTGACCCAATCGAGGTCCGTAGCTTCACAGCTCCACAGCTATGCAGGTCCATAGGTCCGTAGCTTCCTAGCTCTGCAATTCAGAGGTGCACTGACAGTTAATTGCTAGTTCCAAAAATAGAGCTTTCCATGCATCGAAAACACATTCTAACGATAGTTTAACTCTGACTAATTCCCTGTGAAGGATCAACTTCTAATTTTGGCATCTCCAGACACTTTCACTTTGGCTCAGAGCTTTCACATGCTTTTCTCTCATAATTTTTTTTTTTTTTTAACATGTAAAGGCTCATGCATCCGATTAATGAATATAAAATGGATGGAGACCTACTAAGCATCTGTTACTCTCAACACAAATTGAGGAGACGATTTCTTATAAATACCCCATTGTAAAATGTAACAAGGGCCACTGTTATTTTGCAATAAGATTATGCTTTTGGTGGAGTGAGTTATTCTTGCCTGAATGTGTCATTGTTTTGTGAATTTTATTCATGAGATTGTGATTGAGCCAAAGGTTTATTGCGTTGTTTCTAGTTGTGCGATCTTTTAGTTTTGGTGTTTGCTACAGATTTACAAATTCTGCTGATGTACTGAGCTCAAGAAGGAATCACCAAATTGTGCCTGCATAACTCTCTCTCTTGCATGAGCGCACTTTTCGTGGCCTTGCGATTTGATGCAGAGTGAAACATCATTCAGTTATTAACATTTCCCATCGACGATTGCATTAGTGGATTCTAGGAAGTGCTGCTCCTACTTTCATTGGTTTTCTACTGATTCCTCTGAAAGTTTAATTCATAGTGTGTTGTTTTTTGTAGCTTATGTCCATTAGGATTTTAATTTCACATTATTTGCTTTGAATTTCATGTTATTTTCTTTCAGTTTCGTTATTTTCTTTGTTAACCCCCTTGTTAGAATAGGAACTCATTTTAGTTGCATTGTTAGATTGCATTCATGAAAAAACATGAAATACAAAAACATAGTTCTTTTTAGTGTCATTTTGAAACAACGTGCAAATTCTTCACTTATCCGAAGTTAGAGCATACCAGCAAAGGCCTTCTCATGAACAATCACATTTAGCTTCAACTGAGTGAATTTCAGTGCATCGTAAGACAACTCAGAACCTTGGAGTTGATTCACAAGATCATCTTTTCAAGAGAGGAATTCGCAAGAATTCCTCCTGTTTAGCATCGTGTAAAATGACAGCTCAACAGAAGTGGCACTATAAGGAGGGCCTTTTTTTGTGACTTCCGAAATAAGAGAAATTTTTGCCAAAGTTTCAAAATTCTACATTTTCTTGCAAACTCAAAATTTTTTTGAGTCTGTCAGAAATTCAGGTCTGTAGATCCGTAGCTACGCAAATTCGCAGGTCCGCAGATCCATAGGTACGCAGCTACGTAGATCCGTAGACCCGTAGAATTCTGTGGTGTGCTTCTTTTTGTGAGAAAGTGTGCTTCTGCAGAGGTGCGCTTTTTCCAGAATTGATGCAAATTGGAGGATTCTAATCCAGAGTCCCCATTTTAGCGAGCATTAAGATCCTCACCAATCGCACATGAGTTTCTCGAACTTACCCATTTCCATAAAACACATAGTGATAAAGGAATCCCCCAGGTTCAACCCCTTCCATTCGATCTTTCATCATCTTCTTTAGTTCCGCCTCCACTCCAACCACCTGGTGGACCACCACATATTTCAACAATCCCACCACCACAACCACCACTGTTAGGTCTGCTAAATCCTCTAATGGCCTTTTTGGCAAATGCTGTAGACTCACCCATCAACTTGAGAGGTGCACTTCATGACCTTGCCAAGAATCCTGAGAAGTTTTGCCCAAGGTTCATTTATGGAGAAACACGAACTGTCGAAGATCACATCAAAGTATTCAAAGAGTAAATTGCCAATGAGCATGTGGTTCTTCATTTATTCCCTTACTCTTTAGGGGAAATTGCCTTCAGTTGGTACGTTAATCTACCACTTGGATGCATTGGAGATTGGGACACCTTCAAAAAATTGTTTTTAGAACAAATCAAAACTTTCATCAATCTGGTTGTGATACATCAAAAATTCATATCTATCAAAAAGGACCCAGCCAAGATAGTTTCACGTTTCAACCATCGCTTTCATATGGCATATCACAAGTTAGAAACGCTATACACTATACCAAAACTAGCTGCTATCCAAATTTATTTCAATGCAATGGACCATCTTACAACTATCTTTCTAAAAAGACTTCCTGCAACAAATATTGACACATTGGATAAAGTCTTTGCGAAAGTGATCACCTTCACCAAACAAGCCAATCCCAATGGAGGAGGATTGATGCTTCTCGCACAAGCTATTATAACAACACTGACATACCCAACCACGACACCCACGATGCCTAGCCAATTCATACCCATGAATCCAGTTCCGCTATAGTAGGTGCCCGCTCCACAAAATCTGACTTTGAAATATCCAGGGTATGAACCCCCGAAAGCTGCTTTCTTTGAACAAAAGATGGCAGCTCCAATTGAGGTAGACAACAGTTTTTCCTCTGAATTCGGCCAGATGAAAAAGACTGTCACAAATGAACAACGAGTTGATTCGCTTAAGGTTTTTGCAAGGAAAAAATAACAACTTTCAAAGAAGCAACGCTGGTCCTTACAACAACAACATTTACAATCAAAATTACAACTAGAATTTTTCTAGAAGTAACAACAATGTAGGAAACAATAATGGGGGAAACAATTTAACAATGACTTCCAAAGATAGAACTGACAGTGGGACACACGTCTGAAAAATGGAAGCATTCCTTCGGATAAAAAAAACAACAATGTTCAATATGCTGATATCAATCAGTATGATGACAGTCAAAATTCCCTCAACAGTGATGGTTCATGCCATAATGGGAATCAAGACATGACTCAGAATCAACAAGAAAATGATAATGTCCCTCTTATGTAGTTTAATGCTATACCATTGGACTCTTACGAGTCCACGCAGAATGTATAGGTTGAACAACCAGCTAGTGAGGAATTCTCTTTTCCGTTTAGCCAAGAACCAAATATTCGACATGATGAGATGTTTGCTTTTCGCAATGATAATCGAAACACCTACAATTTGTGAAACATAAAAGAACCCTTGACAGATGGAATTTCTCTAGGATTACAACCGACTCCTCCTGATCCAAGAGTGAGCAATAATCCGACACCAACTAGACCCCCATATGGAGGACAACTGAATCATAATCAAATAACGGTTCCTACAATCTTGAAAAATCCAATGTGATCTACTGAGAAATACAATGCAATAGAAGATTTGAAATGAACTAAGGTAAACATGTCTATGTTTGACATGTTGTAAAACTATCCTCAACAACAGGAAGCATTAATGAAGACCCTGGATCATACAAAGGTATCTCAAAACACAAATACTGTTTCTCAAAAAGCAGTACCACAACAGGTCAATGCTTCAGAAGCAATGCCGACTATGTTTAAACACAAGGTTGAGGTGCCTCCATTTCTACTAAGTATCAGGATATATGGAAAAAATTTGCACAATTGCCTAATCGATTAAGGAGCCTCATGTAATGTGATGCCACTATCGATAGCACAAAGGTTGGGAGTAAATCCCTAGCCTTCCAATCGGATAGTAATACAACTAGATAAGACAGAGGTGAAAGTGATTGGTGTGCTGAAAGAATAGTTGACAGTCGACCCTAGGATTCAAGATGTTATTGATATACATGTGGTTGGTATACCTGAGACGTACAGATTGCTACTTAGCAGGGAATGGACAAAATGCCTAAGAGGATGGTTCTCTATGGACTTCACTCAATTATGGTTACCATGGAAAGGATTGAACAACCAAATCAAGATAGATGCAGAACCAAAGCGAAAAACTATGATTACTGAATACAATGCTCCTAATGAAGTAGCATTCTTGCAATCAAATCTAGGTTCTTACAAAGTGATGGCTTTCTCAACCAAAATATTGGGTGATCAAACTGAAAAGTCCAAGGTTTTAGTTCCAACGCAAGAAGTTGTAACACAGTTTGTAGACAACATGATGGCTAATTTACAATGTTTAGGGGAGGAAGTTGACCCTAGTATCCTACTTCTCCCAGGATTTTGTCAATTGCATAAAGTTAGCCATTTAGAGTTTGAATGTTCGTCATGCCAAGAAGCAGTTGCTAAGGTATTGACACAAATGATGGAAGACAAGAGCGATAACATGCGAAAAGATGAACCCATGGAAGATCAATCCCTTGTAAACATATCTGAATCTGTTGAAAAAGTTGAAGAAGAAATCGAAGACTTGAACGCATCATATAGTGATACCTCTTCAGATGGTGGAGGATTGTCTTCTCCTCCACTAGGGATGATCAAAATCAAAAGGAGAAGATGGTACGTGAAAGGGAAAGGATGGAATTCAGTAGTTGTTCATCCAATAGCCAAGGTGGATGAAATCAAGGAATTGATAGGGGAAATCAAAGACAAACAAGGAAAACATACACTCCCAGTATCAAAGTGCGATAATGGAAAATCAGTAAGTCCACCCCGAGAGAGATTAAAGTGGGTACCTAAGAGACAATCTTTTCAAGCCCAAGTTAAGGAACAAATGAGAACAAATAAACACAAAGTTAAAAAACCTAAGGAATGCCTGATATGGACACTTCGCTTTGACGGTTCCAGATGCAAATCTGGAGCCAATGCAGGTATTGAGTTGGTCAATCCTAAAGGTAAATCTTTCTATGCTGCATATCGATTACAGTTCAGATGCACTAATAATGCTGTAGAATACAAAGCATTGATTCAAGGACTCCTTTTCGCTTTAGAAAAGGTGGTCAAAACTCTCATTATCGAGGGAGATTCTCAGTTAGTTGTGAGATAAGTAAAATCATTATCTCCTGCAATGACAAGAGGCTGCTCGCATATAGGAAAAGAGTATGGGATTTAATGGATGATTTCAAAGCTTTGAATGTGAGATCTATTCCGAGAAGGAAAAACATGGTAGCAGATGCTCTAGCTATTTCAGCTAGCGCATTACAACCAGTCGAAAGAACCAAATTGAAAAGATTTTCAGTCGAATTGGTTGCTGTTCCATCCATCCTAAATAATATCACCAACTTCCAAGTCTTTTAGGATGATCAACATATACTTGAATTTATCATGAGCAATGGCCACTTTAAAGGGCAAGAAATTGATGACACTCTAGACGAAAAACCTGAGAATGATGAAATTGAAGATGAGGATGGGATTCTGAATTTAAAGACCAATACTATTCCTAAGGGGATGGTTGAGTTGGAGTGCATCTTTGATCGTGATGAATCGACACTTAACAGAAGAACAAATGAAGAAAAGGGAATAGAGGAATGTGACTCATATAATTTGGGCTTTGATGATGATCCTAAAATGGTAAGGATCAGGAAAGCATGCACTCAACAAGAAAGAGAAGATATGCTTAAATTACTCTCAAAATATAAAGATGTCATTGCATAGAGCTATTAAGAGCTAAAAACATATGATCCCGAGATTGTGACAAATGGCATTTCGTTGAAACATGAAGCAAAGCCTTTTCGTCAAAAGCAAAGACCTATCAATCCTATCATCAAACCATTGATAATGAAAGATGTTCAGAAACTTCTCGATGCCAAGATCATTTTCCCTATTTGTCATTCCACATGAGTGGCCAATTTGGTACCTGTACGGAAGAAGACTTGAGAAATTCATCTTTGTGTTGACTTTCGCAACCTCAACCTGGCATCTTAGAAAGACAATTATCCTTTACCTTCACTAGATGAGGTCCTACAAATCGTGAATGGTTCAAAAATGATGTCCTTCTTGGATGGATACTCAATATACAATCAAATAATGGTTGACGAAGAAGATAGACTAAAGATAACATTCACAACTAAGTGGGGAACTTTCGCCTACAGAAGAATGCCTTTTGGGCTGATCAATGCAAGGGCTACATTTCAACGAGCCATGGATGAAGCTTTTAAAGGATTGATAAATAGATGTATCGTCATCTATGTGGATGACTTGACAGACTTTTCTAAAGATCAAAGCACTCACATTGCGGATTTGAAACAAGTATTCAACAGATGTCGCAAGTACGACATATCTCTCAATCCTAAGAAGTGTTCCTTTGGCATCACTAAAGGAAAGCTCCTGGGTCACATCTTCTCTGAAGAAGGGATCTCCATTGATCCTGATAGAATCAAATCTATTCTAAAGCTATCACCTCCCCATAGTTGGAAAGAACTCAAGTCTTTTTTTGGGAAGATCAGTTTTGTCCGAAAGTTCATAAGTGGATTTGCAGAAATAGTTTGTCCCCTCAATGACTTACTCAAAAAGGGGGCTAAGACATAATGGGTTCCAAAAATTAAGAAGTCATTCGAGGATATCAAAGTGGCCATTTCTACAGCCCCAGTATTGGTTAGTCCAGATTATGGGTTACCTTTCAAAATATACTCTTTTGCCTCAGAACATTCATGTGCTGGGATCCTTATGCAGAAGAAAGAAAAGGAAGATGAGAGGCCCATTGCTTTTATGAGTTGTCCTCTTAAAAATGCTGAATTGAAATACTCTAACCTTGATAAACAATCTTTTGCATTAATTAAGGCAGTGAAGAAGTTTCCTCACTACATACTTAGAAGTAAAGTGTATGCAATAGTACCTGATCTGGTAGTAAAGACACTTTTGATACAGAATGAACTTGGTGAAAGGAGAGGCAAATGGATGGCGATACTTCAAGAATTTGATCTAGAGATTCAACCTATGCAACTGGTTCAAGGACAAGGATTGTCTAAAATGATAGTTGACAACCAAGATGGAAATGAAAAAGAATTCAAGTTTGACAATGAAAAAAATAAGGATGATCAAAAAAAGATGGTTGTATCTGAAGTTGATATTAATCAGGGAGTGGTGATAGACATTTGGTACCAAGACATCATTTATTACCTCCTATAGAATCAATATCCTAGTTGGATGAATAGCTCATAACATAGAGGACTTAAAATGAAATGTGAGTCTTACATGCTACGTGATAGAAAGTTGTACAAAAAGAATTACGAAGGGATATATCTCAAGTGCTTAGGTCATGAAGAAGCGAAGGAAGTTTTCAAACATTTTCATGACAAGTATGGTACATGACATGGTTCAGCAGAAGCAACTGCTTACATGATTCTAAGATCAGGCTATTTTTGGCCTTCAATATTTAAAGACACTTTCGAGCACATATGCTCTTGCCATATTTACCAAACTAGTGCAAATAGAGAAAGGAATCCAATGATGCCCTTACAGCCTGTATTTGAGATACACCCCTTCGCAAAGTGGGGGCTAGATTTTATTGGTCTGATCAACCCACTATTGTCAACAAGACATACATTCATTCTCACAGCCACAAATTATTGTACAAGATGGATAGAAGCAGAAACTTTTAGGAATTGTACTGCTAAGGTAGTGACTAACTTCTTGGAGGAACATATTGTCAGTAGGTTTGGGATGACATTTTCCTTGGTATGCAATAATGGGTATGCTTTTGCATCAGCATTCTTGACCCAATGGGCATTTGAAAATCAAGTCATTATCAAGTTTTCTTCGAATTACTACCCGCAAGGAAATGGGGTAGCATAATCCACAAACAAGAACTTGATCACGGTTATAAAATGATTGTTGGAGGAAAACCCTAGAGATTGGCATACACAACTTAAATATGCTCTATGGACAGATCGAGTAAGGATCAAGAACGCCTTGGGAACTTCTCTATACTTGCTTGTCTACAAACAAGAACCAATATTTCCGCTCAACCTCAGAATACCTATTTTGAAGTTCATGAGTGGATACGTTGAAGATGCTGACAAAGTACAGATCAGATTGATGAATCTTTTAGAAATGGACAAGAAATGAACAACTGCATTAGAGCACATGGCTAAACATCAAGCTGTTGTTAAGAGATGGTTCGACAAGAGGGCAACGATAAAATCTTTCAAGATTTTTGACCTTGTTCTACTTTGGGATAAGGCAAAAGAAAAGCCGGGTAGCCATACCAAGTTTCAATGCTTGTGAACAGGCTTGTATCAGAGTGTAGAAATCCTTGGAGAAAACACTTTTAGGCTAAGTTCCTTACAAGGGGAATTTCTACCTTTGCCCATAAATGGGCAATTTCTAAAACATTATTTTGAGGCCTTAAAAAAAAAAAAAAATAAAAAATTTCAAGTTGTGTGTTTGCTTTCAGTTGTGTGTTTCCTTTCAGTTGTGTTTTTTTTTTCAAAGTTGTGTCAGTCCTAGGGGGTAAGGTGTACTTGAGATTTTTCTCAAGATTTTACTAACCACTCTTTGGTCTCGATTTCAAAAAGAGGTATTTTTTGGTAAAAACATTTGGATGATTGTGTGTCTTATACCAACCAAGCAATGTATATTTCTTGTGGAAAAAAGGGATTTTTAGTCAAGAAATTAGAACTCTAGACCAATAAGTTCTCAACACTCTACAAATCTTAAAATTTCATCACTTTTGGTGTTGTTGAATTCAAGTCAAAGATGACGAGAGGTGATCCAAGCTTCAACTGGTTCAAATAGGAGGGGTCTCCTTGATAGATTGCTAAGATCTTTCATTGGAGTGAGAGTTTCTAAAAGAGTTCTAAAAGAGGAACGCAAGGGATGTTCACAAGAGATCAAATCCAAGAAATGACACCGATGTCTTGACTACATAGCCTAAGTGTAGTCAGGATACAAAAGATTTAAAAAAGAAAAAAAAAGAATACGGTGTTAAGATTGAAGGGTTCCAAAGATCTGAAATGGCAAAAGATACGTTCTCTAAATAGAATATCTTATATAATGTTCTGAATGACATGGAGCAATTATTCAAATTTCCAAAAAAATAAAAATAAATTAAAAGAATGTGACATCCCACCAAGAGCCCTCGAACTGATTCTCTCATCTATTCAAACAATTGATTAATAAAAGTCTTCGTGGAGATTCTGAATGAATGAGCTAGGAGGAGCAGAAGATCATTTTCAAGTTTTCAGAAAACTTGGATAAACTGCATCCTAAGGCATGAAAGGGAATGAATACACATTGCACACACTAAACCTTAAAATCTCGGGTCCTGATGTTTTGATTATGAAGTCATTCAAAATAAGCTCAAGATGTTCGAAGCTTGGTTGGTGTTTCACACACGTCAGAAGAATATTTTCTGATGAAGAAATACCTTATTCATTTCTTCCTTTTTTTGGGGGGGGGTTATTTGTTGTGGTGTCCACAACACATGCCCCATTCCTATATAGGAATGGGGACCCCCTACTTTTTTCGACTCCCAGACTCACAGTTTGAGAGTCGGGAGAAGAAATTTGATTATAGTTAGAGTGTCAAAACAAAACAAAAAAAAATTAGAAAATTAGAAAAACAAAAAAAAAAGGAAAAAAAAGGAAAAAATAAAAAATAAAAATAAAAATAATAATATCGTGTGCGCAAGCGCAGGTAGGATGCGCACTCGGCCTAGCGCAGGGGTCTATAAAACCCCTCCCTCTCTTAGATATTCCACACTTAAACTTTTAAACTAGCATTTCGTGGAGTGAAAAAATGTGAGCCCATTTTTTTTAGCGCATGGTGCAATGTGCGCTCGTGCCGCATGTCTTGTGTTGCGCTCTACCATATGTGCGACACACATTCACATCACCAATCGCCTGTCTTTCGCACCAGTTCATCTCTCGCGTGCAGCGCAACGCGTGCCTACTCTAGTCTGCCACCTGCACCTATGCCCCACCATACCTCTACTTGCATGCACACTCCAAATCCTCACGCATAACACTTCAAACAACACCCACTCCTGCCACCACTTCATCGCGTGCGCACTCCAAGCCCTTGCCCTGCGCCTCTTGCGCACGCATCCACCTCATTATACCCCATTTTTAAAATTTATTTTATATATATATTAAAAAAAAAAATTTTAAAAAAAATTCTAAGTACCTAAAGGGGACATTTCTTTTCCCTTATGTTTTTTTTTTTAAATTTTAAAAAAAATGTAATATTTGTATGCTTTGTCTTTTGACTAATGACAAATGGCATCAACATCTGGAGTAGCACCCAAGCCTGTAGTCTTCAAGTTCCAAGGCATACCATCCAAATCAAGATTTCACGATGATTATGCTGAGATTCAAGATACTAATCTGAGATACACTGAATTAAGGGAATTCCTAAAAACATGTAATATGCCAATCGAGAGATAAGATCTGGTATCGTTCTTGATATGTTTTGGGTTGGTGAACACAGTGTGACTTCCCATATCAGTGTAGTCAATAGAACTAATCATGACTCTAGCACAAAAATTTGTTCTTGAAGAAAGAGTGGTGAAAAGTGTGACTGGAGAAGTAGTTCTTGATCTTCGACCTGACAATATTGAGAGGGTCTTCCATCTCCTGAGAGTGGATCAACTCATTAGGCTCACCTATGAATCAACAGAGAGATGGTATAGGGAACATATGAAGTAGGTGACAGATATTATATAGTCATCTTATCTCATTGAGAGACCTCCTCAAGGAAGGATAACATGCAAAGTGGATATGACTCGGAGATATATGAAGGAGGATATTGGTTACTCCATCATCCTTTTGAGCAAAGCCATGGGTTTATCTATAGTAAGCCACCTCAATACCTTCATGATCAACTTTATTGAGACCATCAAAACAACAAAGATACTATTGGACTGGGCTACCACACTCAGTGAAAACTTGTGTGAGCAATTAAGGACGGTGAAGGAAAAGAAGAAGTTTTATATGATGTCTTACATAGTATACCTACTTGTAGCAAGGGCAACAGGTTATCCTAGATTGTATAGAAAGGGCAACATGCAGGATCCCAATGCCTGGCCATATATTGTTTATCCTCAATTGGTGAAGAAGAAATTATCTGCTCAAAGTAAAGAATATAGAATCGTGAATGACGCTTTCATCTTTACGGTCATTCGATTCATTGAAGGAGATTATGGAAAGAGGCTATTTGATGAAGCAAAAGCACAGATCACAACTCTTAGGGCCTATTTCATTTAGTTTAAGAAATTTACATACTTGCGGGTAGGTGGTGCCCCTATCAACCGCAAGAAGCTCCCTAGATATCTGAGTGACAAGTTAGTGCTACTGGAAATTTCTCAGCAAATTGAATCAGCATATGAAAGGGTGAAGAGACAAAGAAGACCTTGCTGGACATTGCCTCTTGTCATTGGACCATACCAGGTAAAACAAAAGCAAGACATTCTGACTTTTGAATGGGAATGGAAGAATTATCCCCTTGAGGAGTACAATTCCCCTAGGATACATTTTGATAATGTTAGGAAGGTGGAGAGTATGGAAGGTAAGGAGTTTCATCATGAAGATGCTATTGAAGATCATTGGATGAACGTGACAAATGACTATGATATCTGCATACGAAATTATTGTAGGATGACTTTGTATCTGGTAGAGAAGGCCCTCAATCTAAATATTCTAGAGGAAATAAGGCAACAAGATTCTAAGGAGCTATTGGACCCCCTGTTCAACTTAGAAAAAATCAGAGAAAGACCCATTATGAATGCAGACGTTGATAGGGAGGAGGGTGATGATATCAATCATCGAGCAAGACATGTGGTTAGAATGATGAAGGAATGGATCAAGTAGCATTTTTCACTTGATCCCATACCTGACACTATAGTCTTCCATGCTCAAGCCTTCCCTGAGAAAGGTAAAGAAAGGAAATACAGTTCCTACTTTTGCACTTCAATCTCCCATCAGGCCAGAGATAGTCTACCAACTTGACCACCTAGTTGGATACTATCATCCTCCAGAGAGGACAAGAAAGAATAAAAGGAAGAGGACTTCCCCGCAAAGAATTCAAGCAGAATAGGGTGAAGTGCAAGCACCTTCCCATCAGCAACGAAAAGAGGTACAAGGATCTATGGATATCAGAGCTTCTCAAGTCCAAGATAATCCTCCATTGCCTCCCTTTGTGCCTACCCAATCAAAAGAGGAAGAGAGTCAGCAAGTTTCTATACCTCTAGTGCATGAAGAACAAGTTTTCCCTTTAGCCTCTATAAAACAAAAGAATATTAAGATCCGAATGAAAAAAAGGAAAAGGGTGATTAAGAGAATGGTGCCTTTTCCTTTTCTTCCTTAAACCATCCCAGAAGAAGAAGAAGAGGAAGAAGAGGAGATAGATGAAAAGGAAGAAGTGCCCATACAAAGAAGAATCCGACTAGCTAGAGCCATGGAGGAAGAAAGCAGGAGTACCTCAAGCATATCACCATCCACTCAGCCAATACCCTTGCAAGTCTCTTCTTTGGAAGATGAAGTGCAATAGTGGGTGGATGAGCAAAGTGAAGAAGGGGATGATGTATTTAAAATGTCCGATTTTAACTTCATGCCTGTGGGAACAACGTTAATTGATGGCAATATTAGATGTACTCCTACTGGTCAATCTCAATAGGAAGGCTGGATGCAGGTACCACTAGGCACACAAGGTTCGAAGCCTACTCACCCATCTTCACCACAAGCTACGGTGGTAGATAAAGGATCAGTTACACCCCTACTTCAAGGATTAGAGGAACAAGTTTAGAAGGAACCATCGCAAGAGGAGCAACTAGAACAAAGGGAAATCGATGAAGTGTCAAAGGAGGGACAAATAGCCAAATATTCTCAATCACCTCCCCAAGATACTGAGGTGCAAGCTGCTGGATCCACTGAGACCAAGGAAATAGAAGGAGAGCCCTCATAGACAGAAACAACTTCGAGGAGGAGTGATAAGTGGAAGAAAGTTGCAGAACATACTCCCTCGTCTTTAATAAGAAGACCTCCGACTGAACACACTCCAAGGTGGCTGCAAAAAGAAGTCATAAAAAGTTCTAGACCCAGATTCCAAGCCTCGGAGGAAGATATTTATGAGATTGTAGAAATTTTGAATAAACCTGAGTCCCCAGCACATGAGGCAATACCATTGGAATTTGTTACAAGTACACATAATAGCTCAGAGTTGTTTGCATAGGTAGCTGTTCCTCCTAGAGATACAGACGTAGAAAGCCTTGGTCCTAAGGATTATCAATTGGAAAATATCATGTTGGGAAAACCCACATGGGATGCATCTCGATTAATGGTGACCATGGGAATTAAGGAAATCATGAAGAACATGGGGGAGGATGAGATGGAAATCCAAGCACTTTGAAGGCAGGTTGAGATCCTAAAGGGATATTTGGACGAAGTTGTTGGTCCTCTTGATCCTGAGCACCCCAAGGAGACCTTGAATACTGTTCTTAGAGAAGGGGGAGTAGTCCACATGGATTCATTTTTGAGAGCTTGTCAGTAGTGGCGGGAAAGTTTTGAAGAGAAAGGAGTCATGATTATCACAGCAAACCTAAAGATGCTGCACGCTACTCAAGAAAATGTGAATAAAATACTGACAATTTTGAAGCAGGACTTCAACATTATTGATGAAGTACAGGCCTAGAGCAAAGATTTACAAACTCTACAAGCCATAAAGGGACAAAGGTATCAAGTTTTGATTGATGACTAGATAGAAAAGATAGCAGATAGCAACAAGGTAATAGGAACATTACATGATGAAATTCATCGGCTCAATGATCAGGCGCAAGAGCAAATTTTGGAAGCCGAGAGACATTGTAGTGATGCCTGTTTGGATATTTTTGAAGATGAGGAATGCAAGAGATTGCTACCTGTAGATACAGTAGTGGAGAATTTTGAGAAGATTTTTGTGGAAGTTGATGATGAGGAGGACATCAGACAAGCCTTCAAAACCGAGGAAGCATTGTTAGAGTTGGATACCAAACTTGGGGATTTTGCTGATACTCGAATTGAGGTATACAATTATAGATGAAAGGTCAAGGAAAAATATGAGGCTTTGGATTTTGTGAATGCGGCCAAAATCATTGAAATTATAGAGAAATTCAAGGGAAAACATCCGAACATACCTTTGGGATGAAGAAGAACAAAACCTAGATGCTAGAATTTTAGTTTTGACACTTAGTAAAATTTTGAGATATTGACCTAGTCAAGGTCTGCAGCTTCGTAGCTTTACAGCTATGCAGGTTTGCAGCTTCGTAGGTACGCAGGTCCACAGCTTCCCAGCTTCACAATTCTAGAGGTGAGCCTACAGTTAATTGCTAGTTCCAAAAATAGAGCTTTCCATGCATCAGAAATGCATTATGACGGAAATTTAACTCCGACTGACACCCTGTGAAGGATAAACTTCTAATTTTAGCATCTCCAGACACTTTCACTTTAGCTCAGAGCTTTCACATGCTTTTCTCTCATAATTTCTTTGTTTTTTAACATGTAAAGGCTCATGCATCCGATTAATGAATATAAAATGGATGGAGTCCTACTAAGCACTAGTTAGATAGGTAGTTTGTATATAATTAGTTTGTTTTATTAGTTTAAAAGAATCTTATTGCATGAAGATATCTCTTACTCTTAACACAAATTGAGGAGACAATTTCTTATAAATAATCCATTGTAAAATGTAACAAGGGCCGCCATTATTTTGCAATAAGATCATGCTTTTGGTGCTCGCATTTGAAGTGTAGTTATTCTTGCCTGAATGTGTCATTGTTTTGTGAATTTTATTAATGAGATTGTGATTGAGCCAAAGTTTTATTGCATTGTTTCTATTTGTGCAATCTTTTAGTTTTGGTGTTTGCTACAAATTTACGAATTCTGTTGACGTACCAAGCTGGAGAAGGAATCACCAAATTGTGCCTGCATAACTCTCTGTCTCACATGAGCACACTTTCCATGGCCTTGCAATTTGATGCAGAGTGAAACATCATTCGATTATTGACATTTCCCATTGACGATTGCATTAGTGGATTCTAGGAAGTGTTGCTCCTGTTTTCATTGGTTTCCTACCGATTCCTCTGAAAGTTTAATTCACAATGTGTTGTTTTCTGTAGCTTATGTCCATTAGGATTTTAATTTCACATTATTTGCTTTGAATTTCATGTTATTTTCTTTTAGTTTCATTATTTTCTTTGTTAATCCCCTTGTTAGAATAGGAACTCATTTTAGTTGCATTGTTAGATTGCATTCATGAAAAAACATAAAATACAAAAACATAGTTCTTTTTAGTGTTATTTCTAAACAATGTGCAGATTCTTCATTTATCCAAAGTCAGAGCAAACCAGCAAAGGCCTCCTCATGAACAATCACATTTATCTTCAACTGAGTGAATTTTAGTGCGTCGTAAGACAACCCGAAACCTTGGAGTTGATTCACAAGATCGGCTTTTCAAGGGAGGAATTTGCAAGAATTCCTGCTATTTAACATCATGTAAAATGACAGCTCAACACTTTCTTGCTAAGAATTAGTCATGATTTAAAAGAAGATTCAACATCAATAGGAGTGTAATTATCAAAATTAGACATCTCAAAAGTAGTAAGCCTACCAATCACACCTTCTAGCTTAGAGCATTACTTGGAGTACATATCAGTTCTTGTATTGTAGAAACTCTAATATCATAAATAGGAAGTAGAGTTTTCAATACCTTGCTTATTACTATTTTATCCTCAACCTTTCTATTAGAACCTCTAATAGAATTAACAACCTCTTTGATTCTTGCACAATACTGAACTATATTCTCACCTTTTGTCATTCTCATTTCATTAATCTTTCCTCTCAAGCTTTCTAATTTGGCTCTCAAGATATTGTTATCTCCTCCATAGATGATCTTTAGTTTATCCCACGTTACTTTTTTATTCTTGCGATATTTTTTGTCATCAAACTCAACATATCTTAGGGTTGATGCAATCTCCAACATTGCTTGATTATGTTCTTGCTTCTCTTTCAGTTTTTGAGTGGTTAGAGGGACTGTTGTTATCTCTGCATATGCATTAACCACAATATCTATTACAACATTACCATTCTAGCTATACCCAATTTGGGAAAAACTACTAGTAACATCTCGCCAATATTTTCACTCTTCTAAAGTGAGCTCTCTTAGGAGCCAACCATGTTAAAGGTTTACAAAACACACTATTAAATGTGACCTTGTTAAAAGTGGCCTTGTTAGAGGAATTTAGAACATTCCACTAGAATGCCACTTTGATTAAAGGATTTATAAATGACTGTTCGGTCAACCTTGATTAAAGGAATTCAAATACTAATACATGGTTAGAAAGTAACATTAGGTTTTGATTTGTCATGTACAACTTACTTTGTAAATTCTAATCTCTATTTGACTCTCTTGTTGATCTACTAACTGGCCTTCATTTTCATCCCAATCTCTAATTCGCATGGTAACCCTTCAAGATATCACACTTCTCCCCTTCTCAACTCTTCTTAACCTTTTGCTTAAGTTCACCAATCGATAACATCAACACATTATTCCAACCCTTTTAGGTCTTCACCAGCACTCAAGTTTACACACTATAAATTTAGCCCTTGTACCTCCTTAATTAGATAATTATGATCTTTTTCCATTTACTTATCATCATAGATCTTAGGGTTTACGATTAGGTTCAACACATATAATGAATTTATTTTCCTTCTTTCTCATCTTCTTCTTTTCTAGAAACTTCTCTTGGAATCTATTCCTTTTGTCACTTACCTAATCCTTTCCTAGCATTAAATGATTTAGGTAATCCATCCTTATCTTTAAGATGCTTTCCATATTCCAAGAAATCAAGTTAATTGATTGTAAATCATGATTTCTCATAAATTGCAAAATGCTATTCCTCAGCCAACACTATATTTTGTCACTCAATCATCACTGTGTAACTCGGTCGCTACTAAATCTTCTACTCAACACATATACTGACACTCGGTCACCACTAATTTTGGTTGGCTTGTACTGGTACTCGATCGACACTTGCATCACTTGGCATGTATTTCAAGTTCCTTAATCTTCTTCTTTGTTGCTCAATCAAGCCTATGCATTTGATCAATCTTTGATCACTTTTTCAAATCTTTAGTATAACTATCTTCTTTACTTTTAATATGATTAAAAAATCACTTTATCTTGTCAAGGTCTAACTAATCAAGTGTCCATTATAGTTATCTTCTCATAACTCAACCTTTCCTCTAGGTACCTTTGTTATGACCAATGTTTGAAATTCTCTTCATCAATCAAATAGATATGACAGTTCAATTATAGTTTCCAAAAAATACACCTTGTATAAAACTAATTAGGGATTCATACAAGATGACTTGATATTTCTTCTTTCCAAGCCTATCGAATCCGTTCAGTTGCTTTCCTTCAATCCTGAATTCTGCACTTGATTTCACTCGTATGTCTTGTCTTCTCTCTTCTAACTTGATCTCTATCTCTACTTGACCTTTATCCTTGATCTCATTAATCCTTCTTGTAACTAGGACCTTAGATTCTAGGGATCATTTATGTCTCTATTGTATATTGGTACACAAAAAGTACATTTATTTGATGCATTTAACTAGTATCATGATAACTTCCATATCACATTAGTAGTGCCTTCTATATTCTGATAGTAGTACTTTGATAACTCTTGCATGTTACCGTTAGTCACCTTGTATCTTGATAGTTCTTTTACTTATAGGATCCTTGTGTATTTGACATATTTTTAAAAACTATTCTTCATCTTCAACATATGCCAATAATATCCCCTTTTGGCATTGATGAAAATACAAAAAATGTATATATACTTTTCAAAAGCTTTTTCAAAATTTTTTTGTAGCACATAGCATACCTCTCCTATATATATATATATATATATATATATATATATATCCATCTCTTTCCTTTGTATTATCTTCCCCTTTGTGTCATACTTCTCCCCTTTTTTGTTTGTGGCAGTCAATGCAATAAACATGCTGAATAATATATATGAAAAGCTCAAATAAATTAAAACTTGCTCACAATAGATGTATACCTTGTACCAATGAATGCCAATAGTGTCTCCCATGTTTCCTTTGATGATGTGAGAATTGTAATATGCCTTTGTAAGTCAGATGCAAAATTCTCAGGACTCTCTAATATAAACACATCTGACATTTGAATAATCTATTGTGCTTCTACTAGGTTAGATTTAATAATATCAATACATGGTGTTGTCATTCCTTGTAGTTCTAAAAATTTTGCAATTATTTTCTCCTTTCTAGCTTTCAATTCTTGGGCTTATGAGTCTAGCTCTTGTAGATTTATTGAACGCTTCATAACATTTGTTGTGGAGTCTAGTCCACTGATATAACTTATTCTTTTAGTCTGTACACCGATAAATCTCATCTCAATCTCAATCTCAGTAGTACCCATGTCAAAATTACACAATGTAGTATACATGGTAGTTGTTTTAATCAAATTTTCTTGTAAAGAATCAATAGCTTATTGTAGCTCACTTTTCAAATTTGATATTTTTGATTCTAATAATTGCTTAGCTCTCTCTTCAACTTTATATGTTTATTCTCTTGCTAGGTGCTCTTCAAGGTCTATTCTAGAATCTTCCATTTTGTCCAAATAAACTTTCAATTTTTTGGGGACATACTGCTCCTTATTCACAGTTACTTCTGGCATTAAATCTTTAAATAAAATAATGTTTTGGTCAACACCTTCTTCTTTAGTATTTTTGACCTTCTTCTATTAGTTGTTGTCTTTAATTTTAGTACTCAACCAAATGCATCTTTCTCTTTCTTCTCCAATTTTAGAACATTTTGCTTCAAGAAGTCAAATTGGGGATCACCACTTAGTGGATCATTATTTTCTACTTCTTCAATTTCTTTCTTTCTCTTTCCTTTAATATCAAGTTATTTCTTATCATCATCATGATCTTTCTTTTTATCCTTATCTTTATCATCATCATCATCATCATCATCATCTTTTCTTTTATCACTTTTCTTCTCAGTACTGGTAGTGGTTAAAATAGCTTCCCTTTGATTTTCACTATGTGCAGGTTGCGAGAATCATCATGTTTGATAATCCTCTAAAAGGCCATTATTTTAAGAACCTTTTATCTTGTTTTTAGACAATTATCTTGCAAAAACATTTTATGACTTCATGGTTTAAGCAAAGGAAATTATGTTTTTATGAATATATTATCTATATGTTAAGACATGAAGATTGAAGTATAGATAGTTTAGATATGCTATGTTTGTTTGAATCTATGGACTTCTATGGTATAATGAAGGAATATTACATGCTAATAAATGTTTCCTCATCCATGCTATGTTTGGGCAGATTCCTTCCTATAGCCATAGGATTTGCAAAGAGTGATAATTTGAACATTATACCTTTTCTAAAATTGATGATGAAATAAATGTATATGTATGTGGAAGTTGTATGCATTCAATATTTTGGAGGTACTTGCTATGCATATTCAAAGTTAGCATTTTAATGCTAAGTCAAAGTCGACCAGATTGATGAATCACCACAAGAAGCAAATTATTATGTGATTTCTTTTATGATAGCACATGAATATAGCTCCCTCAATGTACTATATTCTTAGAGGAGTTAAATCATAGTTAATGATATTTTTGTTGTAAAATTTATGAATCTGTAATTGATCCTCGTTGATGGAGTGACTGTAGAGGTAGGAAGTTGTTGTAGTTTTCCTTTAAACAACACTTGTTGTAGCTTTGAAAGAAGGCTTTGCCAAAAGAAAGATAGAATAGATTGATTTTCATAACAATAGTTTGTGATCTTGTTTTTAATTAGATGTAATCTCTTACTATGAATGAATTGAATACAAAGCTCAAATTTCCATCTTTTTTCTTGATTATCTTTTTTGTTTACTCATCCAAGGGGGCCCATTTGGCGAGTGAATTGTTTTGTTATGATAGATTTCATTTCCTTGTTTGTCTCTTTGCAAGGTAGATTTATGTTGTTCTTGCAACCATTGATAACAAAATCATTGATTTGTTCCTACAACATAGGTACATAGATAGATTTACCATTTACAACATTACTCTAAGCTCGAAAATAAGATGTCGTTTCAATTTCTAGCTTAAGTTTCCTTCAACATTCCCTTTCTATTTTAGTTGTAATGACTTAAAGAGGAATCAAAGCATATACTTTGTAGCCACCCTCTCAAGATTATGCTCCTGGGTTGACAAAATAAAATGAACTAAGTATGTTATTCTTAAGAAAACTCAAGATTCTATCTAATCATTGAGTCAATGTGAAAGGATGTCCAATCCTTTGTTACTGAGGTATTAAGCTAACTAACCAATGTTTACTTTTTTCTATATCTCCTATTTTCTATGGCTAATTGTTTGACTCCCCTTCATGTTTTTGTTCTTTGTAGTATCTATTTTCATTGTAGACAATAGTTGGAGTGGGGGCATGTGCTACTACTCAGCTAATATGGGCTTCTTCTTTTTCTATGTTCAAGATTTCATCTTGTTTTTTCATAGCACTAAGTACTTATTTTATCGATAACAAGGTATGGGGAAATTCTAGAGCTCATATTGTTATAGTGTTGACTATGGTAAGTGCTAGTCAGTCCTCCTTTTCCTTTTTGGATGCATCTCCTCTCTATTCTGCACTAACAATAGTGTCAACCTTATCTTCTTGTATGCCTATATTTTCTTTTTCTATATCTTGTTGCTAACTCATTTCATCATTAGATTTATCTTGTTAGTTTCTGATATCTTCAATGATCACTTGCTCCTTATTAGATGGTTTATCACATGCACGAGGTGCGTTATTGATCAATTCATTTACAATAAACATATCATATGTATGAGAAGTGTCTTCCTCCATATAGGCTTGTTGCTGATCATTTTGCAATTCTTCATGCCGTACATTCTTGAGATTTCCTTGTAAAATGTATTCTTCATTAGCTAATACCATGGTTTTTACTATAGTCGACCTAAATATTTTTTTGTATTTGTCCATACAAACTTCTATATCATTTTCAAATAATTAGATCAATAACTCTTTTAGTATTTTCTTTCTCAACTCCTCAATTATGTGGTGTGTGGAGTTCTATATTATTAATAATGTTTCATAAAGTTCCTTAAGAACATCATCTTTGACATCTCCTAGATATTTATTGTACTATTTGAAATGGTTGATGATTGTGTATTCAATCATCTTTTTATTTGTTTCGAGTAATTTTGTAAATGTTGTGGGATCCATTTCCCAACTAATTTGGTCTTTATATTGAATTGTGATATCTCATTTGGATCTATAGGGATCTTGTACATTTGTCTACCTGATTTCCTTCCCCATGATCTTACTTTCTTCTCTAACTTAATTTTAGATTTCTTGGTGGCTGGTGCAGTCCTATTCTGACTCCTGGTAATTCTCTTTTTTGTGATAGATGCTTGTGTTTTCCTTAACTTGAATACTTTTCCTTTGTCAGTTTTAATTACTCTTTCTTCTATTGTCTCATCTCGAGTTATCATCTCAATATCTTCTTCATTTTCATCTTCTTTTTCTTATTCCTATGAAGAGGGAGGGATTGAGGCCTCCTCTTCCTTTTTTACACTTTTTTTTGGTTCTGTTTCTTCTCCAGTGTGATCATTTATAGTGATGGCTTAGCTTGTCTGATTTATTTCATGAATGAATTAGTTGCTATTTCATCATTTTTTTGGCAATTTTTTTATTTCCTTCTCCTTCTTTGGTGCTTTTTCTTTGAATGCAATACTATTGAAAACTTCTTCATATGTGTCAAATCTCTTTCTAGTGTCATCATTTGGTAGACTCAATATGTGATCAACATATTTGATTATTTTTTGTTTCGTGAGCTCATAGTCAAGTGTTGAGAACCGTTGACACAAAAGTCTAAACCCTTGCTTGAGGTATGACCTTCAAGTGACCTTGTGTAACATAGAAACAACCTCAAAGTGTGGGACTTTCACTCTGAGGTTAAATCTCCAGAGAAGGTTGGCTTCCTTATTATCAGGGTGCACCTAAACTACAAGTTGAGTGGAAAAGGGAGAAGGAGAATTAGAATTAAATATGCATTATAAAGGGAAAGTGGGGTGATGCACCAGATAGATTGTTGATCTACTTCCAATAATTGCACTAAAATACAATAGATCCTACAAGACATACCAATATATATATTCTTTCAACTTTGACACCATAAAATAAGCTAAGAAATCAATGTAACCATGCAAGGAATACAACATATTCACTTAACAGATTAGTTAATTGAAGTGAACATAATCGTAAGGTGCTACAATTGCCAAAATACATCCAAGAAAAATGAGGTATAACAAATTGCACAAATTTAACTGGTTGAGAATGGCTGAAACAACAATAATTTCTATTGAATAAGAGGCAAAAGAATTTACAAAGAATAAATCAACAAAAGATCAGAGAAAACAGATCCTGAGAATAACAAAAAAAGTTGTTTTTATGAGGTGTAGGCATAACCTAGATACAACCCTCAATTAAAACTCCAACAACAATGGAGTTGATGTTATATAGTACATAATAAATGAAGAATGAGAAAGAAATCTAATCATGAAATGCAATCTAATGCTGGAAGTGACATGAAGAGACCAAAACAAGAGCACCCAGCTGCAAGAGATCAAATCATCAAAAAATTGATCATTTTATGCATTAAAGAGGCATCAAGTGCAATGGTTTCCTACAAAAAAAGCCCAAGAAGTCACTTGACATTGAAGAACATGCTCTGATAGAATGTCATGGCCATATGAATCTGATTCATGCTATTGGAAAAAAATGTAGGGAGGGATAACATGATTTGTTATCTACCCACAACATGCAGGGTTGACTGCGGTGAGATATTCAATTTTCCTAAAATTAAATGATGGTCATCAATGAAGGCCCAGAGGCAGTGATAATATCCCCAACGAAGGAATTAAGAAACAACCGTTGATCAAGATTCTCTCTTCAAAATAGATAGATGAGGTGCAACAAGGAAACCCATGAGATGCATCAAATCCAATGACCGTCGTGCAATTTTGGGATTTGGAGCCTTGCAGAGAGCCCACAGTATGAAGAAATACTAGAATGGTGACACTTGGTAACATCTTGCACTTTTTCGAGATGAGAAGAACATCTCACAAAAAAATGTGGGTCGTTGATGTGCTTTGCTATCTGACAGAACAAACAATGATCTTTTAGTCTTCTTTTGAATCTCCATCATTGATCTACGTGTGTGCACATTAGGCTAACTTAAGTGTTGGAGATGGGACCCTCTACCAAGTAGCAGAATCTTATATTTTGGGCCCTTGCCAAAACATTGTAGCATGAGGAAACTCTAAAATGGAGACATGTGGTAGTTTCTCACACAACTCTAGGCTCTAGAGTATCAAAGAAACATTGCAATACAAGGAAATTCTGGGATGGTGATGTGTGGCAACATAACATTGGAAGTACGTGGACAAATTATGGACAACAAAACTCTGCAACCTGTGGACCCATAGAGCCAACTCAACTAGAGTACTCATCATGTGACACAATCTCATCTTGTAGCCAATCAACCCAACCAAGAGAAAACTAAGCTAACTTGGTCAAAAGAACAAGCTGTAGCTCAGTAAAAGAACAAACCAAGTCAAATTGGTCAAAGAAGGGACCAAGCTAACATGAAATGTTAGCCACCAACTTTAGTGTGATGAATCATTGCAAAGAAAACAACCCATTGAAGATGTCTTTGATCAGATATCCATGATGGGTTGAATGGAGGTGAAAATAACCAACATTCTTGGTGACTTAGAGGGGATGCTTGCCTGCTAAGCATATATTAGTGGCCTTAAGAAATCCATTGGGCATGGAGTCACCAAAGAGAATGACATGTTGTCACACATAAAACTTCACAAAATCTACAACCAAAAAAAAAAAAAAGCTCTAACGAGCTCTGGAAAGCTTGGGATAGCTCCAAAAAAGAGAAGACTATGCACATGCACTTCTTGGAAGACAAGAGACCTACTCTAATATGTATGTAAAACCTTTTACCTCCTCTAGAAGCAAGGTTTAAGGTGAATCCCATTGACTAGGATTGAAAGAACTTCACCATCGAGCCTAGATGATTGAAAAGCATTGGCCTCTTTGTAGTTGGTGATAATATATGGGCCACTCCACATAGCATCAAATTTGAAGTACCTACTAGGTTTAGCTTTATCAAAATCCCACTTGAGGAAATGGTATCCTTCCTTATAGATTATAATCATAGGCTTCTTGTCAAACTCTTTTTGATATGATGTTGATGTGCCTCAAGTGTATGCATAGCTTGCTATCTCTTTTCTTCTAGCTCCATTACTTCAGCTAGCCTAGTTGTCATAGTATCATTTTCAAAAAGCTCCATTGATGAGCTAATTCAAGAGAGGGAAACTCAAGTGAAATAGGAAGCCTTTCTTCCCTTCCATATACTAGCATGAAGGGTGAGTTCCCAATTGCTCTCTTGGGTGTAATTCTATCAGCACAAAGGGGGGTCCTCAACCTAGTATGCCAACACTTATGATTATCTTCAATTGTCATTTTTATGATTCTGATTATGTTCTTGTTGGATGACTTAGACAAACCATTCCCCTAGGAATAATAATTTGAGGAATTTTCTCAAATATATTCCATGTTCAATAGCCCAAGAGCATATATGAGTTCCAACAAAAGACTTAGCATTATCTGATATGATAGTTGAAGGAACACTAAATCTGGTCACTATTCCATCAAGGAACTCAACCACTTAAGTCTCTATTGCATCTCTCAAATCTATTGCCTTTGTCCATCTCATTAAATAATTTATGGCTGCCAATATATATTTGTGACCATAATTAGAGGTTGGGTTTATGGGATCAATGAAATCTAAAACCCCATTGAGGAAAAGGATGATCAGATTGAATAGGATGAAGAGAAAGGGAAACCAATATTTGTTTTCCTAAGGAGAAGACACATTTCTCACATTTCCTCACCCACTTATAAGAATCATTGAATAAGTTTGGCCTATAATAACTAGCCCTCATTATCTTCATTGTTGTAATCCTAGCTAAGAAATGACCACCAGCAGGGTCATCATGGAATTCTTTTAACAATTTGTTGATCTGATTTGTATTGATACACCTCAATAGGACTGAATTAGAATCTTTCTTGAATAATATTCCATCCACAAAGACATAAGTAATATATTGCAACCTGAATTGTCTTCTCTGAGCCTTATTTAGGCCTTGTGGATATCTCCCTTCCATTCAGAAGGTAGTCATGTTATGCAACCAATCATTCTGATTTTCATTCTCTTCTAGTTGCTCATTATGTATTAAGAGGGCAACCTCCTTAAGTGTCTCAAAATATGAGACCATTCTCTCACACAATCCTTTGCCTCTCACAAGCTTGGTGATCTTAATTTCTATGTCATATTCCATGACCTTGGTGATCCATCCAACTCTCTTTTCATTAATATCCTTGTTCAAAAGGAATTCTTTCACATTTTCATGTGGAACCAAGAGTTGGACCTTGTTATGGGATATAAAATGTCTCAATTTTTTGAGAACCTTACAACAACAAGCACTTTCTTCTTTATATAGCTATATATACTCTCATAGTCTTTAAGCCCCTCACTAAAGAAAGCAATGGGCTGCTCCAAATTCTCTTCATTTAACTTTGTTAGAACAACTAATATACTCGATTCTCTTCTAAGAGAATAGAGGATGAAATCCTTAATAAAGTAGGGATTGACGAGAGTAGGAGTCGATGCAATTGATTTCTTGGTCTCTTCAAATCTAGCTTTTCCTTCTTTGGTCTAGAAGTAAACATCATATTCTTCTTCAACATGGTTTTAAGAGGCTTCACCATAGAATAAAGATCAAGGATGAACCTTTTCATGAAGTTGATCCTACCAAGAAAACTCTACAATCTTTTCTTGTGACTAGGAAGTGGGAGAGAGAGAATTGCTTCCACCCTTTCTAGATTTGTCATTAGCCCATCTCTTGACACAATGTATCCCAAGAGCTTTCCTTGATCAATGGTGAACACACATTTTTTTGGATTTAAAGATACACCATACTCTCTACATTTGATGAATACCTGCCTTAGATGATCAAAGTGATCTACTGGATGATTTGAATAGATAGTTATATCATTAAGATATATTAGCACAAAAATTTGCAACACCCTTAAAAGACATCTCCATTTATTTTTGAAATGTAGCACCTGTATTGGTTAGTCCAATAGAATTTTACAATAGGCATAAGTACCCCATTTAGTAGTGAAGGTTGTCTTGTATCGGTCTAACTCCTAGACTAAAACTTGGTTATAGCATGGAAAACCATTTAAGAAAGAAAACCTCTCTGAACCACTAACCTTGGACATAATTTGTTCCATAGAAGGAAGGGGATGGTGATCTTTAAGAGAATCCTTATTAAGGTCCCTAAAATCTACACATAATCTGATTTCTCCATTATTCTTTCTAACAAGAACAAGATTGGCTACCCATGAAGAGTGCTTAATAAAAATAATAATATTGGTGTCTATAAGTTTGGACAACTCCTTTCTTGTGAAAGGTTCAATCTTGGGATTGATTGGTCTTTTCTTTTGACTAACGCGCTTTGCATCATGGTTTAAATCTATGCTATGCTGAAATATGCTTGGGTCAAAACCCTTCAAGTCTTCATATGTACAAGAAATAAAATCATTTAATTCTTGACATAAGTTAATAAAAAATTCTTGTTCAAGCTTGGAGCATACCTTTCCCAAGTTAAGAGTTTTTCCATTAGCAATGGTGATAGGTATGTAGTCATCCCTCCTTGCAGTCAAGTTTGAGCCTTTGTTTCTTGCTTGATCATCAAAATTAATCATGCCCTCTAAAGTGACCATACCTTTAGGCAACTTGTTGGAATTAAGATTTACAATCTGATCTCCATACTAAATTTGTAGCTTAGACTAATTTTTAGTAGAGAACTCTACTTCATTTTGCAAAAAAATAGCAATTTACAAATCAGAATTAAAGACTTGCCAATTAGTACAATTGTTTGGGATGATAGGCCTTACAACCAATCTAATTTGTTGTTCCTTTGCATCAGCAACATGTTTTGGTATAACATAGTGAGCACCGAATGCTACAAGTCTATCAACATGTTTGTTTTTATTTCTAGGAACACTCTGAATATTGAATATCTACAATCCCTAAAGTAGATCCCAAACTCTATGCTTTTATGACTTAAGTGTTGGAAATGTAATGCAAGCTAGGTAATTGGGGAGGTGGGTGAATTAGGAACCATTTAAACTTCTTCTAACTAAACCACTTTGTTAAGTTTTCTAATCTACTTGCATGTATGAGACATAAAGTTATAAAGTAACAACATCATAACACAATATTAGTAACCCAAAAACCCTCCAAATAGAAGGTAAAACTGGGGTGGGGATTGTTGGTCTAGTTTTTACATAAAATGTGTCCTAATGCATTTCTAATTGAATGTTCAGAGTTTCCTTTATAAAAATTAGGGTTTTGTGTTTTTAATTTTCTAATGCCATAAGAACCCTAATTTTTATTTCACTAAGTTTTTCCCTAGAAAGCCTTTGGATTACATTCACATAACATGCCCTTTCAAATAACAAAAAGGATGCACGAAAAAAATCTTTTAAATACCCCTTTTTATTTCTTCCCAGGTACTTTTCAAAAATTTGTTTGCATCATCTAACATTATTTCGCTAAGTTCATGTGAAAGGTTTTAACCTAAGCTTTCATTTCAATTTTCTGTGGGTTTATGTTCTATTTGAAAAAATTGATAAGTAATCATAACTCTTGATCTCCTTTAAGATCAAGGGTTGTCACTATGTTGCCAAAAAAAGTTGTGAGGCCTTTACTCTTGGCGACATAATGATAGCTTGCCACCTATCCATGAGACTCGGTAAGAAGGAGCAAGGTTTCAAGAAAGGGTTCTCACCGTCAGATCTTCTCATGATTGGTAGTGGTTCCTTTGTTGCCAAAGGAAGTTGTGCGGTTTTTATCCTTGGCAACATAGTGAAAGCTTGCCACGTGGATATGTGGTGGGACCAACCCTTGAGGAAAGTGCCATGAGTTCCTTGTCATTAAAAGTTTGTTCGGATGTTAGTTGCCATGGGGGATTCGCTTTGACAATAATGATATGTTGGTCTGCATCATTGGATCTTCTCATGATCAACGATAGTCACTTTATTGCCAAGGGAAGTTACAAGATGTTTATCCTTGGAAACATAGCAACATGATGCCATGTGTCTAGAGGCATAAATGGGTCCTATGTAAGTTTCCAATAAGGAAAGAAAAAGCTCACTTGGTAGGATATGATTGGGTTGACTGCCAACTAGGAAGGTTGAAGCAGAGTTACAAAATGTTTTATTTCTTAATCATCAGATTTTTTGAAAATCAATGACCTATTTTCAAATTTGAAGGAGAGTGCCACTCTATTTTTCTTTGTGATCCATTTATGAGAATTAAAGTTCCTCATGTGAACTAAAATAAGGAATGTAGTGCGAACAATCAAGTTTTTTTATCCTAAGAACATATTTTGCAATTTCTTGGAGCTTGAATCTATTGAAGAATATAGTTTTACCCTAGTTAAGTTGTAAATTTTTTTATCAACAATTCATCATAGCATTCAAAGAAGAAATAAGAAAGCCAAGTAAGTATCTTAGTCCGCATATAATTGAAACAATTCTGGTTTCTCTCCATTATTGTTCCAATATGCCTCCAAAAAAGGGGTTTTTCTGGGAAGGTAGAATATGCTAGTAGAAACATTCATGATGATTTTCTAGAGAAATTAAGTGAAACTACAAATGAATCAACCTAGATAAAGAAATTAACCTTTGTAAACCCTAGGCTCTGAGTTGTAGATGGTTTGTTTGACAAGGGAAATTGGACCAGGGATGCCATAACTTCTAAAATAGGGTTCCAATTGTTTAAAAAATGGTTTTAAGAGAGGAAATTGTTTTCTCTCCATAGAAATATCTAGAATTTTGACTTAGGTAAGTTAGTAGTTCCTAGGGGTTTTTATGGATTTAGACCTGCTTATGGTTGTAGCCTGAAACTATGACCCAATATCTAGGATGGTAAGGAGAATAGATGGGGAATGTTTAATGAAAATCACTGAAGAAGAAGTTCAAGAAGTTTTTGGAATGGACCCAACCAACCAGGGAATGAATAGGAATTTAGACTGGATATTATCATGAGGTCATTGATTTTTAGGGATTGGAGAAAGAATACTTGTCTTGTAAGGATCAGGTTATGCAAGGGGCACGAAGAGGGCACTTGGCCACAATTGGTATTTTGACTTTTTTTATAGCATCAACAAAAGAGCCTTTCAAGAAGTAGTTTTTCAATTCTAGGGCTGTAGATATCTACATGACTTTGTGTAGGGTCTTTGGTGAAGATGAACAAGAATTTATGCCAATAAAGTTCATGTATATGATGATACAAATCTCTTCCTTTGGTGTGGATTTTTTTTGATTTTGCATCCTATTTAGCAGAGGAAATTCAGATGGGTCTAACTAGCATTGCAAAGGCCAAAATTGAGAAAACCTTTGGTTTCTATTCTTTATTAATGCATATGTTTTTGTATAAGGGAATTACTTTCTTTGAAAGGAAATGGTGTTGAATAGAGAATATGAGGGAGAATCTTTGCTAGTTCAATTATGGAGTGTAGATATGACCTGGGATGTAGAGGAGGTCAGTTTTGTGAGATTTGATAGATACTTCACATCTAGGTTGAGGAGCCTATTATTAAAGGATAATCCCAGGATACCTAAGGCATTGCTAGACTTCATCAGGCCTATAGATAACCCTACTAGTCTATAAGTTTCCCATTATTGGGCAGATATAATACCATACCCTGTGTTAACAATATTTAGAGTATATGGATTCTAGGGAAATCCACATGTGCTCCCCTACCAAGTACATCTTAAGGTAGGAAGAGTTGAGATGTTATGGCAAATAGGTGGCCTAGAGGAGGCAGAATTGACTGGTTGGTCTAGAGGTTCTATTTTCCCTTCTTGTATAGTTGCTCATCAATTCATAATCACAAAAGGTGGCTGGTTGTTTCTATATAAAGTTTGAGAACCATACAAAATGGCTATCTCTCATGCTCGTTTTAATGATAATGAAGAATTTTTTGAAATTTTCAGATAGAGGGCTAAGACTGGTGCTAAAAAACTTCAACCTTATTTTCCTAAAGATGTGATAAGAAGTGAATTCTCTCTCAAGGAACAAGAGATCAAAAAGGAGAAATAGAGAGTTTATTCTCGGGTTTTAGAATTTATTAATTATTTTGATAGAGATTATAAGCCTTTGAGAGATGCAAAGACAAAAGTAGATAAGATGAATAAGTTAATGGTCACTTTTCTAGAGATTATGGAGGCCATGAATGAAAAGAAGACATTTTTATCAATTCTTATCTTGACAAGGTTCGAGAAGTAATCAAAAGGTTATCCTTTACCCTTACAATAGGATTAGGGAAATTGGTTATTTAGAGGAGGTCTGGTTACAACATTATTAAAAACAAAGAGCATGTAATTGACAAGGG
This sequence comes from Cupressus sempervirens, assembly GCA_028749045.1. Taxonomy (NCBI): domain Eukaryota; kingdom Viridiplantae; phylum Streptophyta; class Pinopsida; order Cupressales; family Cupressaceae; genus Cupressus; species Cupressus sempervirens. The sequence continues at coordinate 330,590,550 of CM053786.1, read as the reverse complement.
TAAAAAAAATAGTTGGATCAACTAGTACTATTTTGGAAGAGAGGCCTGAAGAGCCAAAGCCCAAGAGGCAAAAGATAGAAGAAAAACAAGTATCCCAAATAGAAGAATACTCACCCACTTAGTCCCCATTGCATGTAGGAGATGAAAAATTCACTAAGGAGAAAATGGAGCAATTAGGATACCAAGGGGGAGTTTTTATTACTGTTACAAAATTAGAAAAAGGAAATCTTCAAGAGCCTCCCATGTCTAGCCTTTAGATAACTGTTGCTGATTACAGAGGAAGGGAATTAGACCCTACAGTAGAACAAGCTAGTCATGAATTTCTTTCTAATAACAATTTTGTTAAATCAAGAGCTTTTTATCGGTTTGCATGGAGAACAAATATTGAACAATTTGAAAAAAGGTGTAATAAGAGGAAGGGAGAGCATCTTGAAGTGGAAGAGGCATCCATAAAAGATCAAATAAAGGATGAGATGATGCAAGAGTTTAAAAGTTTGACCCCTAAAGAAGGAAGAAGAATGATAAAATCATCTAGGGTTTTGCTTTTACCAAATTGGGACATTACAGATGCCATGGTCTTTAACATTGTTACCAAGTAGTTAAGTCTAGATGGAAAGGTGAAAAAGGAGCTAAGAGGTGCCAAGTATAGTGAAGATCATGTTGCCTTAGTGATTTGGTCTATGAGAAGAGGGTATAGAGCCAGTTCCTCTCAGCCTGATGATGCTGACATAATAGGAAACTTGATTGTAAAAAGGGTAGAGGATACTCCAAATGAGGAGACCATAGAGCTAAGTGTTGGAACAACCAACCTCACCCTAGCCACAACCAAGAAGGAGAAAAAAGAAAAAATAGAATTACAAGAAAAATATGAATAGGTTCTAGGGGCTTATAATAAAGAACTGTAGAAAATAATGGAGCTTGAGAATAAGATGACAAGATGGTCTAGCAAACCTAGAATTACTTGTCCTCATCCTCCAATTGAGTATTTTAAATCAACTCCTCTTATAGAAATGCTAGACACCCCACATAGGCCTCAATATTATACAATAGAGGATTTTGAAGAAGAAAAGAGAAAACTTTGGGCATTAAATATGGAACTAGATATCCAGTATGAGGACAAGTTGAGGAAAACAATTATGTATTTAGTGGATAAGATTTGTTGGCCTACATTTTATAAAAAATTGGAAAAAGTAATGAACATATGGAATGAGATGAAAGGAAATGAGGATGCTTTGAAGCCAGTTGTCAATAAATGGAATAACAAGGATACAAATGTCACTCTTTTATATTTTTTAGTTGTCAATTTGTCTTATGAGCAAATAGAAAAGACTTTTGACTTGACTAATGATCTCTCAAAGTTTGATAATAAAAGGATTTCTTTGGAGAGGAGAATCATAAACAATCTTTCAAAATATATGAGTAGAAAATTTGAACTTTTCCCTCCCGCACTGGATAAAATGGAAAAATTGAAAGATTAAGAGGAGTGAGCCACATAATTGGATGACCTGTTATGCCTTAGGCTCAATAAGGTCATAAATGAAAATGGACATGCATGGTTGGCAAATACAACTGAAGAAGTTGTTAAAGTCCAAATATTTTATGATTCTTTAAGAGATGAGTTTATTGAAATAGAAAAATTAGGAGAATACATTTTGAAGAAACAACATGAGATTTTGAGTTTTAATTGGCCAGATAACACACTTTTGGCAAGTGGATGGTAGAATTTGTACTTTCAAAATAGTTAGTGATTGGTGAAACCGATAAAGATGAAATGGAACAAGATGAGTTGCAAACAAATGATACCTTTGTTAAAGTAGAAAAAGGAAAAGATAAACAATTACCTATAGTAACAAGCACATAGGTCCAAACTGATGGCTTGGCAACAAGAGAATCAAGTGTGACCATCAGTTTGTCAGTACACGATGACTTGGGTGGAGAGCCACAAGTTAAGCTTAGTCTTCAAGTATCAAAATTAGGTCCATCACAAGCATCATAATCCATGCCAATTACAAATTCCTCAGCTACAAAGAATCAAAAATAGAAGTGGTCCAACACAAGAATATTCATGATGTAAAACATTCTGTTGCACCAATTTTTGTCTTTCATGACAATAAATTTTGTAAATATCTTTCTATCTTAAGGATAGCTATCAATACTCTCTAGACCTAAATCTTGTTTCATCTCATACTATATAAATGGGATTCTAAGGCTAGAGAGGTGGTCCAAACTATTGTGCATTTTTAAAGTTTTTTGTTAGTTTTATTCAGTCCAGTTTCCTTGATGCAAATTTTATGATGTATTTTCTCTGCAAGTTTGGGAATATACCAACATTCAAAGATCATGTTGTCCTATCTTGATTATTATTCCAATGTTATACAATTTTCAAAGAGAATTAATACAAAGATGAACTATCACCATATCTGTTTTATCTGAATCTTGTCTCCATTGTTATTGACTGGTTATTTTGAGATTGCATAGACAAAGCTTGTTCAATTTAATGTAGCTAGGATAGGTTGTATGTCAATTCACTATTTCTTTTAATTCAATTAATTAAGTAAATACTTTAGTGATGTGATAGGATTTCTAGGTAGTAAGAAGGATATTCATAAGAATGAGTTTTAGGGAAAATTGTTGATAATATTGATTGTAATGCAATCAATTAGGTCAAAATAGTTGGGTAGACTCTAAATCCCAATGGATGAGGCACTGATCCATTATTTCAGTTTGCATATGAAGAGTTTCATAGCTGGTCAGTACTTGATTGCATTTAATATTTTTGTTTTAGTTAGCTGCTATTACTTAGGATTATATATAAATCTGAGAAGAATTATGACCAAACATTTTGTATAGGGGATGAGTATTGTAATATCAAATCAATTGATGAATGAAGTGTGAATATAGTATCAATTTTTGAATCATCTTATCCCTCAGGTGCACCCACCTTGGATTTGTAGAGACCTAAAGAGTAGAAAATCATGGTGATTTTGTTGAAGCTGGGTCTAGATTTGTGAATCCCTTAGTTGAACATAGGAAATAGTTAACCCTTAGACTAAGTGTTTCTTCATAATCTTGGTTACAAGTATTATGTTGTTTAGTAGTTTAAAAACACCAATAGGGACGACACCCACAATGCTTCACTACTAAAGTAATAAAGCTAGCCTATTAAGGCTTATAAATGATCACTTTTGATGGTCTTACTTAGTTAAGAGCAATAAGGACTGTTAGGTCCACCTTGTGAAAGGATTTATACAATACAGTTAAGTATGTATTTTGATAGGAGTTTCTGCAAAGGATTTTGGACTGATGCAGCTGTTAGGATGAATTAATGTATTGATCTCTGAAATGCAACTATGATTGTTGATGAAGATCATTTGAAGTAAATTGATCACCTAAATGTAATAGACGAGTCTCTTCCTTTCCTTGGATTTCTTGTAGCCTTGAAATATTTTGCTCTTCCATATTTACTTAATGCTTGAATAATAATACAATAAATGATATATTTTGGATGAAAAAAATGTCTTGTACTTATATCCATCCAAATAATTCCATCACAGGTTGGCTACAACATAACTATTTCCAAAAATAATTACCACATCAGCTCAGTGCTGAAACATGGTTATGGTTTACTTGGTCGGTGCTGAAGATACTCAGGCAACACTATCACCTTGGCTAACTCTAGCACTTGGCTAATACTAGATGCTCGGTTCATGTTGATCACTTGGTAGACACTATTGACTCAGTTTGCACTATTTTTCTAGCTTGATTATCACTTTGGATCGAAATTCATTTTTTGACTTGGTTCACATTGGAGCTCGGTAGACATTATCAACTCAGTTGATACTACAACTCGGTGTGAACTATCAACTTGTTTGACACAAAAATTTGATTAACACTGCTTGCTTCCTACTTAGTTAACATTATTTACATGGTTCCTTAGTGAGTTTAGTTAACACTACAAAGTAGTAACTGGGTTACTATTGTCTGTCCATTATGGCAGAGTGTTTTGACACTAACTAACAATATATCTTGCAATGAGATTAACATTAAGAAGGGTTTTCTTTGTGACATTCTGATATCTGATTTGATTCACAATCAACTTTCTATCCTCAAACACTTTCAAGAGTTTTATATCTCTTTTTTGTGCAAGTTGGAGACCTTGAATCAAGTCTTTATACTCAACCACATTATTAGTGTAGCTGAATTGGAGTCTATATGAAAAGTAGTATTTCTCCAAACTAGGGGAAACAAAAATTACACCAACACCTAAACCATTCTTATTCCTTGAGCCATTAAAGAACATATTCCATAATCCATTTGTATCTTCTTGTGCTTTTATGAGATTGGGAATAGGGGCACCCTCCTCGAATATACAATAAGTTCCAAGCCTTGTCTCTTCAACTTCTTGTATTGGGTCAATTTGGAAAGCATTAGCCCATTCATCTAAATGATAATAAGGAACCTCTATTAAGAGAGTAGCATGTTCATGAGTTATGAGTTCCTCATCTCCTTCATGGATTGTGCAATTCATATTTATGGGACTAGGAGCATAAGTCTCTATGTTATTAAGGGCCAATGGTTCTTCCTTTATGGAAGCCCATTTTCCATATCTAGTTCTAAAGAATATGTAGGACCAATTAGATGCAATATAACCACCAAATTGTGCAGTGAAGTCCCTAGATAGGCAAATAGAAAAGTGCAGAGGAAGCTCAACAACTTATATATCTTGTATAACATTACAACCAGGACATGTATATAATGTCATCTTTACACCTCTTAACAATCCTACCATTGGAACATAACTACCATCCAATTGAACAACTCCCTTAGACATTGGGTCATATTTAATACCAAGAAGATTAGCTACACACCTTGGCAACACCAAATTATCTCCTATAATCAAAGAGAGATAAAAGGGGGGAGGCTTACTCTTTTTACTTTTTTCTTCTTCCCTTATATGTTGCACAAAGCTTGTTGTTCCATCCATGATAGCTGGTTAATTTTGTACTTTGACAATCTTTAATTCTTGTTGTAGTAATTCCAATTAAGATGGTACTGCAAGAACATCCCACATAGGAACACTGACAATGGTCCTCTTGATTTGATCTACAATGTTGAGAGGAGTGTATGTTGACATGGCTAGAACATTAGTGACAATAAGGTCAAGTATATGAATGGGAACAACATGTGACTCTTTAGTCTTCTTGATATTTTGATTTTGCAATAGAGTAGCAAAATTATGTTGTACATTTGCACTTATGGCATGTGGAATAACCTTCAAAGTTGCAGCTTGATTCAATGAATCAGATGGGGCATCATCTATAGCTCTCCTTTTTCTCCTAGTGTTATAAGCTATTGCATCATTACCGTTATAATTTACATTGTAGTAATCTTTAGGTTGATAATTCATGAGAATGCAGTCCCCTTGCTGTTGAGATTGGAAACCCGTAGTGGGGTGATTAGGATCATATTGTTGCCCTACCATTTTCTCATGTAGCCAAGGCTTGAGAAGATTCCTTTCTATGAAATATACATTGTTCATATGAAAAGTTATAAGCTGAGCAATATTCTAGTTCTTGAGCCAAATTATTTTGAGCAATGACCATCCTTACTAGATTAACATTTGCATTTGTAGGGGTTGCATTACCAATGAGTCTATTTTGGTTGTATGGAGCTTGACCATGATTTGGCTATATATTTAATGAATTATTTTGATAATTGGGCTGAAAAGGTCTGCTACCTTGAGCTTTTTATCTCTTCAAAGTCACCATTTTTTTCATTTTTTGCATCGCTACATTTTGATCTTGAAATCTTTTATCCATATTAGAACTATGATCCTTAATTTTATCTATATTTGAATTCTGACCGTGAAATTTTTTATCCATATTTTGCATAATAAGCTACATCATGGCCTTAATTTCATCTACCCCATTCAAAGATGTGGAAGCTAAATGATCAACATCAAGAGGTTGACTTGTGGTCATAGTTGGGATGGGGGTCATTATAGGTTGGTGCATAGGCATATATGGGAATATAGGCATTGGAGGAGTTGGAGCTAGCATTCCCCCTTGGATTAGAGTGTTCTTGACCCTTATAGAAATTTCATAAGCATTTGGCAAAGTGTCACCCCCCATGGTTTGCAATGTGGTAGTAATTTCACCATTGAAGGCTTTAAGGTAATGCAAGAAAGCATTACCAAGAGTAGACTCCATTGCAACATGGATTCTATCCCATGTTTTTTGGAATCTATAATTGAAATCTATCATAAACTCATGAGGTGCTCTCTTTATTGTATTTAGTTTTTCCAGAAGTGATACATGATCACTCTTATCTTCAAAATGCTTGCACAATCTTTCTCCTAGTTCATTCCAGTTATGGATAGAGTTGTGCGATAATCCTCTATACCACTGTAAGGATTACCCCTTTAATGATGAAGCTAATAGTCTAACAACAACCTCATCCTCTATAATGCCATGTATATTTCAAATATGTGAAACTTCTGAAATATGTTCTATTAGGGAAATTGAAGTTTCAACAATAAAATTTGGTAGACTCTTAAGAGCAGATACTGGGATATCATGTCTTTGAGCTAAAATAAGAGGGCTACCACCATTAAAGGTAGAAAACACTTGATTTCTAGGGAGGGCCATGTGAAATAGTGATCTATTCAAATGAAAATATGGTGCCCTAGGCTGTGATCTATCAACTAGAGGAGTCAAAAGAGATCTACAAGGTGTATGTGCTACTTCTAAACTCCTAACTAGTGATAGAGACAGTCTATTTCTTTTTCTTCTAGGATTTGGAAATGACAGCTCAATAAACTAAAAATTACCTCTATAATATGCCCTTGTTTGAACATTGGGCATGAATTACAACAATTCTAATCTAAAAACCAAGATATAGAGATAGAGTCACCAAGTGCTTGAATGTGAGCCTCTCGAAGGCTGAAATGCTAAGAGAAACACTACCTTCTCAACATTAAAGTTGAAGTCCTTATTTTGATGCCAATAAACTAGTATACTTCTAGTAAGCTTGAATTTAGTTCCATAGGGAATGCCAAAAACTATTGGCATGAAAGTTTGCACCCTTGCTTGAGGCATGACCCTTAAGCAACCTTTTGTAACATGAAAACAACCTCTAAGTGTGGGACTTGCACTCTGAGGTTGAATCTCTAGAGAAGGCTGAATTCCTCACTATTAGGGTGCACCTAAAATTTTTCTCAAGAGAAAAAGGAAGAAGGATAATAGAAATTAAATTTTTGAAAGGGAAAGGTGATGCACCAAGATAGAAATGTGGTTACAACTCTGCCCACAAAACATAAACATAGATCTAGACTATAATCTACCTTCAAAGAACTCACATGTAGGTTTGGAATTGATTAAATGTTGAAAGGATGGATTTCTTCACAATACAACAATTTTTGGTAGATTAAACACAACAAATACCTCTAAGAAGTAGGGAAAGAACATTTAAAACAAGGTGAAAGGAATGCATGATAATGAATGACAAGAAGAGGTAAGAAATAGAGCTATTTCATTAATGGAAGGAAAAAGTTACAGAGTATAATGCTACTACAAAATACAGATAGAGAAGAACCCTTAAGAAATATTTACAACTCACCTTTATAGAGTTCAAACATAACTCAAATCCAACTTGAAGTTTAAATCTCTACCAGGTGGAGTTGAGTTTTAGAGGAGAGCAACAACTAGAGAATCCAAAAGAAATTTGATGATGTAGTGCAATCTGATGCTGGAAGTGATAGGTAGTGAAAACAAAATGCATCCAACTAAAAGAGATCAAATTGCTGAAAATCTAATCATTTCATGCATTAAAGAGGCATGGAGTGCATTGGCACCTTGGAAATAAGGCCCAAGAAGTCATTGGGTATTGAAGAACAAGCTTTTTTAGCATGTTATGGCTACAAGAAGCTAATCTGCCTACAAAATGCAGGGTTGATCGTGAGGGGGGGAGTGGATTTGATTTCCCAAAATACAAATTTTGGCCATCAAGATAGACCTTCTCTTTCAAAATAGACAACCTATATAGCAAGGGAATCTCCCCAATAAGAGATTAAGTCATCACCGTCAATGTAGATCTTTCTCTCAAGGTGAATGAACCAAATGCGATGAGGAAACCCTTGAAGATGTACCAAATCCAATGGCTATCATGCAATTCTGGTCTTTGAGCCTCATAGAGATTGAATAAAAGCTAGAATGGCGATGCATGGTGGCATCACACACAATTATGGGCTTTGAAGTCTCATGAAGATATTGGTGTATGAGGAAAATTTAGAATGGCAATGTGTGACATCATCTCATGCCTTGCCATTTGACAGAATGAATGACGATCTTATAATCTTATGTTGAATCTCCACTGTCAATATACGCAATGCATGTTGAGTTAAAAACAATCATCAAAGATGGGACCCTCCACTACGTGGTGCAATTCTAGACTTCAAAGACTTGTGGAGACTCCACAACATAAAGAAATGTCAGAATGACAACACGTGGCAGCATCTTGTTTGCATGCATACGAAACTATGGGCCCTACCAATTTTTGATATGGAAACAATGTGGACCAATCATGGACAATAAGACTTTGTCACTCGTAGACCCACCAAAGGAAACTTGTTTGGAGTGATCAACATATGTTGTGCAATTTTGGACCTCAAAAACTCATAAAGACTCCATAGTATGAAGAAATGCCAAAATGGCGATGCATGGTAGCATTTCTTTCTTTCAAGAAGATGTATGGATAGGTTGCAAAAATATATGAGCCATTAGATCTGCAAGCCAGAGTCAACTTGACCAAAAAACTATGCCAATTCAGTAAAAGAAGAAACTGCAACTTGGTAAAGATTAAACCAAGTCAACTTAGAATGTTAGTCACCCACCTTAGTGGGTTAACCCAAAACAAAGAATCCAACCCATTGAAATTTTCTTTGATCAAATATTATTGATGGGTTGAATGGGGGAGAGGATGACCCAATATATTCTTCATTCTATTGGTTATAAGCTATAATTATCAATATCAACTAAAAATTAAGGTTTCTTTGTATTTGTCCACGACTGATGTGGGAAGCCAATAACACTCTTGCATTCTAAGTTGAAACTATTTATTTAGCATCCCTACATAATATGTTTAAATTCTCCTCCTAATTTCTCAACATACTCATTAATCTGGTCAATAATGGGCCTATTTTCATCCCATACAATATCGGTGATTCTTGGGAAAATTTTCTTAACATGTTGATAAATACAAATATGTAAACAACCATACTTGATATCTTATTAATGATCCTTTTTCAATCATTCCATATTCCTAGTTAGTTGGGTAATGATCATACCTAATAAGTCATATACTTTACCTAATGTATCTATCTCATGGGTTGTCCAAATAGTTGTACTAGATACACTGTTAGGGCGACTTGACTGGTACAATTTGTATTTGATAATCATGGTGGAAAAACAAGTTCCCATGATCTTAAATTTATCAATTTTCATTTCTCTCTTTTCTGAGGTGGTTTCTATAATCTACCTCATCTCATTCATATTACTTAATTGTAAGTGTTGATCTCTCTAGTTTTATTATCTATTAGTGTCAAACACTTAGTCATATAGAAGGTAGAGCTAGTTTGTCATCACTATGATCGAGTTAGCCTATCTAGGTCAAGTCATGTATTTATTAAGAATTGTAAATAATATTGTATACGTTGAGCTCTATAGGAGCTAATCACTAAGTACTCCTATGCAAACTGAGTTCAGTTAATGTTGAGAAAAATAGAGCAAGTGGATTTCGAGTCATATAGAAGGTACCGAGTGTTAGCAGTAAGAATAGTTACAACTGAGATTTAGACATAATATGTGCCATATCTGTAATAGCACAAAATTTGAGGTAAATTATTTTGAGCCATCATGTAAACAACTTTTAATGATCATAGAGTTTGTTACGAAGTTTTTTATGTGTTTTGACATTGATCATTGATCCCTATAAAAGGAAAAATAAAAAATCAAATAAAGAAGGGGAAACATCTAGATCATTGATTTTATTATAGAAAAATCTAGAGATGTCTTTATAAGGGCATATCCAAACCCTATTATGAATGTATGTGAAGTATTATGAATTCTTATGCGAGGGAGTTAGGTTTTGGAATCTGCAAGCGAAGTTGTGAAGTGATAGAGTATAGTGACCAAGTGAAACAATGAAGAGAAGAGAAAAGATATATCAGATAGGAGATCAAATTAGAGAATGGAAAGATAAGATCTATAATTGACATTATGAGTGCAGACTCAAGGATTAGGTATCATTTTGACAAGTGAATTAGGTTAAATCTCTTAATAGAGTGGTCCTAATTGACCTAGTAAATATCTTAAAATAATTCTTACTTCATTATAAGTTTTAAATCCTTTAATCAAGGCATACCTAATAGTCTTGTAAATCTCTTAACAAGGTAGACCTCTCATAGGGTAGATCATCAGAAGTCATCAAACTTGTAACCCTAAAAGGAAAACTTTGTTACTCTAGTAGTGAAGATACATGGGTGTTATCCCCACCCTAGTTTTACCTTTACCTTGGAGGGTTTTGGCTAACCAAAATCTCTCATGTTATATGTTTATATTTTCATGTTGATGTGATACATAGTTAGATTTATTTAAAATTTTGAAGTTATGTTATGCATGATCTAGATATGAGATGGGTTAACTAGTGAATGCAGTAATTTATTTTGACAGATAATTTTTTTAGTGATTTTGATTCACCCCCCATCTTAGTATCTCACCTTCTCAATAAACTTCCAACAATTGGTATAAGAGCCCTATTCTCTTAGAAGGATTTTAACCACTTGAGAGTTGAGATCTTAGAGATAGAGGCTCAAAAATTTGGGAAAGACTATTGAAAATTAGATGATTGACATCCAAATCATACTACAACAACTTGAAGCAACAAGAGAGGAACTGAGGAAGTCCTTAAAGTAAAAAAGGGAGATGGCTATCCAACAAAATGACACACTTTATCAAGAGGTAGATACCAAAAGATTTCTTGTCAATGAGAACTAGTGAAAGTGATGCAGCAATAGAAGACCTACAAGAGAAGATCAACATTCTAAATGAATAAGTTAGATGATTGGGGAGAGAAAATGAAATCCAATCAGTAAGGCTACGGGAAGTGACTAGAAAAAAATGAAGAAATATGAAGAAGACAAAAGACAAAAGACAAAGAAATATGGAGAACATGAAATCCAATTACTAAGTGTACTAGTAATTGTTTTAATTGTAAGAAATAAGGTCACCAAACACATGAATGTAGATCAAAGGTCAGCAATACACCTTCTACAACTAGATTTGAGGGATATTATTATAATTTTCAGAAGTATGGACATAGAGCACATGAATACAAATCTAAGGAAAAATATGACTGGACACCAAAAGGTAATTAAATGCACCTTAGAAAGGAAACTCTCAAAATTGGGATTATAACACATGTTAAAATTGTTACTATTGTGAGGAATATGGTCACATTTTAGAGGAAATTACAAGAAATGGTTAAATAGAAGCATAGTTTGTTTTAGTTGTCACAAGACTAGACATATGAGAAAACACTTCTGGACCTGAGCACCAACACCAAGTAATGAACACATCAAGGGAAAAGGAAATGTGGATGTAGAATAAAAAACAAGGACATGAATCAAACTTGGAAGAAGAAGGTAGAAGATGAAAGCAGTGGAACAAGTGAAGATGAGACCACCCAATCCAATAGAGAAGGTGATCACACCACCTCAAATTGATCAAGAAAGATATGTAAGGAACTGCGTATCCAAATGACATTTCATACATCATTTCCTACTAAAGTGTACCAAAGTTCATATTTTCATAAGAAAAGATGCATTAGAACATATTTATGAAAACTACCAAGCAATAGAATCGATTACACTATTGAGTGTCAAGCATCAGTAATACTGTCTGTATTGACCAGGCATTGCAATATAGACCAAATGCTTAACAATAACCGAGCTTATGTGTTGGCCAATTTAGATGGTATTGATGGAGCTACATAATGGAAATGACAATGAGATTCCACCTAATGAAGTCCACAACATTTATGAGAGTCCTAATTTGAACTAATGGAGGTATATAGTGAAAATTTGAAAGCATTCTACACACCTTGCATTTAGATTTCAAAATCCCTAACCATTTGAGTAGATTGAGAAGAAATTTTTAAGATAGTTGAAAAACATTTGTTGATTGATAAATGATCAAGCATTGATTATCAATTGTGTTGAGTTACATAGGAAGAAAATATCAAAACGCTAAATGCAAAAATGACATCTTGATCATCATCAGTTGCAAAGAATCAAGGTGAAGTGGTAATCAATATTTAGTTGGTGAAGAGTGATACTTGTCCTTCACCTAAATACCATATTATTCCTAAAACTGATCTTAAAGGAGACTCAATGGGTGCATTTTCATCAATACCACCTAGGGTTATCATGATTCACGATGCAAAGCTGTTACATGTGTATAATTAGTGAAGTAGAAGACTATGAAATTCAATAGGCACATCAAAAGTTGTGTGGTGAAGAAATATTAAAGGATGAGTTTAAGATTGTAAAGAGGAAATAGTTAACACAAGCCCTAGATTTTAGATAATAAATTTCAAGATTGAATTGATTAAAGCCTTATTGAGCCAAATTCATGACATGGAGTTATGGCTAGAGAATGGGTCGATAAAAATCACAAAGAAGAATATTCATGCTATAACAAGGTATCCAACATTTGATAAAAAGAAGACAATAAGATTCTAGAGTAAAGATACAATCAAGGAAAATACAAAGGCCAAGTGGAATGGACATGGCATACCAATTTCAAATATTTTTGATCCATTGATAAACTTTGTTGTGAAGATGATTGCACATAAATTTTAGCAGTCAAGATGATTGGATAGTGTGCCATGTATAGTAGTGGATCAAGCTTGGAAGATTGTGATAAATGACCATGAATATAATCTTTTTGAGCTTCAGTGATTGCAATTAGTAGAAAAACTTTTGTCAATCAAGAAGGATAATAACTCATTGTGTGATTTTGTATCATTGAAAATGTGTATTTTCTTTTATATTCAAAGTTACTTTCCAACTATTGGCAATGTCATATGGGAGTAAGGTAAACCTACTACTAGGTAGATAAGTGAGTATATTGTAAATTTGGGAGACAATTTTGAGAATGTGTTAGATGGTTATTTTGATGAAGTCAAATAGAAAATAATGAGAAGAACAAGGTATCCTATATCCTTAGTTGAAAAATACTATAATGAAATGTGTTTTCTAGTTGATACTAATTATACATATGTATAGGTAGTTAAGTTGAGGGTAGCTTGGCTTAAGCCTTTTCATTATGAGATTAACATTGATGATATAAGTGTAGTAATTACTACATCTCTTACTAAGGAAAATGATGTAAAGGCCAAGCCCTTTGGCAGATATGAAGAAGCAAAAGAAAAGATAATAGTAGATAATAAGATTTCTTCAACTGACAAGAAAAGAAAGAAGATGATAAAAGACCTAGAAGAGAAAAATAGGTACATAGGATGAAGGTGAAGGACCTTTAATGATTATTGAAGGTTTTGGAGAAGATAAAGATAGTGATGATAATGATGAAGAGGAAGAGGAAGAAAGTACAGAAGACAAGGGTAAAGCCCTAGCACTTGTCTCACTATAGGTAAAGAAAGAAAAGAAAGTCACAATAATAGAGTCTAAGGTGAAGAAAATGGTAAATAAAGTAACAGGTAAGACCCTCTCTCCTCCAAAACAACTTAGACTAATAACTAGGGCAGCCACAACAACTAGTGCTGAGCCACCATTGAGAAAGAGTGTTGCAAGGATCGCCAAACCAAGTAAAGGTTCTAGTGGCACAAGTACAGTGAAAAGAAAATTGCCAGCCACAAAAGGTCAAAAAAGAAGAAGAAAATTGGTCTCACATAAGAATGATGATAAGGAAGATGCAAATAAAATAGATTTTGATGAACTAGGTCATTGCTGAGTCATTGTACACACAAAGCATTAATCTATTGATGAGGTATGTGATAATATTAGGAACTTTATAGGCTTATTAGAATTTAAATTCATAAAGTATGGAACAATAAGTGTAGCAAATATGTCTAAGGTAGAAGAAGCCATGTCAGATATGCTGGCTAAGTTCAAGAAAACACCTATAGAGATAGGAAATAATATTCCTAATGAATTGTATAATAGAATTGATGCAAAGTGGAAAAATGCAATAACAACCAAAAGGTAGATAATAGAAGGAACATTATATAATATTATGCCCGAGCTAACAAATAAGAAAATTGCAATTTTTTTGGAGAAGTATATGAATAGATTTGTTCTTAAATATAGAGCATTTATGGTATTGCAACATGAAATCGAGGCTGTTGTAAAACATAGTGAACTATTGTGGAAGAATTTTTTTGGATTGACCACTAGAAAAGACACTAAGAAGGGTGATAATGATAATGGTAATGAAGTTCAACAGGTTACTAAGCAAGATGTATATAATGACCTTGATACACTTTAAGAATTCATTAGGAAAAAGGTCAAGGAGAGTGAAAATGATACTGTAACAATTAAAGATGTGCATACTAATGATGAAGACACATGTGTGCTAAGCTCACATAGAAATGTATCCCCTATTCATTCCACCACAACTCACAGTCATGTAATTAAAAAAAAAAAGGACTTTACTAAGATAGGAGAAACACCAGTATGATGTGTTGACTTCAATGCACAAATCCAACAAATTCAACAACAACTTCAACAAGCCGCACATACTAAAACATTGGTAATAGATGCTGAGGAGCCAAAAAAGGACAAAGAATCAACTAAAGCATCCAAAGAATAGACTGAGAAAACTAAAGAACCAAAGGTTGATCGATTTAGAGGGAAACAAGGAGACATAGCAAAAATAAAAGGACGAGGAAGAAGATAAAACATATGTTTCATAGGAAGAGATGATTAAGCAAGCTCACACTCCACCCCCATCTATTTTAGATTCAAAATCTGCACAATAGGTGCAATCCCCTACTATACAAACCATGCCAAGTGCTAATATTGTTGCTTCTAGCACTAATGCACAAGTTAGAACAAGAGGTAAAAACCCTTCACCCACTCTACCCTTAGTTGTGCAGAGAAACAACATTCCTCAATGGGGAAAAGTGAAGAAAAATAAGATAAGTTCTCCAAGTAAATCTATTATCTTGGAAAAAGTCATTGAGTTTCCAGATTGGTATTTGAAGCATCTCATATTTGAGCAAACTATAAACTTGCAACACATCTTGGCAAGAAAGAAGAAATAAGAGGAAATGAAAAGAGAACAACAACAAAGGCAAGTGTTGCATGATATTAAAGATACATTTATTGATGTATTTGACATTAATCACATTGATGAACATGCCTCTATTATCTCTCAACCAATACAAATTGTTGAAAAAGTCAACACTGAATATATAAAAACAAATGAGAAATTGATGGCACGGTTAGAAAAGAAGTTTGAGAAAAGGTACTTGAAAAGGTTTCTTCTATAATTGGATTGAGAAAATTTGAACTGACAATAGTTGTATAGAATCTAGAAGAACTTGTGAAGAAAATACATTTGTACAATATTCTTTATGATGTGCTCATATTCACCAATAAATTTTATGATAGTATTCATAAGATTGAGGCAGATTTGAAAGCTTTAGGGAATTCTATCTCTCAATGAGTTGGATCAGGTTTAATGCATTACAATTGACTATTGTTTGCACAAGGGATCTTGGCTGAGATACACACAATAGCTAGCCAAACAAGGGCCAAAATTGTCTCCATACAATCTATGTTAATACCTCATCTAGAGGTAATGCAATGTGAGATAGATTCAACAAAGGCTCTAGTGCAATCATATCACAATATTTCTATTGCTGATATCTTGATTGACTTAGTTGAAAATTTGGAGATCAAGATTCAAGTCTTGGAATCAGTAAGAACTACATGAGATCATGCTCTTTCCTTGATCATCCAAACTCACAAGTTATTCATTGATAAATATGGTTCGGTTTCATCCTCCCAATCCCAATAGCAGACATGAGTGACAAAATTAAGAGGGATAGAAGAAGATTTGGATAGAAGAAATAGAATAAGATCTGGATACAAGAAACAAAGAGAAACCAAAAAATGATAACTAGTTAGAGGCCAGAACAAAGGTATAACAAGCTATATTAGACTACTTCAGTCATGTAAAATATGTATTATATTCTGTGCTATTAATTTTTTATAGTCTTATATGGACCAAGTCATAGGCATATGGGGAGTACTATCATTTTTATTGTACTGCAATGATGTAAGCTTGACAAAGTATTGTTTCCACTAATGTAAAAGGGGGAGATTGTTGATCTCTCTAGTATTATTGTCTATTAGTGTTAAATATTTAGTCATAAAGAAGGCAGAGTTGGTTAGTCATCACTGCGATTGAATCACTCTATATAGGCGAAGTTATGTATTTGTTAAGACTTGTAAATAATCTTCTATATAACGAGCTCTATAGTAGCTAAGAAAATCTATTGCCACTAACTACTCCTATGCAAAGCTGAGTTCAGTTAATGGAAAGAAAACTAGAGCAAGTGTATGCTAAGTCATATAGAAGGTACTAAATATCAACATAAATAACATTTACTACCAACCATCAGAGACATTATGTGCCAAGTGACATAGTTTGAACAAGAATGTCTGTAATAGCATAAAATTCAAGGTAAACTATTTTGAGGTGATATGTAAACAATGTTTAATGATCATAGAGTTTTTTATGTATTTTGATGTGGATCATCGATCCCTATAAAGGAGAGATAAAAAATTAGGTGAAAAAAGGGGAAACATCCAGATCATTGATTTTATTTTAGAAGATTCTATAGATGTCTTTATAAGGGCAGATGCAAACCCTACTGCAAAGTACTATGAATGCTTATGTGAGTGAGTTAGGTTTTGGAGGCTATAAGAGGGATTGTGAAGTGATAGAGTATAGTGATTGAGTGAAGTAGTGAAGAGTAGAGAAAATATATATCAGATAGGAGATCATATTAGAGAATGGAAAGAGAAGATTTGTAATTGACATTGTAAGTGTCGATGGAAGGATTAGGCATTGAATCATTTTGGGAAGTGAATCAGAGTAAATCTCTTAACAAAGTGGTCCTAATGGACCTAAGTAAATCTCTTAACATAGTGCTTACTTCATAGTAAGTTTTAAATTATTTAATCAAGGCAGACCTAATAGTCTTGTAAAGATCTTAACAGGGTAGACCCCTCATAAGGTAGATCATCAGAATTGATCAAACTTGTAGCCCTAATAGGTGAACTTACTACAATAGTGATTATTTGTAGGTGTCATCCCCACCCTAGCTTTACCTTCACCTTGGAGGGATTTTGGGTAACCAAAATATCTTGTGTTATGTGTTTACATTCTCATGTTGATATGATACATAGCTAGATTTATTTCAAATTTTAAAGTTAATTTATGCATGGTCTAGATATGAGATCTTTTTAGTGATTTTGATTCACCCCCCCCAATATATCACCTTCCTAGTAAAATTACAACAATAAGGGACATTCTTTCCCTTGTGGTGATAGTCATGTGACCTTATAAATTATTTCCTTTGTGATCCTTATGGGTTTTTCCTCATAAATCTACAGTAACCCATCATGTACACAACTTAAAAACATATTGTATCCACACTTCATTGAAGACTTTAGGCATACAAACCATGTGGATAATAATTTGAACTTCAAGGTGTTTGAATTATTCCTTCAATATTCTATTCTCAGATAGTTATCATTGTAGATTTTCTCTATTTCCACATCTCGTAAGACTATAATTTTGTATTGAATAAAGTGTTGACATCTTCTATTAGCAATACCCATGGTGGTAGAGAATACAAGGCTCTTGGTTTATCTTTTACAATGGATTCCAAGGGGCAAATCTCATACTTTGGTTTTGGGGCATCGTTAATGCTCACAACAAATGGAGTTTGCATTATTGCTGCCAATTTTCTCAAAGATTCTATGTAATTTCAACAAACTGATACAATCTCCAAGTAGGGATTTCTTTGGCTTCTACAAACTAGGGCACATATATTCTTTTGATTGCATGTAAATTATTTTTGACTACTATTTGTAGTTGATCTCTCTTTTCGCTTTTAGGATTATTTTCTCAAACGTTATCTTTAGAAAAGTAGGGTATCTAATGAACTAACTTAACATGTATTTATTAATCTAAAAGTAAGAAAATGGTCGATTGGGCAATAAATGCTCTTTTAACAGTAACTTTTTTCAATACTCATTCTCTTTAGCCAATATGATTTTTATTTTTTTTAAAATATCGATAGTGCTACCTAACTTCTGGTAGTCATCATTTTATACTGATAAATATATACTTTTACACTAAACACAATTGACTCTTCAATAATCTAATGTTCAATATACCTTTCATTTCATTCATCTCATAAGAGACAAAATAAATTTAGCCATTCTTTGTACAGAGGTTGCACTAGTCCAGTGGTAGAAGAGCACTATTTCTTTACTTGGATTGAATTCTTGATGCTTCTCCTATGTTAGAGTATCTATGTTTGAGCTGAGTCATGAAGGACTCTTGGTACTAACAATATCTTTGGACACTTGAACTTTTTGCAAATCATACTTAGAGAATTGGCATAATGATGCCTTTTTCATTGATGTCAATGGAGGAGAAAATGACACATGAAAAAAACCCTATGAAATATTATCCTTTGGGGGAGAGATGAGTACACTATACCCCATACATTCTATAGGGAGATATGTGATTGAGGGAGTGATTCATATTGATTGATGAAGAGGATTTGTAATATGTTGATGTATGGGGGAGATCAACACCTTCCTTATGCATGTTGGTTGTTGTATGGTTACATTCATGGGCTAACATGAATGGGGGAGTAGATCCAGAAGAGATATATTTAGTATTCATGGAGCTTAGATATTTTCCATCTATGTTTCTAAAAATGATAAAGGGGGAGATTTTTAGCATAAATGATGATGATATTCCTATGGGGGAGCATATTAGAAGGGTTGGATATATGATTAAGATCATATCTGTTGCATTCATGACAACATTTGTCATTTATGTCAACATACTTAGAGATTGGATTCATGCAGTTCAAGGACTTAAGACCAACTTATGCACACTTTAAAATATGTTCTACAATATGTCTAGATGCTATATATAAGACCCTGTACAAGAATATGAAGACTGGACAAAGTTATGAAGAATTTTGTGAAGACAACTTTCAAATAATGTTTCTAAAAATTGGGTACTATTGTTTGGATCTTATTGCCTAAAAAAAATAGAATCTAGTTGAGTGATTTGAGATAGAGGTTGAAGACATGTTTAAGATGACTTTGTTAAGAGGGCATACTCAAATGCCCATCGCATGAAAAGTTATGAAGATCGTGAGTCGATAGATTAGTTGTAATTGTGAAAATATTTAATATTGTAATTTAACATGCAATGTAATATCTTAAGGGTGTCCTATATTATTATTGTAAGTAGGGAAAACTTCAAGGATGACTCAATAATTTGTTATAAGATTTTGTAGAAAAGAAATTTTTTTTCCTTGGTTGAAATTATTAGTGAGATCATAAGTGTGATATGTAATCATATCTATGTGATGTGTTATGCATGCCTAAATGCAAATATCTTTTGAACCAGAGAAGAGATTGTAGCATTTGAGGCATAGTAAGCTTACAACGAATTGTATTTGGCAAGATACACTACTATTAGACAATTGTTGATGTACATTTGTATTATTCAGTGAGGATAGTAGTGAAGTTGTTTGGATAGAGGGTCCATATGTCTTTCCTTCATCTCCTAATAGGGTCAACACAACTCCTAACATGGATTCAAAGTCTCCTACTAGGGACTCATATGTACTGATTGTATTTCATTGATTCCTAACATGGCCCATCCTTTTACAAAAAAACTTTTATATTAGTACATTATCTTGTAAGCAACATTCCTTTCTCTATGGTGAAGGATCTCCCTAGTTAACAAATATGATGTTATTGTGTATGGTTATCATTCTATGGTTGTTGCATCTACTATTTACATGTTTCATAATTAATAAGAATATTGAGAGTTGTTTTAATTACATAACGGATTCACCCCCACCTCAATTATCTTGGTGGATTTTACTTTCTAACACAACCCACTCATCAATTTTTCTACCAAACCCAAATAATCCCGTAAAAAAAGAATTGGGAAAAAGCGAATTTATTTATTTATATATTTAATGTTGTAGACTAACATATTTTTAGTTTTTTATTTTCATTCTCTTTTGCGTAGAAAAAAATGGGTTTTTTTTTTCTTTTTTCTAGTTACTCCATTTTTAAAAAAAAGTATATCTAAATAAATTAAAATTTATTGCAATATGAATTATAGATAATTTTCTTAAATTCATATATGTATGTATGTATGTACGTATGTATTTAAAGTAGCATATTATTAAATCAAAAATATAATTACTATTGATATAAAATAATGTTATTATAAGTTTAAAATCTTAAGCCAATTTCACTCTAAAATTCATGGGACCACCAACTTCCTTGAATTTAAAGGCTACTTTTTAAAATGTAGAATCACATGTAAAATTCATGGGTCGACTTTCATTTAAATATTTACTGAAAACTCTCAGCACACCTTCTCTATTTAGCCAATAGGCTATCTCCTAGGGATCCTCTACCGAGAAGTGTCATGTTCAGGTTAGGTTAGGAAAAAGAAGAACTGATGGTTCAAGTTGGGAAAAAAAGGAGAGTCATAGGCTAATTAGTAAAGGATTATTAGTCGTGAAATACCCCATCCAAATTAGAATTTCAGTAGTAGTAAAGTTTTTGTGGCTAATGGAACTTAGCTTCTACCAGACAAATGAACACAGAGTAGCTTAGGAATTTAGAGTTATTGAATCTCCAAACATGGACATAGAGCTACATGGTGCAACATTTATTTTTTCTTTCATGACCAAGCCAATGAGATCCCCTTTGTGTAATTCAATAAATGATTTTTTTTATATTTACATTACAATTTTACTAAACTTGCACAACTTTGAGTTTTGGTTTCATGACCAATCCAACAATTAACAAAAAATTGATAAATTTGTAACTTTGGTTTATGATGTCAAGACGAATCCATACATTAAATCAAACCTTATATACTATGGCATAAAAATCATACTTGGTACACTAAACTCAGAAGATGAGGTTCTATCTAAGGATTGTCAATTTGAAAATTTAAAACTTGTTGACTATGAATTGGAAGGGTCTTGAGTTGTAGGAATATAATTCATTAGAAACCAAGCGATTTGGTTTGATTACATGAACATAACCTCAAGAATTTTATAGATTAGAAGAAAAAATATTTTCAACTCAAACATCATCCATAGTAAATTCTTTATATTCATAGACAAATTCCAACAATACAACTAAAAATTTAATTCTATCTTGTTGGAACTAATGACCAAAATTTCAAAAACATAAAAACTCATATCAAAATTAGATTTGCAATATTCCTATTATAAATGAGTGTCGATATTAATATCTTCAACTTATCAATGCAATTCCAAATTACTACAGTGGTAAAAGCAAATTCCCAAAGTGAATGAATAAAACGGGCCAAAAAAAACTTGAAAATTGATTAACTCTATTACTACCAAAAGAAATACTAAGCCTTTGCTAAACAAATCATTCTTGGCAAACACTTTTAGCATAGGAATGAAGTTGTAACATTTGATGTTTAAGTTATCTACCAACTAACCCTCTTGCACATAGAAAATGATGACATTTGGCTCTTAATGAGTTGTGGTGCATTCAAATGATGTGGGGCACCATTTCTCTCTTATCAAATACTTCATCTTCCTCCCTCTATACCTATGTTGCCAAAAATGTGATGGGAGATCCCTATTTTACATTTCAATTAATGAAATGGTTTCCCCTTCACGAAACCTATGTTTCTCTTCACTTAAAATTAAATATTTCCACTATTTTTTTAAAGTTCAATATTTAAAAATTATCTACCAATAGTTATATATAGTTTTTAGTTATTATTACATGTATGTAGTTTTAAATACTGTAGTTTTATTTAATATGGATGACTAAATATTAAATAAGATATTTCTATTTTGAAAGTGAAGTAAAAAATATTAATTTTAAATTTTCATGTGTATGTATTAAAAGTTGAAGTTAAACTATTATTTAAAGAATGTGATTAATATTTTTTTCAAATATTCATAAAAAATTAAGAGTTAAATTTCAAATTTTCTAAACACTCATAAATTTTCAAATTAAAATCTAAATAATGTATTATATTTTAAAAATAGTTTAAATATTAAATTAACTTTATTTTTTAATTAAAATCACCATTAAAAAAAAAAAAAATCAATGTTAGAGATATATTTTATATTTATAATTTTTTTTGTAATATTACATGAAATTTTGATTATTTTTATAAAAATATATTTAAAATATTTATTATATAAAAAAATATGATTTATAGATTTGTTCTATTCTAAAATAATTTGGAAAGTTATTACAACTTACTAACCACACACACACACACACACACACACACACACACACACACACACACACACATGTATGTATATATTTGTACATATATATGTACACACACACACACACACGTGTGTGTACAAATATATACATATACATACATAAAAATATATTTAAAATATGTATTATATAAAAAAATATGATTTATAGATTTGTTCTATTCTAAAATAATTTAAAAAGTTATTACAACTTACTAACTACATATACTAACTATACACACACACACACATACATATATACATAAATGTATATATATATCTATATATGTATATATTTGTAGATATATATGTGTGTGTGTGTGTATTTGTACACACACACACACACACATATGTACATACATATATATACATATATACATGTATATTTGTGTCTATATATATATATATGTGTGTGTGTGTGTGTGTGTGTGTGTGTAGTTTTCTAATTTGTTATAAAATAATTTGAATAGAAATCATAATTCATATATTGATTAGGAAGAGAGAGAGAGAGAGAGAGAGAGAGAGAGAGAGAGAGAGCTTGCAAATAAGGTATGACTTTTCACTCAATTATATTTTTTTATTAAAAAAGGCTATGTTTTAAATTTTGAAAATAGTTATATGTTTTTTTTTTATATTGTCTATACTTATACACAATTTTTTAGGTACAATGGATGGTACTTCATCAATTCCTTCCATGCTTGAAACACAAAGTCAACAAATGAAGCCCACATACTATAAAAAGGAAAAGAAAGAATTCGAGCAAATGTTGTGGAAGTTTGTCACAATAAATGAAGATTATTGAGCAGGATATTATGTTAGTTCTAGAAGTAGGCAATGTAGGTGTTCATTTTGTAAGGAAAATAAGTGTGGCTCAATTACACACATACAATATAATTTATTGGGAGTCAGAAAGAAATAACAAGTGGTAGTTTGCACTGAAATTGCGAAAGGAAAAAGAGTTGATTTTATTTTAGAGTTTAATTATGTAGACTCTTTAAAACATATTGGGGAGAAATGAAAAGATTCTCAAGTAGGGATGCCACAACCTTTAGGTGGTTCTTCTACTTTTGTTTATGAATCTCAAGTTGGGAAAATGTTTGATGCTATTGATAGAAAGAATGTAGATCCTGCTATGGGAAGACTTTTCTTTGGTTGTGGGATGCCATTTAATATAGCAAGGTCTCCTGTATGGAAAGAAGCTATAAGAATGGTCAATAATGCACCTAATAGATATGTGCCTCTAAGTTATGAGAAAATTTGTACTGTTGTTCTAGATAATGAGAAGAAACACATTCAAGAAAGGCTTCAAGATTTCCAAGGTAGTTGGTCATATACAAGTGTTACCATAGTTTTAGATTGATTATGGACTAACATTGCACATTGACCATTGATTAATATTGTTGTTTCTTCACCAAATGGTATAATGTTTATCAAATATCATGATACTTAAAGCCATG
The DNA here is from genome assembly GCA_028749045.1 of Cupressus sempervirens. NCBI lineage: Eukaryota > Viridiplantae > Streptophyta > Pinopsida > Cupressales > Cupressaceae > Cupressus > Cupressus sempervirens. The sequence continues at coordinate 330,566,458 of CM053786.1, read as the reverse complement.
TGAAAGATGCAACATATTTGGCCACACTTTTTCGAGAAGAAATTGTACAGGTAAGGAAAGATAAATGTTGTACAAATTGTAATTGATAATGCTTCAAACAATGTTTTGGTAGGAGGGTGGATTGAAGATGAATTTAAAAATTCTTTTTAGACACCTTGTGTAGCTTAGTTCATTGCATGAGCTTGCTTCTTAAAGATTTCTGGCTCATTGCATGAGCTTGCTTCTTAAAGATTTGCACAATAAGATTCCTTGGATTTGTGATATAGTTTCAAATGTTTAAAAAATCCAACATTTTATTGTAAATCATTCTACATCACATGCTATTTATAAGAAATATACTTCTTTGCAACTACTTAGACATGCTGAAACATGACTTCAATTTTTATTAGGTTGACTGAATTGTAAAGGTAAAATAAGCATTGAGGCAAATTGTCATGTCTACTAAATGAGAGAGGTGGAGGGATCAATCAAGTATGAACAACCAAGCATGTGATGAACTTTTTTATCTCATAATTGGTAGTTGTTTACTTTTATTTTGGCAACATGCAAGTGATCTTCTAACACTTTCTTGGCTTATTTTGGAAGTCCTTCATCTTTTTGATGATGATAAATCATGCATGGGAGATGTGTTTGAGAAGCTATATCAAATGAGGAATTAGATAAAATATATGTTTGATTTTTGGGCACCATCATTTGGTCAAGGGAGACTCAAGATATTGTTTGGGAATGTAGTTTAAAAAGATGGAAGATGCTTCATAGTCCTCTTTATTCAATTGGATTTTTACTCAATCCAAAATGCTTTCACAAAAAACCATGGTTATATGACAAGGCTTCCACAGGATGAAAAACCTACATTAATAATTTTATCCAAGTAGAAAGGACCATACTACAACAAAGGAGGAAATGCCAAGATATATTGAAGGATTACATGATTTTTTGCATCAAGATGTTCTAGTTGACCAATTGAAGATGAAATAAAATTTTTTATGGGAGCATTATGGAACAAAAACACAAAACACCAACCACTACTACAAAATATTGCAATTCTTGTGTTATCTCAGGTAGATTTTTGCATCATTAGTCTTATGATCTTGATGAAATTCATTTGAGTATTAATATATTTTAAAATTATAATATTATTTACTTTTATTTTATGAAAATAGGTTTCAAGTGCTTTGACACATGAAAGAAATTGGAGTGAGTCTACCTTCATACATTTTATGATGCATAATAGGATTGGTAGCAAAAAAGAAAAAGATCTTGTGTATGTTCTCTTGGAAATATTATGATAGGCTAAGTTATTGAGAGGGGAGGGGTGAATTAGTAACCAATAAAACTTTATCCTTGATTAGCAATCAATCCTTCATGTATATTATGATCTAATTGCATCCATGAGAAAATTAAAACATTAAAGCATAGATAACACTTTTGACACACAATTTTGGTGACCCAGAAACCTTCTAAATAGAAAGTAAAATTGGGGTGGGGATGATACCCACAAGCTTTAGTACTACAGTATAAATTTGGCCTATTAAGGCTTACAATGATCACTTCTAATGATCTACCCTGTTAGGAGCAATAAGGGCTGCTAAGTCCACCTTGCAAAAGGATTTATAAACATACAATGAAGTATGCACTCGCTAAAGAGATTTACACAAGACTATTAGGTCTACCTTGTTAAAGGATTTGACTAATCCACCTATTAGGATGAAGTAGTTGTTGATATCTGATCTACAACTTGGTTTGTTGAATGAGATTTCTTTGAGTGTACAAATCACCTTGCTGTGATAGATAAGTCTTTGCTGCTCCTTATACTATTGTAGCCTTTGTAATTCGCTCTTATGCTCTTCTCTAATGATTACATTACCTCTCTTCTATGATTTGGATGTGATACAATACATTACATATATACCAATTTGTTGAAATGTTCAAAGATGGGAAGAGTGCTTCTGAGAGGGGGGGTGAATAAGAAGTACAACACTTTTAACCCTTTTTAATCCTTTAAATATATAACTAAAAAAAATATTGCATGCAAGTAAACATATACATGAACATGAAGTAAATCACATGCAATAACACATTACACCAAATTTGGTAACCTAGAAACCCTCTAAGAATAAGTAGGTAAAACTGAGGTGTGTATGATACCCATAAAAAATACTATAGCAATAAATGTTCAACCACTTTTGATGGTCTTCCCTTGAAAGACTTTCCCTGTTAAAGGCTTTCCACTATGTCAATAGTGACCTCGTTAGAGGATTTACAAATACTTTACATGAAGTGTCACCCTGTTAAAGGATTTACAATAGGCTGTTAAACCTACCTAATACATAGGATTTTCAATCACCTTCTCCAAAGGTTCTCTTACCTAGCTGTTAAGCTAACCTATCAACATAAGATTTTCATCATCTAATACAATGGCGATAAAGTATTAGAACATTTGACCTGATAAAGTGCAATCTTCAATTGCTAGGTTCAAGTACTAGATTTGTTCTTCCTATTCTGATCCTTTCTTGATCTGATCTCTATATGTGTCCCCTATTCTGTTATGATCAACTAGATCTATAATTGCTACTACTTTCACTAACTCTTTCCTTCTTCACACTGAAATTTTTCTATAGTCTCCTCATACAGTGTTCTCTCTCACACATGCAATGGAGTTTTTGACCTCCTTTTAAAGCTTGTAAAGACTTAGGGTTAGGTATGGATCTACAGTCCATATTGAATCTCAAATTCCTACTCATACCTTCCATTTTTCTCATTTGTTGCATGCCTTCTCCATTTTTTAAATTGGCTACATGCAGATCGCATAGGGAATGTAAATGATTCATCCTTTTTGTTTTTCCTTTTCAAAATCTCTTTATGTTGGCTTTAAAAATGGTTTACATCTGAGTTTGTGAGGGCACAAACTCATATGTTGATTCTGTGTTACTCGGTACATACTAGACTATTGGTGCTTGACACATACTATCCTGGATTACTCAACACCAACTACACTCTGTCTTGCTTGGCACATATATGATTATGGTTCACTCAACATATATTGCATTCTAACTTGCTCAACATCAATTGTGACTCGACACCTATATGTCACTCGGCACTTATATACTGCTTGACACTTGTTGAAATACTAACTCGACACACACTGTGGCTCGACATACATAGTGTATTCGTCTTCAATACAAAAAGTGATTAAGTGTGTTGACACTCAAATGTCAAAACTATCTAAGGACTAACAATCTCCCTCTTTTGACTGAGTGTAAAAAACACTTAACTAGACATTGCTAATCTGTCCTTATGAGTACCGTATCCACAAAGTTTCAAAAATTGTTCAAAATTATATCAAAATACCTTAACTCCCCCTGAGCTGATTGTGCCTTGTCATTCTTGAAATCGAAATTCTATGCTGAATGTGCCTAATGCTCTTTCTCTTCTATCATGTACTTGTATTCTGTACCTGTGTATCTGTATCTGGTTTATCAAGCTTATGAAAGTTTTACATTTGCATCAGAGCAACTTTCCATATGATTGCCAAAATTTTATATCTCCCCCAAAACATATATCTACCCCTTTTTGACACTTATGTCAAAGAGCTCTAAGGAGTACTACCATACTTAGCCAAAAAAGTACTATTTACCTCCATTATTATTTTCAGAGTTGCATCCCAATTCTCCAAAGCTATGTCAAGTGGCTTGTGTTGGATGGCAGTCTCTACAGCAAGGTGTACAAGTCCATCAAGGGTAGAAAGATTTGGATCTTTCTTTAAAATTGTTTGAGCATAAACTTGTTCCTTATGGAGGACTTCTAAATGAGGGGTTATGGAGGACTAGATTTGCATCAATTTTATCTTAATATTGGCTTCCTTTGCTGTTAGTATAGCTAACTTCCTTTGTGTGTGAAGCAATTGTGCAAAATGCTTCTCACTCTGAGCTAGATCTCTAGGTAATTGCATGCTAGAGATTTTCAAGTTCCTTTCCAAGCTCATTATTCTTTGATTAGTTTCTTGTGTGAAATTTGAAAAATCACACAACTTCCTATACAATGAAAAAATGTTTTCAAGGACAATTTCAGCCTTATCCATTGTCTTGGCCAACTCTACCTATTCAAGTGCAATTCCACTTGATATCTTCTCATTCACCTTTCCTTGAAAATTTCTTTTTGACCATTCCATGAGTTTAGCATTGGTGTCCTAGCCTTCATTTGTCACTTGGTCAACTATGTTTGATAGTTGCTCAATTATTGGCTTTCCTTCATTTGTGACTGCAAGCTGAAGGCATCCATGAAGATGTCTTTTATATCATGAAGTGCTTGCTTATGTTTAAACTATTTCCTCAATATTTATTGCCTCATCCTTCTATCCAATGCATTTTGCATTTTAGTCATTTGTGCTAATGTGATAGTCTTGGAATCATAGGAAGGAATCACAAATTTTTCATCTAATTTAGGGTCTCCATAGTGAAGTACCCTAGCCACTCTTGTTGAACTCGAGCTTGGAGTTGAAAATTGCAAGGGGATAGCATCACTACTCAGCTTCTGAATGGTCTTTGTAGGAGTCCCAATCTTTGGTAATTCTACCAATGTCTGAATGGTGGCTTGCTCCTTTTCTTTTGCTGCATCTTCTTTTTCATCTAATTCCTCTCTTCTACACTCAACATCTGATCGTTGTCCCTTGTTGAACTTGGTGGAGGTGGTGGTGGAAGCATTAGAAATTTATTCCTAGTAGCTTTGTAAGTGAAAGGTGGTTCTTTCATTTTCACCTTTTCCCTTTGTGGTGCTGCTACTGCCTTTTGTAGTTCATCTACACTCACCAATACAAGGCTTGTACACAACTATGCTTGTAGAGTAGATTCGTGAAGGATCTTTGAGAGATCCTCTATAGTAAGTGGATTGATGTTTTGAGCTGTCTTGTCAGTAACATCCTTTATGATTATTGTCTCTGCAGGTGTAGTGGTTACATGAGGTGGACTGGGAGGTGGCAACTATGTGTCTTGTACACTCTATTCATCTTCTTGTTGCTGGTTAGCTATTGCCATAGTTTCTTCTTCCTTTGCTGATTCCTCCTCTTATTTCTCCTTATTCTCCTCTTCTCCTTTCTCTTCCTCACCTTTCTTTTCCTCCTCTTTCTTTTCTTCTTCCTTTGCTTTCTCCTCTCCTTTTTGTTCTTCTACTTTCTTTTCTTCCACCTTTTCTTTGGCACTAGATTCTGCCTTATTTGTTTCTTCCACCTTATCATTAGTTATCATGTATATTGTTTTCCATATTTGTATGGATTTATTTACAACATCTTCAACTTTGTTTTGAAGAATGCAAAAGGCTCTGTATTTGGGTGCAAATTTCCCACTATGTTTCCTATTTTCCTTGGTGATTTGAGCCTTTGTCATATCATACTTCACTTGTGCTAGGGTAGATTCTCTAATCTCCCTTTCCATCTTCAAAAAATAATGCCATTTATTCTCAACTATCTCATATAGTTCCTTTGGCATAGTCTTATCAAGCTCTAGAGGTGTTTTTTTAAATTCTGCCATCATGGCATAAATAGATTCCTCTATTTTATTTTGCTCTTCCCTATCGAGCTTATTAAAATTGAGAGACTTTAAATCATTTAAATATGCATTTTTAATCTAATTACAAATTTTTTTAATTGTAGATTTAGGAGGATGGCTTACCACTGTAAATTGGTTTATGTCCTCTGACTCTATCCTCTCTTCATCATTTGTGTCTGGTTGAGCCACATACCTTCTTCTTTTCTTAGGCTCTTTAGCTAGCTATGCAGTAGCTTTCTTCTTTTCCTTTAATGCCTCTTTGGGATTTTGAGTGGTTTCCCTTGTAGTGGCCCTTGTTGCTACTAGATTAGCAAGAGCTGGTTTGGTTTGAGCTTGTTTGGTGAGGTTGAGTTGAAGGCCGGGTTTTAGCCTTTCTCTTCTTCTACTCGATAGGTGTAGGTGCTTCCTTGGCTTCTTCTCCCTCAACACCTTCCTCTTTATGTTCTCCTTGGCCTTTTTTTAGCTCAATTGGCCCTTGCTCTTGCTCTTCTTCTTCCTCACTGTCTCCTTCTACTTCTTCTACTTCTTCTTCTCCTGCTTCTCCTTCAATGTTTGCTCCAAATGTCTTCTTTATTTTCCTTACCATTTTATCTTTCTTCTTGATGACTGAAGCAGTTTTCAACTCAGTCTCAACATTGGACTTGACAATATCATATGTCCCAAAGTGAGGAGCCTTCTTATCAATTTCTTCTACTAGCAATGCTTTGATTTCTGCTAAGGCTTCATCAACATCTAGCTCATATCCTAATGGCCTTAAGCATCTTACTCTAGGTATTACTGCTTGAATATAGGTATAATTAATGTCAACCAAGAAACATATATCATTGACATGTTTCTCTACCAGTGAAACTGGTATTCTCATTCTTTGCTTCATAGACTTCTTAAAGTCTTCAAAGTAGCTAGTCATCTATGCCTCAAAATTGTCTCCCATTTGATTAATGAACTCATTGATTTGGGTGACTGCAGACTTGTTAGAATTCCAATTCACCTTCCCAATTGAAGGGAATTCTTGCATCACATAAAAGAATATGCACATAAGAACTAAGCCAAAATTGTATTGAGCATCTTTTGATCTCCTTATAGCTCCTAGGTTCTCATTGATTTGCTACAACATGAGTTTAGCTAGATCATAGGTATGATCTTTCTTCACCAACTTATATGCCACATTAAAAACTATGCAAGGTACATTGTTCAGTCTATTGGATTGATAGAATTTATGTGAAATTATCCTCACAACAAAGTCAAGAAGGGGTTCAGTCACAGTGTCAATAGTAATTCCCTTATTGTTCCATTTTGCACTTGTGTTCTTCTCAATTACCTCCTTTCTATCGCTTCTCAAAGTCTTTGGTTGATCTAGGGTTAGGAGACCAGTAACCCTATGTACAATCCTCTTTGTAATCTTGATAGGTCCTATCTCTAGCCAAAGATATCCATCATGAATTCGGCTCAGAACAATGCAAATCCATTCTATTTTGAACACCGTAGGAAAAACTAGGGTTTTGGTTAGACCCTTTTTCTCAACAATTTGAAACTCGTCCTTCAATATTCCATTGTTACACAACTTATCATAGGCATTGAAGAATTCTAAATTACCTATGGCACCAATTTTGAAATTGTAGCACTTTCTTACATCTTGGACCATGACAACCATGGGTGGAATGATAGATAATGCACTAGCCAGGTCATTTTTATAGGCAACTTCGAGGATTGGCCTAAATTCAAGCTATTTGACTTCATTTCTAACAAGTTGAATCTCATGATCTTCCTTAGCCTTAGGGTTTCTAGAGCTAGAGGCCATTTTACTAAACTAGGGTTTTAAAATGTATTAAAAACTGTAACTCTACGTAGCTCGACACATGATAAATATCTTTGAATCAATGAGTTCATGCTGAATCACTATTGAAATTGATGCAAATGACTGTAAGGTAGCTACTTGATCACCTCTTCACTCTTCTCATCTTTGCTCTGCATTTGAATGATGTGAAAATGAAAAAAATTTGACCTTATACCTATCAAAGACCTAAAATTAAATGCTTTGTGCTTACAGCTATAAAACTTGACACTTGATGGATTCAATATGACTTAGCTTCCACTAGACTTCTACTTCACTCGATTTCAACTAATAGCTAGAAAATTATTAGAAACTCATCATCCATTGGAGCTTCACTCAACATCTAAGGGTAACTCGGCAGGTTCTTCAAAATTTTGCTTGGCATCTTTTCTTATGCTAATTTCTTCCTTGTAGTACTCCTTTGTTGTTTGGAACTGATGTATATTTTAACTTTGTATATCAGTCCCATACATCTATTTTTGCTTAGTTGGATGAAGTGTGATCACTTGACCTCTGGGTGAAGTGATCTCTCTATTTGATGTGCTGCACTCACCTTTCTTCTTCCAAGTCTTGTTCATTTGTCCTCTTATTTGTTCAACATCAACCTTCTCTTTTCCTTTGTTGACTTCTATCTTGGGTGCTCTTGACTTTGTTGGGCAATTCTTGCTAATATGACCAGTCTTCAAGCAACTAAAACATGTAGTTTGGCTTAACCAACTACTATAACTTCCTTTAAAATGTGTTCTTATGCAATTCTTAGGGATATGTCCATACTCTTGACAATAGTGACAACTATACCTGGTGTTGTAATTCTAGTTGTAGTGATGTGCATAAAATGTTCCTCTTGTAGGCTGATTAGGTGTCCACATAGGATTTTATTTGCATTCAAATGCTTTATGTCCATATTTTTGGCAGTTGTAGCAGTGACCTTCAAATCTTGGTGTCCTCATAATCTTTTTTATGCATTCATGTGCTTGATGTCCCTACTTTTTGCACTTATGACAAAAGCTTGCTTTGGTGGGCTTATTATGCTGATGACCATTCTTGCTCTTGCACACATTAGAAGTATGCCCTTTTTTACCACAAAAAAGACAAGTAGGTTTAGTATTCTTACCTTTTTTGCTCCTTACTTTTGTAGTCTTGGATGATTCTCCTTGTTCAGTGCTGGTGTAGCCAAGTCCTAAAGTATCATTACTAGCCCTTGGTGATTTTAGTAATTGCTTAAAATAATTGATAGCCTCATTAGGTTTGTTGTAGCTTTCTACTATCTCCTTTTCTCTCTTTAATTCATTCTACAATTGTTCATTCTACATCTTCAAGGTGGAGATCTCAATGTCCTTCATGTTTAGCTCATGATGAGCATTCATCATTTGGCTTAAGGTGTCTAGCTACATGTTTGAAATCTTTTCAAACTCAATTGTCTTCTTCTCCAGTCTATTGGTGAGATTTCTTTTGTCATCTTCTATCATGACCTTATCTTAAATGGCTCTCTTCTTTTGTTCAGTCACTTCACAAAGCATTATGGCTTGTGATTCTTGTTCAAGCTTGAGCAGTCTAATTTCTTTAGCTTGTGCTCTATTTTTCTCCATTAGTTTTGCTATTGCTGCATCAAATTCCTTGGAATCTCCATTGGAAAACACTTGTGTGGTATCAATCTCCTTGTAGTGTATATCATTTTCAGCTATGGCTATCTCCTTCCTTCTTTTTAAGGACTTTCTCAATTCTTCTCTGACTTCTTCCACTTTGTGTAGAGCTAGGTGCACATCAATCACCTGATTGTCTATAATCTTCCCAAGTTTGAAGACTTCCATCCTCAGACCTTTTCTCCAAGCTGTTAGGCTTCTCCTTGTGAGAACCCAAGCTCTCATACCAATTGTAAGAATGTTCAAAGATGGGAAGAGTACTTCTGAGAGTGGGGTGAATCAAAAGTACAACACTTTAAACCCTTTTTAATCCTTCAAATATATAACTAAAAAGAAAATTGCATGCAAGTAAACATAGAGATGAACATGATGTAAATCACATGCAATAAAACATTACACCAGATTTGGTAACCCAAAAAGCCTCCAGGAATAAGAAGGTAAAACTAGGGTGGGGATGATACCCACAAAAATTACAGCAGTAATAAATGTTCAACCACTTCTGATGGTCTGCCTTGTTAAAGGCCTACCCTGTTAAAAGCTTTACACTGTGTTAATAGTGACCTGGTTAGAGGATTTACAAATACTTTACATGAAGTGTCACCTTGTTAAAGGATTTACAATAGGTTGTTAAACCTATCTAATACATAGGATTTTCAATCACCTTCTCCAAAGGTTCTCCTACCTAGCTGTTAAGCTAACCTATTAACATAGGATTTTCATCATCTAATACAATGGTAAGAAAGTATTAGAACATTTGACCTGATAGAGTGCAATCTTCAATTGTTGGGTTCAGGTACTAGATCTGCTCTTCCTGTTCTGATCCTTGCTTGATATGATCTTTTTATGTGTCCCCTATTCTGTTCTGATAAACTAGATCTATAATTGTTGTTGCTTTCACTAAGTCTTTCCTTCTTCACAATAAAATTTTTCTATAGTCTCCCCATATGCTATTCTCTCTCACACATGCAATGGAGTTTTCAACCTTCTTTTAAAGCTTTTGAAGACTTAGGGTTAGGTACAGATCTATGATTCATATTAAATCTCAAATTCTTGCTCATACCTTGCATTTTTCTCATTGGTTGCATGCCTTCTCCATTTTTTTAATTAGCTATATGTAGATCGCATAGGGAATGTAAATGATTCATCCTTATCCTTTTTTCTTTTTGAAATCTCTCTATGTCAACTCCAAGAATGGTTTACAGCTGATTTTGTGAGGGCACAAACTCATATGTTGATTCTATGTTACTCGGCACATACTGGACTACTAATGCTCAACACATACTATCCTGGATTGCTTGGCACCAACTACACTTTGTCTTACTCGACACATATATGATTCTGGGTCACTGGGCATATACTAGATTCTGACTTGCTCAACATCAACTATAATTCGACAATTATATCACTCGACACTTATATACTACTCGGCACCTGAAGTCACTTGGCACCTGTTGATTCGTTGAAATACTAACTCAGAACACATTGTGGCTTGACATACATAGTGTACTTAGCTTCAATACAAAAAGTGATTAATTGTGCTGACACTCAAATGTCAAAACTATCTAAGGACTAACACAATCCAATCACACAATTACAAAGTTGGCCACAATACAAGTTTACAAAAATATTACAAAGTCGACCAAAGTGTAGAAATTTATGTTTTGAAGACTGACTCGATGAGGTTCTGATACTCGGCATCATCATGCACTTGGTAGATGTAGAAGCTATCTCCATATTGATCACTTCCATGTAGTCTTGAAATCGATCTTCACTAGTGACTCAATGAATGCTATAAAACTCGACATATAAACTAAATCACTTGATTCACACTACATAGCTCAGTCAATGCTATCACTTTGAGTTATGTATAAACTGAATCACTTGGTTAACACTGAGTAGCTTAGTTAACACTAGACTCACATTTCATCAACTATGAACTTGGTTAGCACTACACAACTTAATGTGCACTAGTAAACTTGGCATACACTAAGATGCTTGATTTACACTTCTAATCATCACCATAGTAATAACTGTTAGTCTCAGAATGGTTTTTTAGATTTGAGTGCAAACAAACTTAACCACTTTCTACATTGAAGCTGAGTACACTATGTATGCCGAGCCACAACATGTGTTGAGTCAGAGTTCCAACAGGTGTCAAGTGATCTTTAGGTGCCGAGTGAAGATCAAGTGTCGAGTGACTTTAGGTGCCGAGTATGATACAAGTGTTGAGTAATATATAGGTTCCGAGTCATAGATAATGCCAAGTAGGATAGAATCACTACAGGAGCTGAGTGAGCTAGTTTCCTTATATGTGCCAAGCATCAAGAATTAGAAAGTGCCGAGTAACACAGAATGGACATATGAGTTTGAGAAGGCACAAATTCAGATGTAAAACATTTTTATGGCCAACATATGATGAATCTTGAAGGATCTAAGTGATAAGATCGAATCTTTTGTACTTCCTATGTAATCTGCATGCAGCCAATAAAAAAAATGGAGAAGGAATGCAACCAATAATAAAAGTGCAAGAAATTAGTGGAAAATAAAGATTCAATATGGATCGTTGATCCATACCTAACCTTAAGTCTTTGAAAGTCTTTATAAGGAAGAAGAAATCTCATTGTGCATATGAGAAAAGAAGTGTATGAGAAAAATATAGTAAAATTCAAAGTGAAGAGTGAAAAGACTTAGAGGAAGAGAGAAACAATTATATATTCAATTGATCAGAACAAAGCAAGGGATACAAACAGATACCAAATTTCAGAGAATCAAGATCAAAGAGAGTAGATCAAGTGCCTGAATTCAGCAATCAAGGATTGTAAGCTATTAGGTTTATTATACCTAATACTCTCTAGCAATTGTATTAGAAAGGAAATCCTATGTTGATAGGTTAGCTTAACAGCTAGGTTGTTGATCCTTTGAAGAGGTGATTAAATCCTTTAACAGGGTGACACTTAATGAAAAGTGTTTGTAAATCCTTTAACCAGGTCACTATTGATACAGTGTAAAGCCTTTAATAGGGCAGGCCTTTCACAGGGAAGACCATCAGAAGTGGTCAAAACAATTATTGTTGCAGTGATTTTGTGGGTATCATCCCCACCCTAGTTTTACCTTCTTATTCCTGGAGGGTTTCTGGGTTACCAAAATCTAGTGTTATGTGTTGTTGATGCATGTGTTTACTTTATGTTTATTTCATATGTTTAGATGCATGGAATTTACTTCTAGTTAAAATTTTTAATGGATAAAGTGTAATACTTTTGATTCACCCCCCCCTCTCAGAAGCATTCTTCCCATTTGAATATTCCAACAATTGGAATTAGAGCATAGGTTCTCACAAGGAGAGGCCTAACATCTTGGAGAAAAAGGTTAGAAGATGGAGGTCTTCAAACTTGGGAAGATAATAGAAAATCAAGTGATTGATGTTCAAGTCGCTCTACAAAAATTAGAGGAAGCCAGAGAAGAATTACAAAAATATTTGAAAAGAAGGAAGGATATAGCCATAGCTAAAAATGATATACACTACAAGGAGATTGATACCACAAAAGTGTTTGTCAATGGTGATACTAAAGAGTTTGATGCAGCAATAGCAGAACTGATGGAAATGAATAGATCTCAAGCAGAAGAAATGTCATGACCCCAAATTTAAGGATATATGAATATTTGATTAACATATTATACAATGATAATAACTGAGAATAATAATATTATAATCCATTATAATAGCAATATATTAGACAGTGTAAATAATATATAAGATTATAGCATAATTTTAATGTAAAATATTGTATTAAATAACTAATAAGTAGTTTGATTATAAATGATATCAAACACTAATAATAATTTTATAACGCACCTACATTGGATAATATTATAATAAAATTAATAATTACATATTATTATAAATAATATACAAAGAAATATACTACGTAATAGTATTATGAATAATGATATTATTAGTATAATATATATATGTTATATGTTATAATTACATTATAAATCTATAACTGATAGTATATCTAAACTATTATCACATGGGTAATGAATTGATCAACTAATCCAATATAAAAATGTACTATATTATGATCTAATAATATAGTTAATATAATCAATTAATATTAATGCAAGAATGATTGTGAATCTATCACATCATTAGTAGATTATTCATCGACCTCCATTCTAGTAGTGAATGAGTTGATATTTGAAATCAAAATAAATCGACATTTCATTGATTAGAATGATTCTTCAATATTACGTAATTATATTAAATGTATTAATATCATGCCATTGTATATACGTATCTTAATGCATCAATATTACCCTATTCTTATATCATACTTTAAGAGGGAATCCTATAATTGGATAAAATATAATAATAGTTCATATCCTATTATCAATTGTTCATAAAAGAAATAATATTGATACACTATATGAATAAATATTAGTTATTATTCATAATAATAGTAAATATAAATATTATTGATAATATACGTTAATGAATAAATGAATTATGCGATATATATCTAACCAATAGTAATTGTATTACATATATATAAATAAATATTATAATAATAAAAGATTATAATATATTTCATTTATGTAATGTTATAACTAATAATGATAAATTGATTAATTAATCAATATAATAAGGATACATGATTTGATATAAATAAAATATGATATATATATATATATATAATAAAGGATGGTAATATTGGTGATAACATTATTATGTTATATAGATGGCTTATATTATCCATAAGTCCAAGGATACACTACGAATATGGAAGTTTGAATAATTAATAAAAGTTATACATATATATAATATATATTAATGTATATTATTAAATATATGTTAATAATCATTATTAAACCCTAACCATAACAACTAGTTAATTATTGAAGGGTTGCAACCATATATGACCTTTCACTTGTAATAACATATATAAGAGAGTAAATGATAGGCTATAGGGATATATATTCATATCATTATTAAAAACTTATCAAATACGAAATAAGTATGGAAATGTCCAAAATGGGACATTACAATTGATATCAGAGCCTGCCATCCTGTAATGCTGTTGAGAATAGCCATAACTAGAAGTTTAATTAGAACAAAGTTGCAGAAAGACAAACAAATTTTATTTCAAATCTTACATTCAAAAGATGAGACATTTTGATGAAGAAAGTGGCAATACAAGGCCTTCTCTATCTGTAACGACAATTCAACACAAAGTAATCTGTAATGACGAGTTCTTCAGGCCCCCACCAGGCAGAATTTGAGTTCATTATATTTTCAGAGTATAGATGGGGTTGAGAATTTAAAAGGATTGAGATCCTTGCATCTTTCAAATAGCAGAGAATGTGTGTCAAAGCTCTCAATTTCTGAGCCACATTGCCCCAATCTTGAATCTGTCAAGCTTGAATCCAAGAAAACTCAGAAGTAATCACTAGATATGCAGAATAGACGAGCAACGTGGGGCATCAAAGGAAAAGCAACATTCCAAAGAAGGAAAAATCTTATACCATTCAAGCACCAATAGAAGGATAAGTCTGTTGTGCAAGAGAACAATCAATAGAACCATTCAAACACATTAGGAGAGTAAGGAAGTAATGGGGAAATGGCAGAAATGACTTCTGTCCTAAACAAGTTTCAACACATTAGCTCCAGACATTTCCAATCATAGAAGCATCCTTGGTCAAGGAAGATTACACTGCTGGAGCCATCTATAATCAGAATAAGAATACATTAGTACTATGACATTATAATAACTAATCATCAATAGACCACCACATAATGTTAATATTTAAAAGGATCATTCAGAAAGTGCGGTCTCATACACATAAAGAACTCATTCAGAATAGTAGCATCAGGTCTCGTCGAATTTCAATATCAAACCTGTGCATGAATTTGATTACCATATACCATATCAGATTGGAGTATTCACAAAGTGATCTATTTAATAATACCTTTTTGTCATGCCCAAACTATGAGGGCAAGAACACAACAAAATTTTTTTTGATTTAAAATTCAACATGCTCTAAGTCTGATATGATTGAGATAGAAGTTTTAGCACAGGTTCTTTACATTACATCCTAAGATTTTAACCATGAGGATGATAACATTGTTAAAATTTTGAAGCTTGCGTTATTAGATTAATATGGATAAAATTATGATATTACATTAACTTATAATGATATGCAATAAAACTTATTTAAATAACAATGTATATGAATTCAGATTTTAAAATTACTAGCAATATCAAATCAATCAAACCTACATTAAAACTTATTTAAATAGCCAATTAATCGATAAATTTAATCTACTTAATGGTTAAAACAATTAGATTGCATTTAAATTAAAACCAACTAAATTAGTATTTACAAATTTAAACATAACTATGAAACTAAAAAAAAATTATTAACAATCGACACAAGGAGTCCTTAATCAAAACATAGAATAACCTTAAAACTTTATTAAATTAACTAATTATACTTTATAATTTAAAGTTTCATTGAAACTAACTATTAAAATAACAATATATAGAAAAGAAACTAGACTAAACTAATAAGTTAAAACAAAATTTATATAACTAAAAAAACAAAGATAAACTATACTAATTAAATTAACTCTTAACCTAAACTAAACCATCTTTTAAATTACTAACTAACATAATTTAAAACATTTAACAAAACTTAACTAAACTAATAAAACAAACTAACCTACACCTAACACATCTAACTCTAACCTACTAACCCTACCCTATGCTACTCTGCCACCCCTCCCTTGGGTCGCGTCAACCCCACCCTTGGGTGAGTGCTTCCCAAGGTCGAGCGCCACCCAAGCGCTGACCAAAGGGCAGCGCTCTGCCCCAAAATAGGCAAGCGCAACCCTCTTTAAAAAGGGTGCCCAAACAAGTGGGTAAGAAAACATTTAACAAAGCTCCAATCACTTTTAAAATTTACCATGCCCTGCGCTTTTTGAGACGTGATAGGGTGATGTCATCACTAAGATGGCAGTTGGCATTTTTTATTAAAAACAAAGAAAATCTTTTATACAACAACCCAAACTAACGCCCAAGGAAGGTAAGGAAATCATGCACAAGGTTAGGGTAGTATGAGTGACATCATCCTTATTGACATGCAAGAGAAACTTTCAAGTTGACGTGCATGAAGAAAGATGAGAAGGAAAGCTAAGATGGGATGTTTAAACAAAAGTAGTTATTGCATAAAGTTTTATAGGTGAAAGAAAAGATATTATGATGTTAACTTTTTTTTATTTTTAAATATACATATTTATATATTCGAAATTATGCACCCATCAGATTAACATAATATTTATTTGTTTCTTATTTCATTTAGAAAGGAATCTGAGCAAGAATATGCTCTGTGGTCTTGGAAGGAAAGAAATTTCTCCTCATGTATTTTCCAGAGAGTTTTTACTCCTGGGAGTGCATATTTTTTTTGAAGCAAAATTTTAACAAGGCATGGTCATGTCATTTTATGCATTTCATTTATGTTACTAAGGATTTGAATAAATCTATTATTAACATTCTTCCTTAATACAAGTATTCCAATGCAAAGGAGTACATTAGGTATAGTCTCTCAATCTCTTATTTAAACATGTATGTTTTATATTAATTCTTCAAGGACATGGTATGAGTTCTAAATTCTGATTATTATTATTATTGATTTCAAGAATACAACCTCTCAGTTCAATTGATCATATTTGAAGAACTTAGGAGGTGAATGATACTATACACATAATAAAAAAAAGGTGGTGGATTATTCTCATTCAAATTTGATTATAACCTCCATGAAATTTATCAAGAAATGAAATATCTTTGATTTCATAATATAGGGTTTGCTCTTGATTTGATCTCATCATAATACTTATACATCATATTTGAAACTCACTATATCAATTCAACTCTTCATTATCGTAATTAAAACTTGAACATTCATAAATCAAGACATTATCTATAATTCTATTCTCCCATCTATATATATATGCAAATTTATTTATTCTATTTTGATGAGCACTCATACAATTGAACATTATGATCAAATATTATGAGAACCAAATACACTCAACCATTATTTTATTGGCTAACCTGATTCAAAGGCTTAGCCGGGAAAGAATCAGGAAGAAAACCCGGCTTCGTTGCCATTTACAATAGGGTTTAAAAATACAATTTACAATAGGATCTCAATCCCAATTTTCAATAATTTTATCAAATTTTCTTCATGATCATAATCAAGGAGTTTGTAATGTTTTCTGAATCTCATTTCAAGAACCATGGAGGAATACCAATATCTGATCGGGTGACAACCAAGCAGAACCAAAAGAACATCAAGCATGCATAATAATACATGGTTTTACGCAATAGGATTCACAATGAGTCAAGACTAGGGAAAGGTGGATTCTTCCAACAGGAGAAGTCAAGC
Organism: Cupressus sempervirens; assembly: GCA_028749045.1. Classification (NCBI taxonomy): domain Eukaryota; kingdom Viridiplantae; phylum Streptophyta; class Pinopsida; order Cupressales; family Cupressaceae; genus Cupressus; species Cupressus sempervirens. Next base: position 330,548,996 of record CM053786.1, on the reverse strand, counting down.
ACAACACCCATTCAGATGCCCAATCGAAGCTAATAACCAAGAACTTTCGTTCTTCCATTTAAACTTGCCATACTCATACCAGGTTTGTGCTGACGGGTAAGGGCCCATAACACCCTACCCTTTATCCCTCTTCTCATCCTGAGAAGAGACTCTACACAGGTTGGAGTCCAACTAAACAGACCTTTCCCAAAATTGGTCACTTCTGCCCTCTCCAAGGGTGAGTAATACCAAAACACCCATGTAAGGAAAACTCAAAAATTGCAACCATAAACAAGAAAGGAAAACAACCAAAAAGACATGGTTTTCAAATCTTCCCACATACCCACAACCAGACAACAGTGAAACAATAACAAGGTAATATGAACATGAAACCAAACATAAAAACTGAATAAGGGAGATGAGAATTTCCTACCTTCACAAAGAGGTAATGGCAATGAACAAGTTTGAGTAGAGTATCCCTTTCCTTCCTTCAAGCTTCAAGAAATCCTCTCTAAATGTAGAGATTGGGTAATAACCAACTAGTCCAAGGAAGGCCTCTAAATAAGCCTCCAACTCAACCACCCAAAAGGAGCAATAACTATCTCCACCCACTAGCAACTCTAGAAACTCCTAACTCAACCTACACCATGGTTAAACCCTAAGTCGAGATGAGGTGAGGTAACTCAAGATAACCATGATCAATTTTCGCACCAAGGCAAAAAGGGACTTTTTGAGTGACCTCAAAAGTCAAAACAAGGGGCTTAGGGGTTGGAAAAGACCCCTAACCCAACCCATACCCAATAGTTAGAATAAAAACACGTTTTAAAGCCTTAGGAGAGAGGTTTAGAGTCAAATAAAATCTAGGAATAAAATGGGTCCAACTTACTACTCTTAACTTGCAATTAAGCACTAATTCGGATTAAGGGATGACTAACCTTGATTAAGAACCCAATAGAAAACTGACACTAACCTAAACCAACCTGGTCCAAAGGTTAAACAATTAACCCTAACAGCACACCGAAGCACACAAACATTTTACGAGTGTTAAGCGACACTGAAAGAACATAATTACGAACATTAAAATTCACTGAACAAAGAAGATGCATACATACATCTCACAATACAATACGTGAATTACGAACAACAAGGTTTCCAAAAATTAACACATAGAGATCAGTTCTGTTTCTCCGTAGGGTTTCTCGGCTAAATATCTGCACACTCATTGCACACATCAGTAGTCTCGTAAAATCACATGTACATAAATGTATATGTATTCAGAAATTCACCTAAATTAAAACATAAATCAATAAGGGTTTCTTTATCCTACTTAATTCTTAACCATTTAAAATATCTTAAAGCAAAGTCTCAATCCTACCTTTACTGATTTCATCAACATACATATACATGAAACATTAAATGACAATCATCAAATATATCTGAAAATAACATCACACAACATGAAATAATAAAATATGTTCTAAGCATCAGATAATGTCTCGACATCTCGAGTCGTGAATAACAAAATAAGGGTAATGTATCACTATGCTACAATGGGTCGGGGTGAGGCCTCACACTTTTTCCTCGATAAGGTGTTCGTCAACTAGGTGTATTGTAAAGGAATTCGAATTAAACCTAGAGTGGCTTAACAAATTTCTATAACCAATTTTATAAGTTTATGAAACCATAAAAAATTACTCCTTGTTGCAACCTTGGATCCATTCCAGATCGAGGTAAAAATTTTAATAGTCCATAGGGGCATTAAAATCTCTTATATTCTGGTCTTGTAGAGGACTAACATAAATATCTGGGCACTTTGATATGGCTGAAAACTAACAACACTGAAAATTGAGGATTGCCCACAACTAATGCATTTTCCAACTCTTACACGCCTGAGTTTCTTGCAGCGGGTTATAAATGATGGATTCCCAAATCTGCAGATTATATATATGGTATTGAGAATTCAAATGATTAAAATCTTTGCATCTTTCAGCTAGTGGAGGAGGTGTGTCCAAGATATCAACTTCTGGAAAGTGTTTTTCCAGTCTTAATCTATCCACCTCGAATCCATGAAAAATCTGATTGAAGTGGATTTGAGATCCATTGACACTCTTCATTCCCTCATAATAAGGTCTTGTGGTGAATTGAGAAGGAGTAAATTTCAGTAGAAGAAAATAAAGCAAAGGATAGATCTCAATTGCACCATTATGAATTTGCTCTAGTTAGGGTTCCACAGTTGGGAAAATATGGATACTTGGTAATCAAGATTTAAAGAGGGAAAAAAGACAACCAATTAATATAAGTACGAGCCTAGACATGACAATGAAGAAATCAATAAAGAATAAAATAAATGAACTACTATTCAAGTCAAATGATGGAGGAGATCAAACATTAGAATAAGGAGGAAGAGATGATTAAAATATCGGTTAGAATTCCATCTAAAACTCTCAATAAAGCATAAAGTAATAAAGCCAAAATTATAATGGCTACATCATAAGAGGTATGTGGTACTAAGCTAATGTATTTTATTAACTAAGGTAGTTATCCTTGTTATTTAAAATAGTTGTTATATATTTTTCTCTATATAAATATACATAAATATATATGTGTGAGAAAATTTAGGAAAGATGTTTAATTATAGGAATATTATTTATTAATTTCAAGAATGCTATTTAATAACTTGATATTATATATCAAATGATATAAGCAAGACCATATGGAGGAAAATTTATGACTTGATGCATATAAGTATTGGTCATTATTGAGTATTACATTTATTTACTCATCACTTGAATTTCATTACTCACTATCAAAGCTATTTGTTTGATCTATTCCTCTAAGGTTGTTAATGTGGAATATGAGAGGCAAATTATTACAGAATTCCACACCATCACCCTAACACACAAAGGTAATGAGGTAAGATATATATATTTTTTGTGCATATATTGTTCTGAAATAATTGATAGTGTCTTTCTTATTACTGACACATTTGTTATTGTGAAGAATATTGAATAGTTTATCAATGATTCTAGTTACAAAGAAATGAAATTAGAATATATGAAAAATGAAATATAAATGAAAAATATATATATGAAAAATGAAACATAAATATGTTGATTTAAGGAAAACATAGTAATTAGATTACGTTTCAATTATAGTACCAAGAATCTATCTCTTGTCCAAATTACGTAATCTTAGATAGGGAGTTGGTGGGGGGAAAGGCGAAGTAATTTCGAGCACTTTTCGGATATGCTTGGAGCTTGTTTCACGTGCCCTCTGCACCGTCATTCTACCGTCAAGATGATCGTAAGAAGGAGAGAGAAAGTTGTTTGTGTAATATAAGAAGAAATCTTTCAAATGAACTAAGTAAATTAAATTTAATACTCATCTTCTCATCCACATTATGATATCCTAAGGGAGGGAGTTGGTGGAGGGAGAGGCAGAGTAATTTCAAGCACTTGTTGGATACACTTGGAGCTTGTTTCACGTGCCCTCTGCACCGTAAATCTACCATCTTATGATAATCGTAATAAGGAAAGGGAGAAAGATTCCTTCCAAAGGATTGTGTAAATAAGAAAAGGGGACCCTACCACTTTCCTATGGAGTCTGCAATCAGGAGAAAACACCCTATTGTAGTGCTAGTTAAGGGAAAGATAATAATGGCTCCTTTTCACAAGAACCTTTCTAGCCAAACAAACAATCCACTAAGTAGACCACCTCGTGTGGATGCCTAACACCCACCACCAGGGCCAAGGGAGCCAAAGTGCCGCTCTTGGGCTTAGTATGGATTTGGCTTGGATTAACTTATTATCATTCAAATTTCTTTGAAGTTTATATATATATGCATGTACTGATACTAATTTTGTGGTTGCAGGGTTATAAGCATAACAAAGAAGTATAATTAGTGTGCATTTTAGGATCTAATCAAGGTTATGTATGATGTGTCCACATCGTGTCTACTTCGTGTCTTCATGCATCGATGTGTATGCTTTGTGTTTTCTTCGTGTCTTCATACATTCATATGTATACTTTGCATTTAAATGCATACTACATGTGTGACTCTTTACATAATAGAATGAAGTAATCTTATAAGTAAAAATTTGAATAGGATATAGTAGTCAATTTCGTTATATAAGGTGGAACGAATATGAAAATGATTATTGCTTGAGGACAATCAAATTTGAGAGGGGTGACTTGTCATGACTCCAAATTTAAGGATATATGAATATTTGATTAACATATTATACAATGATAATAACTAAGAATAATAATATTATAATCCATTATAATAGTGATATATTAGACAGTGTAAATAATATATAAGATTATAGCATAATTTTAATGTAAAATATTGTATTAAATAACTAATAAGTAGTTTGATTATAAATGATATCAAACACTAATAATAATTTTATAACGCACCTACATTGGATAATATTATAATATAAATAAGAATTACATATTATTATAAATAATATACAAAGAAATATACTACGTAATAGTATTATGAATAATGATATTATTAATATAATATATATATATGTTATATGTTATAATTACATTATAAATCTATAACTGATAGTATATCTAAACTATTATCACATGGGTAATGAATTGATTAACTAATCGAATATAACAATGTACTATATTATGATCTAATAATATAGTTAATATAATCAATTAATATTAATGGAAGAATGATTGTGAATCTATCACATCATTAGTAGATTATTCATTGACCTCCATTCTAGTAGTGAATGAGTTGATATTTGAAATCAAAATAAATCGACATTTCATTGATTAGAATGATTCTTCAATATTACGTAATTATATTAAATGTATTAATATCATGCCATTGTATATATGTATCTTAATACATCCATATTACCCTATTCTTATATCATACTTTAAGAGGGAATCCTATAATTGGATAAAATATAATAATAGTTCATATCCTATTATCAATTGTTCACAAAAGAAATAATATTGATACACTATATGAATAAATATTAGTTATTATTCATAATAATAGTAAATATAAATATTATTAATAATATACGTTAATGAATAAATGAATTATGCGATATATATCTAACCAATAGTAATTGTATTACATATATATAAGTAAATATTATAATAATAAAATATTATAATATATTTCATTTATGTAATGTTATAACTAATAATGATAAATTGATTAATTAATCAATATAATAAGGATACAAGATTTGATATAAATAAAATATGATATATATATAATAAATGATGGTAATATTGGTGATAACATTATTATGTTATATAGATGGCTTATATTATCCATAAGCCCAAGGATACACTACGAATATGGAATTTTGAATAATTAATAAAAGTTATACATATATATAATATATATTAATGTATATTATTAAATATATGTTAATAATCATTATTAAACCCTAACCATAACAACTAGTTAATTATTGAAGGGTTGCAACCATATATGACCTTTCACTTGTAATAACATATATAAGAGAGTAAATGATAGGCTATAGGGATATATATTCATATCATTATTAAAAACTTATCAAATACGGAATAAGTATGGAAATGTCCAAAATGGGACATTACAAGAAATCAGAACCTTGAAGATTGAACAAGAATCACAAGCTATAATGCTTTGTAAAGTGACTAAACAAAAGAAAAGACCTATTGAAGAAAAAGCCATGATAGAAGATGACAAGAGAAATCTTACAAACAGATTGGAGGAAAAGACAATTGAGTTTGAAAGAATCTCAAACATGCAGCTAGAAACCTTAAGCTAGATGATGAATGCACATCATGAGTTGAATATGAAGGATATTGAGATCTCTACACTGAAGATGCAAAATGAACAATTGTAGAATGACTTGAGAAGAGAAAAGGAAATTTTAGAGAGTTTCAACAAACCCAATGAAGCCATCAAGTACTTTGAGCAGTAACTAAAATCCCCAAGGTCCAACAATGACACTCAAGGATTAGGATATACCAACATTGAAGAAGGAGAGTCATCCAAGACTGCAGAAGAAAGGAACAACAAAGGTAAGAACACCAAACCTACCTATAGTTTCTGTGGTAAGAAAGAACACACTTCTAATGTGTGTAGGAGCAATAATGCCCATCAACATGATAAGCCTAAGACTGCAAGCTATTGTCATAAGTGCAAGAAGCAAGGACATCAAGAACATAAATGTGGAACAAGGACTATCAAGACACCAAGATTTGAAGGTCACTGCTACAATTGCAAGATGTATGGACATATAGCCTTTGAATGTAGATCAAAGCCCATGTGGCCATCAAATCAACTAGCAAATACTAAAGTCAATGGAAATCACTACTATTGGGATTACAAAACCAAGTATAGCTATCATTACTATCAGGAATATGGACATGTTCCTAAAAATTGCATAAGGACACATTTCAGAGGAAACTACATCAGATGGTTGAGTCAAACCAGATGTTTCAGTTTCTTGAAGACTAGTCATATCAGTAGGAATTGCCCAACAAGGTCCAAGGCACCAAGTTCTAAGTTCAACAAAGGGAAGGCAAAGGCAGGCATTGAACACATCAAAGGAGAGATGAATAAGACATGGAAGAAGAAAAATGAGTGCAGCACATCAAGTGAAGGGATCACTTCACCCAATGGATCAAGTGATCACACTTCATCAAACTAAGCATGAATAGGTGTATGGGACTGATATACAAAGTTATATCATACATCAGTCCCAAGACAAAGAAGTATTACAAAGAAGAAATCAGCATAAGAAAAGATGCCAATTCAAAATTTGAAGTTCTTGCAAATATTGTCGAGTCATCCTCAGATGCAGAGTAAAGATCCAATATGTGCTGAGTTGCTAATAGTGATTGAGTTGATGGTTGATGCCAAGTTGAGAAATGTCAATTGAAGTCGAGTCATGTTGAAACCTTCAAGTGCTGAGTTTACAGTTGTACATGCACTAATCATTTAATGCTATGTTTTGATAGGTATAAGGTTAATTTTTGATTATTTCTCATCATTCAAACGTAGAGAAAAGATGAGAAGAGCGTAGGAGAGATCAAAGAACTACATCGAAGCCATTTGCATGGATTTCAATAGTGATTTAGCATAAATTTTGTCGATCAACGGTATTTATCAAGTGCCGAGCTACGCAATGCTAAAGTTTTAATCTTTTAAAACCCTAGATTAGTATAATGGCTTCTAGTTCTAAGAACCCCAAGGGAAAAGAAGTTCATGAGGTTTAGCTGGTCAGTAATGAGGTTAAACAACCCAAATTTAGGCCAATTCTAGAAGTCACCTACAAAAATGACCCTGCTGGCGCATTATCCACTATCCCATCCAAAGTAGTCATGGTGCAAGATGTAAGGAAGTGTTATAAATGCAAAATTAGCGCCATAGGTGATCTTGAAATATTCCAAGCCTATGACAAACTATGCGAGAACAAGATTGTGAAGGACAAATTCTAGATAATCGAGAGAGAGGGTTTGACCAATGCCCTAGTTTACCCTATAGGATTCAAAACTGAATGGATACAGATTGTTTTAAGTAGAATTCATGATGGATGTTTTTGGCTAAAGAAAGGTCTAGTAAAGATTACAAAAAGGATAGTGCATAGGGTTATGGGTTTTCCAACCCTAGATCGGCCTAAGACCCCATGTAGTGATTCCAAAGAGATCATTGAAAAGAATATAGGTGCAAAATGGAATAAGAGGGGTATGACTATTGATACTATCACTGATCCTCTTCTAGATTTTGCTGTGAGAATAATATCCCACAAATTCTATCAATCCAGTAGATTGAACAGTGTGCCATGCATAGCTATTGATGTAGCCTAAAAATTGGTAAAGAGAGATCACGCATATGATCTATCAGAACTTTTGTTGCAATAGATAAATGAAAACCTAGGAGCAATAAGGAGATCAAAAGGTGCTCAATGCAAATTTGGTTAAGTTCTTATGTATATATTCTTTTATGTTATGGAAGAGTTTCCTTCTATAGGAAAGGTGAATTGGAATCCTAACAAAACTGCAATTACACAAATCAATGAGCTCATTGATCAGATGGGTGACAACTTTGAAGCCCATATGACAACCTATTTTGAGGATTTCAAGAAATCCATGAAGCAAAGGGTAAGAATACCAGTTTCCTTAGTGGAAAAACATATCAATGACATATCCTTCTTAGTTGATATTGATTTCACCTATATCCAAGTAGCAGTTTGAAGGGTGAGATGGCTAAGGCCATTGGGTTATGAACTAGATGTGGATGAAGCATCTATAGCAATCACTGCATTGCTTGCAGAAGAAATAGACAAGTCAGCCAAGCCTTTTGGCACACATGATATTGTTAAATCCAAAGTTGAAACAGAGTTGAAGACTGCCTCTATAATTAAGAAGAAAGATAAATTGGTGAACAAAATAAAGAAGAAATCTGGTGAACGAATTGAGGCGAAAACAAAAGAAGAAGAAGATGATGTTGATGATGATGATGAGGATGAACAAGGGCAAGGCCCAATGGAATTGAATCAAGGCCTAGGTGAAGATAAGGAGGAAGATGCCGAGGAAGAAGAAGCCAAGGAAGCACCAACCCAAGCCAAGCCAAAGAAAAGAAAGGAAAAAGTACAACCTCCAGCCCAGCCTAAAGAAAAGAAGGTTGCTAAGCCAACCCAAGCCAAGCCATAGATACCAGTCACAAGGGCTACCACAAGGGAATCTTCACAAAAGGCCAAGGAACAAATCAAAGAGAAGAAGAAGGCCATTGAACAGACTGGTGAAGTGTAGAAGAAAAGAAGAAAATATGTAGCACAACTAGATTCTGATGAGGAGGAGAGAACAGAGTCAGAAGATAACAGCCAATTCAGAGTGGTAATTCATCCTCCCAAATCAGCCATAGATAAAATTTGTGAAAATATTAAGAATGAAAATTTTACTGATTTGAAAAGTATTGATTTCAATAAGCTAAGTAGAGAAGAGCAAAACAAAATAGAGGAATTAGTATATGCCATGATGGCTGAATTTAAGTATACACCTCTAGAGCTAGACAATACCATGCCTAGAGAATTATATGAGATAATTGAAAACAAATGGCATTATTGTCTAAAAATGGAAAAGGAGATAAGAGAATCTACCTTAGCACAAGTGATGCCTAACCTAACAAGAGGTCAAATAACAAAGGATAATAAGAAACAAAGTGCTAAGTTCACACCAAAGTATAGAGCCTTTAGCATCCTACGAAAAAAGATTGAAGATGTTGTTAGTAAGTCCACAAAAATATGGAAGTTGATATATGGTTTGACTACTGTCAAGGATGGAGAAGAAGATCCTCTTGAGGGAGAAAACATTGAAAAAGAAGATAAGGTAAAGCCTAGTGAAAAAGAGAAGGTAGAAGAAAAGGTTACAGAAAAAGGAGAAGAAGAGAAGGAAGAAGAAAAGAAAGATGAAGAGGAGAAAGAAAAAGGTGAGGAGGAGGAGACACAAAAAAAGATGAAACAACAATAGCTGAGTAGGAGAAACAACAAGACTAGAGTGTGCAAGACAGACAATTGCCACCTCCTAGCCCTCCTCATGTAACCATCACACCTAAAGACACTATAACTATAAAGGATGTTACTGACACTTCTACTTAGAACATCAATCCTTTAACTACAGAGGATCTCAAAAAGATCCTTGACCAATCCACACAACAAGCAAAATTATGTACAAATCTAGTATTGGTCAGTGTGGATGAATTACAAAAGGTAGTAGCTGACACAATTAAAGATAAGGTGAATCCACAATAACCACCTTCCATCATCTCTATAGCTACTAGTGGTCAACTTCAAATGCAAACAATTGTTACATCAGGAATAGTTGACACCATAGTGCAAAAGGAGATAAACATATAGAACAAATAGGATAGACTATTGCATCTGATCCTACAACACAAACACAAAGTGCATCTCCTCACATTTTTATAATTGACCAAGGTTGCAAATAGAAGGAGAAGGAAGAAAAAAAAAACCCTAAAGAGAAGGAGGTAATACAAACATTGATAAATTTTCCTACCTTAGGGACTCCTCTGAAATAGCCAAGCAATGATGCAATGCCACTGTAAATGTCAGCACCAGGATCAAGTACTAAAAAATTTGCAAGGGTACTTCAATATGGAGACCCTAAATTAGATGAGGAGATAGTCATACCTAGTTATGACTCAAAAAAAAAAGCATTGATTAAATCACTGAGGTGCATGAAGCATTGAATAGAAGAAAGAGGCAAGAGATACTCAGGAAGGAGTATAAACAAAAGAAAGTATTACATGAGATTAAGGACATCTTTATTGATGCCTTCAGCTTGCAGTCACCAGATGAGACAAAGCATATAATGAAACAATTGTCAAATATTGTTGACCAAGTGACAAATGAAGACCAAGAAACTAATGTAAAACTTATGGAATGGTTTGAAAGGAAATTCCAAGGGAAATTAAATGAGAAAATATCTTGTGAAATTGCACTTTCCCAAATTAAATTGGCAAAGATGATTGACAAAGTGAAAAAGGTACTTGAGAATATATTCTCATTGTACAAAAAGCTATGTGACTTTTCATGCTTCACACAGGAGACAAGCCAAAGAATAATGAGTTTGGAGAGGAATCTGAAGATTTCAAGCATTTAGCTACCAAAAGATCCAGTTCAAAGTGAGAAGCACTTTAATCAAACACTTCACACCTAGAAGGAAGTAGCTATGTTGACAGTAGAAGAGGCCACCATCAAGGCCAAACTAATGCAACTCCAATCTTCCATTACCCCACATTTGGAAGTACTCCATAAAGAACAAGCCTATGCTGAAACTATTCTCAAGAAAGATCCTAATCTTTCTACTTTAGATGGACTTGTTCACCTTGCTGCAAAGGCTGCCATCCAGTACAAGTCATTGGAATTTTTTTTGCATAATTGGGATGCATCTCTCAAGATGATTATGGAGGTAAATAGTGCATTTTTGGAAAATTATGGTCTTAACCCTTAGTACCCTTTAAAATTTGTGTCAAAAAGGGGGAGATAAATAAAAAAGGGGGAGATATAATAAGAAGAAATATAATAAGGGAGATATAACAAAGGGGGAGATATACTGTATAACACATGTATAGAGTACAAAAATAGGGAACAGCTAAAGAGTATCAAATATATCATAATTTTGGTTACATGAATGGATAGCATAATTAGCTCATGGGGAGTTATGAGATTTTTAAGGTATACTGTTCCTTGCAAAAAAATTGAACAATTTTTGAGATTTTGCGCATATGCTGAACAGAATGAATGATGTACTCATAAGGTCAAATAAATAATTCTTAGGTAAGTTTTTTTGACACTCATGTCAAAGGGGGATATTGTTAGTCTTAGAATGGTTTTTGACATTTGAGTGCCAACACACTTAACCAGTTTCTACATTGAAGCTGAGTACACTATGTATGCAAAGCCACAGCATGTGCCAAGTCAGAATTCCAACAAGTGCCGAGTGACTTCAGGTACCGAGCATGATACAAGTTTTGAGTAATATATAGGTGCCGAGTCACAGAGGATGTTGAGTCACAGATGATGCCGAGCAGGATAGAATCACTATAGGAGCCGACTGAGCTAGTTGCCTTATATGTGTCGAGCATCAGGAATTAGAAAGTGTCGAGCAACACAGAATGCACATATGAGTTTGAGAAGGCACAAAATTAGATGTAAACTATTTTTATGGCCGACATATGATGAATCTTGAAGGATCTAAGTGATAAGATCGAATCTTTTGTACTTCCTATGCAATCTGCATGCAACCAATAAGAAAAATGGAGAAGGCATGCAACCAATAATAAAAGTGCAAGAAATGAGCAGGAAATAAAGTTTCAATAAGGATTGTAGATCCATATCTAACCTTAAGGCTTCGAAAGTATTTATAAGGAAGATGAAATCTCATTGTGCATATGAGAAAAGAAGCGTATGGGGAAAATATAGTAAAATTCAGAGTGAAGAGTGAAAAGACTTAGAGGAAGAGAGCAACAATTAGATATTTTGTTGATCAGAAAAAAGAAAGGGATAAAAACAGATATCAAATTTTAGATAATCAAGATCAAAGAGAGTAGATCAAGTGCCTAAATTCAATAATCAAGGATTGTAAGCTATTAGGTTTATTATACCTAACACTCTCTAGTAATTGTATTAGAAAAGAAATCCTATGTTGATAGGTTAGCTTAACAGCTAGGTTGTTGATCCTTTGAAGAGGTGATTAAATCCTTTAACAGGGTGACACTTAATGAAAAGTGTTTGTAAATCATTTAACCAGGTCACTATTGATACAGTGTGAAGCCTTTAATAGGGCAAACCTTTCATAGAGCAGACCATCAGAAGTGGTCAAAACAATTATTGCTGCATTGATTTTGTGGGTTTCTAGGTTACCAAAATCTAGTGTTATGTGTTGTTGATGCATGTGTTTACTTCATGTTTATTTCATATGTTTACATGCATGCAATTTACTTCCAGTTAAAACTTTTAATGGATAAAGTGTAATACTTCTGATTGACCCCCCCCCCCCTCAGAAGCATTCTTCCCATTTGAATATTCCAACAATAACTACTTGGTGCAAACTAAAATCTGTCCAAAGGACTCAGTAGCAACTATAGAACTTGGTAGCAACTAAAATGCTTGGTTAATATTATTAACTATACAATAAACTTAGTTTTATACTTACAATCTGGATAAGTGTATGTCACTAATAACAAACATGATAGGAATGTCAACAATTTTCCCTTTTGGTATTAGTGACAAAAACACTTATCAGACAAAACTAAATCCAAGACTATTCAACAACATCTTTATCCATCACCTTATGTCTCCAATTTAGTAGAGTATACTATTTTTGAGACTTTTCAAAATTGGTTTTGTAAGAGATATATTTTCTATACATGGTAATGCTCCCCCATACATAATATATAGTACACTATACATCTTTATACAATATACATCTAAATACATTTTCTCTACAATCTACAATTTTCTTTCAATTTTCTCCCCCTTTCTCCTTATATCTTCTCACATTTTCTCCCCCTTATATCTTCTTATAGCTTCTCCCCCTTTTTGACATTAATGCCAAATATTTATGCTATATATTTATTTACATAGTAATACCAAAATGTGCTAAGAAGTCTGAATGTACCTTTAGGATGAGTGCCAAAGTCTTGTCCAAATTCTCTTGCAAGACCTTGCATGAGTGTAATGCAACCTGCACTTCTACTAACAATTCAATCATGTAGTCTGCAATGGAGAAGTTGTTGTCATGAATGAGAATTTTTGAATGTGCAATGTGCTTCTACAATCCATCCATGTTAGGGAGAATCATATTCTGAATATCTTCAATATAGATCTAATTGTTGCCTCTTCTCTGAGAAATTTTGCCTACATATCTATCAGAAATCTAATCTTATTGGAGTGGGCAGAGCTAGAACTTGGGTCAAGCTGAAATTTCTATGCACTTGCCTTAAGATCTTCATCAATTTTTGATAATTTATCTCTTATCTCTTTTGTGAAAATTTATGTATCATGTAGTTTACCAAAAAGTAAAGATGCATTAATGCAAGAGATTTATAGAGAGCCTAAAATAGTAGATAGCTCTACTTGATGTATGAAAATTTGTTGAGCAATAAGTTCTATAACTTTACTCTCAAACTTTTTCTTGGCTTTCTACAATAATTTTTCCTATCCATCCAAATCTTCATTATATTTCTAGACTACCTCTGCCAACTGATACAAAATTGGTTGAGAAGTATCAACCTCTATGCCTAGAGCCTTTACTAGAATATTCTTAGCATCCTTAATGATTTTGAACTCTTTGTTTCTTTTCTCTCTAAGCCTTTGCTGCTTGGATTTCTTTTGAAGTAGTTCCCCAAAAATTTGCATCTGATTTGGATTTAGATTTGTGATGTCCCATTTTGGAATGACAATCTCCTCATCAAGATCTATATCCTCCTCCTTTTCTTTGCCTTTATGTAAAAATTTTGTGCTCAATTGAGGCTTGGTCTCAACTGTCCTTGCACTTATTGCTTGCATACTAGGAATGGAAAAAATTGTTGAAATGGTAGGACTCACTGCAAAAATGGATACTACACTAATTGAAATACTAGTAGTAAGAATACTTGATGTAGCCAAAAATGATGTAGAGGGAAGAGTTTGCATCTTGGTAGATGAAGTACTTGGCACTACTATCAATGAAGTACTAAGTTGGATTGGTGAAGAGATTGACTGAGTGCTTGTGCTTTCAGTGTTGGTCACAATCAATCTTATTGAGATTGTACCCAGGCTTGGTGTTATCACTATTTTTCTTGGAGAACGAGGAAGTGAGGCTATGACCACTGCAACAATCTTCACTGCATCACTCTCTACAGTATCTTACACATCTTCCTCAGTAGCTTCTTGCCTATATTCCTCTTTGACATCTACATTATCAAAATGAGTCACCTCTTCATCATCTTTATCTCTTACACTTACAAAAAATCACTTGATTTGTGAAGAAGATATACATTCTTTCAAATTTTTGTAGCATTCTTCACAACATGCTCAATAGCTTTCAATAGTATAAGACAGGTGTTGAATCTTAAAGTTAACTTTTCTTCATTTTTCTTCAAAGATTCTTTCACCTCCTTGTCATCCAAATTTGACATAAGCTTTCCAAGGGTCTAATCATATATACCTTTTGTAGTTTTCATGGCATGCTCCCATCTTGGCTTAATCTTGTCCATTAAAGCATTAGGAATTTACTGAGTAAGCTAGTCAGGTGAGTATTTCCACTTATCCATTTTTGATATCAATGTATCTTCTATTTTCTTCTACTCATCACTAATCCTAGTCTCATATTTCAATGCCTTGAAGTTTGTAATTCTAGAACCTAATTTCAACTCTTTCATTCTTTCCTCAAATGTGTGTGGAGATCTCTTGAAGATTATGTCTGCTTCTTCTTTATCTATTTTCTTCCAGGATGATCTTCTTGTAAACACATCAGTGGATGTCTTGGCAGGTTTGGTGATGATTAAATTACCCTTCTTCTTTAGTAGCTCTTCTTCTTTTGACTTTTATTAATCCTCTACTTCTTCATCCTCACCTTTAGTTAAAAGAAGAGTAGAACTAGTTTTTAGTTTGACAATCCTCTTCTTGCCCTTGTTAACTGCATGAGGAAGTTTAATTTCTAGTTCTATTATGGCCTTTGCCTCATCATAGGTGCTAAAGTAAGTAGACATAGGAGCAAATGGCTCATTTGATCCTCTTCTTTCCCTTGTTAATTTCCTAAGGAAGTTTAATTTCTAGTTCTATTTTGGCCTTTGCCTCATCATAGGTGCCAAAGTAAGTAGCCTTAGGATCAAATGCTTCAATTATGTCTTTGGTTTCATCAATATTCACCTCATATCCTAGAGGTTTTACCCATGCAATGCTTGGCCTAATTGTTTGAATATACACGTTGTCACTATCTACCATGAAACAAACATCATCTTTATAATGATCAACTAATTTTCTTGGAATTTGGAATATGTTATTCATTTTCTACTTAAATGCATCAAAATAGTTGTCCATGATACTTGCATAATTTTCTCCTATTTTAGCAATGTACTCATTAATCTGATAAAGGATTGGTACATGTTTTCTCCAAAAAAAAGTACCTTTTGATGGAAAGAATTTTTGAACATAGAAAAATAAACGTGTCAAGAGTGAACTGTGTTGGATACAATTGGTCAATTGTGTGTTGTCTTTGATGTTACACAAATGTCATATCAGTTATCAGTCAGAGTCTACCAAGCTTAGTTGGTCAGCAAGGAAAAAGATAGAGTCTACCAATCTCAAAAGGTTAGCAAAGAAGATTTACAGTGTCTACCAAGTGTTCTTAGACTTTACCTTGTGCAGATAGTTGTTACTAAGCTTCCAAGGTTAACAAAAGAAATTTAGCATCTACCAAGATTACTTAGCCATCAAAGGAAAATGTGGTAGAAAATAGTTCTTACCAAGCTCTCATGGTTAGAAAAGGAAATTCAGTTCTTACTAAGTTCACTCGGTAGCCAAAGGATTTCACAAAATTTGCAATGTTAACCAAGTTGAGATGGTTAACTCAGGAAATTATTTCTAGAGTAGTGTTTACTAAGTAGGGTCAACCAATGAAGGATTTCATTGTTTTGGGAAATAAAGATTATTTGTTTAATGTAATATTTGTAGCTGACTGATGTATGGTTTATTGGGAAATATAACTTGTAATTGATCCAACTTGACAATTTGTAATGTATAAATAAAAGGTCAAATTGTGAATTCTAATTGTAAGTATCAAGTATGTAGTGAGCTAATTGGGTGAAGAGGCAGTGCAAGAAAATTTTGAAGAAGGATCAGATATCCTTAAGGAGAAGCAGAGTTGTATTCAATCAGTGAGGATATATTGAAGCAAAGTAGAGATCTGTATCAGCAAAGTTTAGTTCTATCTCATTTAGGTCACTTATTGTTACTTTCTCACCATTGTAACAATATTTCTTAAATCTCTTAATAGAGTTGGTTTAACAACCATTTTGTAAATCTTCTAACAAGGTGGACAGTTCAGTTGAATTGTTCTAAAGAGCTCTAACAAGGCCACTCCTAGCAAGGTGATTAAATCCTCTAATAGGGTCACACCAAACAGTGTGTTTTGTAACCTTTAACAAAGTTGGCTCCTAATAGGGCTCACTTCAGAAGAGTGAAAATTTGTAGCTAGTTACTTGGTGGTTGTTCCCATATTGAATTTCTATGTTAAATCTGGTGTCTCTTGTGTTCATGTTATTTACTTTTTCATGCATGTTAATAATTGTGAATGCTTAAAGATCAGTAACAAGTTAATCTATTGAGTTGCAACATTTTTGTGAATGTTTACCAAGTGATAGTAGTGAGTAACTTGCTTGACATCTAAGGGATTTGTGGAATTGTTTTTGTGGTAACTAATTCACCCACCCCCCCCCCACTCTCTTAGTTACTCCATCTATAATTCCAACAATTGGTATCAGAGCTTTTGGTGCTTGCAGGAAAAGAGTTCAAGGATCTAAGCTAAAGATTAGGATGTCTTACAAGAGGGAAATTCTAAGACTTAACAGGGACAACTTCTTAGTATGGAAGGGACTGCTGAGACTTCATCTGGCTTCCATTAGAGATACACAATTGCAATATCTAGATGAAGCATATGTAGAACCTACTAGCACATTATCTGTCAATGATATTGCTGAAAAGAAGACTCACAAAAACATGATGATAGATATTGCATCTACCCTAAGTTATGAAGAATTTGATGATATCAAGGATTTTAAAATTGCTTTTGAAATATGCAACAAGCTAAAGGAAATATATGGAGGTGATGATAATGTAAGAAGAGCCAAAGCATAAAGTTTAAGAGGTCAATTTGATCAAATGAGGATGAGGGAAGATGAAAACATTGCAAAATATGTTGAAAGAGTCAAAGCAAGTGTTAGTACAATCAAAGCTTCTGGAGGAGATATCAAGGAGGAAACTATTATAAGTAAAGTTCTTAGAACACTACTTCCTATTTATGCAATTAGATTTTCTACAATTCAAGAAAGAAGATGTGAAACAAATCATAAGATATATTTAGAGGCCATAATTAGAAGATTGACTACATTCGAGCTAGATAACTATGATAATTATGTTCCAACCACCAAGAACATTGAATCAACATTTGAAGCCAAGCTTTCACTCAAGGAGAAAGGTAAGAAGATAAAGGATTCTTAGTCAGATAGTGAAAAAGAATTAGAATAGATTTCAGACAGTGATCTTGAGGTGGTTGAAGCTCTGCTAGCAAGGAAATATTCAAGAGGCAAAGGGAAATACAAAGGTAAGGTCCCTCTAATTTGTTTTTCTTGTGAAGAAATTGGACATATTGCAGCTAGGTGCCCAAATAAGTAGAACAAGGATGAGAAGAAAGGTCACAAGTGCAATGGCAAGAAAGACCTCAAATCATTCAAGGACAAAGGTAAGAAAACATGTTTCATGGCTAAGGATTCTAATGATTTTGATGATGAAGAAGAAGATGAAATTTTTTACATTGTTGTAAAGGATGAGTTTGATAATGATGAGGAAATGACACTTATTTCTCATGTGAGAAAGAATGATACATGGATTATAGATAGTGGCTTTTCTCATCACATGACTAGTGATAAAATTAAATTTGAACATTTTGAAGACTATGATGGTGGCAATGTGAGGTTTGGTAATAATGAACCTTGTTGCATAAAAGGAGAAGGAAGAATCTCACTAACCAAAGAACTTGTATGTGATAATGTATATTGGGTAGAAGGACTTAAACACAATCTGTTGAGTGTGGCACAACTACTCAATAATGGATTCAAAGTGGAATTCATGGATGGAAAAGTAAGACTACTGGATGTCAAAGGAAAGCTGATTGGATCAGGCACTCAAACAAAAGGTAACTTGTTTTATCTTGAACTTGGTGAATGTTCATGTTTTATTACTCAAGTTGAAGAAAGTTGGTTATGGCATAGGAGGTTGTGTCGTGTAACATTTGATAATTTTGTGAAAATAAGTAAATTTAGGAAAGTAAGATGCATTCCTAACATAAAGAAACCTGAGGTTGGTCCATGCGAGAATTGTCAAATTGGCAAGATGGGAAAGGTTAGCTTTAAAAGTAAGAACTATCAGTTTGAAGAAGTTTTGGAAATTGTGCCTATTGGAATTGAAAGCTATACTGATGAAAAATTCTTCATTCTTTTTGTTGATGATTACTCAAGAATGATGACTATCATGTACCTAAGAGAGAAATCAGAAGCATTTGAGAAGTTGAAATGGTATTTGGCCAAAATAGAGAAGGAAATAGGCAAAATACTAAAATTCTTGAGGTTAGATAGAGGTGGTGAATTCATTTCACATGAGTTCAATAACTTTTGCATTGAAAGGGGAATCAAAAGGCATGTTTTAGCATCTAAAACTCCTGAACAAAATGGAATAGATGAAAGAAGGAACATATCTATTATGGACTGTGCAAGAACCTTAATGATTGAAAAGATCATTGCTATCAAATACTAGAAGGAAGCTATCCACACTGTAGTTCATACCTTGAACTGAGTACAACTGAAGAAGGACTCATTCAAAACGCCCTATGAGTTATGATATGGCTACAAACCTAATGTAAGTTACCTAAAGGTATTTGGAAGAAAATACTACATTTTGAAAGAATCCAAAAAAGGTAAATTTGATGTGAAGGGTGATGAAGGAATATTTTTTGGGATATTCTTGTAAGAGTAAAGCATATAGATGTTTAAATTTGTCTACCCACAAAGTCATAGAAAATGCACATGTGAAAGTTGATGAGTTTGTAGAAAGAACTGAGGAAGAAAGAAAAAGGGAACTAGAAGACTAAAGGAGATTAATTTTCATTGAACCTGATATAGTGCTAGGTACACCTATCTATCAGAAATCTTCTACTCCAGAGTCTTCAGTAACCAATTTGTAGGAAGTTCAAACCAAGCTAATGCCTACCGAGTTGCAAGGACCTGAGTTGCAAATAGAAGCCATCGAATCAATAGCTACAGAGCCCAAGCAACTAGAACTAGAAGTTGAAACACAAGAAGATGACAATGCAAGTCATTCAAAAGGCAAGGAGCCTATGCTAGCCAAGTATGTCAGGGGGCATCATGTACTAGATCAGATCATTGGAGATAAATTTGAAAGAACTATGACAAGAAGTAAGTTGAAAGGTACTTGTTTACTTGTTGATTTTGAACCTAGAAGTGTCAAAGATGCATTATAAAATGAAAGCTGGATTGAGGCTATGAATGAAGAGATAGAGCAAATAGAGAAAAACAAAACATGGACTCTTATACCCAGGCCTAAAGACAAAAATGTGATTGGAACTAAGTGGGTATTTAGAAATAAGCTAAATGAAGATGGTAAGGTGTCAAGAAACAAAGCTAAATTAGTATGCAATGGATACTCTCAAGAAGAAGGTATAGACTATGGAGAAACTTTTGCTCCTGTTGCAAGATTAGAAGGTGTTAGAACCTTACCTGCATATGCTACATACAAAGGATTCAAAGTTTATCAGATGGATGTCAAGTTAGTATTTCTCAATGTTGTACTGGATGAAGAGGTTTACATTGAACAACCTGAAGGTTTTGTTGATCTAGACAAGAAGGAAAGGGTCTGCAAATTACATAAAGCATTATATGGTTTGAAACAAGCACCTAGAGCATGGTATGAGAGATTGCATAACTATCTTATTCAAATTGGTTTTCAAAGAAATAATGATAATAGTAGCTTGTATATCAAGGAAGGACCAGATAATAAGATTGTTTTGGCAGAAATATTTGTCGATGATACTTTGTTCACACGAAATGATGATCTTTGCAAAGAATTTTTAGAACAAATGAACAAGGAATTTGAAATGTCAATGTTTGGTGAGATCAAATTTTTTGTTGGTCTTCAAATTTAATAGAATAAGAATGACATCTACATCACTCAATCTAAATACATCAAGGAGATATTGAAAAAGTTTGTTATGGAAGACTACAAACCAGTTGGGACTCCTATGTGTACTAGATTGAAACTTACCAAGGATGATGAATCAAAGGAATTGGATCAAACATTGTATAGATCTATGATTAGAAAGTTACAGTATGTAGTGCATACGAGACCTAATATTTCTCTTGTAGCTGGTATTGTAGCAAGATTTTCAGCAAAACTAAGAGAAAATCACATGATGGAAATCAAAAGAATCATGAGATATTTGAAAGGCGCTGAAGATTATGGATTATAGTATAAACTTGGAGGAAATATGGATTTAAAAGTGTTTACTAATGCAGATTGGGAAGGAAATGTTGATGACAAAAAAAGTACAAGTGGAGTAGCTTTCTTTCTTGGAAAGGGGTTGGTTTCTTGGACAAGTAAAAAGATAAATTGCACATCCCAATCCATAGTAGAAGCATAATATGTTGCAGCAGTAGTAAACTGTTCAAACATTGTTTGGTTTAAACAATTATTGGAAGGCATGAAGGTAGAGATTAAAGAACCAATTGTCATGTTTTTTGACAATACAAGTGCAATTAACATATCTAAAAATCCAGTGGTGCATTCAAAAACCAAGCATATTGCTATAAAGTATCACTTTGTCAAAGAATTGGTGCAGGATAAGGAGATCAGATTGGAATATGTCCATGAGCAAATTGCTAACATATTTACAAAGCCTTTACCTAAGGATGCATTCTTGTATCTAAGAGGTAAGTTAGGGGTCATTCTCCTATTAGAAGCTCACTAAAACACAATTTTTAGTGATGCATCAATAGGAACAGAATTGAAGATCTATTAGTTGATGCAACAAAGTAATGAAGACATTGCATATGAATTAGTACTTAAGGTACATTGAAATTCATTTTGAGTTATGTTGTCTTTGGCATGTGTTGTCAAAGAGGGAGAGTTTACTATCATATATTTCTAAAATTTGCAAGAAAAATAGAGTGTATGCAAGAGGGAGAGATTACTATGAAAGAGGGAGATTACTGTATTTGAGGAGTTTTGTGGAATGAAATGCAAGAGGGAAAATCATTCTATCAAAAAAGACTTGTTTTCAAATTTCATTTTTCTATGACATGTTGTGTTGCCATCAATGCCAAATAGGGAGATTTTTGGATACAATTGTTCAATTGTGTGTTGTCTTTGATGTTACACAAATGCCATATTAGTTATCAGTTAGAGTCTATCAAGCTCAGTTGGTCTGCAAGGTAAAAGATAGAGTCTATTGAGCTTAGAAGGTTAGCAAAGAAGATTTATAGTGTCTACCGAGTGTTCTCAGACTTTATCTTGTGTAAAAAGTTGTTACCAAGCTTCAAAGGTTAACAAAGGAAATTTAGTGTCTACCAAGATTACTTAGTCATCAAAGGAAAATGTGGCAGAAAATAGTTCTTACCAAGCTCTCACGGTTAGAAAAGGAAATTTAGTTCTTACCGAGTTCACTTAGCAACCAAAGCATTTTGCAGAATTTGGAGTGTTAATCGAGTTGAGATGGCTAACTCAGGAAATTGTTTATAGAGCAGCGTTTACTGAGTAGGGTCGGCCAATGAAGAATTTCATTGTTTTGGGAAATAAAGCTTATTTGTTTAATGTAATATTTGTAGCTGACTGATGTATGGTTTATTGGTAAATGTAACTTGTAATTGAGTCAACTTGACAATTTGTAATGTATATATAAAAGGTCAAGTTGTGAATTCTAATTGTATGTATCAAGTATGCAATGAGTTAATTGTGTGAAGAGGTAGTGCAAGAAAATTTTGAAGAAGGATCAGATATCCTTGAGGAGAAGCAGAGTTGTATTCAATCAGTGAGGATCTATTGAAGCAAAGTAGAGATCTGTATCAGCAAATTTTAGTTGCATCTCATTCATGTCACTTATTGATACTTTCTCACCATTGTAACAATATTTCCTAAATCTCTTAATAGAGTTGGTTTAACAGCCATTTTGTAAATCCTCTAACAAGGTGGACAGTTTAGTTGAATTGTTCTAAAGACCTCTAACAAGGTCACTCCTAGTAGGGTGATTAAATCCTCTAATAGGGTCACACCTAATAGTGTGTTTTGTAACCTTTAATACGGTTCGGGCTCACTTTAGAAGAGTAAAAATTGGTAGCTAATTACTTGGTGGTTTTTTCCATATTGGATTTCCACATTAAATCTAGTGTCTCTTGTGTTCATGTCATTTACTTTTGCATGCATGTTAATAATTGTGAATGCTTAAAGATCAATAACAAGTTAATCTACCGAGTTACAACATTTTTGTGAATGTTTACCGAGTGACAACAGTAAGTAACTTGTTTGACATCTAAGGGACCTATGGACTTGTTTTTGTGGTAAATGATTCACCCCCCCGCCCCCCACCCTGCCTCCCTCCTCTTAGTTACTCCATCTATAATTCCAACAAACTGAACTTACATTATTTTTGGAAGTCCTGATGCTCTCCATGTTTTTGTTGAACTAGTTTAACAGTAACTCAACAAGGTCAAGAGAAAGGTTATTCTTGACTACCTTATATGTCGAATGAACTGCTTTGTAGGATACACTATTCAATTTGCTCAAACTGTAGATCTTGTGGGGAATGACATGAATATTGAACTTCAATTCTATGTCAGTGACACCACTTATCTTCATTCCCCTTCCATTCCACTCGACAAGGGTTTTCTTCTCTAGTTCAACCCAACCTAAGGTTTTTCTCATTTTAGCTTTTACCGACATTGAGAGACCAGTGATCCTGTAGATCATCTTCTTAGTTATCAAAACTGGTTGCTCCAACTATAGCTAACTGTTATGCACACAACTAAGGATAAATCTTATCCATTTTACTTGGAAATCCTATGGTATGTGAGAAATGTGAATTAAAGTTTTTGTCTCAAGATGTTGATTTTGGGTTTCAACACACCATCAACACATAATTCCTTCAAACATTCATCCATCTCTAGTGTTCATATATCTTGTATAGAAAATTTGAAATGTGAATGGATATCACTAATCAATAGTACCTTGGGAGGGATTTGAGACTATGCTCCACTTAGATCTAGGGTTTCCACAACTGCAAGAGTCAACTTGAAATCTGGTGGTTTCTATTCTACACCTCAAACCAAGATGTCTAAACCTCTTTTCACTTTGCTATTGGTGGATGCCATCTTTTCTTGATAGGGTTTGAGAGAATTCAGAAAATTTTGGTAAAAAATTTCTCAAATTGCTTGAATGCTTTAGAGATCACTTTGCACAAATAGCTCTTGAAAATTCATAGTAAGAAATGACTTTGATTTCACTCTTTTTATCAAATTTCACCATAAATGCCCGGTACAAATGTTAGATCAAATGATAGATTGTCATCCACTTTACTTGCATTGAATACTCAGTAGGGTCTTCCATGATTCAGTAACCACATAGGACTTAGTTACTCCCGACCTTGCTCAGTATAGTCTGTAACCCAACCTCACTTGGTAAGGAAGGTAACACGGTAGTAATTGGTACCTCTTACTTAGTGATCCCTTTCAATCTTGAATATTGATTTGGATCTTTCATCTTGTCAACTAGAATTGATGTTAGATGTCTTCTTCAGTATTCCAGTTCTAGTTCTCTTCTAAGAAATCAAGTAGAAATGTTGAAGTCGCCCAATTCTTGAGTGACTTGATCATCATTTCTCGAACTTGCATTTTTAGTAGACTTTGGAACCCATTGTTGACTCATTTTCTTTCTGATGTCATCATCTTCTACCTTCTTTTCATCTTCAATTCTTTTAGTATTCATGCAATCGTTGGTAAGATGACCAAGTTCTATACAAATAAAACATCTTTAGGTAGTATCTCTTTTCCTCAAGTGATGTTTCTCACAATTCATTCCAATGTGTCCAAATTCTCCATAGTAATGACATTTGGACCAAGTGTTATAGTCCCAAACAAATATAACTTTTACAATCTATTTTTTTGGATTCAATATCTTAGTTTTGCATTTTGATGACTTGTGTCCATGCTTCTTACATTTGTGACATTTGCCTTCAAATTTAGCTTTTTCTTTACATTCATTTGCCCTATGACCATGCTGATTACAATTCTAGCATTTTCCATTGAATTTTGATTTTCCATTGCTCCAACATTTGTTTAATGTATGACCTTTCTTACCATAGTGATTGCACATAGAATTTTTATTCTTTTGAGCTCCTTGCTTGGATGATTCACCTTCTTCTATATATCCAATTGCTACTTTTCCTTTTTATCTGTAATGAATTTGCTCATTCAACTAATTCATGGCTACTTGGGATTTCATCATCCTTTCATTGGCTTGCCTTTCAATGTTTAGATCATTCTGCAATCTTTCACTCTGATTTTAGATTCATGACTTCTTCATTTGCATCAGTGAGCTGATGAATGAAGTCTGCTTGCTAAAGGGATAGGTGCTGAATTTCATTGTTCTTTCCTTCTATCTCTTCTTTTATCTTGTTTTCTCTTCAATGACTTCACTCAATCTTACTGGCTGAATTTCTTTCTCTTTTCTTAATTTTCTTACTTCTTGGAGAGTACTATTCTTTTCCAATAGTTCTTTGGTTACTTCATCAACTTCATTTGAATTGCTTGAATGGATGTCTTCAATTCTTTCTTCAACGTAGAGTGGATCATTCATTTGGATTGCAAGATCTTTTCTACTTTTTAGGGATTGAGAGAATTTCTCTTTTTCTTTCTTGAGTTGTCCAAAAGCCAATTTCAACTCTAGCTTCTCATTGTCAATAGCCTTTTCAAGTCTGAATACCTCCATTGCCTTTGATCTTTGCTCAAGCCGTTAAACTTTTCTCTAAGAACCACAAAGCTCTGATACCAATTATTGGAAATTTTATGATAGACTAAGTTACTGAGAGGGGAGGGGTGAATTAGTACCCAATAAAATATTAGCCTTGATTATCAATTAATTCTTCATGTATATTTTGATCTAATTCCATGCATGAGAAACTTAAAACATTAAAGCATATATAACACTTTTGACACACAATTATAGTGACCCAGAAACCTTCCAAATAGAAAGTAAATCTAGGGTAGGGATGATACCCACAAGCTTTAGTACTACAGTATAAAGTTGGCTTATTATGGTTTACACTGATCACTTCTGATGATCTAACCTGTTAAGAGCAATAAGGACTGCTAGGTCCATCTTGCAAAAGGATTTGCAAATATATAATGAAGTATGCACTTAGTAAAGAGATTTACACAAGACTGTTATGTCTACCTTATTAAAGGATTTTATTGATCCACCTATTAGGATGAAGCAGCAGCTGATCTTTGATCTACAATTTGGTTTGCTGAATGAGATTCCTTTGAGTGTACAAATCACCTTGCTGTAATAGATAAATCTTTGTTGCTCCTTATACTATTGCAGCCTTTGTAATTCACTCTTCTTCTCTTCTCTGATGATTACATTACTTCTCTTCTATGATTTGGATGTGATATAATACATTACATATGCACCAATCCAATTACACAATCAAAAAGTTGGCCACAATACAAGTTTACACAAATATTAAAAATTCAGCCAAAGTGTAGAAACTCGGGTTTTGAAGATTGACTCGATGAGGTTTTGATACTCGACATCCACTATCAATGCTTGGCATCTTCATGCACTCAGTAGACATAGAAACTCGATCCATACTGATCACTTCCAAGTAGTCTTGAACTCGATTTGCATTAGTGCTTCGATGAATACTATAAAACTTGGCATATAAACTAAATCACTTGATTCACACTATATAGCTTGGTCAAAGCTATCACTTTGAGCTCGGTAAAAAATGAGTCACTTGGTTAACACTAAGTAGCTTAGTTAACACTAGACTTACATT
This sequence comes from Cupressus sempervirens, assembly GCA_028749045.1. Classification (NCBI taxonomy): domain Eukaryota; kingdom Viridiplantae; phylum Streptophyta; class Pinopsida; order Cupressales; family Cupressaceae; genus Cupressus; species Cupressus sempervirens. The sequence continues at coordinate 330,522,635 of CM053786.1, read as the reverse complement.
TCATCATTTGTGAACTAGGTAAGCACTACACAACTCAGCTTGTATTGGTAAGCTTGGCATACATTTAGATGCTCATTTTACATTGCTAATCATCACCATAGTAGTAACTACTCGGTGCAAACTAAAATCTGTCCAAAGGACTCGGTAGCAATTGAAATGCTTGTTTAATACTATTAACTATACAATAAGCTTGGTATATACTTACAATCTAAATAAGTGTATCTCACTAATAACAAACATAACTAGAATGTCAAGATGTTCTTCAAAATCTTCAAATGTTTTCTTGAGCTTCTACTGATCACAAATCAAGGCTCCATAGGATGTGGGATTATAGTGGCTCAATGGATAATCGAAATGATGAATTTCCAATAGAAGTAGTTGAAGATAATGTAGAGGAAAATTTACTTGACATTAGAATGGAGAGAGATGAGTCAAGTCAAAATATTTCTTGAATTTTATTGTGATATTTGATGTTTTCTCCACCTAGCTCTTTCCTACCAGTGCCTTTAGTGAGCTAGGTCCTATATAGGATTTTAAAATTTTGATGATTTCTTAATGTGTTATTTTATGTAATCACAAACAATTATGATAATTATATTTTCTCTTTAGAACTGAGAATAGTTTTTTTTAAATGAGTCTTTATTTGATTATATTTTATATTTTATAAACATTAATTTCATGCATGTTTACTTACATAAATACATTTTATTATATTTTGTATTTTATAAACTTTTAAAATCATGCATGCTTACTTATATGAATGAAATTTAAAGTAAGTTATATAAAATATTTAAAAGTGAGCTATATATTATTTAATTTCATGCATCTTTACTTAAATGAAATAAAATATTATCTTTATAAAACTTTCATGCATATATATAAATTAAAAGCATATATGTGTGTGAGAAAGAGACATGCAAGTTATATATTAAGTGAAATTACATATGAAATATTCGCAAGTGTATACTAACATTATATATATATCTTTTGCACATCCTTTAAAAACATCATTTTTTGTCATGTTGTCATTGTCATTATGCAACTATGCTCTATACATCCTGTTCATGACTATTTATCTTAAAGCATATTCTTTCTTCCATAAAAAATACAACACCTCAACAAATGTCACAAAGCCCATCTTTTTTCTCTTACATTCAACTTAAAAAATTTGTGTTTTTACAATAATCACTTAACATAAAAATGTTGACAAATGTGGAATATGAATAGAGGAAATTGGACTGCACTAGTGGTGGAAACTGGATGGAAATGTAGAAGCAATAGATGCCAAGTGTAACTTTCATTGATCATTGAGCCAAACTTAACTCCAATAGTGTTGGAATTTACTTATTTAGTAAATGAGATTTGCTCAGATCTGTCTTATCTATTCCAAGTAGCTCATTCACTTTCTGGGAGCTTGCATGAGCTTGAGTAGCTCAAGGTTGTTAACAGGTCAATCTTTATTATTATTCAGAAATCTTATTTTGTGTCCCTGTCATAACTTAGTAGTGAACTTTCAAAGAAGGAAATTGATTACTTCACTATTAAGTTTCCTAATTTATAAAGGGAATGGATATTTTTCAATTTGTAGGATGATGCGTATGTGCAATCAACAAGAGTTTAGAATAGAGCTTGTAGTAGGGCATATACAACAGTCATATTTGCAGTAGAAAATAGCCCTTTTTTGTATACTCTATTTTATCATAGAGATTTTCTATTAAATTTTGTTTCCCTATAGAGCAATGATTGCTCCAAATAAATCTATTTTGTACACAACGCTACAATGTTGTAATTTTTTGTTTTGTAGCAATAATAAGATATACTGACTGTAGATGTTTTCAAGTTTGTATTAGTTAGTTTTTGATTTCAATAGAAAGTGATATAATCTATTACATGCTCCAAAACTACCATTGTCTCCATAATTATTTGGTTCACTCTTCTACATGGTTGGATACATAATAGCCATCTCTATGCATCCACCACCCTACCCTGTTTGGGTGAAAAATTAATTTGATTTTGGAAGCATTAGTTTGATATATGATGTTTTTTTTTGCTTCTAAAACATGGTTTCAGAGCTATAGAGTCCTTAATCTGAGTGAGTTCAAGCATTTTTGTTTGTTAGGTGTTTGAAGTTATTGTGTAGGAGACATGGTTGGAGATGAGAGAAATGTGTGGTAGCAATTACCATGCTTTAATGCACATAACTATAATGTTTGGAAAAGAAAAATAAAGACCCTCATGATAGCTAATGATTTATGGGATCTTGTGATGAGTGGTTTTATAGATACCATAAACCCTACTCAATTTTCTACCTCAAAAAAAAATCAAAAGACTCAATTGAGAGAGACAAGAAGGACAGATGCTAAGGCAATGAGCATGATTAAAGCAACCTTGATAGAGGTATTATTTTTGAGAGAAGTAGCAACTAGTTATTCCAAATAAGATTGGGGTATTCTCGAGATTACATTCAAAGGAACTGACTATGTTCATGTTGTGAAGTTGTAGATGCTTTGATGAGAGTTTTAGTCTCTTCTTATGAAATAGAATGAATCTATTTTAGAGTTCAACACTAGAATCTCTACTCTAATAAACTAGTTGAAAGCTAATAGAGAAGAAATTGAAGAATAAAGAGTTGTGGAGAAGATCTTTAGGATTTTACCTCAAAAGTTTGATGCACTTGTGATTACCATTGAAGAGTCAAAAGGCTAGTCCAAGTTGTATGTTGATGAGTTGATGGGACCTTTCCATACTTATGAACACTGCATTAATAGATTAGAAGATTCATCTCAAGAGCTAGGTTTTAGAGCCCAAGGAAAAGTAAGAGGTAGGAGGAGAGGAAAAAATAACTCTAGAGGTGATTCTAGAGGAAGACGATGAGGCAAATCTTGACAAAGAAATGTTGGAGTATAAATCTTAGAAAGTAGATCTCAGAATAACTGCCATGGAGGAAGAAGAAATATCAGCTCTAATAAGAGTAATGTTGAATGCTATTATTGCTACAAGTTTGGGCATTATGCAAATGAATGTTGGAAGAAATAGAATGACCACCCACAACAACATGTTAATGTTGCTAATAAAAAAGTCAGAGAAAGAGAGAATAATACCAACTTCATCATGTGCAATATTAATGAAGAAGGAAACCCTAAAGTCTAATATTTGGACAATGACTATAGTAACCACATGAGTGGTAATGAAAGTATGCTTTATTTCATTGATAAAAATTATAAGCTTGAAATTAAGATGGGGAACAATGGAACTATTCCTATGGTGGGAAAAGGATCTGTTATGATCCACACCAAGAAAGGTGAGAAGAAAGAAATTCAAAATGTTTATTTTGCCCCTGGTACAAAGAACAATCTAATGAGTGTTGGAAAGCTCATTTAGAATGGATACAAAGTGCTATTTGAAAATGACTAGTGTGTAATTCATGGGAAAGATGGTAGCAAGAAAGTTGATGCAGTAGTCCAAATGATAAAGAACTAGATATTTCCATTGAAGATTGAGGCATGTTTCATCTCTCAATGTGTTGTTGCACCTCCCAAGTGTGTATAGTAGTACAAAAGAAATAAGCTTTTAAAAGTGTGATTGAAAACCCTTCTAAGCTATGACATCTAAGGTATGGATATCTTGGCTATACTATTTTCAATTTTTTATCCAAGAAAATAATGGTGGATGGTTTTCCAAATGTTGGAGAGTCTAGTAGCAAGTGTGAGGCCTACATTTTTGGTAAGCAACATAGGCTGCCCTTTAAAGCTGGCAATTCCACAAGGGCTAGAGCACCATTAGAGTTGGTGCATACTGATTTGGTAGACCCTATGCATGTTACTTCCATAGGAGGGAGTACTTATTTTATGTCTTTTATTGATGATTTCAGCCATAGAACATGGGCGTATTTTGTGAAAAATAAATTTGAAGCTCTTTGATGAGTTTTTAGAGTTTAAAGCTGATACTAATAATGAAAGTAGACATTGCATTAACATCCTAAGGTCTGATAGAGGAGGAGAGTATACCTCCAATATTTTTGTGAATTTTTGTAGGTAAAATGGTATAATGAAAGAGCTAACAAATAGTTATACTCCACAATAAAAAGGAGTGTCTAAAAGAAAGAATATAACGATCGTTGAGATAGAAAGAAGTATGTTGAAAGAAAAAGGTCTTTTAAATGAATAATGGGGAGAAGCTATAGAGACAACAACTTACTTCATTAATAGAAGTCTTGCTAAAGTAGTCTATGATAAGATACCTCTTGAGGCATGGGCAAGGCATAGATGGATAGTTGAACACTTGAGAGTGTTTGGGTGTGTAGCATATGCACACGTACAACAAGAGTAAAGGAAAAGTATGATGATAAATGTGAGAAGTGTATTTTCATGGGTTATAGTTCAGAATCTAAAGCATATAGATTATATAAGCCTCCTACTAAGAAGATTATTATTTCAAGAGATGTCTTAGTGGATGCATCATCTATCACTTCAAGTAAAGTGTCTATTATTGATGAAGATGATGAGAGCTAGATGATCAACAAGATGAAGCAACAATAGAAATATAAGGCTTCAGACAACTCCAAATTGCTCATGACATAAATTGGATGAAATGAAAACAACCATAAATACTCAGACAATCAGCTTTGGATAGGTCTAGATTGCTTTGGATTAACACACAAAGAATTTATGATAGTTCTAGACAACTCCATATTCATCTTGCATAACATAGCAACAATAGTGAGAGTTCAAAACCTACTCTCACCTCCCTTCCACCAAGAAAGACTAAAAGTCTTAAGGAGATATACCAAGATGAAAGGTATAATGATTTTGATGAGAATAGTAATTTTTCATTATTTTCTCATAGTGATCCAATTTACTTTAAAGAAGCTATGAAAGAAGAAAAATGGTGCAAGTCCATGTATGATGAGATAGATGCAATAGAAAGAAATGAAACTTGGGAGCTAACTAATTTGCCTCCCAAAAAATAAGTTATTTGTGAGAAATAGGTATATAAAACCAACTATAATGCTGATAGAAAAATACATAAGCATAAAACACGTTTGGTGGTCAAGCGATACAAACATTAGTTTGGTAGAGACTATGATGAGAGATATGCACCTATAGAAAGAATGGAAATTATGCATGCTATTATAGAAATTGTAGACCAACACAAGTGGAAGGTATTTCAAATGGATGTGAAATCCACCTTCCTTAATGGTGTGTTGAAAGAAGAAGTTTATGTGGATCAACCACCTGGTTATGAAGTTCTAGGTGAAGAAGGTAAAGTATATAGATTGAAGAGAGCTCTTTATGGGTTGAAGCAAGCACCAACAGTGTGGTACAACCAAATTGACTCATATTTGTTGAGCAAATAGTTTCAACAGAAGTGATGGTTAGCCTACTCTTTACATTAAGACAATAGATGGTAAGATTTTGATTTTTGTATTATATTTTGATTATTTGATTTTTTACTAGGGATGATGATTCCCTTATTTTTAATTTCAAACAAGCTATGAAGGACAAGTTTGAAATAACATGTTTAGAATCTTGAGATACTTTCTAGGCATAGAAGTTAAGCAAATGGATGATGACATTTTTATTTCTCAAGAGAAGTATGGACATTAAATTTTAGAAAGTTTTAGAATGTTGAACAACAAGGCAGCCCCAACACCAAAATTGGTAGGTCTTAAGTTGAGTAAGGAAGATTGTAGCAGCAGTGTGGATCCAACTATGTTCAAAAGTTCAGTTGGAAGTTTGATGTACTTAACAACAACTAGGCTTGAAATTATGCATGCAGTGAGTTTGAATTATAGGTTTATGGAAATTCCAAAGGATACTCATTGAAAATGTGGGTAAGAGAATCTTGAGGTATGTGAAATGAACTAAAGGATATGGTATTTTATATATTATTGATAATGATTCTAGGCTAGTTGGCTATACACATATTGATTGGGATGGAAGTCTAGATGATAGAAAAAGTACTTTTGATTATGTTTTTTTACATGGGTTATGAAGTAATTTATTGGTCTTCCAAGAAGGAACCCATAGCTTCCCAATCTATATCTAAGGTTGAGTATAATATAGAAAATTCAACAACATGTCAAGCATTTTGGCTAAGAAGGATCGTAGCTGATTTGAAGGAAGAACAAGTGGAAGCAACCACCATATTTTGTGGTAATATTTTTTCCATTTCTTTAACTAAAAATCATGTGTTTCATGGGAGAAGTAAAAATATAGAAATTAGATATCATTTTATTCATGAATAAGTTGAAAATGGTGAAATACATATGGAGTTTTGTAGGTCTGAGCAATAGTTGGCAGACATCTTCACCAAGCCCTTAAGCATTGGAAATTTTTAGTGATTAAGAAAGGGTTTAGGCATTGTTGTTTTTGATCAAGCATGATCTAGTTTGTTTTGATGGCTTAGGAAAAAGTGGGAGTGTTGATATTTACTAGTTTAGTAAATTGTATTTTCCCCAGATCCATCTTATCTAGTCCAAGAAGCTCATTCACTTCCAAGGAGCTTAAGTAGCTGAAGGTTGTCAATGGGTCAATCTTTATTATTATTAAAAAATATTAATCTTTTTTCCCCCTCATAACTTAGTAGTGAAGTCTCCAAGTAGAACATTGATTTACTTAGCTATTAAGTTTCCTAATTTATAAAAGGAAGGAATATTTTTCAGTTTGTAGGATGATGTGTATGTGCAATCAAGAAGAGCTCAAAATAGAGCTTGTAGTAAGACATATATAACAGTCATATTTGTAGCAAAAAATAGCCCCTTTTTGTATACTCTTTTTTATTAGAGAGATTCCATATCAAATTTTGTTTCCCTGTAGAGTAGTGATTGCTCTAAGAAAAACTAGTTTGTGTTAGAGTAAGTTATTTATTACTCTAGTTCCTTTAGCTCTCTTAGGTGCATATAATTAATATTTTATATTAATTATAATGTGAAAACCTAGTTTTATTTCCTTTATGGTTTCATTCACCTTAAAAGGTTGAACTTTTTTATTTTGTTTTCATAACTTAGAATACATTTTTGCTCTCACATTCTTGAGAACTTCTAAGCTCTACTTTTTTTTGTTTTCTGATTTTTCTTCATTGTAGGATATTTGCATGCAGGTGTTCTTGAGGATCTGTGAAGTTAGTTTTCTCAACTTTTACATGGACATATTAGAGCGGACCTACTACTTCCTCATCTAAAGATTCTTGAAGCCATGATTCAGAGTCAAAAACCCCATCTTTTTTGAAGTTATTTTCTTCAAAATGGTGAAGGGAAATTTTTTGGGGCACTTTGGGCTCAAACAAATGCTACCATTAGATCTGGAAGGCCATTTGCAATCAAAATACATAAAAAACTTATTGTTTTTGGCCTCCAGGTGTTTGAGAAATTTTTTTAGCCCCCCAAGAGGCCATATGGACATCTTTTTCGAGGAATTTTTTTTTTTTTTTAAAAGGTAGTTTTTGGGTCACTCTACAAATCAGCTACCCCAGCACCACCCTACGGCCACTAGAGCGCCACTCACACCTGACCACCACCCTACTATAGATGATGCGCCACCTGTGGCATGACCACAACCCCACTGCTACTAGTGGGCCGTCCACTAGCCAACTCCACCAGTCGAGCCACCTCTTGCAAACACCCATCGCTAACATCATTTCCCAACAAATAATGTCAGCAATCTCTAGTGTGATGTCAGCAATTCCTGACATGACTTCATCATTTCCTAGGATGACATCATCAATTTTTGTGCTGATGTCATCACCCCTGCACAGTTTACTAATTTTATAGTCTGACAGGGTGACATCATATTCTGACTACTAACCTCAACAAATTGGTGATCAGATTTTTTTTCTTGTGATAGCTATATGAGCGTCAAATTTAAGCTCGTGTTTGTAATATTCTAGTGAGCTCTTTTTTTGGACCTGCAATCATTTTTTTGCTCATAACTTGAGCATACAGATGTATTTTTGCAATTTGAAAGAAGCACTAGAAACTTGACTTAGAGATAGAGACAATGGTGCTAGTTTTGTTTAGTTCTAAGTTTATCTGAGCTTCCAAATTTGGCATTGAAGTAGAGGCTTCTATTTTCCTCTTCTTTGCATCTAAATTTTAGGTTCTTTTCTCAGTTTTTGTGTTTTTCCATAGTTGTTGCTTTAGTTTTGGGGGATATTTTTTATTCATTGTGGGGGGGAGTATTTTCTATTCTGTAATTTGCTTCATAATTAGACCCTTCTACTTTTTTCTTTTCTTTCTCTCAATGTCAGATTCTTTTGTGATCTGGCTCACGCCGCACAACTATCACACTTGGAAGACACAAATGACTAGGCTTCTCATGTCAAGAGGCTTATGTTCCTGCCTAAATGTGAATCAACCTATTCTGCAATACCCTTTTGAGGTCCTTCAGCATAGAAATTAAATGGATGAAGCCATGGGACTGATTGCACTAAACATCTTAGATAGTCTACTATTTCACTTGGATGGTTTGGCCACTCCAGTGGCTATTTGGACCAAATTCCAAACTTTGTTTGGCACAATGAATGAGTTTCAGGAACTAAAGTTTGATGCAGAGTTGACTTCTTTGACACCTACCAATTTCCCCACCATTGAGGACTTCTTGTTGAAGTTCAAATCTCTGTGCACAGTCTTGCAGGGATGTGGTAGAAACAAAACAGATGATGAGTGTATTTTTTTGATACTCTCAAAGTTGCAAGGACAATATTAGATCTTTTCTTCCACTTTCTACTCCACTATGGATGCCTTGGGTAACAGACATCAGATACCTTTTTTTGAGATATTCTGTGACAAGTTAACTCATGAGTAGTCCAAGCTCACTCAGATGGATTCTCTTACAGGTTCATCATCACAAGCATTACTTGCCAAGGATACACGGGAGTAGAAGCTGAAGCAAATATCTGATTCCTCTTCTCAACACTCTACTAGTCTATCCTCTTCTTCTAAGAAGAAGAAGAAAAAGAATACTGAGACTCCTTCTTGTTCCTATTGTCAAAAAGGAGCTCATGATGAGGTACATTATTTTTAGAAGAGATTTGATGTCTATGAGAAACAGATTGCAGATTTGCAAGCCCTTCTTCAAAAGAGCTCTATTTCATCCCCATCGTCTTCTACCTCACAAGGGTCTACTTTTTAGTCTTCTTCCACCTCTTCGGCATCTTCACCAAATTTTGGACAGGGTTATGCATTATGGGCTTCCA